>OU830595.1:92394337-93594337 GCA_917563855.2 Limnephilus lunatus | reverse complement strand
CACGCAAAGTTACATATTATTAAGTATTGAATTCTATTGGTTTTTTTATGGGCCAATATATAGGTAGGTTATTAGGTTTAGTAGGGTATTTTAACAAGTCAATTTGGATTTACGTCTATTTCAGAGACACGAGGTCGTCGATCACTCAGTAGTCAAATTTTATTAATAACTAGCTGGGTTACCCGGCTTCGCTCAGGAAACATTCGAGATTGATGATGATCCCGATTCCCTATTCCCGAACATTCCACAACATACTCCGCCACTCCTTCCAGAACTTTCTAAATCTCTATGGAACCTTCTAGAACTTTCCGGAACACTATTCTATAAATTTCAAGAATGCGAAACTTCCAGCCCTTATATCTTTAAAAGCACGCCCTTTAGGTAAAAACGTGTACCCTTATTCCCTAGTGGGGATAGAGATCTACCTCACCAAACAACTCCCTTGATTTTTTCGGACTTTCTTTTATAATATATATTTGTTTCCCGGCATGCGTTGCAATACCATATTCAAGTAAATAAAATTTTACTCCTTGCATGTCCTTCCACCTTCCCCGCCACCGCTCTCCCGCTTCCCCGTCCCGCCAACCCCCCTCGCACTTCATTTCTTGACTCCTCTCTCGCCCGGCCCGTAGCCGAAACTTTTTTCTAATACTAACATTTTTAAACTCGTGATATCTTTCTAATTAAATATCCGAATCGAAAAATTCAAAATTTAAATAAAGGTATTGAAGCTGTCTTGAATATAAAGTAATTTATTTTGATAAGGATTAAAACCAAGATACAAATAAAGAGCATTTTCAAGCGGCGACATTTTAATTAAATTTTAAAATAAAAGAATACTTATTGTGGCATAACCATAATAGTTACACATACGCTGTCGCGACCTTTTTTGTAAATAATGATCGAAAAGTCGTAGTACATTATTTTATTATATCATCAATAGTTTTCGCAGCGCACGCGATGTAAAGAATATTTTAGGTAATTTTTTTACACCCTAGGTTACGTTATTGAAGTTTTAGTAAGGTTGCCTTTAAAAAAAAAAAAATAATATAGCCTATGTCACCCAAGGATAGTGTAGCTTCCCAACAGCGAAAGAATTTTTCAAATCGGTTTAGTAGTTTCGGAGCCTATTCGATGCAAACAAACAAACAAACAAACAAACAAACAAACAAACAAACAAACAAATCTTACCTCTTTATATAGTGTATATTTAGTAGATAGATAGTAGATTTAACAAGTTCATTTAATATTGATATTGTAACGTCTATTTTGGATAGTTATTATATACTGATTAGTGATGTTTTCAACCCAACAGTCGAGAATAGTCAATATTGCGTTTTAAGCTGTTCCATTGACAAAGAAGGCAATGCAAGTATATACTTGCCAACTTCATACTGAAGTTTGGACACTAAGTCAGTTCAAGTTGTCTTTTGTAATTACATACGACAAATAAAGTTTGAATGCGGAGTAATTTCATGTTATGGTAGAACGTTCAAAGTCATGCAAGGATACGAATGATTTCATGATACATATTATGCAGTTAGTCCAAAGTTACACCAGGATACGAAACCATTATGGTTTGTGCAATATGTGCATCCTTAGAGCAAGAGGATGAATTTGTGTATTAGAAAATTAGTTTCCAAGATTCAGTAAGTGTGATAATGTCATGAATGGAAGGACGCAAACCGTATTTTGCTAATAAAAATATACCAAAGAAAATGCGTGAAAAATTATCCGAAGCAGAGACCCGTACTTACTCTAATGCGTAACAGTGGGGCATGACACTTGCAAAGGGAGCACACTGACCGAATGCAATATACATAAGTGATTTGTCTGCATGATAATGATTAATGACTGATGAGAGCTGAAAAGAGTGCATGACTTATTTAACCGAGAAGAACAGTATTGAGGAAAATATTCTATGAGTTCAGGACGGGTAGAACGGAAGACCTAACGAAAGCGGGAGTCGGGTGCGCCCGAAAGAAATTGTTCGGTCATGTATATTTTTGAGAAATTAATATTTTCTCAATTCACTTCAGTCGGTTTATTTAAATAGCCGGGATAAGGGAACAGTTTTACATTTCATATTGATGAACCAAGGAATGCGTACCGAAACAGAACGCTATACCCAACCTAAGAGAATCAATCCTTACATTCATTCGGTGACTTCATTACATGATACGCCACTTCTTTCCAAGAATAGGGATATCAAACGCTTCATGATGAATACCACGTAGCAATACACAATGATGTTTAGTGAGTTAATTTGAAATATTAATACCGGTAACATCACATGACATGCCACTTCATTCCAAATGAAAGTCAAACGCAACATTGAATACTACACAGCTATAAGTATTACATTTCTCCGGGTGCATAGTTGAAAATGAAAGTTTGTAATGCTCTACTAAAGAACAACTGCGTGTTTTACATAATTTCATAAAAACTTTGAAATAATTTTCTCTCCAACATGCGCTTTCATATTGATTTCATCATCCAAAATTTAAGATCGCAAAGCAATGACGAAAATTGAATACTATTATCCATTTTCACCCTTCCCACGGCTAGCGTTCACGGTACTTAGTTATCAACCAACAAATACGTTTTTAAGCAGTCTAAAGGGCAAAGTAAAGTTACTTTTGACTAAAATAATTTAATTGGGCCGTTCCGTTAAGGTTAGTTATTGCTGGATGCTTGCTCGCACTTCATTTTTCGCACCCCTCTCGGAGTCTGTAGGTACGCAGCTACTGACGTACGGAAATTCCGTTAACCTGTCGACTGCTTCATGCCTGTGTCAGACCTCGCACCCAATTTAAGTAAAACTTCTTTACGCACGCTTGACTTGGGGAGTAAGTTGGTGAATGCGTGACGAGAGCGTTACGAAAAGTGTGATCGGGCGAGGCGAACGGAAGTCGAGAAGGACATATAAGTTAGTGAATATAGAAAGAGAGTTACGTTTCGTTTAATTACTGTATGGGCAAGAGAGAGAGGTGCGAGCACACATATTCTTTCTCTCTTTCTCTCATAGCCAGTTATGTTTCGTATGTCTATAAGACACAATGCAGGACTATTTATCTGTATCACACTGTAGGAGAAAGAGAGAGCAGTTCACTCGTTTTTTTCTCTTTTTATCATGTTTAATATATATTTACTTTTTCCATTATATAAACACAATTTGTAGGATAAGATTATTTTTTCAATAGTTATATTATATTTAACTCACAAAAAATGCCAAAGTTGTCTCTAAAATCATGAAAAATTGAATAATTTAATGGCCTGTATATCGTAATTTAAAACAAAAATTAATAAAATAATTCATATCTGTACTAGATATTTGCCATCCCTTTTGATAAAAAAAAATAGTTATTCAGTTTGATTGGGTATTTCGGCCTCAAATCCGAAAATAAATTTTTAATGAAAAGGCCGAACTAAGCGATGTCATTTTTGTATAATAAATTGCCAGCACGATAAATAAATTTCAACTAAAGATAACTTTCAACAACAATATTTAAACAAGACACATTATTAACTATTTATTTCACAAAACAGTAAGTAAGTTTTTTTAATTAATTATTCCTTAAAATTTTCAGTAATGAAACTGTAAGATAATGGGATACACATAGAAATTTATGTAGAGAAAGAAAAGATTTAGTTTTTACTATTTAGTTACTTATCTTTACACATAAAAAATCTCGCGTCACGATGTTTGTTCGAGATAAATTCCGAAACTACTTAACCGATTTTGATGAAAAGCTTCCTATGTTCTTATCTCGATTATTGACCTCAATATTTATTATTGCGAATTAAATATTTTTTATTGGACAATGCTTTGTAATTATTTTTTAATTCCAAAAATTTCTAGCTGATGGCGGTGTGAGATAATTTATCGACAGCACACTTAGTTATCTAGGTTGGGTAAACCATCAAGTAGATGGAATTGTGTTTTGTTAGCCACAGTAAGGCGTGGAAGGGTCAGCTAGTTTATAATAAATATAAATGGAGTACCTACGTCAAATTAAAAAAAAAAAAAATGTATATCCCCGTTTGGCGATATTACACTGAACGAAAAAGCTGGATTGTATTTAAACAACAATTTTATTATTATCATAAATATTAAAGTAGGTAGTTCTGAAAAGTTTTGAAAAAATTTTTACGCAAAAATTATTAAAATATTTTTTAAATTCCGAAATTCTTGTAGGCAGAAAGGTTTTTTATCCTAGTAGTAATAACATACTTGAATACCGGAAACTTAAAAGGGTATAAGTGCCATTTACAAAAAAAGGAGGTAGACGAGAATTTAAAGTACGCTCAAACATTCAAAGAAAACCATTATGAACATAATATTACGTTCATTTGTTGATTTGGCATAAAAATAAAATAGCGGTTTCTTTGAATGTTTGAGGGTATTTTAAATTCCCGCCTACCTCCTTTTTTGTAAATGGCACGTACACCCTTTTAAGTTTCCGGTATTCACTTGTTTTCAAATTAAATATATTATAAGCTCTCATATTTATTTCTATGATAGTTGTAAACAGTCCATGAATATGTTCAGTATTATAAATTTACCTTATATAGTTCATCGAACTTTTAATTAAACTAATTGACTTGAATTTATTAGTTCTCGTTAACAGCATTCACTTTTGTGGCTTTGAGGTTTTGTTTGTTTTGTTTGCACATGAGCCACTTGCAAACTGTATAAAATACTATTTGCTTAGCGATGACAATTACTAAAGTAAATTGGAAAGCTTTCACGCCAAATTAGCACTTTTGTAACGGTTGAAAGGCGGTTTGGTCGGACTGGCGAGAATGTTTAATTTTTTTATTTATATTAATTACTTTGTGCAAAGCGAAGCTTTGACAATTTCAAATATTGTGCATACACTGTACGCGGTGCTGTTGTAATGATTTATCTAGGAAAACAGAATATTTCCATATTTATGAAGCTAAGTAATTTAAAATCATTATTAGAAAAAGTACATGATTTTATTATTTGTTTACTGTTTTAAGAAGAAAGATAAATTCCCAGGTCACGAAAAAGTGGCGCAAGCAAAACATTGTTATTGTTATGAATAAAGTGCAATTTTAATTATGAACCTTATAAAAGGCGTTTACCAATCCACAAAGATTAAAACTAAACAAATTCGGAAAATCTGTAGCGCAAGGGTGTAAAAAGTAACAGGGACGATTAAACCATCATAGACAGACGTCCATAATAACGATAGAAAGAATCACATCGGTATTCATTACGAGTTGGAATAATACACATAAACATAAGAGAATAAAACGAGGAGGTATATGCATCCTGAATTGCATCAACTAATCAATATCTATGTTCCCAAAAGATCTGTTCAACATTTATTACCCTTTTACTTTAACAACACCAGGACACTGGCTTTTCAAAATTCTCCGATTTCGAGACTTCACAGTTCAGAGTCTATGTTTTTATATGCATTTTTTATATATTTTATCTTCACTAATCAATCAATAATAATAATAATGATGACTTGTATAGCGCCGTTTTTGTGAAAGATCACCTCAAGGCCGCTGTGTCAATAATCAACATATGTACATATGTTGTTTATTCCATCACTTTTATTTTTCTAGACACAGACCGACCTATGTATATAATACACGTATATTGTATATTTTCGACTATTTTTGTTATACTTAATATCTATCTATACGTCGCATCGCGTCGGCGTGATCTCTTAGATCTTATGTTTTGTTCTTAGTTTCTGTTAACGTTTTCACTATATATACTTATTTTTATTATGATTATATTTTCTTTACTGTTTTATTTTTAAAGTACTTACAAAAAAAAATCAGTGATACAAACAACTTAAATAAAATGTATTAAGCCCCTAATTAATTATTGCCCCTCTGGGGCGTATAATATATTTTGCATATACCTACATAGATAATGCAAGGAGAAATTGTAAGAACTGGAATAAGTCAGTCAAAAACAAGTAAGAATATTAAAATCGTTTATAATAACTACATATGTATTCGAATGTAATATTTGTATTCATACATAATATTAATATTAATAATTCATATTAATTAATATTCCCAAAATCTCCACTCTCTCTCTATTGACTTATCGACTCAGTATAATTTAATATATTGCCAGTCAAATCTCTGATTGTAAAGTTACAATTAATAAAGTTACAATTAATCCAGAACACAAGTGTTTTAAGGATAACCTCAAATCTCTGCCTCCCAGTACGCCCATCTTGGCGTTGAAACGAAAAAGGTCAAAAACGCAGCGTCAGCCTTACAACCTGACCGGAGACTTCCAGAGATCTCGCCAGGACGCCTGCTTATCAGCTCATACAATATGAATGTAGATTTCGAAAGGAGTTTTTCAGGTGTGTTTTTCGAACCAGTCTGCTCACCCTGCGTGAAAATTGCTATATGGTTAGTTAGCTGGTTACTCCTAAATATAATGCATGAATTCAATTTTCGTTCAGAAGTTCGTTCAAATTTAACCGGGGAAGTAACATTAACGTTTCTCTAATGAAATACCTGTCAAGGGTGAACAATGGGTAGTTTGTTAAATTTGTGTAGGCATAATCGATGACTTTGAACCCGCCTTTTTATCGTAAAAAGCAGGAAAAAATTGACGTTTTGATATACATATGTTCTTAAAAGGTAGGTAGATAATACATAAGTTGAATAAATCTATAAGGCCAACGCGTAGGTGGACCCAAATAAACATATTAAGAAATATTCAACAGACTAACATTTCGTTGAAAAACGTCTTTTGCAAAACGTCGCGTGTCGTTATGTGGTTCTATGATCTGACAGAAAAGAATAAAGAAAATATCCAATGATTTATGTTTTACAAACTACCTACCTCTCATAAAACAAATTGAGTAGACAATACCTTTTCTTTTACATAAGCCAACAAATAAAATGAAAACCGTTTTTTTTTCGCAAAAGTGTGAATATCGTATTTTAGTTGTTTTAAAAGATTTTTTTAAAATCTACTTGTCATTATTATATCCGATACTATCTTGGTTTTAATTAATATAAATCTGTCATCATCTTGCCTAACCTACATAACCTGGAATTAATCGATCGGACAAGCAATTCTTTCAAGCGATCAAACAGAATTTGAACAATTCATCAAGTTTCGAAATTAATTCTCAAGTTCTGTGAAAATTCTATTCAAAGTAATGTTAATATTTCAGTTCTGTAAAGCAAGTGGCCAATTATGATATAAAACCAGAACCTTATTAGAAAAATGCTTTCGCAGAAATTAACTTTTAACTTTAAAATTTTAACAGACCCGAATAAAGGTACAGAGAATATATTATATAACGATTCCAACGATTCCATTTCGTTTTGACACACACTAGATACTACCAACTCCATTCGTATTCATACTCGCTCGCCTATTATCATTTGATATGACCCGCCTGAAGGATTTGTGCCATGTTCTCGACTCCAATAAAGTCGCTGTTAAGTCGCTACTTAGCATCTAAAGTATCGATATTTTATTGGAAGTTACACATGCACTCTAAAGTCTACTTATGTCACTACTATTGAATATGACTATTTAAGGAACTATCAGCGAAGTTCTTAAAGGCCAATTACTTCCGACTTCACATTACATTACCATTATTCTATGAACATGTATATTATAGTTAGACGGGGCAAGATTCCTTCCAAGACAGCCGGCGTAGCGCAGCGGTAAGGCGCTTAACTCGCACACCGAAGGTCGCGGGATCGAATCCCGGCGTGACAAATAAATTTAATTTGATTAATTTGTGTTATTTCACAATTTATTCATTTAATATATTTGCGGCACGTTCCAGAGCGGAAGATACTCTATATATCGCCCTGGTGTAAGACCACCATTCAGAATTGAAATGTTGCTTGAAATTGCATTAGCCGTGTTTAGTGACCAGATCTGAATAGCCAAGTACTTCCCCACCTTTCTCTTCACACTCATACTGGGGATGCCGTAGTCTCACTGGCTTCAGACGGGAGCAGTTGGGACTCTTGTGTTGTGCGGTATTTATAAAAAAAAATATATATGCTCCAATATAAAATAAAATAAAGATAAGACCAAGTGGACAGAAGCATGGAATTTTATACCATGTCGTTGTTGACCGGTCAGTGGTTGAGTGGGCATAGCGCTTGGGTCCCACCCGGGCGTCGCATGTTCAATTCCTCGGCTGGCTAAGTCCTCCATCACAACACAAGCAACATTTTCGGCTTTCTGTGGTGGTAGTAGGAGATTTTCAAACATTGTTGGGTTATTCGTAACCCGGGAATGTTTGTCTTTCTTTTAAAAAAAAAAAAAAAAAATATTTCGTCTATACTTTATTAGCAAGGGAAATTTGAACAGTTTAAAAAATAAAGATAGCGAAACAAAATGGCACAGTTGACACAACAGTTTAGTAGAATATATTATGTCACAAGTTCGACCAAAATAGATAGAACGTTATAAAAAGACAAGGCACCTCAAATTTTATATAAGGGAGTATTTCACGGAATAATGAATTGATTCAACTACTTATTTATTTTTTGCCAACGAACCACGAGTGCTGGGAAAACAGTATTCTCTGGAATTTCATCCAATATTTATGTAAAACAATATTTCTGAAAACCACTGATACAGGTACACAAAGCTATTGCTTTTCAGTATTAAAATAATACTTGAGTTAGTCAATGCAATTTTTGCAGTATGTTGCGAAATTTAGGGACATTTTAAAAACGTTCCAAAAAATTATTGTGGTCGAGTTTACTAATACTTTCACAATCTGAAGCTACAAACAAAGGTGTCTGGTACTTCAATTAGCATCTTAATGAAGATGGCAGGAATAAATAATATATTATGTAAATCATAGAACAGAAAAAGGATAGAAATAATACATGTATTATTGTTATATAACTAAATAAAATGAAGATCACTATCGCCGTGTTTAATACTGGGGGATACATGTTAAATATTGTTTCGTTAATTTGGTAGATTAAAAGGTTGGTAGAATATATTTTTTATTAAAAAATATATTTTTATTAAAAAATATATTCCAACCCTATTCTTAAGCCTCCTACCAGACTGCTGTATTTTGAATTTTTTTGTTTCGTGATCAAAAATATTATTTGTCATGTAAAAAGAAAATAAAAATATCCTTAAAGATAAAGATATGTTTCACTAGGGGATAAATAATCCATTTTTATACTAAAAGGGGCGTAGAATCTGGGGTACCCTAGATTCTATTTGATGAGACAGATATCGACTTACCTAAGATCTTTGATCGGGAATGTCACCAAGGGTAAGGGATTGTCAGCTAACTCCCTTTTAAGGATTTATGGCATAGCATAGTTGCTTGCGTGGATTCCTAACCTTCAATGAAAAAATTCTGGGGTCGTAAGGAATCGATTCTCCATTCAAAATGATTTTTACCAATGCCTACATTGCTACACGCTTGGAAGTATAAAGCTACGGTCCAACGCAACTGAGTTCTATTAAACTGTTAAAAATATTGCCTTAAAACTAAAATTAAACTACCAACCAAACAAATACGTATCAAATGTTTTTTTTCATATTCATATATCTTTTAGAGAAAACACATTTAGTTTGTTTAAATTCATCAGTAGGCTTTAAAAAGTAACGAGTTTGATGGAATTTATTATATTATTTGCTGAACAAATAATAATGCTTTCATGTAGAATGTGAATAAAATATTTAAAAAATTATACTTCAATCGTAAAATACTATTAGTATCTAAGTAGGAAATGTACACACTGCCGATAAAATAATGCGCTTAGAATAAATATATGTATTTTTTATGTGAATACCTCACAAGAGTCCCAGCTGTTCCCGTCTGGAGACAGTGAGACTATTGCATCCCCAATTGGGTATGTTGTGAGGCTGAAGGGAGTATGGAGGAGAAGGAGACGGGAAATGGGAAGGCTATGAAGTACCTAACCATTCAGATCTGGTCACCAAACAAGACTATAAAGCCATTTCAAACAACGTTTCAAATTTGAATGGTGGTCTTACACCATGGCGATACTGGGAGTATCTTCCACTCTGGAACGTTCCGCAAATACACTAAATATATTTTTTTTAATGAATTAACTATGAAATATACTTAAACAATGTAAAAAAAAATTATGATATGAACTAAATTTATCAATTTGACTGACCTAAAACAGGATCCATTCCTAGTTGGCTAGTCATAATTTCCACATATGTTTAATTGTATAATTTTAATCTGAAATAAATGTATTATTATTTAATTTTAATTTATTTTATAAATTCAATAATATTATTATTTTATGTATAAAAACAGTTTATTATAAACGAGTTCTGCTTCGTTATTATTATTATGTGTTACAGCTGTTTCGCCCTCTAAAGGCATTATCAAACTGGCAACTGTCTATGCCTTTAGAGGGCGAAACAGCTGTAACACATAATAATAATTACGAAGCAGAACTCGTTTATAATAAACTGTTTTTATACATAAAATAATAATATTATTGAATTTGAGAGTTGAGCGCAGAAATAGAAGGCTTTATGCTTGCCATACAAGATATGGCTGCGTCAAAATGTGCGTGTGCCGACACTACTACGCGGCACGTTTAATATTTTGATCGAGCCGAACAACATCACATTTTAAAAATGTCATTAGATATATTTTAAATGATTGTTCTTTGTTTGAATTCAGGTCAATAAACTCGTCCATGCTTTAGCTATCCATAAATAATCCCGAATGTCGTTTTAGAATGATGTTAATATAAACAAAAATTATTTAACAAGAGTCAGACGTAAACATTACAGAATTATCTTTATGGTGCGTGGTACTTACGTCTGCCTGATTCTGCCGCGGGTCTCATGTTACAAAGGACCGATCAATGCGCCGAAATGTCGGACCATAGAAACTGTTTTGCTGTCATAATAATACGAAGTATTTTTACACGAATGGGCATATTTTATGCGCACTTTAAAATGTATTAACCACATCACACTAAGGTACTACACATAACTATCTAATTTCTCGTTTTTAACATTAATTATATAAACATATTTTAAACTATTTTTTATTCACATGCACATAATTTTTTCATTAATAATTATTTTTATGATGGTAATCTTTAAAACACGGAACTACACACAGTGCAACATTACATTCTAAGCACATGTAACGTGTAAATTTTTTCGTCTTAACTCTAAGTGTTGTATTTGCACAAACATGGCATTGACGACAAGGATTTGACCGTTTACTTGTAGGGGGGACAAAACCGGGCATATGATTCGCCAATTCTTTGGCAGCCAAACGTAATGGGCTATCGGATGATTGTTGATTTCTTGTTGATGGTATGTGATATTTCTCCAAAAGTTGTTTTATGATTGCGTATTGAAATTGAGTCAAGGTCATCTGCTTTTCGGAAACTGTTTTGTGAAGAATGTGTGCATTTAGTAGGAATAAATCAATAATATGGAAAGCAACCTTCTTGTACCATTTTATTGATTTTCTCATACAACTTAGATTACTCAACATCATATCAGCCTTATCAACCGAACCCATACATTTATTGTAATCTAGTACACACTTCGGTTTTTTAATTGGTAGGCCTGTGTTTCTATCACACTTTCCAGTCTCTGCAAAAGAAGCATCGTGCACAGTTGTTAACAAATGAATCTCTCGTTTATCATGCCACTTGAGGGCTAACAAAGGGCCTGTATGTTTGGATTCATGGTCACCTTTTTTTAACTTATTAAATTTAGGCATTCCCTTTCGACTTGCTTTTACAGTTCCACAACCGTTTGTTTTTTGATCATGCAAGAATTTGAGTAATTTTGGACTTGTATACCAATTATCAGTCCATAGTGTATGATTTTTTCCAAAATAATCAGTGAGTAATGTGGTTACCACTGCTCCAGAAACACCTAAACATTGGCCGTCTTGAATGTCAGTTCCTTCTCCACAGTATATAATGAAATCTAAAACAAATCCCGTGGTAACATCGCACAGTACAAATAATTTTATTCCGAACCTATGACGTTTACTAGGGATATACTGCTTAAATTTCAGACGTCCTTTAAACACGATTATGCTTTCATCAATGCACAAGTTTTGGTAAGGGATAAAGGTTTTTTTTAAATAGTTCTCTGCAATGGTCAACCAAAAGTTTTATTTTATGAAGTCTGTTTCCGGGGGTTTGTGTGGCAGGGTCAGAAAAATGAAGCATTCGAAGAAGAATCTGATATCGATCTCTCGGCATAATCTTTCCAAATTGAGGAGACGCTAAAATAGGATCCGTTGTCCAATATTCCTCAATCGATATGTGCGAAACCCTAGTCATCAGCATAGTTATAGCAAAAAATATGTACATTTCAGGCACTGACGTATCTTTCCATTGATGGAGTCGAGATTTGGGAGCTATTGTAATTTGGTTAACTGTAGCTCTATAGTATCTGTTGGATTCTAGAACTATTTTCTCCATTATTTCTAGATTCAAAAAGTGTTCAAAAAAATCTACCTCTAATGAATCTTTTGTCAATGTCATGTTTGTGATTCCTGACGAAAAGTCATCAAATTGATGTAAGACTGGAATAAATGGACCCGACACCCATGAGGAAAAAATGTCACTGTTTATCGAAGATGTGTTTTCACGGATGCTTGAAGTGCCG
Source organism: Limnephilus lunatus (assembly GCA_917563855.2). Classification (NCBI taxonomy): domain Eukaryota; kingdom Metazoa; phylum Arthropoda; class Insecta; order Trichoptera; family Limnephilidae; genus Limnephilus; species Limnephilus lunatus. The sequence goes on along the minus strand of OU830595.1, from coordinate 93,581,685 downwards.
GGTTCACTGGTATCGGATGCACTGTTACCGGGCACACTCGTACCGGATGCACTGGTAACGGGCACACTGGTGCCGGATGCACTGGTACCGGGCACGCTGTTACCGGGAAGAGTTACACTGTGTTCACTTTGAACTTCATCATCACCGTCACCGATATCAAATAAAATTGATTCAGCGTCACTATCCAACTCCAAGTCGGATTCTAAATCTAACACGCTCTCAAAAATTTCTTTATCACTAAGACCCCGTGACATTTTGAATATTATAATATAAATAATAACGAATAAAAGTTTTGTTGAGTTAAACAAGACAAATATAAAGAGCCACGAAAACTAAAAGGTACACCATAAAATACCTAAATGCGAAAAAAAGTGTTTTTAATTTCACAAATTATAACAATCAAATCGATGTACGTAACAGAATGAAAAAGCGTATAAATAAAACAATCGGCGCAGTGTTCTATTGAAGCGCCTTTGTTTGTTCTACTGCGACTGCGCGAGATTAGTAATGGTTGGTACCGACGCGCGAGATTCAAATCGACTGACGGGGAAATTCTGTCTCCTTGGCTTTAAATGGTTCCCAAGAATAAACAAATAATATTTCGGGATAAATTTAGACAGATGTCGCTAGAGATATGATTGGAGATTTTTTACATGTAGAATTTGGCCCTCTACCTTGCATGTACACGATACAGCAAGGATTCAAACCTCGAAATAACTATAGTTGGCTCCCGCGTGAGAGGCAAGTTCGCTGAAATAACTAAAGATTGTTCCCGCCGCCTGGAGGTTAATACTAAAAATTATAGGAAGCATATCATCAAAGATGCAAATCAAATTGATGATTTATGTAGAAAATGTTTGGCTTTTCCGGAAACTATAGAACATATTATATCGGGATGTTCTGTATTAGCGCCGTCCGAGTATACATTTAGGCACAATCAAGTTTTAAAAATAATTCACCAAAGTTTGGTAATTAAACATAACTTGATTGACTGCCGTAATGTACCATATTATGAATATGAACCAAATTCATTTTTAGAAAATGAATTTTATAAAATTTATTATGATAAAACTATTCTGACAGACAGAACAATTAGTCATAATAGACCCGATATAGTTTTACATGACAAAATTAAGAAAATAACTTATATCATTGATGTCGCTATACCAAATTCTTGTAATATTCAGAAAACTGTTTCTGAAAAAATAAGAAAATATACAGATTTAGGAAATGAAATTAAAAGAATTTGGCATTCTCAGACTATAAAAATATTACCATTTGTTATTTCGGCTACTGGCATTATACCTAGCTCTCTCATTCAAAATTTAGGCGTATTAGATTTGTCAAAAAATTTGTACATAAAAATGCAAAAGTCGGTCATTTTAAATACATGTGGGATTACGAAAGATTTTTTAAATATTTATATTGAGGGATCAGTAGGATTTATCGGACCAGTTAGGATTTCATCAGAGCCGAACCCTCTGATATGAAAATATCTGGAGTCGGTGAAATATTTTCCCATTATGTTTCTGGTGGATTGACGTATTGTTCTTGTATTGTTTTATTCTTATATAGTGCAATTACATTGCGTTAATTTACTAGATATTCATTTGTGGAAAAGTGTGTGGAAGGGTTTAGTCTTTCATTTGGGAAAGATTCAACCCGGACATGAAATCTGGAGCACCGTAATTAAAATGGAGTTCTACAAAATAAACTTAATAACAATAAATGTATTATTATTATTAAATAACATAAATGAATTAAAAATAACATTTATTTGCGCACGCTCGGATTTGATCCCACGACCTTCGGATTGTGAGTCAAGAGTCTCCTCGCCAAGGGCGCATAATAATTTTTTTTTTTTAAATAATTTCAAAAACGACAATTGTTCATTGAAAACCCATGAATATTAGATTGAGATAAAATTTTGCACAAAGCAATAATAGTTTAACGGGATGGAATTTGAAATAATGTGAATTGCGGTATTTTGGAATAATCGAAAACCGAATTTATAATCATGTAGTTATTTAAATTTATGATAATATTCATTTACCTTTTCATATTGCGTGTGAGTTCAATTGTCTAAGTATTTGGGAATGCTTTGTGTCTTCAACTGGAATGAGAAGTTTTTTTTAATATTTATTTTATGAATCGTGGAAACCTACCCTGAAATCGTTCAATGTTTTTTAAGTGAATTTTATATGGGTGTACCGTTAAACCGTACCAACTGAATTCCAGTTGATCGCATCGTTTAGAAAATACAATTACTTCTTATAAAGAGGCTCATTTTAAATAATAAAGTATATCCATACACGACATTTTAAATATAATTAAGTATCCATTTAAAATTCGTATGCTCCTCACCTTTGGTATAATTTTTTGCATTTGAATAGAATGGCATATTTTTCTTAACCCCACACAGGAGGCCCTGAGGAAAATAATTTCCCTCAGGGCCTATGTCATCTGAGATGCTGTGTGGAGGATATTTTTGAGGAGGGAATGAACATTTGAACATTTTTGAACTTTAAGTTACCCATGTTGTAGGAAGAGGAAACACAAAGGCCGGTAAATCGTTCCACAGCCGAGCTGTTGATAATAAGAACGAGTCGCAGAAGCGACCCGTTCTCATGTGACAAATGTCAACCGTGTACATATGGTGGGTATGCGTTTGGCGTATTTCCCAACTATGTACCGGTGCCAAAGGGATCAATGACGCTAGTTCCTCGGAGCATCTTTCATTGAAATATCGATAGAACAAGGATAGCATTCTCTAAAGATTGCAATCCGTTTGTTGAATTATGAGAATGTATCGGACAGGCGAATCTAATAGACGGACCGCCCATTTCTGCACAGAGTCAAGGGTTTTTTTCAGGTATTTTGGGGCTTTAGACCATTATACGATATACCTAACATAAAAATAGTTTATTTTCTGAATACCCCAGCATTGACTGTGTTTACATGGATAAATTTCCCAAGGATATAATATGTATATATTCTGCTATTCACCAGCAAAACGTTCTGGGCTCTTTGATCACCTTCACGGAATTAAGATTTTACTGTACACATTACGAACTGTTTCGTCTATAACGTACGTTGATAAGTTGTGAATTTTAATAGAAATCTACTTATATTTTTTAAGCGCTAGTTTTTTTTTTTTTTTTTTTTTTTTTTTTTTTTTTTTTTTTTTTTTTTTTTTTTTTTTTTTTTTTTATTACAGAAAATAGGTTTTTTTCTTGTTTACAATACAACCTGCAAAGCTACTGCAAGTAGCTTGTCGGCAGGAAAATAGTGGGGACAAAAATATAGTACAGTATAAAGTCTTACAAAAGAAGAAAAAAATATTGCAATTTGATAAAATACGAGTACATAATAGATAAATAATAATAGATAATAATAGATGCAATTTGATAAAATACGAGTACATAATAGATAAATAATAATAGATGGTATAAATAAGTATAAAAAAAAAAAAAATATGAAGACAACGTCTAAAAAAAAATAAAAAATAAAAAAATTAAAGTTAGCGTTAGTTTCGTAACCACATTTTTTGTAAAGAAAAAACAAACCACCCCCGGTTACAAATAACCTGCCAATATTTGAAAATCTTCTGCTTCCATCATTAAGAGCGGAAGATATTGCTTGTGCAATGATGGAGGACTAAACCAGCCAAGGAACTGATCCCACAACGCCTGGTGGGAACCCAACGCATTTCTCAACTCAGCCACCGAGCGCTCGAAGTGAATATGTTATGATATTCTTTATTTTTTCTATCTGAACATTTAATTGCTAGGTAGGTATTCTTACCTTAGATTCGTTCTCGGATGAGTGTCCTCGCTTTGCTAGTCTGTGTGTGAATTTGTACGGGTTAAGATATTTGTTGCACATCCTATAATATTCTCTTTTAGTTAGTGCAGAGGCTAGAGTAGTAAATGATTTTAATGCAGTTGTTTGGGGAGATGAGACTCTAGTGGAGAGTTAATGTGTTACTCCCGATGGGAATATTGTTATGTGGTAAGAATGAGCGTATAGTGCAACAGAAGTTTGGCTTTTGTAGGAAGTAGGATATGTCACTTTACGATAAGTACGATGGTCTGCATAACGTTATTGTGCTCCGGATGAAATTTTTTTTTTAAATAAATGTTCATGGTGAGTCAGGCATTTGACTTTTGTTTTTATTTCTTATTCGTTTAGCGTCGTCTCATTTTAAGCGAAAGATTTATATTTTTAACTTAACTATCTATTTCGAATCCAATAATTAAATAAGCGACAAGTTGATTCATTCCATATTGTGGACATACATTAATAGAGGGAAATATCCTTGCTTAGGAATCTATTTTCCGATATGATATCACAGCATATCATGTAGTAAATATGAAGGGTCCTAGAAGGCATCCTTTGGACACGCCTTTTGAAACCGCAAGTGGTAAAAGGCTGTCACCCTTGAAGAAAATTGGGAATGTTGAATTGAGTTATGTAATCCGACGTGTGTGTTTTGTTCAATATGTACTCTATGATCGAACTAAGCGCTATCTCTATTAAATGATGTCAAACAAATCTTAACAAAGCGAATTAAAATTTAAAAAAAAATTATTCAAATTAAATTGCGGTCTAAAAAACGATTCGTTGGCCGAGAAATATCAACAAAAAAGCTATCAAACATTCATGAACCAAGTTTTGCAATAAGATATAGAAACAAATCTACTGTTTCGTATTCTGTTTGAAATCCCTTTGTATTGATAACTAGACCTTTCAAATTAATTACTAAAACACTCCTACTTCTACCACGTTCTATGGCTTGTACAATATCTATCAATACCCGTGAAATGCATGAAATTGCAATGGTTCATGGTGAAATGGCCAAGTGGACCAATTAGCGTATTAAGCCATCTGTCAGCAGCGGGCTGGGTAGCTCGAGGCAAGCTCTTTCATAAAACTTTCAAAGCACGTATTTTAAATCTGCACTCTTCTACTACGCTCTCCCCTACCCTCTTTTAACAACGGCTTGACCCAATTAGGGTAACGTTAAATGCAATGCGTTAGTGGAGGGGTACTCTCATTATAAGGTAACGAAAAATATTTAATAGAACCTTTTACATCTCAAAGTTTTTCGAGTCATTTGTCAGAATACCTACCTTCTACAACTATGTAGCATTAATTTCTGCCATTGCTCGAGCTAGAATTATGAATTTCTAGTGAACTGAAGTGAATCATATCGGTTCGCAAAAGATTTTTCTTAGATTAGATATCCTGTTGCATCAACATGTATTATGTATTATTTTTTAATTTAAAAACTAACGTTTAAGATATAGCCATATAGCTCAGTGGTCAAGAGCACCTGACCGGCAATCAGAAGGACACGGGTTCAGGCCCCGTTGGCAGCAAGTATCTTTTCTCGAAAGATTTTTTCAATGTAGATGAGTGTTTCAGGCTGATAATTATTGCTTATAATAATTGTTTCCCTTTGTGTATTGTGTTGTTAATGTTGTTGTCTGTGGATTTTTTATTCAAGAATATATTTTCGGATTTAGTATCGTTTTGATTCAAGTTCAATTCAAATTTTCATTCAAAAGCGTTTTCTCAGTTTTATCTAGTTTTTAATTTCAGGTGGCATAAAACAAAAATTCCAGAAAGAAACGCAAATACCCGTGATTTAAAAAATAATATTTTTTCTTTTCAAATACAATGTACAATTTGGTAAACAAAAGCACATCGATTAATCACGTGGATACGTAATGAAATATTCAACAAATATTTGTACGAACCAAAAATAAAATGACAGATGTAACCATTTTCATTTCATGGATTAAATATGCTAACATTTCTTGGAATAACACTAAATAAAAATATAGCAACTATAATCTGTAGCGAATATCATTTTAAACTCTATACAAAAAATAACACATTCGAACAAATATTTGAACAAATTAATACCACTGTAGAAAACAATATAAGGGCAACTTTGTACAGACCACCACTATTTGACGTCGTAAACTACCAAAACCAAAATCTACTCTTTTTTTACATTAGCTCCACACAGGAGGCCCTGAGGAAAATAATTCCCCTCAAGGCCTATGTCACCTTTGGGGATGCTGTGTGGAGGGTCCTTTTAGAAAAGGAAGGAAAGGAAGTTCTGGGAAGGAAAAGGGTATGAGGGGTGGGTATGAATCTGGGGGTCAGTGTGTTCAGGAGTAACGGACGTATGAATCCATCCCTCCCTCTGCGGTGCAAGGCGATTTTCCGAGAGAGTACGGCCGGAGAAGTCAAAGGGACACTCTCAACCACTTTCTCCCGATACGGCCTGCCATACAACTAGTGGGTAGACGCATCCGCCGCCAAGACCCGGACAAACCATTAACCAGGGCAACTCTACAAATACCCTAGAGGTGGAGAGGGGGAGAGGGGTGGTCTACAATGATTTTAATCAATTATTTTTATTACTAAGTCGTTTTAGACTGTCGAATTTCTAAGTATTTTGGTAATTCCAGTAGGCTAATTACTTTTGGTTTTTAGCTCACTTCAATGTTTATTGATTAAGGAAAAACCTTACAAGTAATGTGAATTATTAATGGCCTAATTTTATTGTCAAATCGTTATTATACATATCTATGATCAATGAGATTTTTTTTTTTTTTAGATTTTTATCCAGTATAATTTTCATAATAATTTCGAAATTAAAATATGTATTTAGTTTTGACCATTCCCACTCCAATGTAAACATGTATCCCTTCAAAAAGCAATTTTTAAAAAAAAGCAATTGAAAAAAAAGCAATAAAAAGAAATCCCATTTATCATAGATATGTATAATAACGATTTGACAATAAAATTAGGCCATTAATAATTCACATTACTTGTAAGATTTTTCCCTAATCAATAGACATTGAAGTGAGCTACAAACCTAAAGTAATTAGCCTACTGGAATTATCAAAATACTTAGAAATTTGACAGTCTAAAACGACTAAGAAACAAAAATAATTGATTAAAATCCTTGTAGACCACCCCTCTCCCCCTCCCCCATATGTTATGTACATAAACCGTAGGCTAAGAATTATTTGTACCAGTCTGAAGATGGCTCTGACGGGCTGAAACCGGTTACGGAAAAAATAAAATTAAGTGAAATAAAGTTTTTTATTTGTTTTATTATAATCTATTATTATAATGGACTTCCACCACGAATTATCAGTTTCAAAAATAGACATTTTGTTCTGTTAGTTAACACGTTATATATCTATGAAAAAAAATCACAGTGTATCTTAAGTTGCATTTATGTATTCATTTATGTATATAGTAGTATTTAGTATTATTTAAATACGTTTGTTTTATTAGCGCGCTCTCTCTTACATTCGTATTTATACATCTCCCTTTCCTCTCATTTTGAACGCTTACTATAGGGCCTAGAAGGAATATTGAATTCCATCTTTTCTCTGCGAGAGATGACTCGCCCAGTCCCTGTAAAAGCATAATAATACGATTATTGTGCGACAAAACACGTCTTTGTAATATTATCTTTTCATAGCTAATGAACTCAAGTACGTCGCTTACAAGTTGCCTTTCTGAAAAACCCTCATTATTTAATTAAGTAGACTATTCAAAAATATCTTTGTGTGGAACGTCTTAGGTAAGCTAATGTAATTTTATATACATAATGAAGAACCTGGAGAAAATAAAAAAAAATCTCGTAGGCAGAGGAACATATTGAATGCCACACTACATTTTTTTTCTTCAAAACGAAAGACAAATATTCCCGGATTACGAATACCCTGACAATATTTGAAAACCTCCTACTACCACCACAGATAGCGGAAAACGTTGCTTGTGTTGTGATGGATGATTTAGCCAGCCGAGGAATAGAACAAGCGACGCCCGGGTTGGACCCAAACGCGATGCCAACTCAGCCACTGACAGGTCATACTACGACACACGTCTCTGTTGCAGGATACCACTTGTTTCATTTTAACATTAGTGACATTCTTTAGCCGGGACTACAGCGACAATATTATCACAAACATTGAGGCAGGGCCACGGTATTTTTGTTTTCCATGGTCGATTGAAATAAAAAAAGTTGTGGCACTGACCCACTGACACAATGTTTTTGTTTTCGTTGAATGTTTTGAAAACATTTGATCGCTAGAAACCCGACTTTAAAACATAAAAATCATGATTAAATCATTTAATTAATTTTAATATTTTTTTTTTTTACCCTGCTTTTCCCTTTGTTCTTTACAGTTTTATTTTAACTGCATTCGTTCTTTCATCTTTAATCTTACTACTTTCAGATCCACTCCTACTGCTATACGAAGATAATAGTTGCCGTCAGTACTTCATCCGTTATGAATCGCAAATCTGCATTCATAGCACTCTTTGATATATATTTTTTTTCATAAGAGACTGCTGCGCTTAGTCCTCCATAATGAATTACCTGCATTAATCCTTTGCCAGTGTTCATTGTCCATAACTTCAGCAATACCTTCTCTTGCAAACATTGCCCATTTGCTCTAACTAAGGATTATCCGTTCAGATCAACGGAGGTAACGCAGTACCTTCTCTTTAAAATGATATGAAATATAATTCTCTTTAAAATCATTTGTAATGAATACCGTCTGAATCATTACGGGGACACAACATTTTACAAGACACACATAAAAAACGCAATGTTGTACCATTTCATGCACGTATTACAATTTTAAATAAGGAATTATTAAATTTGTCCAAAGAAATGTCCCTTCCTCAATGATTATTCTTTTTTAAAACTTTCTTCAGGTAGGAAAGGTTACATAACTAACAAACCATCACGCCGTTTCCCCGCAGGGTTACATAATATTGAAAAATGCGTACAACAAGAAAAAAACACTTAAAAAAAGAATCTTTACTAAACATTAAAATGCCCATCATCTTGAAACGGAATTGGAACGTACGTAACTTTTCGCCAGACCACTTCAACCGCATTGCCCCCCCCACCCCTGTATTGCACGCTAAACCCTTGCATGCACATTGCACAATATGAACATATTACAATTTCAAATAAAGAATTATACAATTTGTCCAAATAAATGTCACTATATCAATGTCAATTCTTTTTCCAACTTTCTTCAGGTTGGTAGGTTACATAATATTGAAATAATGCTAGTCCAAGTAAACAAGAGGATTTCATATTTAAAAAAATAATCTTTACTGAAACATTAAACATTTTCACCATCTTGAAACAGAAATGGAACATACACACAAAATTACAGACTTCGCTACGCTTAGGGCAGGTACGCACTTACCGGTTTGCCGGAATGCGGTCAGCCGTCCGGTTGACCGCAGTCAAAAATATGTACGAAAAATGAATAGCGGCAGCCGCATGACAGTGCGCATAAAAACACATTTTCATACATATTTTTGACTGCGGTCAACCGGACGGCTGACCGCATTCCGGCAAACCGGTAAGTGCTTACCTGCCCTTAGTCAATTATGACGTAACGTTATTTCGAAAAAAAATCAGTGCTTTAGTACCTACAGCCGGAGTTGATGATTGTAAAGTATTTTGGCAATATGGGTTATGTTTAGATATTTTTTCCAGAAGGTTTGACAGTTTACAGGTCTTGCCATGTCTGTAAACTGGATGCTTGTGTTGTGGAGGTTTTCAATAATAACTCTTGATTAACGCGAGAAATATTTACATTGAAACATTGTGTTACAATAAGTTAACACAAATTTAATAATTATCTCGCTTAGAGGAAAAGTAGGTGGATGGAACGAACGTTGAAACCGGAATGAATTTGCATTATCATGCACTCGGCCGAATAGCGATGCCCGGTGATACCAGTGTATAAAATCGGATTTGAATAATATTTGTATGGTTGTTCGTTGCTCGACTACAGTATCTTTTCATTTCGTTTGTAGGTATCTAACTTCTTTCTTCTCATAAAAGCTAATAGCAGTAAGTAACACGTGATCGTATGAACACATCGTTGGCAAAAATATAAGATAGAAAATTTATATAATTTTTTTTTTAAATATAATTTAACGGAAACTTTATAAATTATCAACTTGCAAAAAATGTGATTTTGAAAGGTGCGTAGAAAAAATATTACAAAATTATTTTAAATGATTTAATAGAATATTTTCGACGTTTTTGGTTCAGTTGTTACATGACGTATTTCATAAAGATGAACCATTGACCTAATTTATTTATTTGTCAGTGATCCACGACGGGCGTGAGACCATTTGCGTGAAATATTATACATTTGGCATTCAGACCTATTTTTACATAAATGCCCCTCGTAAACAAAACGTAACGAATGTTCCTCCGATATAGTGTTGTCACTCATACAGCTGAACATATACGCTGTGGCCTCAGACACATAACATTCTGGTTGAAATATATCTTCTCATTTTATTATCCCGTAAACGTGTCACGAGATACAAAGAGCCATTTCCAGATGTCACCATCTTGCCTTCGCTCTTCTTTCCACGAGATCCAAAAAGATGCAAATGGGATTTTTCATTTCATCTTCCGACATTTGATATAAAATTCAACTTGAATATACTTGCGTTTGAGTGAAATCTTATTTACGAACATTCGTGATTAGCTGATTCTATTTTATGAATGCAAATATTCTTCTCTAATTTTACTTAGACCTTTTGAATAATATAAGTGTTTAGGGTGAAATGAAGGAGGAATCTGAAATGTCGATAAATAGAATGGAGAGCATTTTTGTGTAAAGCTAATATCCGTAGCCTCGCGTATTTTTCTTTCATTTTCTCGAATTTAAAAAAAGTTGGGATGAAATAAAAATGTTAGGTTTAAAGCATGATAAGTGCTTTCATTATAATAACAGATTATAATATTATATGTACAAAACGTGATTTAAATATCCACGTGCGGGAAACTATCTTAATATATATTTTTTGGTTTTTATTTTTTGCTAGGGCAATCCCGATGAGTTACAGAATTCATTTTAGAAGGGATGGAACTAACAATTCGAAGGTGGGAGAAAATAGTTACAATTTTACATAATTAGTATTTTGATATTAGAAATATAAGTTTCACATACGATATGGACGAAAAATAAAAGACAGGTTAAGTAGAAACAAAAAACAATAGCAAACAAAAGAACAAGGTTATAAAAATATGGATGATTACAAATCCATGGAAAAGAAAATGAGAGAAAAAGAAACAAGACAGAATGGAATGACAAGAACATTTCATAGTTTCATCCTTAAATTACATATTATATTCTTATATTCGTTCTTATTATCAACCCTGATCACACAAGTTGGTACATAAGAGGTTTTACAATACCAAAATTTGTCAATTAGTAGAACTCTTTTAATAGCAATAAAACTCCTATACCTTTTTCAATGACAAATACAAGATTGACTCACGGAAAATCCAAGCTAAGATTGATGGGAGGCATAAGTACTAGAGAAAGGAGTCTCATTTCACGGCATAGAAATCTTCGATTGAAGCATTGGGTGGAAAAGAGCCGTTATCGCTAAAATAGAGATGATCGTATTTAAAGTTTTTATCGATAATTTTTTTAGATGATTGAAAATGAATACAAAGCAAGAGAAAACTATTATTCGATAGATATGGTGAAAAAGTTAAATGTCCATCCAAAATATTCCCAAAATACATTTTATTTCACATAAAGTGGGTACTAGGCCCTTTTTCACTCATCGAACAAATTTAATGATGTAAGTAAAAAACGGTGTTTAGAAAAAATATAAATATTTATTTTACATTAACTACATACGCCTCTGTCATCTGAGTGATGTGTGCAGGGTCTTTTTGAGGAGAAGAACGTCTTGAAGAGACCCATGTTGTAGGAAGGAGGAAACAAAGAGGCCGGCAAATGGTTCCGCAACCGAGCTGTTGAACTCGAAAACGAGTCGAAGAAGCGACCCCTTCTAATGTAGACGAAAGAACGTCGCACGACACTAATCTACTTAAAAACGTACAGAGACATCTACACGTGTACGTCAGATTGAAATGAGTTTTTATCAGGCGGAAAAACAGACTATCTACAGAGCTAACAATTAACAGAATAAACGGCGTTACGCCGATAACGCATTTTTTCCACACAATTCTTCAATTTTCCTAAAGGGGTGCAGAAAGCAGTTCAAGACTGAAGGCTGCAGGACGATGATTATTCTGATAATAGTTAGCCTTCGATATGAAAAGGCTTTACAAGAAGTATGAAATTCTTATCGTTATAACGATATACCTTTTATGTTTGAACAATTTCTTATGAATTATTCATGACGATTAGTGAATTCCTGGTAAAGGAATACACAAGTGAAACATGATTTTAGTGTAACTACAAAACACAGGTTAATATCGAGTCCTCGTACGTTGTAACTAGTTCAGAAGGATTACACTGTCCAAGCGGATTGTAAGGACTGCTTACTAAAGCGGCAGATCGAGTGTGTTTAAGCCGGCCTTAGAGATCAACTAGTAGACTTTGGACCAATTTACGAACTGTTTGTTTTGGAGATTTCTCTCGGAGATTGTGATTTCTTGATTTATTATGCAAGTTCGATGATGCGGGGGTTTGTTATCGCAGGATTAGTTTGCGATTACAGATTTTGAGTCCCTTAATCAATATATTCAAATAAACTTATGTTTTATGTAACGTAATTATTTTCCAGGTTACCTACCTTGGTAACTTTAACTAAGTAGAGCATGATGTTCTCCTTCTCTGGATGGTAGGGTGAGAAAATACAGTTTCTTTTGCATAATAATAATAATAAAAGAGAATTACTCGTGGTAACGGATCAGATTTATTGCTAATATGATATAACAAAAAATGAAATGGCCCTTTAAAGGATCAAGAATTAAAATTAAAATTTCAGCTGAACAAAATAAAAGAATGAGCGTACCTGTGGACCATATCGATCATTAACCCTAACAGATTCGCATGTAATAATGCTGGCAATCACGAAACGAACTTAGGAAAGCGAGGTTCAGGAGTACGCGGGCGTACTCCAGGACAGCTACCGGGAAAGAGCCTCGAGGAAGGCTCCCGTGGATGGAGACTCCACACCATCGAGCAGGACCTGGCCGCAGGAACCAGGTGCAGGACCTGGCTGCAGGAACTGGCAGCAGGATCTGGCTGCAGGACCAGTATGTCAGACGAACAATCTGAACCACACACTCTGCAAATAGCGTACGCTACTTGCGTACGAGGTCAATGCCTCTGTCCGAACCGAACCTCTCGGTCGCTGAGCTGCGATCGCGTCGATTACTGACAATAAACTTGCTCACGGCAGTTTCGCTTCCCGTGCACAAAAATGGCGAACACACTACGAACCAGATTACTCTCGATCAAAGCCATGCCGCGCACAAAGAACCATATTTTGGTTTATGGACTGAATTACTTCATAATTATTTTTTTTAATTTAAAAAGGTAAAAACCATACAAGGTTAAATAACACTAAAACCGCGCACCATCTCTAATTTTGGTGACCAGTCGGATTAACGCCGCGCTCCCAGATCGGCGCCAATTTAAAAAGTGCCCGCTGAAAAACATAGATCAAGCGAGTTGCCAGCGGACAAAAACAAAATAAGGCGATTACAATAAAAGTAAACGGCCAGGTGAAGTTTACTAAGTCAAGATAATACTTATTCAACCAAAATAAATATTATCTTGACAACCTTTACCAAAAGAGATGGTAAGGTTTCGTCTGAACAAAACAACTAACTACCTAATCGTTATGCCCACAGGGACAACCCACAAGGACCTCAAAATTTAATCCATGTTTTGTTTACAATAATACGTTGTTCAACATTGGGCTATGGAGAAACTGTGTATTAAAACAAAAAAACCCAAAAACAAGTCCTAGTCCTACGAGTAAAGTATGTTTTTTGGTATTGCTATAATGCCCCGAGACGTGAGCATTTATCTAGCCTAACCTTGATCGGCATAGGATACTGAATGTCTTGGTTTAATTCAAAGTTTTCTACCAATCAGTTTGAAAGACTGCTGTGGCAGAGGCTGTTTGTTCCTCGCATACACACAATACATGCCAAAAAATACCATTTACTTATTCTCCCTACATCAAACTTTTGGTTTTGATGATATTTATAGCTTTTCCTCAACAAATCTTTGAAATCAAACACCACTGTTCGAATACCAACTTCATTGAAGTGCTTAAAAAAACTCTGCAGCGAATTATTGCTGACTGCACTCTGAACAGCACACAATATCGCAATTGATAAAATTTATAATTGCCCAATGAAAGAGATACCTACAGTGCGTATTAATTTGCGAAAAAACAGAGCGCTGTCGTCTATGACATAACGTGTTGTGTGGTTGCCAGATTAATATAAAGATATAGAATTATAATATTTAATTAAAAGAATACAGTATTAGCGAAACTCAATCGAAAATCTGGAGACAGAAAAATCACTGGAAAAATCACAAATTTGCCATGTAAACAAAGGGTCCTGGGTTCGAGTCCCAAAGGTGCCAATATCCTTTTCTGATTTTTCTGTCTCCAGATTTTCGATTGAGTTTCGCGAATATTGTCTTCATTTAATTAAATATTATATGGATGTCCCGTATTAAAACTAAAATGAAGATTAAGAAAATAAAGATAATGTTGGTAGCACTTAGTCGAAGTATGATACAGTTAAAAGTGACCAAGCTCAGTTGGTAGAGCACTTGCCATGTAAGCAAAGGGTCTTGGGGTGCCAATATCCCTTTCTGATTTTTCTGTCTCCAGATTTTACTCATAAAGTTAAAAATAAAAATAGATACAGAATTAGTTCATTTTTACGCCACAGCCAACTTGTACGTGTAGAACTGTAGGTACTCGTTTTAGTGATTTTGTGACGTTATTCTATTTGAATTTGAATTTGAATAAATGTTTTAGTTTTCATTGTCATGGTCACACACGGGGTCACACTTTCTTATTATTCCTATTGACATTCCAACAATTTTCGATTCGCTCGATCGTGCGATGTTCTATCATAGAAGTTGCCACTCTGTATCACCTAAAAAAGCAAATTATAATTGAAAAATGCAGAGCTAAGAAGTGTACGATTTTTCATGTTTTAACCTTTTAAATGAATTTTTCAATGAAGTTGCGTAGCTGCGGTAATACGTACGAGTATCTACCTGCATTAGATACACCGCCACACGCCACACAATTCTGTATTGACAAATACTCTTTGCTTCATTCACATTCAAGCATCGTCTCATACACATTATTCTATTGTTCGAACTCTTGACATGATTCGACTCAAGTATTAATTCAATTCCCTTGGTCAAGTCGTGATGCGTTCTATTCAGTAGAAATTCAAGACAAAAAAAACTGTGCAAATTTCGAGAAGCCTTCATTAATTTTTGATGGTGCAGTCAAGTTTACAAAACCTGATATACACGGTGTCCAGAAACTCTTGTACAAGCGGAAAACTGAAGAATCTGCATCACATGTTGAACATTAAATATAAAAATTCCAAAAGAACATTTCTATTTTATTTTATTTCTTAAATGGATAAATAAACTTTTGTAGCCGGGTCTACTCTTCTATGCATTTAAAAAGACATTAAACAGTAGAAATTTACCCCCTAGGAACCGACTTTTTCCAAATTTGAGCTAAGATAATTCCAACTTCGGGCTGGATCTACCCGAAAACAATAACTCAAATAAAAAAATCAGAGTATGCTATTCACACGCGGTAGTAGTGAAGCCTTCAGAAAACTAAATTAGATAAGCGTGGGAAGGCTACGAAGCACCGCACAAAGAGGATACCGATTGTTCTATCGCAGGATAAATCCTATAGATATATGTGTTTGTCTCCTTTTGGTGTTGCTATTTTTAGTTTCATCGAGTTTCAAATCCAAACGGTGCTAAAGAAGTTTTCACTTCAAAAAGGTGTAACACAAAATCGAATCCAAATGTGATGTAGACCTCAAGTTTCCCACATTTCTACTACAAGTTTCCAGACACCGTATTTAATAAATTTCTTCAAACAACTGTTAGGTCACGGGTACACTTATGTTGTGTAGGACACAGAATGCAGGTTAACGGGTTCAGAGGTACCCTGTTGCACTTCCACTCGGCCACTAAGGTAATCAAATTGTCTCTCGTGAATACGTTTTCAACGTGATATAGGTAATTTGATACCACGGTGGCTGTTTAGAGATGCTACACAACGGAGATTATAAATCCTGGACTTTATACCTCCGCCTCCGGTTGGGCATAAACATAAAAATTTATCATTTTTCTTTACAAAGTACGGCCGCCCTGTGAGGTCACAAGAACTGGGAAAGTTAAAAAGGTTTCTGTATAAATTTTTCTGTATCTAGCAAATAAACCCTTATTCTGGTCTGTTTTTTCTGGCTTCGTAGATCATCTTGACTTGATTGCTTTAATAGTCGTATCTTCAATATTCAGTTTTGATTTGCTTAGAAAATGCGTAACATCGTAACCTACCTAAGTCGTAGCATTATTACATAATAAATTATTAGATAGTGTTATGCCTCAGTACATATTTTATGGTTATGTGCATCGATTATTCTGATTTTCATTATCAAGGTTTATGACGATTATTAATATTAATACGATTAAAAAAAGTATTTTGAATTGCGATGAATCCTTTTACTTCAAAATTAAGGCACGTAAATATATTTCAAATGACAGCCCGCCATGCGCACCATTCGGGTGTTTTAACTTGTGACAGCCGGGAGCCGAGACTGGAGAGTGGAGACAGTTGAAATCTGCGACGCACAGTGTGTCGGAAAAGGCGGATCCGGAAAAATAATGGTCTAGTTTTTAGTTGAATATTGCATCAAGTTGCAAAGAGTTGTTAAAAATAATGAATCATTGAAATGTCGTTATTTAGGTAAAAACAAATTTTGGTTCGTTTAATAGAAAATTTCATTTTTATTGGCTTTTACGTGGTTTTACGTCTATCGTCTCGTGACCCAGAGATCGGGTAGCACGTAGATATTTATATATGATATAATATTTATATGTATAGTATTTATAAATCATCTTGAACTAAAATATAAAATTTAAATTAAATATGACTTACCTATTTTTGTAGGTGTTCGTTAAACGCTGCTTGGTTGAAGAGGCCTCATAAATTCGAACTAATGACCCTTGACACTTGTGGGGCACTGTATATAATCTTTAAACACTATTTAAAACACGTAACGTTAAAAACTTTTCGGCAATCTTTTTTACCTCTTATTAGCTGACTCGGCGAACTTCGTACCGCCTCAGAATCAATAACTGTTGTGTTAACTTACTGGCTGAATTAATTTTTTTTTATTAAGTTAGAAATAACACAATGAAGCAATTATCGATGCGCAACTGTCCGTGTTTTGTTTTTGTCAATGTCAGAGATGGCGTTGTGTACGGATATATATTTTTTGTGATTTTATTACTTTTCGACTTACGGGAATGGCGTTTCATTTTCTTTAAACGTGTGAGAGAGATTTATTATAATTACTGTATTTTTCCTTTGGAGGGGTGCAGACATACGTTCACCGTTTGACTAATTTTCTTCATAATTTTTTTTCGTTAGTTTTTCCAAGATTTTAGTAGCTATTCTGCTATTAGGGGCGGAGACAAATCCAACTAATCAAAGATCATAAAAATCGATCCAGTCGTTATTGAGTTATAAATGGTGTCACTAACCATACTTTGTTTTATATATTAAGATTTAAAAGGGTTAAATACAGACAAGTTTTTAAAACATTTCAGCCCAAACTGGGAGGGATCCACACACATCTTCTTCAGTTTACAAGATGGTCTTCATTTAAAAAATGTATGTAACTTGTCCGAAACATCATTAAATGTTGACCCGACTACAAGAAAGGTTAATAGAACTAAATACAAATAATACTTCTACTTCTATTCAACACCCAGAGAGATCGGCAGTGTTACGGTAACTTTCGCGCAAATCTGGCTACTATTTATGCAGTATTAGAAGAAAATATAGGCATTATTTTATACCTACATACATTATTGGTAGGAAAATATTCTTCGTTATTTAAACGTAAATGGATTAACTTGTGATGGAGTTCAATGAAAAAAAAAATAATTGTAGATATGTACAATATTATGTAATTTATTCTATGGCAAAAACTTGGCGAATTTTGTACCTATGATCATCTAACCGTATTTTTTATTTATTTCTGGGACTCACCTGTTATATAGTGACCAGCTCCGTATTGCCAGATTCCAACCTTCCTTTTTTCCTTGTTTTCTTCCCACTTTCTTTAGATTAATAAAATAACCCAAATTGGAGATGCCATGGTCCCACTGGCTTTAAGTATCGAGTCTCTTGATAATTAAAATTTTATAAACAACAAACTAAAAGGGTTGCGAAAATTACAAGAATGTTGTTTTGTGTACAAGAAATAAACAGAGTTTATTTACGACTTCTCTAATAAGGTATGAATTTACATTTGCGATCAGTCTGGAAAATGGAATGAATTAATCATCATATACTCGTATATTACTTATATACCTGTGCTAGTACAGACGTTTTACAAGTCAATGGCACCAAAGCCATCATTATTATATGACTAAACATCTTAGTAGATAACATCTCTATGTATAGGTGCATTCACACCCATTGCGGAAAGTTGAATACGACAATATCTTTCTTCATGCTAAATCGTATAAATAATAATTAATTCGACTGTACGTCATCACACGCTGACTTTTTAAATATTAGGTGAAAAATTTTGTACCATTACGGCAAGCACTATTTTCAGTCAGTACCATGGTTGCATAATAAATTGAAACTTGAAGTATTTAGGTAGAAAGCGAGTACGAAAACACGTTTTCACAGGGACGTGGACATAATATTTCGTAAAAAAAATTATGTGTGTCAATTTACGGTCAATTAAAAGCGTTAAAATACTTTCCAAGTGTAACCTTATCGCTGATAGATCCTTCGTTATATAATATATTATGGAGAAGTTAAAACGGATATCTCACTGGCAGGAATGTATGTCTTTAATTAAACGTTTTGTTACACTGTAATAACTGAATCGTTGTGTTCCAATATCCTCTCTAATGAATTTTGGTAAAAAAAATAGGTTTTAATGCCATCTGATGTAGTTTCTCACAAGGAATGCGATGCATGTGTTATTATTACTAAAAAGTCTTCTAGTTTCTTTGTAAATCGTGTTTAAATATGGGCGTGAGTTCCAAAATACTCCGTAATTGAGACAGACAAGTATTTCGAAACCAAATCAGAATGGCCGCCAGATTATTTGCATACAATTTTGATGCCGAGCGTTGATATATACCTACAAATTAACAAACGGAATCTTCTTCGAGTTTTATTTAAACCATGGGACATAGTTAAATAAATATTTGTATCCATAATTCAATCCTGCCATTAGAATAAATAACTTTCAAAACTCTAAACTTCACATTTAACCTTGTATTCGATAATCTCAATACTCTTTCATTTGTTACCTCTGGGATTAATCATCATGCTTTATCCATGTTAAATTTTTAATGCTACAGATTAAACACCTTGTATCTTTGAAAAAAATCATTGTTTTACAAATTACAGGATATCTTATTGAAAATATAAAGGTCAACAGCGGGTGAGGACATCGCGCGATTTGGCATCATTTTAATCCAATAAAAAATCTAGTTGGAGCTTGAACGGACTACAACATGTCGTATGCACGCCTGTTTCACCCGACAATGGACTGGAAGTGGACATAAAAGGCTTTGACAGATCGGCTTACAGATCACGATGGATCAAATTTTAAATGAATTATGTGACATACCTAGATACGGCCTTTGTACATTGTTATGAGTTGCCCATAAATCCTACGAACGGACTATACAAGCGGCAGGCAGCTGTGTGTCACGTGCTCAGTACATGTTCAGCATCGTATGATTATTGCTGTCCCTCTCAGGCTGGCAGAAGACATTACCATATATGGCCACACGGCGCGAAATCCAGCCAATGGCAGAAGACATTACCTTATAGGGCACGCGTTCGAGTCTTCCGTCTCGCTCATCACGGGCAGAGAGTTCCAGCCACCGATCGCCAAAGCAACAGACATATTTCAGACAACGGCGCGAGCGGTCGTACGCACTACTACGTACTGTCGGGCAGTATGCCACCCTTCGACGCGGCTAATTAAGTCTTCACCTACGAACCAAGTATGGCGCTATCACCACAGCCGCCTGTATAATCCTACTGCCGCCTACCATAGCAGCCCTGGCCGCGCACGGTTTTTAATCCGCCTACGTGCCGACGAGCCGAGTAATTCACAACTGCCGCCTACTTAATACCATGGCCGCCCAGACGCGCACGGCTTTTAATCCGCCTACATTGCCGATAGCCGCTTAATTCACCGTTATCACCCACCGGTTCGGTAAGCTGACCGAATCCGCCCACCATGACGCCGAGAAGCCGCCCACGCACCCCGAGCCGCCCCGTTCCTGCACACGATCTATGAGCTTTGCTCTAGACCTCTCCACTTCGTAGGGAAGCTGCCTGCATCCGTACGACGCCACGTGAGATTCAAACCCTCTTATAGTATTTCCGAGCCTAAATTCAGTAGTATTTCTAGTGCCTCTCTCTCTCTTATGCTAGGCCTTAAACAGCTTACCTGGTTGCCTGTACTGTTCACCCTTGCATTATTGAATACATTTGAATTGTGCCCAAACCTTGTTTCATTGGAGTCAACCATCGACAGCCTCGGAGGAGCCCTACGACCCTGAGCTGAGCCTTCCAAGCCGAGGCATATGGCCCCCGGGGGGCCTGCTTAACACTTGTCCCCCCCCGGGAGGGACATATTTCTGGAGACCAGAAGTATAACACTGGACCCTACGTGGCTTCAGTATCACCCTGGCCCCAGGAAGTATGACACTGGCGCGCCAACTGGGCCGAAGTCTTGTCGATTGTTGTCTCCCTAGAAACATAATTATGTAATCTTAGCTATAAATATTTTATATTTGTGCTCCCATCAACAACGTTGTAGCTCTGTGTGAATTATTCCAAACGTCGCGAGTCCGTCGGCTAGTGCTATTCGAGTGTTAGGTATTTTAAACATCGCTTACTACAGTAGCATTCTCACGCTATTACGTTTCTATCGCGGCAGTCAGAGTTGTTCGTCATTCGCGCGGAATTTTTTTTTAATTGAGTAATGAATCTCGTTATTTTAAATTCTCCACCTGGGGCTGTGTTAGTTGTATTATTTCTTCCTTGAAGAGCAGTGGTTGTTTCCAATAAAAGGTAGTAACTACTGTCGGATTGTGCTCGTCCACATCCGTTTCCCTGTAATAGGAGGATATAATGTCGACTGCCAGCAACTGCTCTCGTCTTCTATAATCGTCCGAAATTTTTTTTTTTGCTTTGTTCATTATAATAACGCATAATCATGGAGGCCACCATACCAATAATGGATAGAATATTAAATTTCGAGAAAGCAAACGCGTCGGTAATAAGAAAAATGTTGGATGGAGGCGTAGTTCCCAAAAGGGCTTTGTTGTCTTTACGGAAACAATGTGTTGAAAATTTAAATTGGAAATTGAATTATAGAATAAACGTTAAACGAAAAGTTCAATAAATAATGAGTACAAGTTATAAAGTTAGTTTTCGTTTCTCTCAATAGGTAGTTTTAAATCACAAAATGGAAAACGACGTTACATAATGTTATAAAAGAGAAATTTTAAAGCAACAAATTATTAATTTTAAAAACAGAATAAGTTAATATGGAAAGCTTCCCTTGTAATATTAGTTAAAGCCACAATTGTTATTTTTCTTCATAGAAGTTTTAATTTATTGTTAATACATTAGAATAAATTAGAATTGTAATTTTGATTGTTGATTGTCTAAGGCAGAGTAGCTAACTGGTATTGGATTAATGAACAGTTCAGGACAAATGTAGATTAATAACATAAATTTTAGAAGAAAAAAGGAATAAACAAATTCAGTCAAAAGTTTTTTTTAGAAACAAAAGTTTAGGTACAGATCGGTTAAAAATAGTAAAGTTCTTAGAAGTTTAATGTTGTTTCGTTTGAAAATCATGAGTGTCATGAACCCACGATTATGGATCGTACATCATTGAATTAATATTCCATATTTCACAAATTAGAAAACACAGTGTTGTTAAAATAATAAACGTTCGGGAAAGGAAACAAACTTGTATATAAAATGTATATAAACAAGGCAACGTGTATATAAAATGTATATAAACAAGGCAACGTGTATATCAATGTATATAATTGGCTAAGTGTTTTTTTGTTAGTTTAAGTTCTTAAAATCTATCTGAATTGCTTTCGTACTAAGTGGTAGGAAATTAAATAAATTAGTGAAAAACAGTAGAACATCATTAAAAGAATAAATTCAAAACTACAAGGTATATGTTACTAGGTACTTGATTTTTCGAAGGATTATCTAAGGAAGGTTTAATAATAAAATTTTGTATATGCTATAGGTATTTACCATAGAGACAGTATTGGAACATGCATTGTTTTTTAATCGGGACTATCCCACTCTAAATAGTAGTATGCGGATAATAAAATAAACTATCGTTGGGAAAGACACTTCAAAAGAAACAAGTGAATAGCATTCATATGTTCAAATTATCGTTTTAAATAAAAAATAACGAAGAATTTTTAAAGTGAAATCCTTGTCAAAATTAACAGAATAATCTCTCGAATAAAGAACATTTAATTGTTTAGCTTCAATTAAGTTTTTTTTCATAAGAATTTAGGAATGATTTCGGCAACAAATTTACGTGAATGAATAACAGTATAATGGAATGCAGAATAGAAAAGATTAAAATAGGTTTTTTTTTAAAACATCTGTGGAAAATTAGTAAAACATAGAATTAAAAAGTAAACTACGACAGTTAAATCGATATTGTCATTGTCATTTAGTAACAAAAAACAAATAGTGAATAGAATCCAATTATTAATGTCTTACTTGTAATGATGGAAAGGGTTACAAAATTATAAGAAAGTGTCTTCTTCATTTTTTCTCGTATTCATAAATATGTCAACGTGATCGTTGTTAGGAAATTATATCATATTAGATATTGAGTAATAGACTCAAGAAATGTACTACGGATACATAGGTACCCGCGTATACAATTCTGGTTTCAAACCGTTATAGGAATGCCTTCCTCAGAATTAGGGCAAGAAGTAGTGGGATTGTTAAGATGTGAAATCTTGAACAAAAAAAAAAAAGGAATTGTGATATAGGAAAAATTGGAAATAGAGAATTAACCCCTCAAGTAAGCTATAGGTAATTGTAAATTCGTATAGTTTTGACATAGCTATTTTAGAAAAATGTCATGGCGCCCTTTAAAGTTAAATACAATGGAATTTTTTTTTAATAACAAAATGATAGTAGAGTAAACAAAAGTTAAAAAAGTTATGAACAGGGAAGTTGAGATTAATCTGAGACGTATAGTGAAAAGTTATTAGTAAAAAAAGTTATCATCGGATAATATTGTCAAATTAAGAAGTAAATAAATAATAGACATGGAATTTTTTTTAAAAAGGAATTTTCAAATAATCAGTCAAACAGGTAAAAGTTTTAAATTTTTGAAGTTGTAGTAAGAAGCAACGTCGTTAGCAATTCAATTATGATTCGAATTTATTTTATTTTTTTTAAATATGTATATAAATTGTTAGCTTATAACATGTAATGTTAAAGGTAAACACACGAATTGAATACTTAGGTATTTGAGCGACTTAGTCAATGTGTATTACGCATCGTATTGCGGTGTTATAAAATCTGTGTTATTAAAATTTGGAAACGATTCTTGTTAAATATAAAGTAACCTTTAAAGAGAAATTTTATAGAAATCGTAGTAACATGAATATTAAAATAATTAATGTAGTTCTGTTTTTTTGGATATTGTGTTATTTTTATGTGTTGTTTTTTTGCCGAAGCACAGGCATTTGAGGAAGGAAATTTCTCATTTGTGTTGGTGAACTAAGGCAAGGTTACGGTTCTCTGAACGTAACGGTGTGGCCACACGGAGATAGACGTTTGCAAACGTATCTCTTGAAAACACGAGAGGATTATAGTATAGCCTGATAATTATACGACGCTATAGGAGAGATCCTTATAATATGCCAAACGCTATAGGAGGTATCCTTATAATATGACCGACGCTATAGGAGGCGTATCCTGAGAATTACACGGAGAGGAAAACAGAAAAACAGAACAGAGTATGGAAATTAGTCCATCAGTAGGAAAAGAAATTGGTTACGAATTATAATAACACAGTAAATTTAAACACGAGGTGCATGTATTGTATTGTCCTCTACATAAGGTTGTAAAATGCGAATATGTATCATTTCCGTTTGATTACATGACTTAGTCAGCATTATTGTCCATCATTGGATGACCTTAATAAAAAATTGTAAATTTATTCACGAGGTACATGTATTGTATTGTCTTTTATATATAATCCAAGGACGTCATGAACCCTAGTGGTTAGTACGAGGTTATAACGCATATAACTTAACCTTTGTTATTAGAGAAGTATACAATTCCTTTCTTAATGGATCGTCATCACAAGTGTTGACAATCCGGGACGCCGGTATGTCTGCACGTGAAGACTTGTTGTCATTATTTTTATTATGAAAAAAAGAGGTAACTCACCTTACACTAGTGAAATTACTGATGCGATATTTAGTTCATTTATTGTAATGACTATTATTGGTAGTAATAATTTATTACTTTCTCCTAGTGCGTAGCCACTTAGGTTGTTTTTTTAAAAAAAAAAAAAAAAAATGTTTTTTAAATTTATATATGAATATGGTTACATAAGTATATAAATTCGTCTAAGAAACACGACACGTTACACTGATTGAGGGCGTAGTTCAAGGAACCCTAAATTAGGCTAGGTTTTTCATTAGAAAAAACTGCGTTAGGTATTCAGTATCCTGCCCGGGACCGAAGTAGAGACCTAATTTCTATTTTCGTGGAACAATTTGCATTCTAAAAATTACTTAATTTTAGATGCAATGAAAGAATATGCAAGCATATTCTTTTCTTTTCGTTGGCAAGAGACGGCATAAGAAAATTCTTGTACAAGTGGTAGGTATAAAGGCGCCTAGCTCTCATCATACTGGGGTAGGTCATTGGGTAGTAAGAAACTTAGGAACCTTATGGTTGTAAATAACCTTGTGTATATATTAATATAAGGTCATGTATAAATGAAAATATCATTTCAATTATAATTTTTTTTTATTTTTTGTCCTTTTTTTTTTCGGGTTTTTCAATCTCTTTCATTGTCGAATTATTCTCACATGTAGGTTAAATCGTTATAGTATTGGACATCTCACACGTTGCGATATAGGAGAAATTGGGGCGGTAAAACGTTCACAATCGGGTAGTTACCCACTCCTTAACGGGGTATGTCTCAATTCTAGCGTATGTTGGAGTGAATTCACGATGAAAAGGCAATGTAATAATTATATTACCACATTTTTGTTATCAGAATAGGCCCAATAGACAACACTATTCGGTTCACATAGGTTGTGGTGGTATCGAATTTTAACCTTCTTCCGCGATCATATAACAACGGTTACTCGTTGTGTGGTATTATAGAGCTGTTACAAGTCCGATAGGATGGAACTTGGGTATCGACCTAACGTGTCATTCGGCTGTTAACTATAATCCAAAGCGTGATAGGATGGCTAAACTCCTTAGAATTAGAGCAGGAAGATTGTTGGAAACGCGAATTTCCGAACAATTAAAGTATATATGATTCCGGTGTTAGGAAGAAATTCGTTACTCAATTAAAAAAAATTTTTTCCTCTTCTAATAACATTGTCGGTAGTATTAAATTTTCGTATTTTTTGGTAAAAATACGTGGCGTTGTTGTTATTTATTTTAATTTTTTTTTTTTTTCCTTCTTCTCTCCTTACATAGTCAAACCCTGAGAGTTTAAGTTGAGTTGTAACAAACTCGAATTGAAAGTTATTTAACAAAATTGTACTCACACACATAGAGTTTTTGGTGGGTAAACAAATGTATATTCAAGTGTTTTAATTATGATAAATGTAATTAATTAAATTACTATATAAATATTTTGTAAACACGTAATTGATTACTTCGGTATCAATATGGTAAGCCAGCGTGTAAAGTCCTTGCCATATCAGGACGCAATTGTACGGTGTTTTGTAACTTGCTATATCACTGTATTCAAATAAGGAGTAGTACTTCTCGTAGTAAGAAGATTTAAGAGTATGCACCCAGTTGAGTAAATTAGCTCGGTAATGTCATAAAGTTATGTCATTCGGGTCGTATTGTTCTTATTAGAGAATAATGTAATTGCACTTATGGTCATTACGGTTCGTCTGGTTATTTTGGTGGGAACACCTAGAGGGTGTCCTATGTGGTTTCGTCGAACGCAAGTTCACCGTGAGGATTCCAAGGGATCTATCCGGTTGTCTATGTCGTTGCGGCAAGGGTATATTTCTAGTATACCAAGTACAGCGCTGTACGGGTCACCGAGGGTGAGTCGAGAAAACATGAGAGGATTCATATTATGCCTGAAAATTAATATTCATGATAGGTTTTGTAGCATTACCTTACAATTATATGCGAACATGAGAGGATGGTCGTTTATGCCTGATAATTAAATGCAAACCAGACAAACCATGACAAGCTGAGAGTGCGGGAAACTAACATTTGGGTTAGAATTGAATTGTGAAAATAGCATAGTGTATAAAAACAAAGTTGTATAATTTTAAGAATTCCATTGTAAGACGCGAATATGAGTGGTTTCGATCATTTCATGACATTGGTCAGCGTACAATATTCCATAACAGGAATAAAGTGTATAAAAACAAAGTTGTATAATTTTAAGAATTCTATTGTAAGACGCGAATATGAGTTGGTTTCGATCATTTCATGACATTGGTCAGCGTACAATATTCCATAACAGGAATAAAGTGTATAAAAACAAAGTTGTATAATTTTAAGAATTCTATTGTAAGACGCGAATATGAGTTGGTTTCGATCATTTCATGACATTGGTCAGCGTACAATATTCCATAACAGGAATAAAGTGTATAAAAACAAAGTTGTATAATTTTAAGAATTCTATTGTAAGACGCGAATATGAGTTGGTTTCGATCATTTCATGACATTGGTCAGCGTACAATATTCCATAACAGGAATAGGGTTGGAAATTTTTTGTCTAATTTTAAGATTTTTACATGGTAGTAATCCTTCTCGGAAGGGTCATGTTTTCCTTATTTCTTCATGCACCTTCGTTAGCGTGTCTTGTATCGCACTAGGTACGTCACATTTTTTTAATTTCTTGAGAGAGTTGGCAACCTTTGTTCAGTTATTGCTAGTTTTTTTTAGCTTGGCTCACAGGTAGTTAAAATTTTGTTGGCTCTTAGGTAGGGAGTGTTTAAATCCTGGTGAAGAGGTAGCTCTGTACCTCACATTGTGGCAACCATCGCATCACATGCTGTATGGAAGGTCGTGGTCCCCTGCATCAGCCTCGCTGCCTTTTCCCTTCATTTTTCAGGGGGAGGAGGGTAGTGTTATGAGTTGCCCATAAATCCTACGAACGGACTATACAAGCGGCAGGCAGCTGTGTGTCACGTGCTCAGTACATGTTCAGCATCGTATGATTATTGCTGTCCCTCTCAGGCTGGCAGAAGACATTACCATATATGGCCACACGGCGCGAAATCCAGCCAATGGCAGAAGACATTACCTTATAGGGCACGCGTTCGAGTCTTCCGTCTCGCTCATCACGGGCAGAGAGTTCCAGCCACCGATCGCCAAAGCAACAGACATATTTCAGACAACGGCGCGAGCGGTCGTACGCACTACTACGTACTGTCGGGCAGTATGCCACCGTTCGACGCGGCTAATTAAGTCTTCACCTACGAACCAAGTATGGCGCTATCACCACAGCCGCCTGTATAATCCTACTGCCGCCTACCATAGCAGCCATGGCCGCGCACGGTTTTTAATCCGCCTACGTGCCGACGAGCCGAGTAATTCACAACTGCCGCCTACTTAATACCATGGCCGCCCAGACGCGCACGGCTTTTAATCCGCCTACATTGCCGATAGCCGCTTAATTCACCGTTATCACCCACCGGTTCGGTAAGCTGACCGAATCCGCCCACCATGACGCCGAGAAGCCGCCCACGCACCCCGAGCCGCCCCGTTCCTGCACACGATCTATGAGCTTTGCTCTAGACCTCTCCACTTCGTAGGGAAGCTGCCTGCATCCGTACGACGCCACGTGAGATTCAAACCCTCTTATAGTATTTCCGAGCCTAAATTCAGTAGTATTTCTAGTGCCTCTCTCTCTCTTATGCTAGGCCTTAAACAGCTTACCTGGTTGCCTGTACTGTTCACCCTTGCATTATTGAATACATTTGAATTGTGCCCAAACCTTGTTTCATTGGAGTCAACCATCGACAGCCTCGGAGGAGCCCTACGACCCTGAGCTGAGCCTTCCAAGCCGAGGCATATGGCCCCCGGGGGGCCTGCTTAACACTTGTCCCCCCCCGGGAGGGACATATTTCTGGAGACCAGAAGTATAACACTGGACCCTACGTGGCTTCAGTATCACCCTGGCCCCAGGAAGTATGACAACATGTTACATCCCAATAAATGTTTTACGGTGTTGTTGTGCGTTTCCTTGTATATCCGTCAACTACAATTCCCGCCATAAAAACTGGTTTTATTGAACCCGAAATGTTGAGGAGTATTTCGCGGTTGAAAAAATAAGGGATGGAAGAGGGAAGGTTTGAGCTGTCCCGCACCACACATGTCAATTAAATGTTTCTTAACGATTATCATAATGTAATGATAATCGTTCTATCTTTATAGAATTATCATAATGTTGAATCTTTATATTTTTTGAAGATGTTTAACATTATACAGTGTATTAATTATTAGAGATGATAATTATGCTTCTAATGAAATTTCTTTAGAATCAGGTATTAGGTTGTCGCCGATAGGTTACTCAAACACGATGATGTTCGATGTTTTTGAAATATATTAAAAAAATACGAATTAAGCAGAATATATAGAGTAAAAAATGTGTATATATAAATAAATACACCTCTTTTGATTTTTATAATGTGAACACCGAATTAGAGACCCAAATGCTTCCAACGGTCTGGAACCAGTGACACTATGACATCCCCAATAAACGTTGAGAGAAAAAAGGTAGTATAGAGGGGAAGGAGAAAAGAAAAGTGGAGAAGTTCCTGGCCATCAATATCTGGTCACCAAATACGGCTAAAGCCAATTCAAGCAACTTTTAATTTCTGAATGATGGTCTTACACCAGAGCGATATTGGGACCGTCTTCATCCCAAGAACGTGTCATAATTAAACTACTTGAATGAATAAATAATGAAATAACACAAAACAACCAAATAAAATTTTCTTACGTAAGCTGGGATTTGAACCCGTGACTTCCGACTTGCTAGTAGAGAGTCTTACTCCTCGATAACGGAGGGCGTCCTATTTTATTATTATTATTCGCAAAATAAACTATTTTTGAGCAAAGCAAACCCTGAATATAAATAAAAATTAAAGAAATCAATGGACACTGAATATAAAAAAAAAACAAAGTTAGTTGGTTTTTTTTTCTATTTCATATTCCACACTCATGGCTTACGTGCAAACACTGCCGGTCCTTTTGATTAGTCCTTTCATGTTAGATGAAACTCGAACTAGTGATTTGTTGAGCTTATTAAGGTAAATAACCGATATAAGCAACCACGTTTCTCAAGAGGGAGAACATGTTGTGGTTGCAGCTTTCGATTTCATAGCACGGGAGCCAAAATAATATTTTCTTTATACGCTCATTACTGTAGGGTAAATTATTGTATTCTTATTCAGCAAACTTTATCCTTTTTCTGAACATAAATAAGTGTAATTCGATAAGATTTTACAGAATAAGTCAACCAATAATTCATCCGTATGTACTTGATAACTATACCCTTACTTCTGTCGAAGAAATTAATGACCTGGGCATAATTTTTGACTCTAAATTAAATTTTATATCCCATATAAACACAATCAGTAACAAAGGAATGAAAATGCTTGGCTTCATTCTTCGAAATTCTAGAGGTTTTAGGAATATTTCTACATTAAAACTTTTGTATACATCCTTAGTACGTAGTCAAATCGAATATAACTCCTCGATCTGGTCCCCCCATTTTAAAATACATTCAGATACAATCGAAAAAATTCAACACAAATTCCTAAGACACATAAATTTTAAACTCGGTATTCCCATTGAAAACATAAACTATAATTACTTGATGAAAGAATTAAATTTAATAAAACTCTCAGATCGAAGAATTATATCTGACTTAATATTTATGTTCAAAATTGTAAATGGTAGAATAGACAGTCCTGATTTAACTAAGCTCATCGACTTCCATGTACCCACTAGAGCAACTCGCTCCAAAATGCTATTTTAATGTAACAACACCAGGACTGAGTACATGAAAAACTCGCTTGTACCTAGGTTACATGAAGTTAGTAATAGATACTCAGATGTGGCGGATCAATTTAACTGCACGGAAGCTAGGTACAAGAAGGCTATTATATCAAATATTTTCAATCAATAAGTATAAATTTTATTTTACACTAGTATTATATGTAATTGTAGCTCCTTGTGTCACTTCTCAACCAAATGCCACAACTAACTTATTCTCTCTCTTTTATTATATCTTATGTACAACTATGATATTGTGACATGTCATGTAATCTGTATTTATGGTATATTTATATCGTTAATGTTAATAAATAAATAAATCTGTCTAAACTATAAACCATGCTCGACGAGTCAAAGGCATGCAAAGCTTAAAAATAAATTAAATTAGGTATGAAATTATTTTTCATTTCTGCGCTGCATCGATAGAAACGACACGACGCGACAGGAGAGCACCTTTAAAGGCAAATATTTAAATAACTGTGTGTAGTACCTACGTACATAGATTCTAGATTTATACAGAAAGATTATTTCGCTCATTTTGCGTAATTGACGAAATCTTACCGTGAACAATTTGGGAGGCGGGTTTGGGTACCGCCACCCTGTGAAATATTTATTGGATAACAAAAACCTCTGCCAAAGGTCACCCCAAGTGGTTCACTACGTTTGGTGACTTAGCAGGGATGTCCGGGTTCGTGAGGTAAGGTTTGTCCGGGTATTAGCGGCGGATATTTCTGCCAACCGCATAGCTGGCCGAATCGGGGGAGATTTTTTAAGTAAGTTTTTTTGACCTCTCCAGGACAAACCTCTCGGAAAATCGCCTTGCACCGCGGGGGAGGGATGGATTCATACGCTCGTCACTACATATACCTTTTCGCTTCCCAGAACATCCTCTCCTTCCTTTCGACACAGCATCCCAAAAGGTGACATAGGCTCTGAGGGGAATTATTTTTCTCAGGTTCTGTGTGGTGCTTATGTTTAAAAAAATAAGAACAGTGGTATCTCAGAATACTTTTAAAAGATGATATAAAGTCTTTAAAGTTTTTTTTTCATCATTTTTCAAAAGAATTCTGACTTGTAACTGTTCTGATTTATCTGGTTGATTATCGTATAATATAGGATATTTGATATGTCTGACGAAACATTGTGTGTTTTCAACATAATTAATGTACATTTTAAACTAACTCCTGGGATTTTGGAAATAAATAAACAGATTTTAATATGAACAATTCATTTTGGGCATTTCAAAATGTGGTGTTAAAATAAACAATTATTACCAACTGCTTTTCTAGGAACAGCATATTACTTTCACCGAAAATCCTGTAAATTATAAATGTGTTATTTAAAAAGTTAATATCAATCACAAATATTCAGGCCTAGTTGAAAACTTAAAAAAAATCATATTTTCTAAATACTTTCATTCACAACTTATGTGACTATTGAAATAAAATTACAACTTAGTCCCGCCTAATGAACACATATTTAAACACACAAGAACACAAAATTATCTCATCTCATCCTCTTCCCATTTTCGTATTTGGTTGGGGGTCATATCACTTTGTCTCCAAGTGTCCTTGTTCGGAGCTGCTTTAGCGACCTTCGCCCATCGCAGGCCCTGACTCTCCTCGCAAGGTCTCTGGAGTTGCTTCTCCCAATTTTCCCTGGGACGGTCTACTAAACGCTTATACTAACATATTTTATTTTGTTGTAAACGTTTATAGGGCTTTTTCATAATAATTATGTATTATTCTTTTTATGAATAATAATAAAAATAAAAATTATGATAAAAATAAAAAATTCATAAGTAACTAACCATCACGCCTTTCTCCGTAGGGGTAGGTAGTACGCCAAGATCTCTCGTTTCCGTTAATCTTTCTAATTTTATATAATTTATTAAATAGTTAAAATAATAATCACGATTTTTTAGAAAAGGACAAAGTTTTACATTTTCTGCATTTAGATATTAACTATTTTGTGGGCACCAGTTGATAAGCATGTCTATATTAGATTGAAGAATTTGACGGCGGTTTAAGAGATATATAATGTGATATCGTCGGAGAGCAGAAAGTCTTTGAAATTTTCAAAGCAATTAATTAAAACAAAAAATAAAATTAGGCATAAACCAAGCAATAAAATTACGTTGTGATTTAGGCATATAAATTTTATAGTTTTACTCCAAGCAAGGTTCTATTACATAAGTAATTACTTAATCAGCTTAACATATTTGCTCTGATTCAAAGGGCATAAAGTTTTCGGATCAGTTCATTGTGAGAAACTTTAACAAAAGCTTTTTAGAAATCAGTGTGCATATAATCAACTTGTTTATTTGTAGCAAAAGACTTCAATACATTGTTTTGAAGAAGTAATAAACTGGTTGAAGTTGATGTATCTCTGATAAAGCCGTTCTGTTTGTCATTGATTATTATCTTTGTTAGTGTGGAATGCATTTTATACACAAGTAGAGATTCAAAGAATTTGAATAAGTCAGATTGTATGCATATGGGTCGATGGTTTTAAATTTCAGTTTCATCACCTTCTTTTAGAATTAAAGAAGTATTTTAGAACAGCTGGATTTTCAATAAACGGGAAAATATCCAATAGATAGTAGACGTTTGAAAATAATGGTTTGTGGGGAGCATTGTTTCAGGAAATTTGGCAGGTTGGTGTCAAGGGCTGCAGGTTCTTTGCTGTCCAAGATTTTTTTTTGCAAGATTCTCTCGTTTTAGAGCAGTCTCATAAATGTGTGTTTTTAAATGAGTAAGAAGGGTTTTTTTCTTCTATCATCATTATAAAAATCATAAAAGTTTTAGAAATCTACGAATTAAACCCAATACAATTATTGTTTTCTTTATAACACCATCTAAGAGTTTATCGCTTCAACTAAAACAAGTACATTGAAAATATTTAAACATAAGAATTATTTGGTTATTTTATCTATTTTTCATTATAAAAATAATATAGGTATCCTTAATACCTGTTATTTGAGAATGAAATAACATGAAAACAAGAAATGGAAATATCTCGTTCTCAATACCAAAAATACTGTTTTCGAATAGTATCTTTCTTACGTCTCGTTTATTTTTTCTTTTGGGTAATAATAAAGATAATGATGGATAAAATCTAGAAATCTTTTATTTCTTAAACGTAGTTAGCAATGCAAAATCCTTGCTAACTACGTTTAAGAAAACATGAACGTTTGAACATTGATGTTGTTATGAATGCTCGTTATGGAAATAAATATTCGATTCGCATGAAATAATTCATTCTGTATTTTTTTTATTTCAATTTCTCATTAAAAATCTGATATTTATAAAAAAAGGAAAAATTTTCACTCTCGAAATGCGAAAAAAAGCATTTCAATTTTGTATTTGAAATAACTTCCCGTTATTATAAAAACATGTTTAGTATTCTCATAATTAAAAAAAATGTAAAAACAATATTTGCTTGGAAGTCGTTCAAATTAATTTCCCCCGAATGTAACAATGACAAAAAGAACACTGACTTTCTCTTAGGAAAATAGAAATGAAAATTGTGAAATGGCAATGGAGTCGCACAAAGTTAACATAATTTTAAAGTCCCAGGAATTGAATCACGGATAGTCTTTTTAAGAAAACAATGGTAACATTATTATTTCAAGATCATTTTAGTATCCTTTGGAACAAACAAAATATTTTCAAAGAAGAACTTGCATTAAAAGCAAAGTATTTGTGAATACAAAATATAATGATTACAGATAGAAAACTATAGAGAACTTTTAGTTTAAGTGCAAGGACTCACTTGTGATTTGAATTCTTGTAAATATTTATAATTACATATTCTCTCTTGCTAATTCTTTAAAAAGATTAAAAAAATACTTTAATACGACCAAACACATCAAATCATAACCGTTTCAATAACATTTAACGACTCTCTTTATCATTTTGTCGTTCTTTTTATATAAAGTGGAAACAAACTGATGGATAAATAATTTTACGATACTCCAGAGCTCATGATGAAAATAAAGATGAAAGTTGATAAGTTAAGCTAAATATTCATGGCAAAAAGCGGTGCAAATTGATGCCAGATTTCATCGTAGCTAGACTCTTGCTATTCCTGTTTGCTAATATTTCATAAAATGAGCAAATTTCTGCTCTAGATGTAACCTAACTAGAATATTATTTATTTCGTCAGAAATTGTTGATTTATTAGCTGCTCTTTGAAAGTGGTTCGAACATTTTATAATGATACTAAATCTTGTTTTTTCATATGAAATTTTACTATGCAATATGAAGTGTACTTTGTTTCGAGTCGATTATACATTTTACGTTTATGGGTAAACTAGTGGCCTGGTCGTAAAGTCACACAGGCCTGGACTGCTAGCTGGTCGCCCCATGATTTATATGGGCAATGAAAATAAAATTGTCGTTTTAGTGGTTCATCCATGGCTTCCTTTTTTATATCGCCAAAACAGTGGAACGTGTGTGTCAATTTTGGCATCAACGATATGTAACCAGACCCTCTCTACTGCCGGTACTAAATATTACGGACCGCCTTGGCACTTGTATGCTAAACTAGTTAATTCAACTTGGGTCTATTTATGTGTGACGTCACTAACTAACTAAACCTAACTAACCATAACATTGTTCCTCACAGGGGTGGGCAAGGAAATACCATACCTCTCTCTCCTGGCATAATACGTCATGGGTATCCAGCGTTTATATACATTCATACTATTTGCAGAGACGTGCGTTGTTCTATGACCAAATCTAGTAAAACCATAGTTGAAAAATGAGGTTATTCAAGTTTTAAAAATGATACGTAAGTCATGCTTTTTTATATTTATTTAGCGACTAGCTGGGTTACCCGGCTTCGCTCAGGACAATAAGATAGTGTTCTGGAATGTTGCACAATGATGTTCCCGATTTCCTATTCCTGATCATTCCACGACATACTCCGCCACTCCTTCCACAACTTCCTACAGCTCTATGGAACCTTCTAGAACTTTCCGGAAGACTGTTATAGAAATTTCAAGAGGGCGAAACTTTCAGCCCTTATATCTTTAAAAGCACGCCCTTTAGGTAAAAACAGATACCCTTATTCCCTAGGGGGGATAGAGATCTACCACACCATATAACTCCCTTGATCGAACCGGGACTCGTTTCTGAGTTTTTGCGAGCTGCACGTTTTTTTGGACTTGCTTTTATAATATTTGCCAAATTCAAATAAATAAAATGTTACTCCTTACATGTCCTTTCCCGTGCGCTCCCCTCCAGCGTTCCACTGCCACCTTCCCCACCACCGCTCTCCCGCTCCCCCGTCACGCCAACCCCCCTGGCACTGCATTTCTTGACTCCTCTCCCGCCCGGCCCGTAGCCGAAACTTTTTTCTAATACAAACAATTTTAAACTCGTGATATCTTTCTAATTAAATATCCGAATTGAAAAATTCAAAAAGTTAA
Organism: Limnephilus lunatus; assembly: GCA_917563855.2. Classification (NCBI taxonomy): domain Eukaryota; kingdom Metazoa; phylum Arthropoda; class Insecta; order Trichoptera; family Limnephilidae; genus Limnephilus; species Limnephilus lunatus. Next base: position 93,545,813 of record OU830595.1, on the reverse strand, counting down.
ATAAAGGTATTGAAGCTGTCTTGAATATAAGGTAATTTATTTTGATAAGGATTAAAACCAAGATTCAAATAAAGAGCCTTTTCAAGCGGATACATTTAAATTAAATTTTTAAAATAAAAGAATACTTATTGTGGCATAACCATAATAGTTATACATATATTGTTACGACTTTTTTGTAAATAATAATGTGTTCTATAAAGTCGTCGTATATTATTTTATTCTATCATCAATAGTTTTCGCAGCGCATGCGATTTAATGAATATTTTAGGTCATTTTTTTACACCCTGGGTTACATTATTGAAGTTTTAGTAAGGATGCCTATTTTTTTTAAAATATAATGTAGCCTATGTCACCCAGAAATAGTGTAGCTTCCCAACAGCGAAAGAATTTTTCAAATCGGTTCAGTAGTTTCGGAGCCTATTCGATGTAAACAAACAAACAAATCTTACCTCTTTATATAGTGTAGTAGATTAAAATTTCGTTTTGCTCAAATTAGACTGTTCTACGATCAAAACAGTTTGCAGAGGCCAGACATAGTCTGATGGCATTACAAATACGAGAATTTTTAATTAATATTTTTAATATATAAACTAATGTTTAAGACAAGATTTTTGCGCATAGCATTTTATGCATTGTCTCGACGTCACCTAGTGAGAGAAAAGCCTTTTGTCTACTTGTCTATGAGACTCTTTCATAATATCTGATAATAGAGAAAATTTCATAATTAATTTGAATGATAATTATGATAAAACTAGCACACACCCGTGAAAATTTCTGATAGCCATAGAAACGCTATTGAGTACTAATATCTTGCCGAAACCTTTTTCACTCCACCCGCATCAGTTCAAAAGCTCGCAATAATGAAAACAATTTTCTGTTAAAAATATAACATTATTCAACAAACACTTCCAACATTGAAAATGAAGATTTAACTCAACGCAAAAGTTCTTGTGTTTATTTAACCGGAGTTCCAAACAGAGGCACAGCCGAAATTAGTATTAGGAATAAATAGATAGTGTTATTCCCAGTGTTTTTGATGCTGAAATCTAAATACACTTGCTACGGCGGGTCTTTTCAAGGTTTATATTATTCAGTATCTGATTCCTCCCACCCTCCTTCTAAGTCCTGCAAAGTCTCAAAGTACTTGCCCCTCCAAGACGTGAACGAACCACTACTAAGCCTAGTGTTCTTGAATTTGGTGAGGTAGATGTTGTTGTATTGCACATGAAGTGTTTCCAACGCTCATTTTTTCCATTTACCCAGAACATGAACGTACGGAAAAGCATGGTCAAATTCAATTGTCCACACACTAAAAATTATGCTGTTAACGCCCTTTCTGTCATATGCGTCATTTTTCGAGAAAGAAATAAAGATTACAAGGAACATGTGAGTAATATTCCTAAATTACATAGTACGGAAATAAAGTAAGACCGTCATTTTAAATTCTAAATCTTTCACTCGATAAAAGCGTCAAAACTTTGAAAAGGGAAGAATTGATTTTTTTAATATCACACCAGGTATACGCAAAAGTGTTCTTCGGTCAATGCCCCTGATCACCGTTGATATATTTTTTTTGATAAATAATGTTTTTAGACTACCATTATTATCCATTTGTTATACAAGTCTAATTTTGTCTTTAAATTAATAAATAGATAAAGTCACATTGTATTTAAAAAATAATAATTCAATTTTCACGAAAGGCATGAAATTTTATTAGTAAAACACAGTAGGATCACAAATGCGAGATATTCCTATTTCTGTGAGAGGGACAACGCAAAATATTAAAATATGTACAAGAATAAAAATAACTGTGATACCATAATAAATATGCACAGCGGAGTTAAAATTTAAAGCAAAGATAAAGTATATGACGAATAAGCTATTGTAGGAGTTTTCTCATTAAAACTTTGTCCCTCTTTTGTATAATGTTTGGGAGACGTAAACAAGCACTGATCCGGGGTGCTAACCCAATTCTACCCTCAACCTTGAGATGATTTTACTTAGACATTATAACGAAATATTATAATTTTTGACTATCGGGTTTTTGCACACGTCGTGATCGGTTATTATATTATCAAAGTATAATATTTGCAAAGTATTTCCAATTTTAAATGAGAGTACAAAATCCATGTTTGCCGCGTTTCAAGTTTGCTTTTCACTAAGCTCGCGCGGTAATGATTGAACGGAAAAGAATTCAACATTTTACGAACATCGCTTCAAACAGGAATGAATTCAGTTTTTGATTTCAGTGGGGTTAGCAAATTACTTATTTAGTGGTTTGATAAAAAATAGTAGTGGAAAAATTTACCTTTACAACATCAAAGGAAGCGTCCAATGATCCATTTGATGAAAATTAGTTTTCGCTAGTATACTTTGATTTGTTGATATTTAGAAACTTTCGTGAATATCAATATATTCCGAGAAAACAAACTCAAATAAAAATAAATATTTGAAAATAAGGTAAAGTTCTGTCAGATATTAAGGAAGTTTAAAGTGCCGTTCCGTATTGATGTTGCCTTGTTAGCGAAGAATTCTGCCATCACACAGCATAAATTTTACCAATTTGAATACAAGTACCTACAGTTCTACACATAAAGTTACTTTAGAAAACGGAACTCTGCATTTTATTTATTCCTCTATATAGTTGGTTTCGTATGTTCTTGTTCATACATTAATCCTCTGCACTGTTCATTGTATACATAATCTACATCCACCCCTCTTTCAACTGATTGTAGCTTCTACACAATTTGTGGTACAAGCTTAGCTAATTTGGAACACGATTCACATTACTTTCATGTTGCTTAATTGAACTACATTGTTAACTTTAAGCATTGTTTTAAAATTAGTGTCACCAAATAAGTAATTATCATTAAAGTATTATCTATTCGGCTCCTAAAGGATTTCTGTGAAATTGCATCATTATTTCTGACGTCATCTTCCTCTAAACTGAGGGTCGTGATATTCGGAATGTATGTGCTGTGCATGCTTCTGCTATGTGAAATTCGTTTTTGATTCGAATAAGCTGGTGATTTACTTCACCTGGTCCATCCTTCATCCCGCCTCCTACTCCTACTAATATATGACATTCGGAATCGGACAACGCACTTCTTACGCAAATGACGATAAGGTTAAAATTCCCGCTTTTTTATCGGCAGCTTATCTTGATTTATATAAATAACATCTTAAAATTATATATTTAAAATAAAAACGGAGGTTTTAATTTGTGAAGATGGGGCCCGAATATTAAAATGTTTTCCCACCTTAAGCTAAAGCACTTAATTCATGACTTAACGCAATAAAAAAAAATTCCAAAAAATGGTTCATATGCACTAGTAATATTCGTATGCATCTGTAGACCTGATAGTTCATTTATTTCTTGGCTTAAAAAATACTCAAAAATCCAAAAAAGCTCGCTTATAGCTAATGCCAAGACGTGCAGTGCAAAATTATAGTACCTGTAATTTCAAAGCAGTAAAATTTTGAAACCAAAAATTCATGATTTTGAACTACTTGTGTTGATTTACTTTATTATATTTTAATGTGACACTATGCTTAACAACTTTTACATGAGATATAGAAACATATGTACAAAAGTCATCAGGAATGCTAAGGAATTATATTACAGACATAAAATAGAAGAAAGCACAGGTGATCCAAAAGAAATGTGGAACATTTTACGCGAAGCTACTCATACTAAGCCTATCTTAAACACTGACCTAAAACAACTCAATATTGACGGACTGACCGTTAACTTCTCAAAGAATCCGGAAAAAATCCTAAACCATGCCAATGACTTTTTCAATAATGTCGGGAAAAAATTAGCAAACAAAATGTCCTCCCCGAATTCTAATGCAAAATGACAGGAAAAACCACATATACCCCATTCTAAATAATTTAAATTTCAAACGGTTACACATGACGATATTAAGAATACAATTAACTCATTAAAAGACACAAAGTCCGCCGGTATGGATGGCATCACCGTAAATTTACTCAAGACACTTGTTCATGAACTATTGTAACCTCTCACTTACATAATTAACACAAGGAATTTTCCCAAAACAATTAAAGCAAGGGCTCGTCAGACCCATATACAAAAGTGGTCTAAAAGTGGACATTAACAATTATAGGCCCATAACAATACTTAACTCACTCTCGAAAGTAGTTGAAAAAATAATTAACAAACAACTGAAAACATTTTTGGAAAGCAAGCAGCTACTCTCTGAAAATCCATTAGGCCTTTGGTCAAATAAGAGCACTGCTGATGCTATTATTGCTGTTACAGATTTTCTTTTTTCAAGTTTAGATAAGGGTAAAAAATGCATTTCTATCTTCCTAGACCCCTCAAAAGCTTTTGACACTATCTCCCTTGACATCCTTGTTAATAAACTAAATACCATTGGTATAAGAGGGCAAGACCTAGAATTTCTTCAATGTTACTTAACTAATCAAACTCAAAGTGTCAAAATCGAAAACAAATTCAGCCAACCCCTCCCTATAACCTACGGAGTTTCCCAAAGAAGCGTCTTAGGCCCTACGTTGTTTCTAAAAAATAAGCGAATTCAATTAATAAAGAGCATAGCAGAACACAAAAAAGGTTATCTTTTTTAAATATCAGTATTATTTACATCACCACAATATATCTTTGCAAATCCTTTTAACGGAAAAACTTTCAATGGAAAGTCAGCTAGTTTCAGTAAGATGTAAGCTGACCAGTGATTGTTATGCATTATTAATGAAAGTATAATGACTAGCGGCATAAATATTATTTAAGTATAAACTTAACTAAATCGCTTGATTTAATTTTTTTTAACCTGAAACAATAAAACGCACTGAAAAAATAATTGGTTTGGAAATATGTTTCAATAAAACTCTGTGCAGTTAAATTGTTAAATGCAAGTTATATTTTTAATAATATTCGACCACAAAGCTATCTTAAACACACAATTTTTGCTTCGAATTTACAAAAAAGGGTTAGAACCATTTGCCTTATACATGCGAGTTAATGGTCCGGTCTAGTCCTTTTGATAATGTTAGGTGAAACTATTAACCCAAAAGAATCATCCATTGTCTGACTGTTTTATATTGACGATAACCGGATTTTCGAAGACCATAAACAAATATATTTTATAGGGTCCGGGCCCTATCGCCCTAATCTAATCCCCACGAATTAAGTTGGACCTCACTTTTCTCGTATAATACAAAGGCCAGAGAAGCTTTTTATTATTTTTATGCGAGCAATTTTTAAGAAAACCCCCTAACTTTTGACTGCGTGCCTGGAAAGTGAAGTGGCAATCTGAAAATCTGGGGCTAAACTAAGCCAAGGGGGCGATTAGGTCCAACGAGTGAGGAATAAAATAGGCAAAAAAAAACAAAACATTGTCGTCACCTCGTTTACTCCTTCCAAGATACTGCCAACTGATATGAACAAAGCGACATTAAACGCCGGACAAAGGCCTAAATGATAAAATAAAAATCTTGATAGCGTGGGCGCACTTTGTTGTGAAGAGTATCAGGACACGGCAAAAAGTTTAACGCAATCTTTAGAGTGTCTGATGTTTGTGATGTATGATGCATTAATCAATCCATTAACTAAAGGACTTTGAGTATTATTTGGACAATCGCAAGAAAACTTGTATTGTATCAAAATTGTATCCACGACATTGCAAATAACCCAATTTGTACAAAGTATGGAGTCATTCCTGAAAATTCTCCAGATCTAAAATTGATCAATTAAAATATTTATGTTTAGAATAAATATCGGATCTACTTTTGCCGCTAATCTTCTTATAAATATAAAATAAATATTAATGGAGGGTAAATTAAAATATTAAAAACAATGCTACGCCAAGTATTTTTAATATAATATTCTCTCCGTGCAAAGTTGTATCTTCTCCAAGCTTAAACATTAGAATAAAATGCGTTTATTTGAAGTGACATACAAGATAAGTAAAGATATAATTAAGTACCTAGAACGTTGGAAATCATCAGAATTGTACGAATTGTACAGAAAAACGGCAACTACGCAAATTTTCTAATTAATGTTATTATTATTTTGTATAAAAATAGTAACCAGCTAAAAAGGCACTTATAAATTTTGATATTTTGTTTTCATAGAAGATGAAACAAAGTACGTCAGGAAGCGACCATTAGTTCATGTGTTTCATTAAAAATAATGTTTAAAAGTTAAGGCCGCTTTTGCGTTCATGCAACTTCTCTTTTATATATTTCACTTAGGGATTAAGTAAGAAACATGACGTAAAGCTCTTGAATCTTGGAGTAGCTCCCGAGACTATGTCGAGTTGGCTGGGCGAGGGCGGCCGCCAACCGCGCCTGTCGGGCCCACATCATTCCTCAAACTCATTATTCATCGGGGATTGTAGGTCCATGGGAATCTGATTACTGACTACGCTATTGATCTTCTTACTTGTGTAATCTCCCTGCTGCCTGCTGGAGTGCCAGGCTTCACGCTTGTCAGCGTCTGACTTACACTAATATGGGGAGCTTTCAACGTATCACCAGGCGTATTCATGCGATACGCGCTATTTGCGCATTACGGCTAAAGTGCCAAATTCTCTCACAAGACGTGAAAAAGTAACAAGACAATTTTCATTAACTTCGAGTAAAATCAATACTGGTATCAATAATTTATTGTTCGAGCAACAATATTTAGTGAAATAATACTTACTATTTATATATTCGTGCCCTTAGCACCAAATCCATAGTCTACTAATTTACTTCAATATTACACAATGAACTTTTGTTTTATTCGTTCGTTCAACGGCGATTCTTTAATTATTATTATAAATAACAAAAATACTAATTTCGGTTTTGGGTTTGTAACTTCGTTTCAATGAACTCTAGAACTCGGACTCGCTTTGAATGTTAATCTCATTTTCAAAAATTCGAACTGGTTGTTTCAACCATGTACAATTATTAACATGTCATAATTGACACGTTGTTTGAAATGGCTTTAGCCGTGATTGGTGACCAGATCTTTATAGCCAGGTACTCTCTCCCTTCGTTTTCTCATACCCTTCCCAATTGGGGATGTAATACCCTAACAGGCTCCAGACAGAAGCAGTTGGGACTCTTGTATCGTATTCATATTTTTAAAAAGTGAATCGAAAAAAAAAACTTTTAAATATTTTTTTAACAATATTATTACTATCAGCGTACACAGAGAACCTCCGGTTTCACTGCAGTTAATAATTTGATAATTTTCATGACATTTAGCATAATCAAACACGGTTAACATATTTGATCGTTGGTTTACTTTTATAAATTTTATCCATTTCGCGATGTTTCGATGTTTTATGAAACGAATTGGACCGCAATCCAATCAATTTTTTTTTGAAGCATCGTTGGCTCGCTAATTAAGTATTTGCTATAGCAAAGCACTCTTTATACGCTGAATATTTAAAAAAAAGTATTTGCTCAACCGTGTTTATTTTGCTCAGTTTTGTAGTTTGTGTATGTACCTCAATTATAAACGGAAGTACTGTACTGTTGTTTGTCTATTTAAGGTTTACTTTGATAGGCTACGAATCACCGCACAAAGAGGGAACTAATTATACCACCTCAATCTCTCGCAGGCTTAATCCTGTAAATGTATATGTTTGTCTCTTTTTAGTGCAGCTACTTTTCGTATCAAATCACAACAGTGCTAAAGAAGTTTTCAGTTCAAAAAAAGTGTATTCAAGTCACACACGGCAGAAGTCAAACCTTCAGAAAGCTAAAATAGACAAGAGTGAGTAGGCTATGGAGCACCGCATAAAGAGGAGACCGATAGGCTACGAAGCTCTTCACAAAGAGGAGACCGATTATATTATCAAGTTTTCTCCTATAGATGTTTGTATTTGTCTCTTTTTAGTGTCGCTATTTTTCGTTTCATCGAGTTTCAAATCACAACGGTGCTAAAGAAGTTTTCACTTCAAAAACTGTCCAGAACTGTTCTTCTGCACGTGGTTTATGAGTAAAAGCAAAAATTTAAAGCTTTCGGAATTTGATGTTGTTTTTGAATTTACATCACCATATTCTTTCAAATTAAATGGAGCGGTTATTAAAATTTAAGGAACAGGAAAAAAAGATTTCATTTTTTCTTCATGAAACATTTGGCAGCCACCTTTGGTCTGGAGCCTAATACCTGAAAAAACCCTCGAATCTGTGTAGAAATGGGTAATCCGTTTAATAGCCACCTTAAAATACGGATTGCAATATTTAGAGCACAGGCGTCGGTCGGGAGTGTACCCTTGTTATTTCAACATAAGATGCTCCTAGGAACTAGCGTCATTGATCCCTTCGGCAATGGTGCGTAGTCGGGAAACACGACAAACGCGCGCCCAACATATGTACACGGTTGAAATTTTTGCCACACGAGAACGCGTTGCTTCTTCGACACGTTCTTGTGTTCAACAACTCGGTTGTGGAATGATATGCCGGTCTCCCTGTTTCCTCCTTCCTTTTGAAGATCAATTTTCATTCCTTCCTCTCCTTAAAAAGACACTCGACACAGCATCTCAAATGATATAGACCCTGAGGGAAATTATTTTCCTCTGTGTCTCCAGTGTGGATTAAATGAAAAAAATAATTATTATAGCTTAAAATATATTTTACTAATTCAGAGGATCCTAACAGAATCATGCACATTATTACCCATATAAAAAAGTGTGTATTACTATTAACAAATTAATATTACATACGTATCTGTCAAATAATTTTTTTGTGGATACCGCACAAGAGTCACAACTGCTCCCAATTGCCTGGAACCATCTCAAATTGGGGTATATTATGAGGTCGAAGGTAGTGGGGAGAAGAACGAGATGCGGAAGAGGAAAATGGGAAAGCACCTGGCTATTCCGAACTGGACACCAAACACGGATAATGCCATTTCAAGCAACGTTTGATTTCTGAATGGTGGTCTTACATCATATCAGTTCTGAGAGCATATCATACTCTGAAATTTGCCGCGAATAAACTTTTTTTTTTAATTTAATTTTTTTTTTTTTACTTCTATGAGTAAAATCTCAAATTATAATATTTAATTAAATGAAGACAATATTAGCGAAACTCAATCAAAATCTGGAGAGAGAAAAATCAGAAAAAGATATTGTTTCCACTGGGACTCGAACCCAGGTCCCTACGCTTACATGGCAAGTGCTCTACCGATCCAGATTTTGATTGAGTTTCGATAATATTTTCTTCATTTAATTAAAAACTTTATATTATTTCAAATGATTAAATTGTGCAAAAACACAATTAAATCAAATAAAAATTTACTTGCGCATGCTGGGTTTTGAACTTGTGACGGCAACCACAGTGGCCGGCATTTGTTCCCTACAGAGCACCGGACCATCCCAAGGCATGTGTATTATTGGTGATGTTAAACGTAAATGTACACTGAAAATAAAATAATATTATTTGCCAATACCAAAAAAAATTTTATCAATCTCTCACTGAGAACGTTACTTTAAAAGGTTTCTACTAATTGTAAACAACCTATATTATATTTTTTTCTCCATAATTAAAAAAAACATAGGCATCTACATACTTGAAACTTTTTTTATTTATGTACTTGCTTTTTCCCGCGGTATTAGGGGGAAATTACTGTTTAAAGAATTTTCCCATGGGAATGAAATGTTTTTTTCCTGGATAAAAAATAGCTTATATCATTCCCCAGTCCTTCAATTATCTCTGTGCAAAAAACCACGTCTAGCTGTCGCTCCATTTATATTATAATTTAGGATTTTAGAGAAGGTACTCTCTATTAAGTAATTCAATTTACCAAATTCTGACATTGGCATTTAAATACAACAGCGAGTTCCCGGCATGGGTTGCTATGCCACTTAATAAAAAAAAAAATCTCTGTTTATCCTTTCCCATTCATTCCAGATGATGACAGAACTCAAGATAGAAACCATGGCGGGAAAAATCCCCAAAGTTTCATCGCAATCGGATGAACGGTTTAGCAACGCATAACATCTCACATATTTTCTTTTTTATATATATTTTTTTAGTTTTTAGCAATTTTAGTTAGAAAAAATGTGAATTGAGCATTTTTAAAGTTTACGTTCAAAATTTTCGTATTTAAAAAAAATCTTTTTTATAGCTTAAAGCTCAAGTTTGAAGCAAAATCTCAAACCTTAAAGGTCAAAGCTTAAGCTTAAAACTTAAGTTCAAAGCTTTAAGATCAAAGCATTAATCTCAAAGGTTAAAGTTCAATGCTCAACGCTTAAGGCTCAAAGCATAAAGCTCAAAGGTTAAAGCTCAAATATCAAAGCTTAGTGCTCAAAGCTTAAGGCTCAAAGCACAAAACTCAAAGCTCAAATCACAAAACTCAAAGCTCAAAGCTTAGACTTAAAAGCTCAAAGCTTAAAGCCCAAAGCTTAAAGTTCAAAGCTTAAAGTTCAAAGCTTAAAGCAAAAGCTCAAAGCACAAAGCACGGCGTGCGTTGTAATACAAAGAAATAAATTGTTTTTCTCTGCATTTCCTTTCCCATACGTCTCCGTTTCCTCCCACATCCCCTTCCCCCGCGTTCCACCCCTACCTTCCACGCCTTCTCCTCCCTCGTCATTCTTCCCGTTAACCTCACCTCCTTCATTACCCTTCCCCTCATGCTTTCCCTCCCTGCTGCTAAAATATATTAAATGCATTCATTTTTATTTATACAAATTTCATAACGCCAGAGCTTAACATTATAAATAGCATTTAAACTTCACAGGAGTGCGCACAGAAAATCACCAAAGTTTCATCGCAATAGGATTAACGGTATGGCAGCGCGTAACACACGAACAAACAAACAAACAAACAAACAAACAAGCATTGATTTTTATATACAACATTGGACACAGGGCGGGTGGCGTTTGATGATCTTTATACAAATCTTCAGTTTTATTCTGAGATTGATAAAATTTTGCAAACATGATACCTTCTAAACAAGAGGAAGGTCACTGTCTAAACCTGATTTAAAAAAAACCCGGACATCGCCGGGGACTTTATCTAATTTATTTATATTATTTCAAGAGGACGAATGAAGTAGCTGGCTTTGCTACTTTCAAAGTATTTTTTGAAGTCATTTTTAAAACCCACAAATAATGAGAGTTATCTCAAAGAGAAATATCCACAAAAAAGTGAAGTGGGGTAAATATTTTATGATAACCTTTTAATTTAAATTCAATTAACTAACATGAAGAATATTAAGAAAATTTAATTCCTTTATTTTAAAAGAAGTCAAAATTTGCGAATTTTTACAAAACAGAAATTAATATCTACATATATACCTATCATTTGAAAAAAAATCACAAACGGTAAAATCTCTTACATTTTATTTTTAACTTTATGAGTTAAAAAAAAAATAATATTTAATTAAATGAAGACAATATTAGCGAAACTCAATAGAAAATCTGTAGACAAAAAAATCAGAAAAAGAGAGAAGGTGGTTATTTCTCTTTGTTAAAACGCTCCTTAAACGCAAAACTATATTATATTCGGTACGCAAAGCTTACGAGTTTACTCAACACAGATTTTTAGATGTAGGCTAATAACGTTTTTTGAACTGAATAATGTTTGATTAGTAACTGCGGCTTAAAAAAAGGTCATAAACTATTTTAAATACAACAATGGACTTGTTTTTCCGTTAACAAAAGGCCAGTTCCTCAACGAGAAAGTGCATAAATAACTTTAGTTTTTATTAAAATGTCACGTGTGATTACGAAGTTGGAAACATTCAACGTAGGTAGACAAAGACAAACCAATTAAATCATAAATCTTACTTCACAAACAGAATTTTTGATATTTCGAAATTACATAATACTTTTTTATTTGGCGTTCTGTGAAATGTTTACAAGAGTTATTTCGTGAAATGAAAATTTTATTATTTGATTTATTAAGAAAGTAGCTGTATTTTTATTTGCGCCTAAATTTTATATGAGTAGCGTAGGGTCTATCGAATTCCTATTTGCTTGACTCGTATTGGTTGCATAACGGAATATTAATAAAATCTCAAAAAAAACAAGGCATGTTCACTATAAAATAATGTTATTCTACTAATAACAAGTAATGAATTATTAAAGAAAAGCTGATTTATTTATTTGTTTATTAAGACATACACAGTACATTACAATACAAGTTATAAGATGTTTAATTTTTACATGTTTATGTACCTATTACATACATAGAATGTCATTTGGTAGTTACGCCTGAAATATGTAATAAATGGTTTTAAAACTGAATTAGTGAATGAAAAAGTAATAATAATAAAAATAAAAAAAGGAAGGGAGGGGGGAGGGGAGATGAAGAGACATTTTAAAAGAAGAATTATATGCTTACTAAATTGAAATTGACTAAATAAGGTTTAGAGAAAGGTTAAGTGTAAGTAGTTTTAAGATTTAAAAATCGAAAATATGAAAGAGTTGATTTTTCTGTTTTTCTGTGTCTTGTTCTCTTTCATATTTTCGTTTAGATTATTATTGTTAACTTATTCTAATATGATATATTTCACTGATGGGAATAACCTTCAAAAAAGTATAAAAAGAAAGTTTTTCTTATAAAAATTGAATTGTTAAATTACTCAAATTTATCAAATAAGATTTACTTGCGCATGCAAGTATTTGAACCCGTGACTTTCGGATTACTAGTCGAGTAAGCAAAGTCGTAAACAAAATATTTATTTATTTTATCTTTTAATATCCCTGAAAGTTTACTTTTAGATTTTCGAGTCCCTGTGCTATTGATTTTGTTCGGATATCTTTGCGATATTTATTTGATATTATTGTATGCCTTGCTTAAAGGATAAATAATACAGTAGTACCTGTCTTACAGCAATACCAATATTGGGTGTAAGCATACCCCTGATATTTATAAAAAGCGCAAAATCCTAACAGTATAAAGAATTAGTTTATTCATTCCAGAAAGAGCTTTTCTATCGGGTAGGATACCTATCATCGTAAACTAAAAACGTTTTTTATTTATCGAAATGTGCGTCTGAAAATTACGCAACAGTCGGCAGAAAAGGCTAACTGAAACTTTATTTCTAAGAAAGGAGGGAACTCACTACGAGGGATCAATAAGTCTAGAAAATTGCCTGTGAGGTTGTATTTATAAGGAAGAATAAAATATGCCACCAGCAAATACACAGTTATTGCGAATAATAAAAAGTGACCTGGTTCGCGTTAGGAGAAGGATACACATCTCAGCCTGTCTCCGTCCCAATTGTTCAAGTTCGGTTCAACTTTCTGAAGGCAATTTCTGTATCGTGGTATTTATATTTAGTTCATTCCGCAAGGAACACACCAGTATTTATTATCTCTGTACAAGCTTTATGGATAAAGTGTCCGACGAACAACATAAATAAACTCTATATTCCCGTATCTGTTCTAAATATGTAGCGTTATTTTATCAGTATCTTGTTCAACACAAAAGACACTAATAAGAATGCAAACTGTTAAAGTGATGTAAAAGCTGTTTATTATCGATAGAACGATTCACATAATAAAAACTTTTTCTATACGACTCATCGACCCTTATAACTTTCTGAATAGAGTATTCGCCCGTTAACACAGTTACATTATTTTATTCATTTAACGGAGGGAGAATTATTTGTTTCATAAACAAGTCGCCGACCTACGTGGTTTAGCGATAAGCTCCATCGCTCCCCGGCTAAGGTTCATAGCAGGGCTCTAAATCCGTCGGGGACATATGCTTTTTTAAAGGTGTTTTATTATAATTTTATCCTGTTGCGTAAAAAATAAAATAAAATTTGGCATACATGTGAAAGTAGGTAGGTACCTACCAACTTTGCTTGAGTGTAAAAGATACTCTTAGTATCGCCTTGGCAAGAGCCCATCTATGTATAATATCTTCGTCGCCGCTTGAATTGTGTTTAGCATCCCGTGGGTCCTCCTCTTTATCCCCTTAGCTAATTCTCCCACTGGCTCCGGAAAATTGGTACTCTTGTCGAATATTCCCATAAAAACTATAGTGTCAAGATTAGAATATCCACGTATTTCCAACATTTATCTACCTCTTCTTCTTTCCCGCTTTTTAGGTCAAAATATTAATATAATTGCAATAAAATCCAAATAAAAGGAAAATTTCTTAATACATACTAAAACTAAAAGGAGATGAGCACGTTTATAAATTTCATTAATAGAAATAGAAATAAAAATTTTGAAATACAATTTTTTTTAATACAAACACAATTTTTTTTTGTAAATGGCTCACATCACGTTTTTTTCCGTCTAAAATTGCTGGGAACGAAATAAAAGAAAAACACGAAATTTTATAATTTGTTCTCGAATTGAACATTAAAAATTTTCTATGGTTAAATAGTAGATTTTAATATAAAGCGTGGAGTTTTTTCTTTCTAACAACGTTTAGATCACAATTCTCACAGTGAAGGAGACATTATGATTTATATGAGATCTATGTGAGCTGGGACAAATTTGGTCTCTCGTGCTTAAACGAGTCAAACTTTAAAAGTTGAGTATTTTCGCGATACAAAAAGGTGGAGTATTTGAATACTACCACCAGCAATGTATATATTTATATTATGGAGGTTTTATACCTTACTCACAAACTCACATAAAGTTATCCACGTATATTTTATACCTTCCTGGAAATTCTAATCACAGGAAATACATTTTAAAAGAATTTGAGAAGTAACAAATCCAACTTTCGCTTTCATGAGATCGATCCTTCACAACGGTGTATTTTTAAGCAAAACTTTTGAGGCACAAGTTAAATTTGATTTTTCCTCAAGATAAGGGTAAAAATTCTTTCGAATTCCATTTCAACATAATATTCAGGCATTCTAACTTCCTTGTAAAATTTACATACAATTTTATATAGAAACCGGATACCGTATTGTTAAGAACGTAGCCGAAAGTGAAGTAATGAAGTTGAAACTTCGAGCCATCAACGAAATGTCTACTGACTAAGCAAGATATTGTCAGTTAACATATTATTAGTTTTTCTTAATAGGAGTGTAATATAAAGGATAATTACTAGAAGTGTAAAATAAACGGCTTTTACATAATTAAAGTTTTTAATAAAAGACAACACCTAGGATGGAGTTAATTGTAAAAAAAAAACACTTATAATCAGAGAAAGCTATGATATATGTATTGAAAGTGAAAATATTATAGTTTTTTATTTGTCATTTTCAATATATTCAGCCGAGCGCACTGCAGTAATTGAATCTCTAAAATATATAATCAAAAATATTTTTGACTATTCCCTTTTTCTCTTTGACTATCGTAGTTATATTATCTACGCTATAAATTACCTCCAAAATCTTAAATACAGTTCTTTTCTTTATCCTGAAGACTACTTTCTAAGCATAAGCCATGCTGATCGCCTTCATTTAAAGCTCTTGAAAAACTTAACTCTGATTTGAATTTCTGGACTTGTCGGCATCGTGGGTAACAATATTGTAGATTTCTTGGCAAAACAAAAAGCATCCAACCCTCTTGGTACTTGATACGCTCATAAACAATATTCCCTGATTTGACATCTTTTCCATCCTCAATGATAGATCCCGCAATATTTGGGCAGAGTACTGGCACATTGCTAATCAATCCATGGGAGCCTGCTATGACTCAATACAAAGGACTATCCTATCATATTTTCTAAGAAAAATAAATTTCTTCACTTATTCGATTGAGAAATGGACATTATTCCGTTCGTTCTCACATTTTTCAAATTCACGTGCTTCACTCTCTAGACTGTATTTCTGAGGTCTAGAAGTGGAAACTTTAGACCAAAAATTTTTGTTTTTTCCTCTCTAAACGATCTTCTCTTCTATTAAGCCTTATCTAAAATTGCCTCCCTTCCCTAACAATATCTCATCTCTTCCAAGTCTGAACTTGACTGCAATCTTTGATGTACCTTTTGTTGAAGTCATTACATTTTATGTTTAATTATACAAGTATGTATGTTTATAATTTGTATGTGTTTAGTAAGAATCTTGAAAGAGGGAAAAAAGGAACATTAAAGATTGTAAAACAAAAGTATTAATGTTGCTTTATTAAATGGAAGAACTCCACGCTTTCCTCCTTCCTAGAAACATTATATTTGGGATTTTATGGCAAGTTCGTACCTTTTCGAGTTATTTTTATTCTCTTGGCAGTTAAATAAATTAGAAACATTTAACGATTTTGGATTTTTCTTGATTCCACGGGCCTTCCAAATTTTTTAAAATATATTCCACGAATCTCAAACTACCGCTTTTGAATGTAAAATGTACAATATTGTTTGCTTATCGCAATAAAAATATAAGCCGGGTGCATAAAATTAGCATTTTACGTGCACAACAGCTTCGGTTTTTCATTTGTTGATGTTTGCATTAGTACATACATTGAATTAATAAAGTCATGTAAACCGATATAAATCTATTTATGACCTTAATTATGAAACATAATGTAATAAACTTCTGGCATAATGACCGAAAGAGACCGTGCGGGAAGAGAGAGATCAAAGAAGGTAAGAAAGTTTTAAACAGTTCAATTACAGTTTTCCATTCCAATCAGTAAATCCGCCAATTATATGTGCATTGCACTATAGTTATTCCACAGTCATATACTTTTATTCTTCCCTAAATACACCAATTGCGGTCTCTCGACAAAGGAAGATGACATGGCTAACACGATGGAAATTTTGTTGCCTATTGAACTTGTAAGGGTGACACAGAATTTCAAACATAGAAAAAAATATAACTGCAGTTTCAGCTCACAGAAAAATGGTCATTTTCCTGTTAAAAAATAGCTGTTAACTTTTTACTGCAGGAAATTGAAATAAATATGCAAAAACTGAATGAAACTACGGGAATTAAGTACTTGACTTACTTCAGTCAATGATTGGAGTGAAATTTTCTCCTCAGGTGAAATTTTTGATTTTTTATTGAAGTGAAAACGTTCTTACCACCGTTGTGATTTGAAATTCAATGAAACGAAAAAGTGATACTAAGACAAGACGAACACATACATATATAAGATTTATTTCTGTCCTGGAACGGGAAACTTTCCTAGTTGTACAGGCAAAACTTCCTAATATGTAATTTATACTCTCTTTTGTATCTATGTATAATAAATAAATAAATTTCGGCTGACGGCCGGCGTAGTCCAGCGGTAAAGCTCTTGACTCGAACTCCGAATATCGCGGGATCGAATCCCGCCACGGCAAATAAATTTTATTTGATCAATTTGTGTTATTTCACAATTTATTCATTTAAAATAATTTATAGTATATTTATGGCATGTTCCAGATACTCTCAGTATCGTCCTGGTGTAAGACTTGAAGAAATTGAAGCATTCAGAATTGAAGCATTGCTTGAAATGGGTTTAGACTCTGACTTTTTTCAGTTGATTTTTATTATACAAAAATAAACATAAACAACTTAACTAATACATTGTTTATTCAAGAAACTATTTAAATATTATTATTAAAGTGAGTTCATAGTTTTTATTTAGTTTAATAGATAATACAGACTGATTTCCGATCTCAAGTGATTTTTGCAAAAATGATAACATAATATCCAAATTGTCAGATATAAGTTACTTTACAATAAAAAAAGGATTTTATTTTATTTAAATATATTTAAATTGTCCAATAAATAATAATTTGGACCTCAACATTTTCATGGATTCCTAATATATAAACATTAAAAATAACGGGCCGCCCTGGCCCGACGTCAAAGAATACGTCAGCAGTTAAAGGTTAAAAAGTTCAAAATAATTTAATTTAATTAATAATTTTTTTAAATTTATTTTCGTAATTCCTATTATCTATTATATGGTCATATGTATCTACCAGTATTAACAAATATGATGTTATTATTTTATTTTTCGAGG
This sequence comes from Limnephilus lunatus, assembly GCA_917563855.2. Taxonomy (NCBI): domain Eukaryota; kingdom Metazoa; phylum Arthropoda; class Insecta; order Trichoptera; family Limnephilidae; genus Limnephilus; species Limnephilus lunatus. The sequence continues at coordinate 93,527,967 of OU830595.1, read as the reverse complement.
GATTTCACAACGGCTTGACGGTCTCCCTGGTTGAGGGGTGAGGCTCTTGACTAGCAATTCGAAGGTCGCGGATTCAAATCCAAGTACCTTTTATTTGATTTTGTTGTTCTATTCACAATTTATTAATTGTTGCTTGAGAAAGTTTTAAACGTTTTCAACATTGCTTGAAATGAATTTAACCATGTTTGGTGACCAGATCTGAATATCTTGGTTCTTTTTCGTCTTCCTCCTCCATATCTTCTCCCCCTACCCACTACCTTTAGCCTCACACCATTCCCCAATTGGGGATGCATAGTTTGACTGACTCTAGATGGTTGGGAGCAGTTGGGTACTCTTGTACGGTATTCACATTTAAAAAAAAGATAATTTGATAAGTACCATAGATTCTAGGTAACCGATGTTAATAATATTATGTACCCTAAACTATGTTTTTTTTCTTTGCAGGTAAAAACTGTTCAACTGAGGAAATAAAGAAAACTGTGAATGTAGCAACAAGTGAGACAGGACATCGCAGATGACTACAAATAATGTTTAATCTCAAAGCGAAAAAGTTATGATTTTGACATCCATATTGGTGGAATATTTTCGGTTTAGTGCTTGTGGAACGATTTCGTGACATCATGGGGCACTCTCCGGATCTAAGTCTTCTGGCTGCTAGTCTTGTTAGACTCATTATTGGTAAGTTTTAAAGATTATTTCACTCCTCTTGGAATACAACATTTCTTAGGTTCTACTTCTTTGTAAATATATTTGGGACATAGCAAGGTGGCGCTGGCTTCTATGGAACTGGAATTCAGATTGAATTTCCAATTTGAATTTGAAAATTGAAAGGTAAGAGACCGGGATTTTTTAATCAACTATGACATTTTTTTAAATACCACACAGGCCACCTCCATGGAAAAATAAAACGTCAAAAGATGGGAAGGTAGAAAGGGAGAAAAATCATTTTTAAAACTCAACTAAAGCGATATATAATACAGTTTCACATCCAATCAGATCACAAGTATTGTTAATATGTCAGGTATCGGGTCCTGCATATGTATATTATGTATAAAGATTTGTTATTATTTGTTGTTTTATAAAAAAATATCGGTAGGGTTCTTGATTAATTTCCTTGTGTGATTGTACGATTTCACATGCAGGCTCCGGTTCGTCCATTATATCCGAGGCCATATCTGCATATTGGAAATATGCATTCTGATATTTTTTTTGTTTTTTGTTCTGTTGTCGTTGTCTATCATCTAGCCAATATTTTCTCGTGGACCCGAGAATTTAATCATCGCGCGCGAAGCACAGTGTGCGCAAAACATAATATATTAGCTTCAATAATACAAGTTAAATCTAATCCATTCACGGCACGATTATCATATATTTATACCAAGTAAATAAGCACAAGAATCTCTTTATGATCAGGCATCTGACTTTGAAGGACCTTTAAGGATCTGGAAACATTTTCAGATGACTGAAGCTTCGTTATTATACAAAACCAAAAGTTTTATGGTATCTACCTCCTGTGGTGTTCTGTGATTATCTCTGATGATCGTTAGTCTCAATGATACTTGACGTGTTTATTTATCGTCTTGTTTACAATGAATATTTAACTGGACCAAACGTCCATTCTAATGAATTCTGAGTGTTTTTTCTTCCGCAAGGGAAGTGCGCACTTAAGGTACCCAACTCTAGATTGGATATCATCGGCTATATCCGTAACCTTTTGGGTATTAGACAAAAACGGCTGACTCTCTTTACAACTTTACAGACATCTGTTGAAACATCTCAAAACTATACACCAACACCGATGACATCCGATGAAGGACATTGAAACTTCATCCATATTCCTCCACACTTCAGCTTCCATCAATTTTTCACTTAAGCAGTTGATTTTTAAAATTGATTTTGGTAGGTACACAGTTGCAAATAAGTATAATTTAAGAAAGTAGAGAGCTGGTAGCAATATTTGAATATATTAAATAAAAAAGAAGTCGTAATTTTCGCGAGGTATGGTGATACGCACAAAAATACCAACGACCCATATTCTGTGGAACTGTTGCTTCCTCATTTTTGTTTATTTATAAATATCCAACAGGCACACGCCGTCCATGATACCCATAACCAAAAGCGTCCTCTCTTATGTCCGTGGCTAAAAGCAATTTCTAATAAGAGTTATAAAAATAACTGCTGCACTCGATACAGCGTCGTCATAAAAATAAACGACATAAACCAAAAACTCTTACCACGTTTTCAATTTATAAAATTGTTATGAAGTTTTCAAAAATTGTTAACAGAAAGGAAAATTCATGTTTTTCTCGGCTTATTTTATAAAACAACTTGTCGATACATGTCTTATAACCGGATTACTTATAGCTTTTAAAAAATTACCATTCAAACCTTGGCTTATCGGAAATCCTCTCGGTTTATTTATTCACAGTAAAAATAGTGTAAATATGAATAGTTTACAAAAATTGAGAATCTTTTTTACTTACTCTTCTTTATCAGTATTTTGGTTCATAAGAATGAGAGAGCTTCTGCTCCAAATCAGTTTGACTATATTTAAATAATCTTCCATAATACGATAAAATATTCATACATATACTCGTATCTTTCAAAATCTTTTATTTTATTTAGAAGTATCGCACAAAAGCTATTTTTTACATTCTCTTTATTTATCTACTAGTAAATGCAATGTAAAAAATGTTACTCTATTTTCTTGTTCTGTACCTTGCACATTGTTATGTAGGTACTAGGGCTGTCCGTAAAGTAAGGTCTCCAAGGTGCTGCGGTCGCTAGGAATAATTTTACGCGAAATTCGGAAAACACTGGCGTGTAGCCTGGTTCCCCTACGCCAAATCTGTGACGCTTAGTCTTGGCATGGTAGCCGTTCGCGATGGAGCTTCCACTAGCCATTATAAACACACACTATATTAGTACATAGTCTCTGAATCATATACTTAACCTTGCAAAATCCCATCAGGGCGTTGACAATTTATTAATAAATACATTTAATTTCATGAATTTTCATTCCAAAAGGCTTAACCCTGCATATCGGTAGGCACATAAGGTAATAGATATTTGTAGGCCGTAATAAATACCATGAAGATAAAATTTGGTATTTAATTTACCTTGTAGGCTAAATAGGGGCGAATATTAAATTTTGTTAGTGCTTTCAAACCGGAAATTGCGGATTATCATTAATTCAAAATAGTTTTTAATAAATCCAGGGGATGATTAGAGTCGAATTGGTTTATAATTTTTGAAAATAAATTTTGTTGAATTTTAATCATACTTTTTAACGATATACTTTCGGTTGTGATGTGATGTGAGTTGGTGTATAAAATTTGAACCTTAAAGTTTGCATAATTCTTATTATTTCCACTAAACAACATAAAGAATTTATGCCGCTGTTGTTACAGTGGTTATAAGTGTAATTATTAGCATCGTTGCTTTTATAGCAGTTGATTGGGGTTCGATATTTGGCTGTTGCGATTATTAATTGATTTTTTTATTTATACATGCAAATCAATTTTTTTGCTTTTATTTTTAGGAAGAAAAAGTTGAATTTTATTTTAAAATACTCGCTTTTTGCGGGTCTGCGCTAGTATATTTATATTTACTGCAATTTTGTAAGATTTTAAAAAATATATCTAATAAGATTTTCTTAATATACGCACTAGCTAAGGCGAGAAAAAGTAAAACGTAAGTTGGTGTTCACCCTTGCCCTGTCTTTTTAAAACCTCCGTTTGTTATTCGCCCATTAAATCACTGACATTAATTTATTTATTTTATTTATTTATTTATTTAAAATTGTGTGTTAAACGTCTATATATTTAAAAATAAATCAATGGCGTTCTTACTAGTTGGAAACATGAAAATGCAAGTCGTTTAAATGTACCTACGATATCGCAGAAGCAAATATTTACGGGTCATTATTTAAATTACGTTATAATTTTTTTTTATTTACTTATATAACTTACTTCAAGGAATATAAGGGTTTTAAAATTCAAAGCCTGTGATCTACAAAATATAGATGCATTATCTATCTTTGAGGACAGAAGAAAAATGTAAAATGTTTAAAAAAATATATTTATTGAAGAAATGAGAAAAACATGCAAATAATCATCTTTGGTTGAGGATATTTTAAAGGAATTAGAAAAATAGTGAAAATTATAAATACCCAATATATATTATAAAAGAAGTGTGCAATATGCGTGCCGCTAAATCGCAGAAACGAGTCCCGGTATGATCAAGGGAGTTATACATATGTGTGGTAGCCCTCTATTCCCATCCATAAAGAAGGTTCCCGTTTTCACCTGAAGGTCGTGCTTTTGAAGATATGAGGGCTGGAAGTTTCGTAGAAATTTCAAATTCGAGAGTATTCAAGAGCATTCCACAACATTCCAGAACATTCCGGAACATTCTGGAATGTTGTGAAATGTTCGGGAATAGTCTGAAATGTTCGTCAACATCCCGGATCATTGTGGAACATTCCAGAACACTCTCGAATGTTGTGGAATGTTGTGGAACATTGTGAACCATTCGAAACTTTTTTATATGGGTGGGGCTACCCATTGGCAGGGGTATATAAAGCAAGATCCGTCGCAGGTTCAAACGTCAGTTCAATCTTATATCAACTTCCTTAGCGAAGCGGAGTACCCCAGCTAGTGATGATACTCGTAGGTAATTATCATAATTCTCAATTTATTGTTTGGCCTTAACAGTAGCAGATCTGTGTGGGTGTATTCTCATCTTTCGTTTTCCGTTGTCAAATACCTCATCTTAACAATAATAATAATTTTAATAGTTGATGAATTATTCATGTAACGAGGCTCATTCGAAAATATATTCCAAACACGGGTGAGTCGGGCGAGTCGGGCGCTAGGGATGGCTGGTACCTGTGTGAAAAATAAAGAGCGCAAAATCGGGCGTTACTTTGTGCCTAAATAAAAAGGATTCGTCCTAGTTTTATCTATTCGGGCCTTTTACGCCACGTTTTTATATGAGAGATACCCAAATTGTGGCGCGCGTGTCTAAGGATTTGCTGATTTGAATAAACGGCAGTCTGCGTGATAAATAATACGGTGGAAGCCGCGACTAATTTTTACAATTTTTATTTTATGTTTTCACGGAAAATGAAAACTTTGTGGTGAAACTCTGTAAATGGAATGCAAAAAATATGCTTTGGCAGCCGTGTTAATTATTTTGTATGATACATTACATGCAGCTCTGATTTAGCCGCGGTGTAGTTTTTTTTTCATTTGCTCTACAAAGGAGGCTCTATAGAAAATAATTTGGGGGTGTTCTGTGGAGGGTCTTCTTAAGGAAAGGGAGAAAAGGAAATTCTTTTAATTTAGAAGGAAAAAGGTATGAGGGGTAGGTAGGAATCTGAGCATCAGTTTGTCCAGGAGTAAGTTTATGAGTATGAATTCATCCCTCCCGATTCGATGGGCCAAGGTAGTTCTGCTGAAGATACATAAAAATATCCCTTAACCCAGAGGTTCCCAAAGTGGGTGCCACGGAGAGAGATCAGGGGTGCCGCGAGGCGCACCTGATGTCTCCACTAAAAATCATAATTGACATGAATACCAACTTTTTATGGAATGGAATATCACCCGCGTGGCCGGTCCGCGCTCTTTGTATCTAACTGGTTTGCAAAGTACTTCGTAGAAGACCGAGTGGAGAAGTTTGTGTGAATCCAAGATCCATTCCGTGCTCAAGCACTTTAAACAAGACTTCATATCTGTGCGAAGCTGGATTTTCAGCGGTTGCTGTTATAAAAAGCAAATATCTCTCGAAAATAAATGTGGAAAAGAAATTAGAGTACTTTGTCGAGATTTATTCCCCGAATCGAAAAACTATGTAGTGAGCAGCAGGCTCACCCGTCGCACTAAACACACACACCTCAAGAGTATATGGAAGCATGTGGTTTTTGAAATTATATTTGCATTTTCTTTGTATTTTCACCTGTTTTCCTACCAATAAATGTGCTTGTTCATTTTAAATAAGATTTGTATTAGTTTTTATCCCGTGCTTATTAACCAAACTACTTGGGGTGACCAACGTCATGGTTGTTGATTATCTAATAAATAGTTCTTGGGGGCGCGGTTCTCATACCCGCTTCCCAAATTGAAGTTAGAACCTGGTTGGCATCCCAAATATTGATGAAAAAACATTGAGCAAACTATTTTATTAAAGACACTGGATATCTAATCCTTACGCCATTTCTCTGCAACGGAAATCAGAAGATGGACCGATGAATTCGATTTATTAGCACATGTCCACTGCTTGTTTCAATGTGTTTCTTATTTATTTATATTATTATACGTCTTGACGGGCTTTTACAAATACGCGATATACAGTTTTTGTTTATAAGTTTTGTGGAACAGCAATCTCGAATACATAACAAATAATATGGTATTTTAATTATCATATAGAACCGAAGCATAAAATAAAGTCAAGTCGGAATAATAAGTTTTCCATCTGAGAGTTTTAATAACGTAAATTTTTCATCATGTATTTCTAATTTATTGTGTCCATAGGTAGATCGAGTTTGCAGTATAAATATAACTCAGGAGTTCTTGCTGAATTTTTTCAAAGGAATCGGAGTGGTTTTTACAGGGAGGGGTCCAAATACAATAATCATATTTGACCTAACTTCGAATTAGAGAATAATTTAAGATTTTTAATGTTGAAATTGTAAACCATGACGGAGAATGAAGCCAAGTATTTTTAATATTTTATTAATAACTTTTTTTTATTTTTTTTATTTATTTATTTTGGCAATACTGCTTAAAAATACATAAAAAATTTACATCGGTTACATAAGTTATTAACAAAGAAACAAAAATTGCCTTTCCTTATCATAAGAGACAATGCCCTTGTGCTAGGTGAGGGAATTCTAGCTCAATTAGTAAATGAAAAAGATCGTGTAAGTTAGTAATAACTTCTATTGTAACTGTAATAATGTATGAAATAAATTTGATTTGTAATCGAAAAACTGCTATCATCGTTAATTATTCCGATATCACCCTACACAAAACTATTGCTCGATTCACTTTAATATGTCATGTCTCCTAGGGGCATTCCTGAATTCTTCCATCCAATTGCGCATCTTATCTATATTCTTTGCACACCTTCCTTCGTCTATTCGCTTGAAATGTCCACACTATCTAAGCATCTCCTTTTTTTATTTATTGCCTCCATGGTTGAGGAGCAAGGCTCTTTGCTAGCAATCTGGAGGTTGCGGGTTCAAATCCCGGCGTGTGCAACCAAAATTTGTTTTAATGGTTTGTGTTTTTCACAATTTATTCATTTAAAATGATATAAGGTATATTTTCGGTATGTTCCAGAGTGGAAAACACTCTCCATATCGCCCTAGTGTAAGAACACCATTCAGAATTCAGGGGGGGAGGAGGGGGTATTGCGGGGGGAGAGGGGAGTGGAGTGGGGGGGCGAATTTGCTAGCGAAGCCGGGGGCAAAAGCAAGTAAAATGTAATAATAATATTACAGAAGTAATTCAACATCATGTTACAAAACAGAAACCCGTATTTTCAAATAATATTTGTTAATTAAATCATCACAATGCATGTAGAAAATTTTAAAAATTCCACGCAATTACCTTCGGAAAAATTTATATAATCAATCAATTATGTTTAAGCAAAACGCACACAAAAGCTTTCCAATGTGACATATTATATCATTAAAGAAAAATCTGACAACAATACAATTCCAAAATAGAATAGGTCGGGTAGATTGAAGACCCAAACAGACAAGAATAAAAAGTATCGAAGCCGAGATTTTTCGATTTGAGGGTTGGCGCTCGGACATTCACGCCAGAATTTTGCTCCGTTTGTCAATTTGACGGTTACATTTTGAGTTTGAGCGACGATTACGGTTTTGTCGTGGTTTTTTTTTAACAGGCGAGAAGTGTCAACGTGATCGAAATCCACATTTCTTCACATCATAAAGTAATAACATAAATCACCGTACAAATACGAACCTTGAATGATAGTAGAATGGCGGCATGTTGGGTTCAGCTACGAGGAATTAAAAAAAAAAATGGAGAAAATTACTATCAAATCAGGAAATTTAAAACTTCCTTGTTCGCACTCTGACTCATTACGAAACGGATGGCAATAACCTTTTTTTGTTGTTTGAAACGTTATTGTTTGAATAGTGTTTACAAATTTTACTTAACATAATATTTTATAATATACTCTCCTAATAAAACAGATGCTTATGCTTAGGAGAGAATAACTATATATTATTTAATATATTAGAATTTAAAATATTATTACAACTATTGGTAATTTTATAAGATAATACATAAAATATATAAAAAATATAGATCAGTTATAAATAATGCTTAGAAATGATAAACAAAATATAATACTACAATATGTAAAGTTGTGAGGTAGTACTACAAAATTTTAATTAATTTTTTGCATTATAATTGTTATAGCTTTTGTCCGATCTTTATCAAGGGGTAGTTTATTAAGTAATTTTATTTCCTTAAATATATAGCGATGCTGTGCTGTTGTACTTCGTTCTAGTGGTATGGTTAGTCCACCATCATAACAAATTAACTCTTTTACTAATATTTAATGGCGGGATATTATTTTTATGAAAGAAATCGCGTATTTCGTGAAATTCGCGGAAGATTACAAGACAAAAGAGATTATAGGTACAAAATTCATTGCAATATTTTAGTAAAAGGTGGCATAGACGTGAAAGTTTAAGGTAAGAGGCTCTACACATCGAGATTAGGTAAATGATAAATTAAAAGTGCTCAGTGCTAAAATGAAGTTAAAAATGAATGAAGACAATCAATGTTCAGGAGTGACGGGCTTATGAATCTATCCCTACCACTGGGGTGGATGGCGATGTTCCGAAAGAATCCTGTTGAAGATGTAAAAGGTATCCCTCAATCAATATATCCAGCAATCAATATCGGCCCGAGACGCAGTTATTGGGTAAACGAATCAAACGCCAAGATTACACACCATGAGCCCGGGCACCCCTGCTAACCTAACAAACCTAACCTAACATACCGAAGTAAAAGGATCTTTTCTTAATGAGACTTATTTTTTTATACAACGTGTACGGGATAAATTATTAATGTTTATAATGTGCCTCGCATTTTCTTTACTCTGGGCGATGACGGCGATAAGAACCACTCCTTGTAAATTGTGTAAACTACCCATGCGATATGAAGTGATGGGCTTTTTAGCTCCAATGCTGACAGCTTAGAAAACGGCGCTGTGGGGTGTTTTATTGCGATTCTCGGGCATTCTCGTGGGACTATAAGACATTCAAACACCTACTACAACACATCTCACACATTGGTCTTGAGCTAACATTAATTACGCATTTAAATTTCTAAGGGAAATTCTAAATCAAGGTCAAAGTATTTTCGATCATCCCGTAAATCCAATACAAGAATTAAATATTCTTAGAAAAATAAAGTTTTTAACAGGATTTGAAAACGCAAAAGCACTCTATTATTTTTATTGCGAAGTAACAATTTTGAGTTTAATGCATTTGAACAATATTCAAACATAAAAAAATATTAAAAACTATTAAAGGTTCTCATTATATTATGGAAATTAAGCTGTTCTGAAACCTGCCTGAAAACATTAAAAAAACACATCTAAACAATACTGAAACATTAAGATTATTTTCAAAGATTATCGTTTTTTTTTTTGTTGATATGTAGCATTTACTTTGTGATGTGACATTATAATTTTAAATAAAAAAATAACTTTGTAAACACCACTTTTATTCAATCTTCAGAGATTGTACTGCCCTGAAGAAGCTACGGTTGTAGCGAAACCCGGTCGGCATAAAGTATATAAAAAAATAAAAGTGGTGTTTACAAAGTTATTGTTTTATTTTAAATTATCATTTCTGTTATTTGCTGCTTTTTGAAATGTGGTAAATATAATTTTCTATATTTAAATCAATTCTACTTTCATAATTGATAAATATTCATAAGCCAAAAGCACTCAACACAATAATAATAAATGTTTACGACATTTTGAAATTTACCAAATAATTATAATCTAGGTTGGTTTCAAGAGATGAGAAAAATTCTTTAAGCTAAAACCTTTTTAAATGATATTAATTTTATTTGTATAATAGAGTTAACAAAATAATAATAATCTATATAGGTTGGCTACAAAGGATTGGAAATGCTTTTTAGCTTAATCCTTTGCTAACAATATTTTTTTTGTACAATGAACAGAATAATTAGTATTTCAGTATTTACTATAGGTACGTACATCAGTTTCGAGGATTTTACCGGTATTTTAAAATGAGTTATATAGTATTATCTAGATATTTTTATTTAAAATATGCTATAAATACTTGAAGTGAAAAAACTTCCATTAGCTTCAAAGTTTTGTAGGTTTATAATAATAAATTAATATTAGATTATTCTGTTGTTTTATGGTTTAAATATATCCACAAACATATCGAATATTCACAAACACGTGTTAAAAGAACACCCCCTTCATCAGCTTTCTTTTCTTTATTTTCATCATCGGGTCTCATCTGTGCTGAACCAAGGGATTCCCGATACAGTTGACTGGCTCAACATTATATTTCATTATGGGCATATAATATTCAGTGTATATGTTATAAATTCTAGCTATTAATAAGCAATGAAAATACGCATCTATCTTCTAACCACTCAAGCGTTCAAAGATGTTCCACCGAATGGGTGAACTGTCAATACCACTAAAGTGGCTTCGAATACTTGGTGTGATTTTTTTCAAGAATTTTTAACAACAAAACTTCTATCTAAAAAAATTATCATATTGTCCGTGTTTCACATTCACAAGATTTTTATCGCCCGTAGAAAGTTATTATTTGCGAAAGCATTTTTTTTTAAATTGGAAAGCGACCGGGACGAGCGAACTGTGTTAAGGGACAGCGCGCTTTTTAGGTGGAAAGTTCGAGTGGCTATGTTCTAGGCACCAAGATCGACAGTTTCGAGGATCTTTTGAAACAAATTTGTATACAGCTGGGACCGATCACAAAATTTTCAGTTATATCCACCGCAAATGGAGATGGATCGAAATAATCCGTCTACAGGAGGAGACTTCCTTTAGTGACAGATTCCTTTACATGAAGTTCCACATGGTCATGTCCTATGACTGAGACTAAATCACGGCTAATGTTAGAAGTATTAGGCTAATGTAGTGTACTTATTACTTCTTCGTTCGTTATGTACTTATTCGTATGTCATTTTTAATTCCTATGAGCGGCCACATCTGTCCAATTCCAGTGGGCCTATTAATAATTTTATTAAATTAATTAATTCACATAATACATGAAGTTTACGTACAAATTTGATATATTCAACAAACAGCATACAGAATAATGGCAAACACAATAACTTAGAGCTTAAGATATTAGATAGAAAGGAACTTTGGTTGTTAGCATCCTATGTACACACGACATATGAAACAGAGTACTTATGAGTATACCCATGCCAACCTACTTAAGGCTCTATGAAATGGCTCCAGATTTGTTCTTAGACCGGGTATGAAGAGTGAAGAGCCTGGTATTTCTACACCATTCCATTCTCTTTCTCCTCACATAATAATATTTTTTAAATTACTTTGTCGGTAGCTTCGTAGGTAAGAAACATATTGCTAACAGTCGTGTACTTACAACGGGTAATCAATTTACTCCGATTTCAACAAGAGTAAGCTTTGGTCAATAGTGCATTTGTCACTCATTTTTTTTTCTTCGGTTTCAAATCATTCCCAAAACATTGGAAATGCCATAATTAAACTGACTCCGGTAAGCTAGAATTCTTGTGCGGTATCATATTATGAAAACACAAAAAAAAACTGTAATGATATATCCATAGAGGGTTCAGACATTTCAACGAGAGGGTATATGTCAAAGTTCGCTGTTCGGATGAAATAAACCCTTAATTATTAAATTCGGTAGTATATTTCATTGCTTAGTGAGGATTTTAAATTTCTCTGCAAGAAAACCATATTTAGTTTTATTTTTATAATCATAATACATTTGCAAACAAGAGTGTGGGAAAATGGTCTCCACCGAACCAACTGACAGTTTTTGCAGAACCCCGTTGCAAAAGAAACTGCAAAGCATAGGTACTCTACTTTGCGCAATGCACCTTTGTACATTTAAATTCTAAACACGAACATTTTGTTTGTACTCCCAAGACACGAAGATAAATCTCAACGTATATTATCATTTTCACAGTCAATTGTTACAAACCACACGCAAAGAATTTGCGTAAATGCGCGGGTCAAAAGACGTACTTAGACTGTTTTTGTCAAACTAATTTTGTTTAAAATTTAAGCAATATTCATTGATAAGCCATGTCCGTTACTTACAAATAAATAACCATACATCTATCGGTAAAGTCACAAGGCCATAAAAGGAAGTACATAAGTCTTCTGTCATTTTTACACATACATATTATGTGTTGTTAAATCCTTATTTTATAGACCTAACTGTTTTAGGTTTCAACACAGCTCTATTGGGAGTTACTCGGTAAAAAAATCAAAATTCATCAACACGATTATTATTTCTATAAGAAACGCAATTTATTTCTTTGAGGTCAGTCAAGAACGCTGTCTCCGCTCCGAAGCTTCTAAATTTTATTTCCTAGGTGTAACTTTTGACTTAGACATTTCGTTTGATCATGAAACACTTTGTTGTTATTTCTTATATTATTTTTTCTACAAATTTCCCTCCATTCATCATTGTTATTTAAAAAAAATATTATTTTCCATTTGATTAACTGTTTGATAATTACCGATATTTATGTGTGTTACTTTTATTAAATTGTGAACTTATTAACCCCGATACAGGTAAAACCTAGTGGGATTAACAAATATATGCATTTTAATTCTGAAGAAATAATAAATACATAAATAACTCTCATCCAGTGCAGAAGAGCGTTATCTTTGCTAAGAATAGGTTTATTAATGTTTTTAATCAAAATATAAATAAATACTTAACCGCATTAAATTATGTTCAAAAAACATATTCGTGAACAAGAAAGCGGTTGTTTTACGATATTTTTTATCGGTACTCGTATGTTTAACCGCAAATAGCTGAAGTAACTTTAAAAGAACGCCAATGTTAAAGTGCCGGAATAATATATTGGAAAGGTAAACAACTGAACCCCGGAAACAATGAAATTGCCAAGACAACTTTGACCTGCGGGTAAATTTTCCGGATTATATGGTCAACTATTTCATTGTTTGTTGAACTTGAAGAGATAAAATATAGACTTATCATAATTCCAATCATCGTTTTTTTAATGTAATCGGAATATTAATCGGAAACTACCCGGAGCCAAATACCACATTATTTTTTAAATATAGGTATATTTTTTTATTTAGATATTTATTCACTTCATCGTTGTGTAACCAGTATACGGAAAAAAATCACAAAAATAGAATTAAGCATCGTGCAATCTGAAGTGGTTCGTAGTAGTGCAAAACGTGCCGTTCTAAAACAAATCGGTGGAATTGGTTACCCCGAGTGGTGCGCTGCATTTGGTGACTTAGCAGGGGAGCCCAGGTATGCGGTGAGGTTTGGCTTGGCGGCGGATGCATCTGCTCATTTAATGCGTGGCAGGCCAGATCGGAAGAAACTGGTTAAGGGAGTCCATTTGATCTCTTTCGACCCATTTACATGCACCACAGGTCACACGTCTGTCTCTCTTAGACCTACTGACCCCCAGATTCCTGTCCACCCTTCATATCCTTTTCCCCAAAAGACCCCTTTCACAACATCCTTAAAGATGACATAGGCCCTGATGGAATGGATATTTTTCTCAGGGCCGCCAATGTGGAGATAATGTTAAAAAACAACATATTTTCACTTTTTAAAAATTTCGCTCAAGAACACCTTTTCCTTCAAAATTTATTATTTTTGATGCCTACCTACATCTATTATAACGTATATTAAATGTGTACTTGGTACATATTACCAATCGCAAATTTTACTAATCACTTAGCACACGCTGTGTTATTCAAATAACAATTATCTAAATTATGATATTTCATTCCTCTGAACTAATTACAAACGAATCATCCAAACATAATTTAATCAAGACTGAATTTAGTAATTGCGAATCTGAGGTGCTTTACATAACTCGCCGATTTTGTTTTCAATTCCCTTTCACGTTGCTATTCTATTAAACCAAAAACTAGTTAAATATATTTATCAAATGGTAGAAATATTTACTAAATATGATTTTTTTTACCCATGGAAAAGAAGTTTCTGGCATCCATCTCAATTTTAAACCATCAGATCTATTTGTTCGAATTTCGAAACAAATCTCATAGATCTCTCCCTTACTATCACGGTTAGAAATATGATCTACCACCACGCTTTATATTCAAATCTAAAAGCTAACAGCAAAATATTTAAAGTATACATTGTTACGAATCCAAAGATTCCGACCACAATTAAAAAAAATTATGATACTTTGAGAATTTCTAATCAATTATATTTACATGAAACGACAAAAAATGAGTTAACTCTAACGTTTATAATAAAAATATTTTCCTAATAAAATACGTCTGTTTTTTTTTCGTTATTAGTAATTTTAGTTAGAAAAAATTTAACTTGAGCTATTTTAAAAACTCTTTTTGTATTTGCATGTAAAATTTTATGTTTTAAAAATTATATGTTTCTTTCGAATTGTGAAATTTTAAAGCTAATTTTATCACTTTTAAAAAACAGTTTTTAGTTTTCGGATTTCGATACATTCATAAATATTCCATTTATTTGGATTTTATTGGAAAACGGAAATATTTTGACCCTCTGAAAAAATACAGCCGAGCCTTGAGGGGTTAAAAATCACGCATATATAAACCGATCATGTTGCATAATGATATTATAAGACGGTAATACCAATATATCGTGAAGCTTTTTGATTTAATAACGAAAGAGATATACTCATTATTTATTATGTATCTCGAATTGTGGCTTGATAAAGGTTTAATCGATTTTGTCATCGTTTGTTATTGTCTGCAGATTTCCAACAAATAAACAACAGTTCACGACTACTAAATGTTATTTATATATTCTACATCAACTGGTATTTGTAAGTTAACAATCTATAGTGGTGCTCGCAAACGATGATCGACTTTATCGGTAAAATCTTTATCGATCGGCAATGCAAGATTCCCAAGGAGTTATCCAAAGCGTCGTATTCGCATCACGGGTTCAATCCCGTAGAAGCTATCATCATTAAGCAAGTATTAGGTTTTCATGGTGGGATTCGTAATTTTCGTAAATATTCGCGGAAATGTTTACTTATCATAAAAGAAAATTATAAGAAATATTTCATAAATTAAAAACAAAATGATGTTGTGAAATCAGAAATTCCGTCGGTAACTCTCAAGTTCTTTAACTGATTGGGGCAAGCTTCTAAAAGCTTTCAACTCTAATGAATACCAATCAACAATCGGAAGTTTTACAAATAAATTTTAAATTTAAACAGAAAAATATCTCGTCTTGACTTCATTGCTGAATTTCATAAAATCGTTATTTCCTTACTAAGAACAGATTGATGTTTAAAAATATTTGTAATTCAATCCGATGGTAGATTTTACTTACCAAGGACATAAGCCGATAGATTTTTATCGTGTGCATGTCTGGTGGGCCAGAATTGAAGTCTATTTTGAATGTGAAATTATCTAATCAAATAATCACAATAATAAAATAAAATAATAATTGAATAATTTGTAGAGCACTATTTTTGTGAAAAATTCACCCCAAGGACATTCTAAAAACAAACAATTCAAATACAAAATTTCTTTCAAGAACCGAAAATTATTTTCTTGAGCCTGTCTTCGTCGTGTGTAAATTGGCCATATCAGTGTTTTAGAGAATTTGAAGATCAGGCCTTTCAGTAATTTTCAGTCAGGTGATTTTATTCAATTCATGAGCAAACCTCAAACGGTGTTATAAAGTACCAAGAAAAAATAAAATTAAATAATTTGATTAGATATTATTATTTTCAATATTTTAAAAAAATAAGCATAAATCGTATCTCTTTTCAAATGTATAAACACACTAACACATACATTGAAATAAACGCTTTTATTTTTATTACATAATATATGTAGTAGGTACCACAAATTATAAGACATTACAACGAAACATATTACTTGAACCAATAAAGAAATATTTAATAATACGAATAATATTTTTCCGATACTGTAACCAATATACTGTGAGGACGGGTTGTTCTATTAAAATTTTGTTATTATTTCAGTTGTGTGAAACAACTGGCCAAAAATGAGATAACAATAGAACTAAAAAATTATTATGTTTATTACCGACTTTGTTAATGTATTTTCATGTATCTCAGTTATATTTTATTTTATTTCAATTTATTATATAAAATAATCTTTTATTGAAATTTTATTAAAATATAAAATGGAGGGCTCAGCATGTATCAAATAAAGTTTTAAAAGATGTAAAGTTATCGCATAAACAAAATATACATAATTAAAATAAAAAAAAAATCTGATCAATTTGTTGTAGTTTACATGGCCATAAAGTTCTTAAATTGCTTTGGCCTGCATAGTTACGTAAATTCACAATCTTATTGCTTTCCGCTCCCGGCAAATCCTTCCCCCTCAACTCCTTCAGGTCAGCCAGCAAACAGTTAATGAAGCGATGTCTTGATTTGCCTAAACGTCTGATACCAGTCGGCCTGACTTCGTAAACCATCTTGAGAGAACTGTCCTCCCCCACTGGGAATACATGCTAGCCGATTGGCTATTACGGTTTGTTTATTAGGGGTTGATGGTTGATTGTTATGAAACGTATTTTCTTGGTTGATCCTGTCTCCATGTTCCTACTGCAATTATTTTAAAATATCTATTTTTTTTTAAATATCGTCAACTAATCTCAATAGCGTTACGCATAATCTAACCATATTTTTAAAATCTCTTATTACCACCTACTTAGCGAAAAAATTATGCTTGTATCATGATGGAGGACTTAGCTTAGACTTAGGACTCAGCCACTAACCAAATACTGATTACAATAATTGTAACATTGGAACATACCCATTCATTGTATTGATAAATAGTAGGTAACATTCTCAACTATACACTTTAATAAAAATATAAAAATGTTTTGTATGTATGGATATCCGCTATGCGTTGCTATATTAAGCATAGAAAATGTTTTAAACTTTCAAAATACCTTTTTTCCACCCTCGCGGAGGTTTTTGGATTATTACAACCACATGACAATGTATCTGAAAAGTTTTTTTTTAATCATTACAAACACTCTTACAAAAATGTCACAATTTGAAAATGACATTTTTCAAACATCGATTTTTCCATCAAAATTCAATATTCGAATAAACTTTTTAAAATAATTAATCGAAGTACTCACTTATGGTACTTATCAAAATCGAATACTTTGAATCTTAAAATTATATTAATTTAAATAGGTACCTATGTTAGATACCAAATTTGATTGATTGTTCTTATAATATACAAAAATGAATATTTGTAGCATGTAAAAAATAAAAATTTATAAAAAAAATTGCAATAGGTGGCACGCGAGCTGTTTGAAAATTTTAATGTGTCGGGAATGAATATATTGAACGCGGGAGAGGGGAGGGGATCGCGGCAGGTGGTTTGCGGGAGAGTGGAGAGGGAAGGCGAGGAAGGTGGAGGGGGAACGCGTGAGAGGTAGGGTACATGGGAAGGGAAAGGGAGACGAAAGGGGAACGGGACGAATGGGAAAAGACACGCAGGGAGAAACAATTTAATTATTAGTGGCATAGCAACGCATGCCGGGAACTCGCTAGTGCATGATAAATTAAATGGTTTTAAAATTTCTAAAACATTTTTGTAGTGTTGTATTATATTTAATAAATTTATTATAAAAGTTAGCGTTAACTCACTTTTTGTCGTTTCATGTAAAAATTGTACGCTTTTGATTATAATGACTTATTATCGACTAATATGAACGATGTCAAAGTACAATTTTTCAAAATGGTAGTTGTAAAATGTCTGCAAAATGTTATTCCATCGTTTTCTCTTCAAACTTGACTGGATAACGACTTGATCGAATGGAATAAGAAATGCCCTTTTTTAATATTGGACACGAGGCATGCGTAAAGTATTCCCAATCAGAGCTCGTATCCCCGTTCTCAAAGAGCATGTGAAAAGAACATACGTCGTAACTGGCTTCTTATAACATTTATGGGTAAACAGTGACCATTCTTCTATAATTGACGGTACCCTTAAATTATTATTTTTCGGTCGAAAATGTATGTCTGAAAAAATAATTATGAATATGTAGAAATATAAAGTGTATCGAAATTAAATTATTATTATGAAAATGAAAATTTAAAAAACTTCTTTGTTAAACCGCGTTATTTGATTTATACACGTCGACGGGTTTTGGTTGATCTCAACTTTTATCAGGACAATAAACATATCGTCCTAAAGAAGGTTGAGATAAACTGCAACCAGTCGGCGTGTATAAAACAAATAAAGTTGTTTAATACAAAACACATTTTTTCATTAGTATAATGTCAATCCAAAAGTGTTTGATTTCTTTGATAAAATATTATTAGTTACATTTGACATAGGTAATAATAATAAAAAAAAATCTTTTAAATTTTTATACAGCCTTACTAAAAAAACCACAGCACGATCGATAACCTGTGTTTTTGCAGCAACATTAATAAAACCAATTTACACTAAAACACGAAATATTACTAAAAAAGAATTTCACTCTAAAACACGTTTTAAATTTGGCAACACTGCAATTTTTCAAAATTTTCATATAAAATTTTGTTTTCATTCATAGCCGCTAGATGGTGATGGCGTGGTGCCTGCAAATTTGTACTCCCTTGCCCGCGCAAAAAATAGCTGTTGGTTTTCATGCATGACGGAAATGTTTTTAGTAAATATTGAGATTTTACTGAATGATTTCTATTATAGTGACAAATTCACTCTTCTATTCGTGTAATTAATATATTTGCCGTGTTATTTGTGTGGTTTACATCAGTTTTATCAAGTTATTGCACAATAAACAGTACTTTAAAGTTGAACTGTCAAAATATTGTTTTGGGTTACATAAAAGTTCAAATTTACGTTTTTAAATCTTTATTTTATGAGAATTTCTGAAAAGTGGGGTTTTTTAAAATTAATATCTAATACATGTGGTGTTAAACTTATCAAAAAAATTAACATCTTAAGTGGTGCAAGAAATGTGTCGAAATGTCAGATATATTTTTAGGTTATTTTGGCAATAAAAAAAACTTTGAAATTTTTTATAATTTTTTTATTGTATGCACGAGGAAAAAGTGAAGTGACAGTTTAATTCCAAATTCATTATATAAAAGGTCTGTATTTTTTAAATTTTGATTTATTTTCTGTACACTTTCATCAAAAATGTTTTGGTAAGAATTTTTTTTCCATTTTTTCCGTGTGTGAATCTTCAAATATGGCAGTTTTTTAAAACTAAAGTGTATTTCAAATACACAAATCTAAAAAGTAATTTTATCTTGTTCTTAAAAATGGTATTCGTTTTTACGACACCTTCAAAATTAAGAAATATATAGAACATTCAAAATACCTTGGAAAATTCCAAATTTCGTTCAAACATCATCACTAAAACATAGATTAACTACCCTTCCAGGCTGTGCAAACAGTATGTATTTTTTTTCAAGAACATTTTTTTAATTAGTAGTGTTATCAGATTCGCGGCCGTTTGTCAATTCAATTGAATAAAATTTTCACGGGGTTTTTTAGTAAGACCGTTTAGTCATTATCTAATTTTTAGAAATCGATTTGACGAACCGTTATTAATAAATTACAAGATTTTTTCGATTTGCCCAGATTTGTTTAATAATTTTTCTTTGGTACCTGTAAGTTACGAGCTGTTTAGTTTTGCTTTTTTTTAATTTGAACGAAGCTAATTAATTATTAGCTTCGTTCAAATAATTGAATATCAGTGCTGCTAACATAGATGTTTTTTGCTAATGAACATTATCTTCTTGCCGCTGGCGATTTGATTTCTCATTCGGGCTCTGAATCAGAAAATATGTCATTTCTAGGCGTTACGGTTGGTTCCTTTTTAACCAATGGATCATTCTACAGACTAAACGAGAAGATATGTTCCTGCTGTTTTGGAGACATTGTGTAGACTGTGTATCATATGTGACTGCTTGCTTGACAATGGTATTGTGTACAAAATGGAGCTCCATTTTCATGTGGAGCTTGGATTTTACAAATGGTTGCTGCTGCCATTTATGGTCTGTTTTAATCTCGTTGAAAACTGTGTTTTATTTGCTGAAGTTCTACTATAGACATGCCTACGTCTTGAACATATTTTTTGTAATATTAGGTGGATGGGTATATCTGTATTACGAATTATTAAAATATTTTTAGTTTTTATTCAATGATACACATTTTTTTTCTATTTTCCATCGATATTGTCCTTAAATGTCGAACTTAGACTGCGCATATATAACCTACCCAAAACTTTAATCATTTACAACACTTATTGAGCTTCACATATATAGATTCATACAATATAAAGAGCATAAGTAAATAATAGTTGTAATAATCTTATAATCATAAGAACGATAATATTGTAACCATATTATGGAAACGATTCTTTTTAAATGCAAAATTATTCGTCTATCTGAGGAATCCTAAATTTGGGAAACATACCTATACTCTGATTTTGTTGACATCTTCACCCTACAGTACGGCAAAGTAAGCTGACTTTAATACGTTTTTGGTCATCGAATAGAGCTGTTTTGTATAGTGAATTTGTTTGCCTCTGAGTGTACAAAAGAAGGTTGGTCGTTTGCCGATAAAATTAAAAAAAAAAATCTGACTTAGGTACTTTAACATTCATTTACACAAATGTATTTGAAAAATTCAATTTAATGGGGATAAAAGAAAAAAATATAAAATTATACACTTCGAAAAATAATTTTATGAAGATTTCTACGATAATATATCTACAAATCAACATGAAATGTATTTATTGTACCTACTGATATTGGTTATATTTACTGATATCTATTATGTTTCTGAATTTTTTTAAATTCCGATATATGTTATTTTTTGTAAAAGTCAGTCGGATGTTAAATGAATAAATAAAACATTTTCACAAACTGTGGCAGTTAAGGTTTTTTTATAGGTATCTGCATGTGTGTTTGATTTTTAAAGGCAGCACTGTTATTCAAATTACCTATGTCAACAGAGCAAGTTTCATTACCCGCTCGATGCAAACTCTGAGAAAAATAATTTTCTTAATTTTGTGGACAATATTATATATGACAAGGTATTTCTTGGATCTTTATGTGATTTATGGTTAAAATTATTTTAAAACATTTTTTTCGGTAATATTATATTTAGTAGCAAATAATGAGTTAAGCCTTGACGTAAATGTTTTTCAAATATTATATAACTTTTGATATTTATATTACATCAGAGAAATGGTTCTGCTTCCGGGTTAATGACCGTACTCGTGTAGAAATAATAAGCGCTAAAGAATATTTTTCATCTCGAAATATATATAAGTGAATCTCTCCGTACATTAAATTTCTACGAAAAATGTATATTGTTTTTGCTCTGCTTGTTTTATTTAAATACGTTTGAACAATTTTTCATTGTCAAGAGCCGGATATTCTACTGCTCAAACGTCCGCTGCTCTTAATAAAACAAAAAGCTATACAAATTCCCGGTGGCTGCCTCTCTCAGCAGGAACTAGTCCATATTTCACTTTAGTATCTCTCCACATCGGATTTATCGGGCTTATCCTTATCTCGTTTCTTCTAAATGGCCAAATTTCTTCCTTTCTGCGTCTCCCGTTCACGATTAGTGAGGGAATTAATGAATTTGGGAGATTTTTTTCTCAATCCTCAAATCAAATGGTAAACTCAGAGATAAGATTAATTTATCAAATTAATTTGATATCATTGCTATACCTAAGCACATCTTTCTAAGCTATGTGTGATATTCTAACAAATAGAATAGTTACTTACCTTATTTTATTGTTCACAATATATTTAAAACCCCGTAAAAATAATAACAATAATTATCAAATGACACCAATAACAAAAACCAGATCTTTTCTAAATCTCCGTACAATTGCATATAAAGGCATCTTCTTTAAATCAGTGCAAGTTTCTTAATTTATTTTGGTATTTTTTATGGAATTTGTTTTAGAATAAATAAGTTTGCTAAATTTATTAGTAATTTATTTATCTTTTTGTGACTAATAATTTTTAAAAAAGATAACAAGAGCAAAGCAGAGACAAGAACATCCAAGAAGAAAAGAGATGAGAACATCCAAGAAGAAAAGAGATGAGAACATCCAAGAAGAATCAAGAAGAGACCATATGAGGAATAAAGATCCGAGAAGAGACGAGAAGATCCCAAAAGAGGCAAGAAGAAACAAAAAGAAGCCGGAAGAGACAGAAAGGAAAAGCGAAAAGATCCAAGAAGAGTCAAAAAGATCCAAAAACAAGCAAAAAGATCCAAAAAGAAACAAGAGACAAGGAGTGTCAAGAAAGGACGATAAGATCCAAGAACAGGCAAGAAGTGATAAGAACAGCCAGAAATAGACAAGAAGAGTCGATAAGAGGAAAGAAGAAAGAAGATTAGAGGGGAAAAATAAATATATACATATACTATATACATATATAAAGCTCAATCCATTCCTTTGTTCCTTCCCATTCTAAATTTCAATATTAGCTTATTAGGTTGCCATGTATACAGGTCGATTAAACCAAAACCTCCAAGATCACAAGGCCGGATACCAAATGCAATCAGCCTTCTAACTTGTATGAAAACGTCAAAAAAAAATATTTTTATTTAATTTTTTAAGATAACTGAAATATTTTTAAATAATTTAATAAATAAGTATAATTAGAAAAAATATGTAAAATGAGAATTTTTTTGGGATCCCATACATTAGGAGGCTGATTTGAATGAGGGCCCCGGCCTTGTGATCTAGGACGTTTTGATTAAACTCCAACCTCCTTCCTATCCTCAGAGCATATGTGTTCCAAGTCCTAACAAAGCAGTGCCCCCTGGTGTACCGGTCTTACCGGGACAGGATTACTCCTGACTGGGTGGTACAATCGTATCGTATCGTATTAAGTTAATAAGTTCGGAAAATAAGCAATCGCCGTAAGAATTTAATTTAACACAAGATCGGCGGCTATCTTGTCTTTCAGTGTCTAGGCATTTAAATATAAAAGAGTTATTGCCACGACCGGGTTTTAAATGCAATGACCATCTCCTGACGGGTGACTGCTCTAACCCCTTATCTATCGTGATATCCTTCACACCCACCGTGTTCATTCACGCAGAAGTGGATCTGAGCTACCTAAACAGCGCGGCGCCTGGTGCCAGTAAAAACGTCAAAGGCGCTGTATTAGGTATTTCAGATCTTGGCGCTTTGGCAAGTCGGCGCCCGGAGCGGACTGCTAAAATTGAACAGGGACCGCCCCGCCTCCACGCACATTGATGGTCTATGGGTCTATGGTTATGCATTTGGTAACATTCTTTTTTGCCTTCCTTTCCGAATTCTTGTAACTCATACTACTTTTGGTAAACGAAACTTCAAGTTCCTTACGACAAGAATTTTCAACATTCTTCCAGATAGCATTAGTATGACTCACAAAAAAATTTCTGCGATATATATAAACATTTGATCAGAAGTAATGATACGGTCTTTACAGGTGCAGTCACCCAAATTCAATGATCTTGATTTAACCGAAGCATTCAGTGAACATATTTTATTGTAAGTGTATATTCATCGGTATTATAAAATAATCTGCAAAATTACTTCCTCGAAACACTGTGGTATGTTATAGAAAATCGTAACTTATAGTTATGCATTTCTATTATTTACGTGTTACCTAATGTTTCTATATTATTTTCCGTCGTTCATTTACGTATTAATGTCATTAAAACTATCAACCAATACAAACTATATTAAATATATATTTTTAGTTATAATTGCTAATTTAATGCAATAAAGGTATATTTTTGTAATTTATCTGCTAGAGAGAGTCATCCACATTTTTGCATTGTATGCGAACATACCTACTTATTTAGAAAGCAAATCTGTGTGGTTTGGTGCGGTCGATATTTTTCAGCATTATAACAAAATCTATATTCACAAGAACATTCATCATTATATGATAATTATAAGTTATAATTATGTAATGACTTACGTACCGAATTTATAACTTTATAAAAGTTTCTTCAAAATTTCAGTGCCTACATACAGTCACACCATCGTATTATTTTCAAGTAATTTTATTTCCATAAGATTGCTTAAAAATGAATATTTTAAAGTAGGTAGGCACCTAAACATTGTTTAACTTTCTTAAAATGCTTCAAACATTGAAAGTATCGGTCATGCCTCAAATATTAACAACACTTGTGTTGGTCAATAATTAATACAAATAAATTATGTATTTGATTTATGTATGTGTTATATTTTTTTTCACTTTACACACGTGCAGTTACACTCTCGTAAAGGTTATATATTATATATGTATATACAGTTTCTGATAAATGATGCATGTTAGTATTTAATGATTTGGGTTTAATCCGATTTTAACCTGAAAATGTAAGTACTCATGAATATATTAGGTACATCCATATGTATATAAATTAATAAATAAAATAAAAATATAAAAAATAAAACCAAAAAAAATTTAAATCGAAGAATTATTCCAACTGGTTCTATTTTTCCCTCCGCAATTAAGTTAATAAATTCATTCGACTTTTCCCAGATATTGCTCCCTAGTCACAGTCACCTTCACCGCAATATTTTTGTTTTGAGAGAAATAATAAGCTTCGTGACCTTATTCAAAACGGGAAATTATGGTAAGACGCTGTCGTGTTGCAACAGCTCTCGCGGCTTTGCTAGTAATTCAAATGCGCACGCACGTGAGCGCTTTGAAGCCAATGTCTAAGTTGAAAATAAAACCACTGTTTTAATAAGGTGTCGATATTACAATAAAGGCGGGTTGACCGATATGATAGTTATTTTTAGTAGACTTTATTTCATAAATTTCCGTGGAATACTCGCCTCGCCGTGGTTGAAGTTTTTCCTTATCTGCAGGAAACCATTAGGCACACTTTGTTGACGAACTTTGTTTTTTATCACGAAACTTATGATATAGCTGTAAAAGAGTTAGCTTTCAGAATTTTCAAATCCACAACAATCAAAATTTAAAAAAATATCTCAAAGTGCACATTGTATTAATCTCAGACAAAACTTTATTAGTGGAACTCGTTTCGTCGAGGGATTTCGCGACTTCTATAATTAAATTAATCGAACAAACTTCCTCCGTTCCTTCGAAGAATATCTATGCTTATATGGTTTTATTTCTCAATTTTTCAAATTGAATCTTGTTGAATATTGCGATACGGCATTCGCAGAAAAACTCGTACATTGGATAGCCTGTTTACTAAGATCGATATTAGGTTCAGTTTCTGCTAAAAAACATATTTTAAAGTGAACCATGTTGTAAAAAAAGTTTATTTTAAAACTTCGTATCCGACCGCAGTCAGAAAATCAGCAGTAACCTGCCTTTACCAGAATATTAACTATTAACCAACCCAAATCATACCCATTCAGCTTAAGAACGAATTTGTCAAACAAAGTAGGAGGTTAAGAACGTGTCGGAAGTTAGGTAAAATGGTTTAAATACTTATGTAGGCTCCAAAGTTTATCAAAGAGAACTATATTTTAAGTAAGTATGTAAGATCGTCGTACGCCGCAAGTTTTACAAACTCAGAACATATTTATTCAAAGTTCAACCAACATTAACAAGAAAGTTAGTTATAAAGTACTGAAGAATCACTCACCCGTTCTTGTTATTTTTAATGAATAATAAAATATTTATATTTATTTTTAACTTTATAAGTAAAATCTCAAATTATAATATTTAATTAAATGAAGACAATATAATCGAAAATCCTAGACTTAAAAAAACTCAATAGATGTCGCGTATTAAAATTAAAATGGATAAAAATGTATCCTGACACTATCTAAATAGCATTTAGTTCAAGTTGAATCTTGCAATCATATACAAAGAACCCAATAATATGTGTGTTAAGAAAATGAAGATAATGTTGATAGTTCTTAGTCGAAGTATAATACAGTCAAAAGTGACCGAATTCGATACGGGTTTCGTAGCTCAGTTGGTAGAGCTCTTTCCATGTAAGCAAAGGGCCCTGGGTTCGAGTCCCAGTGGAGCCAATATCCTTTTCTGATTTTTCTTTCTCCAGATTTTCGATTGAGTTTCGCCAATATTGTATTTTTTTAATTAAAAAAATAATAAAATACATTGTGTACTTGCCATATTTTAAAACGTTTGTAGATTTGGGATCAGGAACACATAAGCAACAGTTGCAGTTAATTCGATTGTAAAAAATAGCAAAAAAATTTAACCATATCTCGTGGTTTACGAGATTTAACGTCTTTTATCTATTAATTGTCAGATGAAAGAAAGCTTTTTTTTTACTTTCTGATTATCGTTTTTTGGGATATCAGCTTTCTTACATCTGATGAATGGTGCATGACGTAGATAGGCATTCACATTTGAACCGAACCTTCCATCGCTCAATATATGTGCTCACTCTGGTTTGGAGAAAAACGAACGCTTTTTTGGTAATCTGAGCTTTATGCCGGACAACCTGTGCTTAGGACTTAACTGGAGCAAACCGGAACACATTTGATAAAATCCATCTGCCTTCCGTTCCTGTTTACCGCTTCGATACTTTTTTCATTCATCTAACTGCGAAAAACTGCAATTTTTTGCAGTCCAATCATTGAAAATACGAAGGACAATTGAAAATTCGTGGTAGAGAAATTCGTATATTCCCCAACAACACCCCAGGCAGGAGGACTCATGTCCAGGTGCGACTTTTACACCAAGAGACATTGATTTGTTAGGACTTGGAACATGTGCTTAGATGATGGAAAGGAGATTTGGAGTTTAATAAACCGCTATAAAACATGACGACCTAATGCGTAATCATAATAGAATAATGGAATTTGGAGTGAGGAATAAAGAAATTCATTAAGTTTTTTTTTCCTTTAATGGATAACCAACACCTCTGCCATAGGTGACTCCAAGTGGTTCACTACAATTGGTGACTTAACAGGGGTGCCCAGGTTCATCGGGTGCGGTGTATCGTGTGTATTCTGCCCATAAGCTGCATGCGGGCCAGACCGGGAGAGGCTTGTTTAGGGAGACCCTTTGACTACCCAGCTGGCCTCTCTCGAGCTATCGTCCTGCACCGCAGCGGGAGGGATGGATTCATACGTCAGCTACTCTTGGACACATCGTTTCATAGATTCCTACCCACCCCTCATTCCTTTTTTCTTTCCAAAACTTCTTCTTCTTTCTTTCCCATGTAAGACCCTCTACACAGTCACAGGCAGCTGGTGGAGCTAAGGTAAAAAATTTAAAAAAATTTAAATCTTTTAAAAAGATGAAAAACTTAATTATTATATTGTTTTTCTTACCAAAAATATTTTTTTCGGTATATATTCGGGTCATGGAAAGGCTAAAACGCTGGCATGTTTTTATTTTGTGTTAGCTACGTCCAACCTGCGTTACCTAGCTCTTTCCGGAGTGTTATTCTATTTTGAAGTTTCCGGTTAAAACATTTTTGGTCACCAACCATAAATTTTCACTAATGCGTTGGGAGTATTCCACTGTCACATGAAATGTCACATGAAAAGGTGTTTTCCGGTTACCGTAGTTTGTTCGTAACTGTTGCTCTTTGTTTTATTTTCAAAATATGTGCACAAACTAATAAAAAGCAAACAAAATGATAAATTTCCAAGGGACAATGCAAATTGGAAACCTAAAACAAAATTGTATAAACGTGATGATATAATTACACAATACGGAACTCCAGTGAAAAAAATTAAGGCCTAAAAAAATATGTTCACGTAGATCAAAAAAACGCTGTTCTAAATATTTTTTTTATATACTTAGTTTTAATAAAAACGTAGAATTTTACAATCTTCATTTAAAAACGAGTAAAACACCATCACATTAAAATACATAGTTAGGTTGTGGCTGCTAATCTGCTGATTCTGACGTCACGGTTCTCAGACCAGTTAAAATTTCATTGTGGTTTTGTTCGAATATTAAGCCGAAACTCAGGTCTTGTTTGTATTTAAAAGACTTCGTTGTTGTTTTTTCATATTTTCGACGAAATTGAAACATTATTTAGGCCCTCAAAAATTAAACTTTAACAATTTTTTAATATATTTCTAATAATTTACTTTATTTAATTGTGACACCAAAGTATCGGCAAAGTATACATTCGAATTTTCCGATAACTAGCTGATACTGAGATGTTTATTTAATTCCAGTTTACTGACAATGTAAGTTCAGAATTTCGTGGAATAAAAGCTCCTGGGTAATCTAAAGCTTAAACTGAAAAAATCACCTTATTACATGTGTGTAGTCATAGTTTGCTATGAAAATACATTTTTAATTATGTACGATAAGCTTAAGACTTTTTACTTCTTTTCGTCGGCTACTTAAGACTAATAACACCGCCTTTCCGGCAACCAGCAATTCTCCGTCTTGTACAGTTCTCTCCAAGATCTGTGACAGGTTCAGGATATCAGATCAAGCTGGAGCAGCAATCGCTTCTGACGTCTTAAATGATTTCAACACAATCACGCAGGATAATAATAATAAAGTAATAGACAAAAATAGACTGCGTCGCGGACCTCTGCATACCAGATCTGTACTCATCAAAGCTATGTGCATAAAGTAAGTGGATTATTTTTTGATAGTCGAAAGGACAAAACCTTAGCTAATATAAAAAAGACACAAATGCTATAAAGCACATTACTTGAAAAACACGTAACCGTGGAACCAACTCTCATATGTCAGGCACTGCCGTAAAAATAGCCAAACCAATAATGGAATATTTTGCTGGTCAAAACATTTTACTCTACTATTTAAAAGCAATTGGGTGTGACGGCACCAATTTTTGGAGAAAACACAGTGGCTAATCTGCCCTTTTCACTGCAACGAGCTTCTTCTACGCCATTCGATTATGAAGTCGAATGGTACAACCACTGGACCCTGTGGGTTTTCTGGCCCCGTAGGTTCGACTCTTCATAATTGCCATAATTTACCGGTACAACCTTTTTTTCAAATTCAACATCAAGATTTAAGCACCGATCAAAAATACTTGCTTGATATTTTTAAAGCAGTTGTCATCCTCATATTTCCAAAAGAACACAGGAGTGATTACTACAGCGAGTTGAATCCCACGACTATATATTCAGTTATGTGCTTTACGAGGTCACAAAAGACCATATATTTTAATTATAAAATGAAAGACACGTCATTGAAACACATGGTGACTTGCAAGGACTTAGGAATTGTGTATGACGCTCGCTTAAAATTTCATGCTCACATTGAAAAGATCTGTAAATCAGCCACAAAGATGTTGGGTTTTGTCATACACAATTCAAAGGAATTGACTAACCTCACAGTTATAAGGCTGCTTTACTTTAGCTTGGTGCGTAGCATTCTCGAGAGTGGATCTCAGATATGGGGGTCAGAGGACATCGTGTATGTACTAATGGTCGAGAAAATACAAAAGAAATTTTTACGATACCTCTATATGAGAGAGTTTGGTTTTTACTCATGGCTGTTTCCAACAGCATTTATCTCGGGAATGCTGGGTATCTGCAGCCTTAGTTCCAGAAGAGATGTCGCATTACTGCTGATGGCTTATAAGCTTCTAAATGGTTTTGTATCGGTACCAGATATTCTGGCTGAAATAGGATTCTATGTCCCGGATAATTTCACGCGAGGCCGCCAACACAGGCTTTTAATAATTCTTCCTAGGTGCAGAACTAACTTACCAATAGTGATGCCCCTGGGACGACTCACTAGGTTAATTAACTGCCTCGCAGGAAATGTGGATATCTTGTGATAAACCCCCCCCCCCCCCTCTACGAAGTAAGTCCTTCCTCTTGGTTTCCAAATGCTGCTACATTGCTACAGCTACAGGGGCAACCCCGGCCGGCCTTTAAAAGCTCGTAGCTCGCCCGTTCTCGCGTCTCTCCCCTGCATTTCTTTTGCGGCGCCTTTTCAACCCCATCACGTAATACTTTTATGCAAACGTGACGAGATGCTCTTAATTAATCAATTGTAATTAACCCCACAACGTTGTGTACTTTTTTGTTTGAGTGGTTTGGTATAGTTAATCCAATTTAATTAATAATTTATTTGTGGTAAACCCTTGTTCTTTTAGATATGGCGTGTTACAATTTGCAAGGCTTCGAATAACAATGACTGAGTCTGACTAGCTTGAAAATTAACTAATTATCTATCTATATTCGTTCAGCTTCCTCCCCTAGCACCTGTTATACACCTACGCTCATCGACGACTATTTTTATTGAAGTAATCTGCATTTTTCCTCCTAGCATCTAATATATAAATTTACATTCAAACGGCGAATTGAGAAGATCCTACCTTTCGATGCGATGTCACGTACTCTCTGCAGCTCTATAAAATGCTATCATGAAGATAATTTGACATTTATGTACATTCTAACAAAAGATTTACACTCAAGCAGTACGGATTGCAATGATTCTACACTCACAGTTCTAGATGCAGTTTGTTAGTTAGCTAGCTTGTTTTATCTTGTTAATTTGATTCTACGGGTAGGTATTTTGGATTAACATGAGACAGAACATGTGCTGTTTAAATAATTGGACTCCTCCATAGCCCAACTGATAAGGTGATGGTCATAGACCGCCGAATCAGCTTCCAATTCCAACGCCTCCGGAGAATGTTAAGGTCGCAAGCGACGAATGAAAATCGACATGTTTTGCCTTCTGTCGGGAAAGGGTTTGATGTGTGTTTCTGGATCATAGAGTGGTAATGGGAATATTATCGACCAATACGCCGTCAAATTATAAATATGTTGATGATGATGGTGAGAGGTCATCTCATACCGTTTGATATGAGGGTCTGCTCCGATTAATGGCGTGATAGCCGATGTCAGGAACTGTTCAGGAAATGTGTGGGTGGCACGAGGTTTTGGAACGTGACATCCTACTCTGGATTGATGATGATGGTGATGATTTTGAAGTTCTTCAGCATGCCGATGACTTGAGTTCCATTAACTCCTAAAGCACCGGCATAAACATTAAACCGAAGTTGATTAGACAATCGGCAATGTCAGGAGATCGGTGGGGCCGCTCTCTCCTCTGATCTGGCGATGTATGAATTTAATTAAGGAAGATTTTGATGTCACCGATCCTCGCCTTGGCAGTCACTCATGTCCTCAATAGTCCCGTTCTCCGTCCAGCACGCCGCCTCGAACCAGTAGAAATAATGATTACGTTTTTCCTAGGCACGCTACAAAACATGCGCCAGCCTGCAATCGCGATGGTCATCGGTATTTGATTTGAATGAAAAATACGTCCTCTCGCATAACATACACAAGCGTAACTTGGGACCTTCCCCTATATGTGTTACGGGCATATGCTCTACGATAGGCGTACCCCAACCTCAAGCTCAAAAATCAGCTCAAAGAAGGAAGGTCAAGCTCGGCGTCCAGGGTGCTGGGTCCAAGAATGAAAGGCACCAGGTCGTGAATCTGGCTTCCCTCCCTTCTATTTCCCCCGCTGCACTTTCGTCCAGAGTACTTTCCCACCCTAATGCTGGATGATCCCTATTCCTAGTGTGAGGGAGTTAAGAGAACTTTTGCTACTTATGTAGGTGGATATAACGCATTACGCTTAAAATATGAATACCTACTGACGGCTTCATTCAACCGACAATGTGAAAGTTTTTGGCTAAATCGAATATCGAAGGAAATATACCTACCTAAGCGTAAACCAAAAGTAGTTAAGAAAACTTATCCGGATTCCAACAAAGAACCGCCGATCGGTTGCCAAACGATTCCATATGTCATGTTCCCTTCGTTCCGCCGACAAGGCAGACCCCACACGAGCGTAACCTAAAAGGTAGTGAAGCCCACGCAAATTTCGTCACTTCGTTTCCCCCATGACGAAGGTAGTCCGGCCAGATCGTAATCTTCGTCCTGCATCAAACTGGCCTCCCGCGACGACAACTTTTATCCGCTGGTACCTCGGAGCGGCGGTAGAGGGAGGGCGAAATGGGTGCACGTCCTTTGTTCTCCTGAAGTCCCCCAATGCCTTAGTGACGTACATACGTCGACATCATGGAATGGCTCCGGCCACGCTTCCAATCCAGTCTAGAGCGGGTACGAGATCCACGTTACCGAGATGTGATCACAAGGGATTCCAATTTGCTCGGACCAGACACGACCATCGCTTACTTCGCCTCCACATTAGGAAAATAGTGTAAGCCCACCTGCATTTCGATCACATCGCCCCCGATAAAGTCGCGTGAGATACTTCCTCATGGTGAAATAGGAAAGCCGGACCCGTTAATTCATTCGACAACCGCCGTCCATTCTCGAGTCGTAACCCGCTCAATTAAGTTTGAAGAAAAAGAGTTTGTTAATTAAGTAGGTGGATATAGCGCATCACGCTAAAATGTGAATACCTACCGACGGCTGCATTCAACCGACAATATGAAAGTTTTTTGCTAAGTTGAAAGAAATATACCTAACCGTGAACCAAAGGTGATTATATGATAAGATATCGAACCAAGTTTATGCAAAGTCCTATGTAAGAGACTTGTTGTGATACCTAAAGTTTGGAATAAGGTGTGGGAAATTTTTGGAATGGGAATTCAATTATGTCAGATTTTGTTAGTAATCAAAAATGCCCATGCTACGCACCCTTCATAAACCGTTATATTACCCAATGCCTTTTCAAAAAAACCTTCCTGAATATAGTCCCCTAGCTACGTTTAAAAATATTATTACGAAACTCGTAAATAATAATTATCACCTCAAAGGCGCATTACACATTAATTTATACCTATATTCTATACCTCTGTATTTTGGTACCCGTTATGTATTGGAGAATACCCAGTAACCTAATTTTCTAGATCACCAACAAAGCACTTTTAAAGGGTTTTATTATTGTTTTGTGGTTTCAAAATCCGGTCTTTTAAATGAAGTCTCTCGTCTAAGATTTATTGCCCGAAAGCGCACTTTGTGCTTCAAATGCTATTTTAGTCCATTGAACCCCAAATTATTATTTTTACAACGGTCTCGTCTCAAGAATAACTTCACCCAACAAAGGTACTTGCTAGCCGGTCAACCCGGAAACGTGCAAAGCTCCGCTCGACTTAAAAAAAAAGGTCCTAGATTCCTAAGGCTTGTATATAAACCCTAATTGACTCTTTCCTGCAAGGCCCGTACTAAATATGTTAATAATTTTATACAAACTTACCAAATTCGCCTTGTTGCACAAAATAATTTCACAAATCAATTCACTACAATAATATTTAATTCAAACAAGCACTTATAAACCACAACCCGTCATGCAGTTATTTATTCCAAGATGCAGCCGTCAAACACAATTCTCGCGTAGATTTCTTTTTTTAAATTTCACCCTGACCCTGATAGACGCCCCGAAAGTACGTCCCGACCGCCTCAATTTACAAATTATATTATTTAACTTCACCGATATGAACTCGCAAGCCTCGATCTCTGACTTCCCTATTCGCGTGGACTCTTTTTGTTTAATAAAACGGAATTTCCTTTGTTTAATTAAAATGATTTAGAAGCACCGAGCTGGTCTCCTCGCGACTCTCAGAACTTGACGATCTTAATTCTCAACAGGATCTCTCCCTGACTGTCCTCTAACACTTCCCTGCCCCGACTTCCTTTATTATTATATATAACTATCTGAATTATTCCCGGTTTACGCGCACCAAATTATTATTCTGCCGTTTATCAAAACTCGATGATTTTTATCCCGTCTGCGCGGCCTTAGGTTCCTTCCCTGACTGTCCTCTAACACTCCTCTACCCCGACTCCCACCCATCTACTTGTGTGGTTTCAATAATTTATTAGTCACTTTTTTCAAATCTTAAGTGATAAGCACATCTCCCAATATGCATATATCAACGTTTAATAGTCAAAAATGTCACATAATAACTCTTATTTCAGAGAATTTTGTGTAGAAACCATGTTCGTTATTTTTTGTGGTGTAAACTAATTTCGTCTGCGCCGGAGTCATAAAGTATCCAAATAGCGCTTAAAAGAAGAGCTCAGTGGCGCACTTCAATTCACTACGCAAACACATGTGGTTATTTAGTGGTAAGGACCCATAAATCACCCCCATGAATTGGAAACAGAGAATCGTATGCTGAAAACATTCCATGTTACAAAATTGAATATATTTCTTAATCGATCTCTCAATTTTAAAGGAATTATTTCGTAGGCCCAAAGGCGAGATCATCACAGTCTCCCCTTTATGGAAAAAAATAGTGGAGGTAGATAGAAATCCAAACTACAATCACCTATTTTGTTCCAGAACTTCAGCAGTAGTCAGCCCGTTTGGACTCGCCTTAAATCTTTGTGCCTTTTTTTTTCAAAATTGTAATGATGAATATTTCCTAATCCGGCCCTGTCCTGTACGTCATCGCATCCCTTCCCTATTCCGTTTCTACGTCGGCCTTGCCCAATGTTTGTCTAATGTTGAAACTACGGTCAATGTACCTTGCGTTACGCCTACATATTTCCTGGAATTTGTCCCGGTTACCACCTACAACGGTACCTAGTCATGGTACCCTAACTGTCTCCTATTGTACTCCCCACATAAGCCGACAATATAGTATGTGAGCAGTTAGGTATCTATTATTGCCTCTAAACCAATTAATCCAAATTTTAATTTCTGCCTAACTTTATCACCTATTTACGCTGATTTTAAATACCCACCGCTTCACAATAAACTCTGTTTGCGTAATTTGTAAACCCTTCCACAATCTACTACTAAACATTATAAATGTTCCAATGCTCCAAGTCTCACCTTTTCTAAATTATGAGTTGTAATCCGAATCTAAAGAAAATCATTAAATATTTTGCTATCTATGGCGTTACTTTGCTGACGGAGCCCGACCTTCACCAAACATTGTATTATAAATAATTTACCGCGGTTTCCTTTCTTTCTGTCAATGTTTTTACCTCTCGTCCGTCCTACGGATGATACGAGTGTGACCGACCTTTCCTTATTTTTTTGTTTGTTTTTTCCCAAAATGGACCTGACCGTTGTTCTAAATTTAGCAATTTGGTACTGGGGACCAATATCATCTATAAATTTTTAACTGCTGAGAAATCAACTGTCTACAATACCTAGTCATTTTTTTATTTCCTTAGATTCATACGTTTGAATACGTAATTATTATTGTAGTCCTTTAAATCTAGTGCATTATTAGAATTAAACATTTTGGATACGCTTATTCTGTAAGTCGGGTTGAATATTAGCAAACAATTTATTTTTAAAATTTTAATTTGCCATCAAGAACCGACTTCCTCCCCTCACATCGGAATACCTTTTATTCCCTATACTTATCGGAGGTTGCCTAACATTTTACCTACCTCTCCTATCTTTAATTTGGTTTTATTGTCTTCACGCCTAATCCGGTTCACGTCACTAATGTTTATTCTGCATGTATTTTGTTTCTCAACAGATTCTGTTTCTTTGAACTATTTAGTTAAACTAATTTCGTTTAATCCTGTACAGATTATTTTGAAATTACGTTTCAAAATAATGCTTTTATTCCGACTGTCACCCACTTCTTGTGATGACCGGCTGTAGGAAGGGTTTCAATTTACCGTTACGTTAAACGCACAAACCTATTTGACACATATCTCCGCTAGTCGGCACTCGGTTTAATGACCTCCCTTTTTTTTGTTCTTCACGCTGAGTGTTAAATGTTTAAATGATCTACCCTCAAAATGAAAGGGACCCTTTTTTCTATCGTTTGTTGGTGCCCCTTTTTTTTGTTAAACTATCTCTATTCAATATAACGATTAGGGTAGATTATCTATGTTTACTCTGGTAAACAGAACTACTCAACGCTGGTCCGATTGCATAATTTTTAAACTAATCGTCCGGTATCCAATTTACCAAACGTTCAAACCCAATTAAAGGTTGACTAACATCAATATTATCACCCCGGCGATCTGATATTGAATGCATTATTGAAGGACTATCTCCCCTAATAACGTAACACCCTTTCTCACTTTATCGAAGGTGGGATATCATTAGTTTCTCTTGATTAATTTTTGTTCCAAATATTATTGGAGTACAGCGCTCCTCCCCTCAAAATATGATACCTTTAATCTGCGTCTTATCAGAAATTGGACATCATCAACCAACCTCTCCTAAATTTATCTGGTTAAGCTAACGTGTACATTATTGCACTACCTACTCTCTTGATTAATTTTGTTTCACCTTTTATAGACGTACGGCGCTACTCCCCTCAAAACATGACACCTTTAACCTGCGTCTCATCGGAAGTTGGAGATTATCGGCCTATCTTTCCTATATTTATCTAGTTAAGCTAATGTAAACGTTATTGTTTCTAATTCCTCTACCACACATCTATTGTCCTAATATTTTACTTTTTTTTTTCGTTGGGTTTTCAGTCATTTTCGGATGACATTTGAACCTGTTTCTAATTCCTCTGCTACACATCTATTGGCCTAGTATTTTACCTTTTTTTTCGTTGTGTTTTCAGTCATTTTCGGATGACATTTGAACCTGTTTCTAATTCCTCTGCTACACATCTATTGGCCTAGTATTTTACTTTTTTTTTCGTTGTGTTTTCAGTCATCTTCGGATGACATGCGAACCGTTATACCTACTGTATTATTTTTTTTTTTCTATTCTTGTTTAAGTCATTGTATAAAGCCCAGCAAACTGCAACACTTTGTAATACCATACCTCCTGGTCACTTAGCAAAACTGTGATAAACCCCCCCCCCCCCCTCTACGAAGTAAGTCCTTCCTCTTGGTTTCCAAATGCTGCTACATTGCTACAGCTACAGGGGCAACCCCGGCCGGCCTTTAAAAGCTCGTAGCTCGCCCGTTCTCGCGTCTCTCCCCTGCATTTCTTTTGCGGCGCCTTTTCAACCCCATCACGTAATACTTTTATGCAAACGTGACGAGATGCTCTTAATTAATCAATTGTAATTAACCCCACAACGTTGTGTACTTTTTTGTTTGAGTGGTTTGGTATAGTTAATCCAATTTAATTAATAATTTATTTGTGGTAAACCCTTGTTCTTTTAGATATGGCGTGTTACAATTTGCAAGGCTTCGAATAACAATGACTGAGTCTGACTAGCTTGAAAATTAACTAATTATCTATCTATATTCGTTCAGCTTCCTCCCCTAGCACCTGTTATACACCTACGCTCATCGACGACTATTTTTATTGAAGTAATCTGCATTTTTCCTCCTAGCATCTAATATATAAATTTACATTCAAACGGCGAATTGAGAAGATCCTACCTTTCGATGCGATGTCACGTACTCTCTGCAGCTCTATAAAATGCTATCATGAAGATAATTTGACATTTATGTACATTCTAACAAAAGATTTACACTCAAGCAGTACGGATTGCAATGATTCTACACTCACAGTTCTAGATGCAGTTTGTTAGTTAGCTAGCTTGTTTTATCTTGTTAATTTGATTCTACGGGTAGGTATTTTGGATTAACATGAGACAGAACATGTGCTGTTTAAATAATTGGACTCCTCCATAGCCCAACTGATAAGGTGATGGTCATAGACCGCCGAATCAGCTTCCAATTCCAACGCCTCCGGAGAATGTTAAGGTCGCAAGCGACGAATGAAAATCGACATGTTTTGCCTTCTGTCGGGAAAGGGTTTGATGTGTGTTTCTGGATCATAGAGTGGTAATGGGAATATTATCGACCAATACGCCGTCAAATTATAAATATGTTGATGATGATGGTGAGAGGTCATCTCATACCGTTTGATATGAGGGTCTGCTCCGATTAATGGCGTGATAGCCGATGTCAGGAACTGTTCAGGAAATGTGTGGGTGGCACGAGGTTTTGGAACGTGACATCCTACTCTGGATTGATGATGATGGTGATGATTTTGAAGTTCTTCAGCATGCCGATGACTTGAGTTCCATTAACTCCTAAAGCACCGGCATAAACATTAAACCGAAGTTGATTAGACAATCGGCAATGTCAGGAGATCGGTGGGGCCGCTCTCTCCTCTGATCTGGCGATGTATGAATTTAATTAAGGAAGATTTTGATGTCACCGATCCTCGCCTTGGCAGTCACTCATGTCCTCAATAGTCCCGTTCTCCGTCCAGCACGCCGCCTCGAACCAGTAGAAATAATGATTACGTTTTTCCTAGGCACGCTACAAAACATGCGCCAGCCTGCAATCGCGATGGTCATCGGTATTTGATTTGAATGAAAAATACGTCCTCTCGCATAACATACACAAGCGTAACTTGGGACCTTCCCCTATATGTGTTACGGGCATATGCTCTACGATAGGCGTACCCCAACCTCAAGCTCAAAAATCAGCTCAAAGAAGGAAGGTCAAGCTCGGCGTCCAGGGTGCTGGGTCCAAGAATGAAAGGCACCAGGTCGTGAATCTGGCTTCCCTCCCTTCTATTTCCCCCGCTGCACTTTCGTCCAGAGTACTTTCCCACCCTAATGCTGGATGATCCCTATTCCTAGTGTGAGGGAGTTAAGAGAACTTTTGCTACTTATGTAGGTGGATATAACGCATTACGCTTAAAATATGAATACCTACTGACGGCTTCATTCAACCGACAATGTGAAAGTTTTTGGCTAAATCGAATATCGAAGGAAATATACCTACCTAAGCGTAAACCAAAAGTAGTTAAGAAAACTTATCCGGATTCCAACAAAGAACCGCCGATCGGTTGCCAAACGATTCCATATGTCATGTTCCCTTCGTTCCGCCGACAAGGCAGACCCCACACGAGCGTAACCTAAAAGGTAGTGAAGCCCACGCAAATTTCGTCACTTCGTTTCCCCCATGACGAAGGTAGTCCGGCCAGATCGTAATCTTCGTCCTGCATCAAACTGGCCTCCCGCGACGACAACTTTTATCCGCTGGTACCTCGGAGCGGCGGTAGAGGGAGGGCGAAATGGGTGCACGTCCTTTGTTCTCCTGAAGTCCCCCAATGCCTTAGTGACGTACATACGTCGACATCATGGAATGGCTCCGGCCACGCTTCCAATCCAGTCTAGAGCGGGTACGAGATCCACGTTACCGAGATGTGATCACAAGGGATTCCAATTTGCTCGGACCAGACACGACCATCGCTTACTTCGCCTCCACATTAGGAAAATAGTGTAAGCCCACCTGCATTTCGATCACATCGCCCCCGATAAAGTCGCGTGAGATACTTCCTCATGGTGAAATAGGAAAGCCGGACCCGTTAATTCATTCGACAACCGCCGTCCATTCTCGAGTCGTAACCCGCTCAATTAAGTTTGAAGAAAAAGAGTTTGTTAATTAAGTAGGTGGATATAGCGCATCACGCTAAAATGTGAATACCTACCGACGGCTGCATTCAACCGACAATATGAAAGTTTTTTGCTAAGTTGAAAGAAATATACCTAACCGTGAACCAAAGGTGATTATATGATAAGATATCGAACCAAGTTTATGCAAAGTCCTATGTAAGAGACTTGTTGTGATACCTAAAGTTTGGAATAAGGTGTGGGAAATTTTTGGAATGGGAATTCAATTATGTCAGATTTTGTTAGTAATCAAAAATGCCCATGCTACGCACCCTTCATAAACCGTTATATTACCCAATGCCTTTTCAAAAAAACCTTCCTGAATATAGTCCCCTAGCTACGTTTAAAAATATTATTACGAAACTCGTAAATAATAATTATCACCTCAAAGGCGCATTACACATTAATTTATACCTATATTCTATACCTCTGTATTTTGGTACCCGTTATGTATTGGAGAATACCCAGTAACCTAATTTTCTAGATCACCAACAAAGCACTTTT
The DNA here is from genome assembly GCA_917563855.2 of Limnephilus lunatus. NCBI lineage: Eukaryota > Metazoa > Arthropoda > Insecta > Trichoptera > Limnephilidae > Limnephilus > Limnephilus lunatus. The sequence goes on along the minus strand of OU830595.1, from coordinate 93,487,941 downwards.
AAAGGGTTTTATTATTGTTTTGTGGTTTCAAAATCCGGTCTTTTAAATGAAGTCTCTCGTCTAAGATTTATTGCCCGAAAGCGCACTTTGTGCTTCAAATGCTATTTTAGTCCATTGAACCCCAAATTATTATTTTTACAACGGTCTCGTCTCAAGAATAACTTCACCCAACAAAGGTACTTGCTAGCCGGTCAACCCGGAAACGTGCAAAGCTCCGCTCGACTTAAAAAAAAAGGTCCTAGATTCCTAAGGCTTGTATATAAACCCTAATTGACTCTTTCCTGCAAGGCCCGTACTAAATATGTTAATAATTTTATACAAACTTACCAAATTCGCCTTGTTGCACAAAATAATTTCACAAATCAATTCACTACAATAATATTTAATTCAAACAAGCACTTATAAACCACAACCCGTCATGCAGTTATTTATTCCAAGATGCAGCCGTCAAACACAATTCTCGCGTAGATTTCTTTTTTTAAATTTCACCCTGACCCTGATAGACGCCCCGAAAGTACGTCCCGACCGCCTCAATTTACAAATTATATTATTTAACTTCACCGATATGAACTCGCAAGCCTCGATCTCTGACTTCCCTATTCGCGTGGACTCTTTTTGTTTAATAAAACGGAATTTCCTTTGTTTAATTAAAATGATTTAGAAGCACCGAGCTGGTCTCCTCGCGACTCTCAGAACTTGACGATCTTAATTCTCAACAGGATCTCTCCCTGACTGTCCTCTAACACTTCCCTGCCCCGACTTCCTTTATTATTATATATAACTATCTGAATTATTCCCGGTTTACGCGCACCAAATTATTATTCTGCCGTTTATCAAAACTCGATGATTTTTATCCCGTCTGCGCGGCCTTAGGTTCCTTCCCTGACTGTCCTCTAACACTCCTCTACCCCGACTCCCACCCATCTACTTGTGTGGTTTCAATAATTTATTAGTCACTTTTTTCAAATCTTAAGTGATAAGCACATCTCCCAATATGCATATATCAACGTTTAATAGTCAAAAATGTCACATAATAACTCTTATTTCAGAGAATTTTGTGTAGAAACCATGTTCGTTATTTTTTGTGGTGTAAACTAATTTCGTCTGCGCCGGAGTCATAAAGTATCCAAATAGCGCTTAAAAGAAGAGCTCAGTGGCGCACTTCAATTCACTACGCAAACACATGTGGTTATTTAGTGGTAAGGACCCATAAATCACCCCCATGAATTGGAAACAGAGAATCGTATGCTGAAAACATTCCATGTTACAAAATTGAATATATTTCTTAATCGATCTCTCAATTTTAAAGGAATTATTTCGTAGGCCCAAAGGCGAGATCATCACAGTCTCCCCTTTATGGAAAAAAATAGTGGAGGTAGATAGAAATCCAAACTACAATCACCTATTTTGTTCCAGAACTTCAGCAGTAGTCAGCCCGTTTGGACTCGCCTTAAATCTTTGTGCCTTTTTTTTTCAAAATTGTAATGATGAATATTTCCTAATCCGGCCCTGTCCTGTACGTCATCGCATCCCTTCCCTATTCCGTTTCTACGTCGGCCTTGCCCAATGTTTGTCTAATGTTGAAACTACGGTCAATGTACCTTGCGTTACGCCTACATATTTCCTGGAATTTGTCCCGGTTACCACCTACAACGGTACCTAGTCATGGTACCCTAACTGTCTCCTATTGTACTCCCCACATAAGCCGACAATATAGTATGTGAGCAGTTAGGTATCTATTATTGCCTCTAAACCAATTAATCCAAATTTTAATTTCTGCCTAACTTTATCACCTATTTACGCTGATTTTAAATACCCACCGCTTCACAATAAACTCTGTTTGCGTAATTTGTAAACCCTTCCACAATCTACTACTAAACATTATAAATGTTCCAATGCTCCAAGTCTCACCTTTTCTAAATTATGAGTTGTAATCCGAATCTAAAGAAAATCATTAAATATTTTGCTATCTATGGCGTTACTTTGCTGACGGAGCCCGACCTTCACCAAACATTGTATTATAAATAATTTACCGCGGTTTCCTTTCTTTCTGTCAATGTTTTTACCTCTCGTCCGTCCTACGGATGATACGAGTGTGACCGACCTTTCCTTATTTTTTTGTTTGTTTTTTCCCAAAATGGACCTGACCGTTGTTCTAAATTTAGCAATTTGGTACTGGGGACCAATATCATCTATAAATTTTTAACTGCTGAGAAATCAACTGTCTACAATACCTAGTCATTTTTTTATTTCCTTAGATTCATACGTTTGAATACGTAATTATTATTGTAGTCCTTTAAATCTAGTGCATTATTAGAATTAAACATTTTGGATACGCTTATTCTGTAAGTCGGGTTGAATATTAGCAAACAATTTATTTTTAAAATTTTAATTTGCCATCAAGAACCGACTTCCTCCCCTCACATCGGAATACCTTTTATTCCCTATACTTATCGGAGGTTGCCTAACATTTTACCTACCTCTCCTATCTTTAATTTGGTTTTATTGTCTTCACGCCTAATCCGGTTCACGTCACTAATGTTTATTCTGCATGTATTTTGTTTCTCAACAGATTCTGTTTCTTTGAACTATTTAGTTAAACTAATTTCGTTTAATCCTGTACAGATTATTTTGAAATTACGTTTCAAAACAATGCTTTTATTCCGACTGTCACCCACTTCTTGTGATGACCGGCTGTAGGAAGGGTTTCAATTTACCGTTACGTTAAACGCACAAACCTATTTGACACATATCTCCGCTAGTCGGCACTCGGTTTAATGACCTCCCTTTTTTTTGTTCTTCACGCTGAGTGTTAAATGTTTAAATGATCTACCCTCAAAATGAAAGGGACCCTTTTTTCTATCGTTTGTTGGTGCCCCTTTTTTTTGTTAAACTATCTCTATTCAATATAACGATTAGGGTAGATTATCTATGTTTACTCTGGTAAACAGAACTACTCAACGCTGGTCCGATTGCATAATTTTTAAACTAATCGTCCGGTATCCAATTTACCAAACGTTCAAACCCAATTAAAGGTTGACTAACATCAATATTATCACCCCGGCGATCTGATATTGAATGCATTATTGAAGGACTATCTCCCCTAATAACGTAACACCCTTTCTCACTTTATCGAAGGTGGGATATCATTAGTTTCTCTTGATTAATTTTTGTTCCAAATATTATTGGAGTACAGCGCTCCTCCCCTCAAAATATGATACCTTTAATCTGCGTCTTATCAGAAATTGGACATCATCAACCAACCTCTCCTAAATTTATCTGGTTAAGCTAACGTGTACATTATTGCACTACCTACTCTCTTGATTAATTTTGTTTCACCTTTTATAGACGTACGGCGCTACTCCCCTCAAAACATGACACCTTTAACCTGCGTCTCATCGGAAGTTGGAGATTATCGGCCTATCTTTCCTATATTTATCTAGTTAAGCTAATGTAAACGTTATTGTTTCTAATTCCTCTACCACACATCTATTGTCCTAATATTTTACTTTTTTTTTTCGTTGGGTTTTCAGTCATTTTCGGATGACATTTGAACCTGTTTCTAATTCCTCTGCTACACATCTATTGGCCTAGTATTTTACCTTTTTTTTCGTTGTGTTTTCAGTCATTTTCGGATGACATTTGAACCTGTTTCTAATTCCTCTGCTACACATCTATTGGCCTAGTATTTTACTTTTTTTTTCGTTGTGTTTTCAGTCATCTTCGGATGACATGCGAACCGTTATACCTACTGTATTATTTTTTTTTTTCTATTCTTGTTTAAGTCATTGTATAAAGCCCAGCAAACTGCAACACTTTGTAATACCATACCTCCTGGTCACTTAGCAAAACTGTGATAAACCCCCCCCCCCCCTCTACGAAGTAAGTCCTTCCTCTTGGTTTCCAAATGCTGCTACATTGCTACAGCTACAGGGGCAACCCCGGCCGGCCTTTAAAAGCTCGTAGCTCGCCCGTTCTCGCGTCTCTCCCCTGCATTTCTTTTGCGGCGCCTTTTCAACCCCATCACGTAATACTTTTATGCAAACGTGACGAGATGCTCTTAATTAATCAATTGTAATTAACCCCACAACGTTGTGTACTTTTTTGTTTGAGTGGTTTGGTATAGTTAATCCAATTTAATTAATAATTTATTTGTGGTAAACCCTTGTTCTTTTAGATATGGCGTGTTACAATTTGCAAGGCTTCGAATAACAATGACTGAGTCTGACTAGCTTGAAAATTAACTAATTATCTATCTATATTCGTTCAGCTTCCTCCCCTAGCACCTGTTATACACCTACGCTCATCGACGACTATTTTTATTGAAGTAATCTGCATTTTTCCTCCTAGCATCTAATATATAAATTTACATTCAAACGGCGAATTGAGAAGATCCTACCTTTCGATGCGATGTCACGTACTCTCTGCAGCTCTATAAAATGCTATCATGAAGATAATTTGACATTTATGTACATTCTAACAAAAGATTTACACTCAAGCAGTACGGATTGCAATGATTCTACACTCACAGTTCTAGATGCAGTTTGTTAGTTAGCTAGCTTGTTTTATCTTGTTAATTTGATTCTACGGGTAGGTATTTTGGATTAACATGAGACAGAACATGTGCTGTTTAAATAATTGGACTCCTCCATAGCCCAACTGATAAGGTGATGGTCATAGACCGCCGAATCAGCTTCCAATTCCAACGCCTCCGGAGAATGTTAAGGTCGCAAGCGACGAATGAAAATCGACATGTTTTGCCTTCTGTCGGGAAAGGGTTTGATGTGTGTTTCTGGATCATAGAGTGGTAATGGGAATATTATCGACCAATACGCCGTCAAATTATAAATATGTTGATGATGATGGTGAGAGGTCATCTCATACCGTTTGATATGAGGGTCTGCTCCGATTAATGGCGTGATAGCCGATGTCAGGAACTGTTCAGGAAATGTGTGGGTGGCACGAGGTTTTGGAACGTGACATCCTACTCTGGATTGATGATGATGGTGATGATTTTGAAGTTCTTCAGCATGCCGATGACTTGAGTTCCATTAACTCCTAAAGCACCGGCATAAACATTAAACCGAAGTTGATTAGACAATCGGCAATGTCAGGAGATCGGTGGGGCCGCTCTCTCCTCTGATCTGGCGATGTATGAATTTAATTAAGGAAGATTTTGATGTCACCGATCCTCGCCTTGGCAGTCACTCATGTCCTCAATAGTCCCGTTCTCCGTCCAGCACGCCGCCTCGAACCAGTAGAAATAATGATTACGTTTTTCCTAGGCACGCTACAAAACATGCGCCAGCCTGCAATCGCGATGGTCATCGGTATTTGATTTGAATGAAAAATACGTCCTCTCGCATAACATACACAAGCGTAACTTGGGACCTTCCCCTATATGTGTTACGGGCATATGCTCTACGATAGGCGTACCCCAACCTCAAGCTCAAAAATCAGCTCAAAGAAGGAAGGTCAAGCTCGGCGTCCAGGGTGCTGGGTCCAAGAATGAAAGGCACCAGGTCGTGAATCTGGCTTCCCTCCCTTCTATTTCCCCCGCTGCACTTTCGTCCAGAGTACTTTCCCACCCTAATGCTGGATGATCCCTATTCCTAGTGTGAGGGAGTTAAGAGAACTTTTGCTACTTATGTAGGTGGATATAACGCATTACGCTTAAAATATGTATACCTACTGACGGCTTCATTCAACCGACAATGTAAAAGTTTTTGGCTAAATCGAATATCGAAGGAAATATACCTACCTAAGCGTAAACCAAAAGTAGTTAAGAAAACTTATCCGGATTCCAACAAAGAACCGCCGATCGGTTGCCAAACGATTCCATATGTCATGTTCCCTTCGTTCCGCCGACAAGGCAGACCCCACACGAGCGTAACCTAAAAGGTAGTGAAGCCCACGCAAATTTCGTCACTTCGTTTCCCCCATGACGAAGGTAGTCCGGCCAGATCGTAATCTTCGTCCTGCATCAAACTGGCCTCCCGCGACGACAACTTTTATCCGCTGGTACCTCGGAGCGGCGGTAGAGGGAGGGCGAAATGGGTGCACGTCCTTTGTTCTCCTGAAGTCCCCCAATGCCTTAGTGACGTACATACGTCGACATCATGGAATGGCTCCGGCCACGCTTCCAATCCAGTCTAGAGCGGGTACGAGATCCACGTTACCGAGATGTGATCACAAGGGATTCCAATTTGCTCGGACCAGACACGACCATCGCTTACTTCGCCTCCACATTAGGAAAATAGTGTAAGCCCACCTGCATTTCGATCACATCGCCCCCGATAAAGTCGCGTGAGATACTTCCTCATGGTGAAATAGGAAAGCCGGACCCGTTAATTCATTCGACAACCGCCGTCCATTCTCGAGTCGTAACCCGCTCAATTAAGTTTGAAGAAAAAGAGTTTGTTAATTAAGTAGGTGGATATAGCGCATCACGCTAAAATGTGAATACCTACCGACGGCTGCATTCAACCGACAATATGAAAGTTTTTTGCTAAGTTGAAAGAAATATACCTAACCGTGAACCAAAGGTGATTATATGATAAGATATCGAACCAAGTTTATGCAAAGTCCTATGTAAGAGACTTGTTGTGATACCTAAAGTTTGGAATAAGGTGTGGGAAATTTTTGGAATGGGAATTCAATTATGTCAGATTTTGTTAGTAATCAAAAATGCCCATGCTACGCACCCTTCATAAACCGTTATATTACCCAATGCCTTTTCAAAAAAACCTTCCTGAATATAGTCCCCTAGCTACGTTTAAAAATATTATTACGAAACTCGTAAATAATAATTATCACCTCAAAGGCGCATTACACATTAATTTATACCTATATTCTATACCTCTGTATTTTGGTACCCGTTATGTATTGGAGAATACCCAGTAACCTAATTTTCTAGATCACCAACAAAGCACTTTTAAAGGGTTTTATTATTGTTTTGTGGTTTCAAAATCCGGTCTTTTAAATGAAGTCTCTCGTCTAAGATTTATTGCCCGAAAGCGCACTTTGTGCTTCAAATGCTATTTTAGTCCATTGAACCCCAAATTATTATTTTTACAACGGTCTCGTCTCAAGAATAACTTCACCCAACAAAGGTACTTGCTAGCCGGTCAACCCGGAAACGTGCAAAGCTCCGCTCGACTTAAAAAAAAAGGTCCTAGATTCCTAAGGCTTGTATATAAACCCTAATTGACTCTTTCCTGCAAGGCCCGTACTAAATATGTTAATAATTTTATACAAACTTACCAAATTCGCCTTGTTGCACAAAATAATTTCACAAATCAATTCACTACAATAATATTTAATTCAAACAAGCACTTATAAACCACAACCCGTCATGCAGTTATTTATTCCAAGATGCAGCCGTCAAACACAATTCTCGCGTAGATTTCTTTTTTTAAATTTCACCCTGACCCTGATAGACGCCCCGAAAGTACGTCCCGACCGCCTCAATTTACAAATTATATTATTTAACTTCACCGATATGAACTCGCAAGCCTCGATCTCTGACTTCCCTATTCGCGTGGACTCTTTTTGTTTAATAAAACGGAATTTCCTTTGTTTAATTAAAATGATTTAGAAGCACCGAGCTGGTCTCCTCGCGACTCTCAGAACTTGACGATCTTAATTCTCAACAGGATCTCTCCCTGACTGTCCTCTAACACTTCCCTGCCCCGACTTCCTTTATTATTATATATAACTATCTGAATTATTCCCGGTTTACGCGCACCAAATTATTATTCTGCCGTTTATCAAAACTCGATGATTTTTATCCCGTCTGCGCGGCCTTAGGTTCCTTCCCTGACTGTCCTCTAACACTCCTCTACCCCGACTCCCACCCATCTACTTGTGTGGTTTCAATAATTTATTAGTCACTTTTTTCAAATCTTAAGTGATAAGCACATCTCCCAATATGCATATATCAACGTTTAATAGTCAAAAATGTCACATAATAACTCTTATTTCAGAGAATTTTGTGTAGAAACCATGTTCGTTATTTTTTGTGGTGTAAACTAATTTCGTCTGCGCCGGAGTCATAAAGTATCCAAATAGCGCTTAAAAGAAGAGCTCAGTGGCGCACTTCAATTCACTACGCAAACACATGTGGTTATTTAGTGGTAAGGACCCATAAATCACCCCCATGAATTGGAAACAGAGAATCGTATGCTGAAAACATTCCATGTTACAAAATTGAATATATTTCTTAATCGATCTCTCAATTTTAAAGGAATTATTTCGTAGGCCCAAAGGCGAGATCATCACAGTCTACAACGATTTTAAGCGTGAAATAGCACTTATGTTTTAACGAAATGTATTACTTACTTTAACTGTAAATGTATTTATCATGTATCTTTTCTTACCGCTCTTGCAATGTATTGGTTTTATGCTGTTTTTGCAAATAAATAAATAAATAAATATTGGAAGCGCAACGCAATCAGAAAATGTTGTTATGTTAGCCACGTTTATCATGAGAACATAAGTTCCTCTGGTTTGATATAAGACTACATGGGTCGTGCAAAAAGCACATTTTTAGCATGATTAAATATTCTCGCTATCTTCCGGTCGAATTAAAAGCAATAATTACTCGTTATCCCGTGATACAGCGAAGCGCCTACTTCGCTTATCCTGAAAATTTACTATTTTCAATGATAACCGATGAATCACCTTCCATCAAAGAACTTGTTATAAGGCGTTTATTGAAAGCCAGAGAGTTATTTCGGACAGAAAACCGACTATTTAAAGTACCCACATTAAATTCTGATGCATAATCCTACTTTAATATGATATCTTGGCAAGATACCCCAATCACGTATCCTCCCATTTTGGAAGATGTAACGGAAGAAGAATTAGTAGAACTTAACCTAACTTCAGAAGTAAGCTACATTCTCATCAACTTTGACAGGTTCCCCCAATGACGTTATATATAGGTTCCCCTGTCTTAAACATACTGTAGAACGTTGTGTAAAGATTCTGACTGAAACATCTTCGAAAGAGTGTGTCAAGAAGAACAGGGAAGGTCTTTTCACTAAAACCATGAACTCAAGGAAAAATATGCCAAAAATTGAAACAAAACGTGATTTTCAATCGGAAAAATTGATCACATTTAATTCTTCGTGATTAATGTAATAATTATGACTGTAATTTTTAATGTTGTAACTGCTTTAATGGAAATAAATTGTTATTTTGAATTTTGTAATTGTAACTCTTTCATTACTTTACTTCTTGGGAATAATTCGCCAAAAATATTTTTTAATCATTTTTCACTTCGCGGAACCTAAAAGCGATAATATTATTCAACTTTTTTTACTGTTTATTAACATTAAAGACCTAAGACAACTTTTTATCACTAGCGGTCGAGGAAATAAGACAATTTTTTTTCGCCACACTACTGTACATTGTTTATCAGGTGCGTCCACGGAAGTATTTTAGCACGTTGGTAAAATACAATAGCAGTGGTAATGAGACGCTGACATTTTACCTAGTGTTCTTCAATATTAAAAGCGGTTAATCCTAAGAATAAAAAAAGGCTTGATTCCCATACAAATCTCAGCGCCCATTGAAAAAAAAGTCGACTTTTGTGACTGGTGACGTCCCACAGAAATCCGTAGATTTGGTGAGTAGGTATTTATGAGACCTGAAAAATTAAAACTTAGAAATTATTTTATCTATTAAAACCAACAATTTCAATAAAAATATGTTATTTAAGTTCGATAAGAAAGCGACTGGAGTGCCTTATTTCAGTAATTAGTGTGAAATATTCCTGCAAAAAAAAAAATAATAATAAAATGCGTAACAACACAAGTTTAATAAACTTTTGATATTGAAAATTAGTACGTATTGGAACTTCCTAATATGACAATCGATAAACCAAAATTAGTTAATTGATTACTAATTATTTATTCGAAATTCGTATTTCTTTTGTTCAATTGCTTGACAGATGATTAAATTGATTAATTTTTGTTTTTTTGTATGAATAGCGCACAAGAGTCCCAAATGCTCCCGTCTGGAGCCAGTGAGACTATGGCATCCCCAATTGGGGTATGTTGTGAGGCTGAGGGGAATATAATGAAGATATGTTTCTTGGACAACGCGCATGACTTCACTAAACTAGGTCCAGTGGATATGCTTGAGAGCCCGTTCATATTCATGTTCTTCGAATGGCTGTTCTTTTCATAAGCTATGCTACATTTTTTGTTCAATTAGTATGGACGTAACGTACCTAGTATTTTTATAATGTCATTGGATAGATGTCGTAATTTTTCAAGTTTCCTAAAATTAGATTTTTAAATTTCTTCTATTGAAAGGCAATGATCCCGAAAATAAATATTTACAAAACTTTCGGATTTGAAAATCCTTCAATTTATTACATAATATCCCACGATTTTTCACGGATTTGCGCTCTTCATGGTAAAAAGATGATAATACCAAAAAACCATGTTTACGTTCATGTCATCTCTGGGATAGAATCTTCTTGGGGTATCTTCATGACATTTCTAAAAAAAGTTATTTTGTCGAAAGAAGCAAATACTTTGTGGTGTGACAATATATATTAAATGAAAAATCACACTTTGTAAAACACCACTTTTATTTTAATGAATTTAAGAATTTATCTCCCTCTTATCTATTTGTATATCTTACTGGCACCAATAGGGTGTCGCCTATTCTATTGCTATCTCTTTCACTCATTATTTTAATAGCTTTTTACACAAATAACAAATTAAAAAAATATATATTAAATAATAAGGATAAATGTGATTTTTTGAACAAATCTGGGGTTTATAAATTAATTTGTAATGATTGTAACTTTTTTATATTGGAAAAACTTCTAGAAATTTTAACATTAGAGTTAAGGAACATATAAGATGTTTAAATAATAATTATTATTCTGAATTTGCCAACCATATTTTGGAAACAAGTCATTCTTTTGATATTAATAAAGGTCTTAAAATTTTACACACTAACACTACGGGCATACAATTGGATAATTTAGAAATTTTAGAAATTAGAAACAGCATTAATAGTAATTTAAATATTATAAATAACCAAACATTTTTTAAAAATAGCCATCTTTTTAATTTATTTTCTTATTAATACTTACAATAATTATTTATTTTTTTGATTTAGACTAATTTTTTTAATTATTTGTTCTTAAAAGTTTTTTATTATATAAATGTAATTTTATTTTTCTTAAAAATTTTTTATATTTAATTTTGTGTAACTATTTTTATGATTTTTAAGCAATTAATCACCTCTACTGTTTAATATTTCGTCTATGTTATAGTTTATTCTAATTTGTCTATACTTATTTGTCTTTAATTTTTCTTTATATTAACATATCCTGAAGAAGATAACATTGTTATTGAAACATGACGACATTGTTTATTAAAAAAGTGGTTTTTACAAAGTTATCTCTTATTAATTAAATTAAAAAAAAGTTATTTTAGTTTACTATAGGCTCAATTTATTAAAGTAATATTTTCCGAAAGCTCTGCCTAGGAATTGGAATATTTACTAGCTCTTTACTAGTTTAATAACTTATAATGGCATGTTATATTGAATTACGTATTAGTTATTTTGTTTCCTATGAACGGAATACGAGTCGAAGTTTTCCTTTTATACGTTTCGTTGTTTTTACTTGTAAGGTTTTTTTCAATGACGGTAATGATTCACCGCATGGTTATATTGCAGATGAGAAGTTATTCATCTTGGTAACCAAGCCATCATTTTCGTCTACTGTTAGTTATCAAGTTTTTGTCTTAAAATCCGTAATAATTTTCACGTAGCAATATAACAAATTCAAACTCATGAACTATCCTAATATGTATTCGTACCTACGTTTCAACTCCCCAAACAAAAACACTAATTATATTATATAAACAGCAGTGGCGACCGGTGACTTATTATGAAAGAGAAAGAAACCTCACAGTACCATTATTTACATTGTTATTATTTGTGTTTTACGGTGCATTGATGTTTATATTATATTATAACAAAACAACGTTGAATGTGTTCCAAGAACGATGTACCCCAATAATTACACATATTTTTGTGAAAATGTAAAAAATATAAACAAGTAAAGGTTATTAAATAATAATGTCACATTATTAACGATTAAAAATAGTGTTCCAATTTTAAGACGAGTTGAGGGGAGTGTATTCCTTACTACAAATTCTAAAAGTAGGTACAATTGCATGCCGGAATCTTAAAAGGGTGTAAGTGCCATTTACAAAAATGGAGGTAGATGGGAATTTAAAGTACGCTCAAACATTCAAAGATACTCCTATTCTATGTATATGCCAACGGACGTATGTCTCCATCCCTCCCACTTTGTTGATTTTTGCATAAAAATAAAAAAGGGTTTTATTATTTTAAAGGGTATTCAATTATAAAACAAATAAATAAATATTAATAAAAGAAAACGGGATTTCTGATAAATGCATTCTCCGACGTTTATTATAATATCATTTCTCCACTCAATCACTACCCCCCTTTAAAATCCACAAAATCAGTTACGAACCCCTCAGTAAAAGCGGAAAATGTACACATACCTACCTAGAGTAGATACCTAGTACCCAGCTGAAAATTTTGCATGATGCAATGATTGTCCATCACGCTCTTTCTAAAGTTGAATCATAGTTTTCAACCTACAAACTAGTCCGAGCGAGAGCTCGTACGGACTTCATCGACGTTCTTCCTTTCTTCTCGCGCCTCTTGTTTGAAAGCGAAAAAGGCCTAAGATACTAAATCAATGACGTACGATATCTCTCTGAGATTAGTACGAGTGTATTAACATTTTGCAACGAATCGCGTTTTATCACTTCTCACACTTATCAGAACGTCTACAAAATTTGTCACATAGTTTTTTACGAGAGGCGGGTACGGGTAGCGCTACCCCGGGAAACATTTACTGGATAACCAACACCTCAAGTGGTTTGCTACGTTTGGTGACTTAGACGGGGTTCCCGCGATCATGGGGTGAGGTTTGTTCGAGTCTGGGCGGCGGTTGCGTCTGCCCACCAGCTCAGGGGTCAGAATGGTTAAGGGAGTTCCTTTGACTTCTCCAGCCGTACTCTCTCGGAACATCGCTTTCACCGCAATGGAAGGGATAGATTCATACATCCGTTACTCCTGGATACACTGACCCCCAGATTCCTACCCACCCCTACTACCCTTTTCCTTCCCAGAACTAAATCTCCTTTTTTTCCTAAAAGTACACTCCACACAGCATCCTCAAAAATGACATAGGCACTGAGGCGAATTATTTTTTTCAGGGCCTCCTGTGTGGAGCTAATGTAAAAAAAAAATAAGTTTTAAAAAATCGAATGAGAAAAAATTCACAGATTTTCGAAACAATATTATATATACGAGTATGTACGTTTTTTAAAACGAATGTGTATGTTTTTTATACTTCCATCTCTGGACAAGAAAAATACCAGTCGTCACTGTTTTCAGTCGTTCTGGCTTATAAAAGCAATAAGTTTTGATATTTAGATTCCCGTTAAAGTTATACAAACAGAATAATTCCGTTTTCTTCTTGGAGTTCGCCCCAATCAATGAAGACTTGAACCATTCGTGTGTACTCGGCTCCATCCCTAGCTATGAAGAGCAATATTAATTATTGACTTGCCTTTGGTACGCCCGTTATTTCTCTAGACTTTTTTCTCTTTAACTTTCCATCAACTTTCCCATCATATCTTCGTAGAAAATTGTACTTGTAATGACGTATTTTCTACCTCTTAGATAAAGAAAAGTAAACTAACGATCAAAAATGCTCGTGAATAAGTTTTGAAAAGTTGTTTTCTACTCTATAAATATGATTATCTATCTAGATGTTATACATCCTAGGTAATACAGTTTCAAACTTTGAAGTCGAATCTATGGATAAAATAAAAAAGAATCAGTACATTTAAACTCGGTACCTTATAGCGGTGACGATTTATAATAAAGAAACAATACATAACATACCTGACGTACGAAGTAATGCACAAATTTCGCTATACAGTTAGCAAAGTAGCACTAAATCAGGTTCTATTTATTTACATACATAGTTTCTATTTATATTTCTATCTATATTTATAGTTATTGTTTTTATATTTTATCAAGAGTAGTTCAAGACATGATACGTAGTGTAGTGCGGTGTATACGGTGTATGTCTATGGGTGTATATTCGTATTGTCGTATAATATAATATGTACTGAAAATATGTTTTAAATCAGTGAAAATAATCATATTTCCACTAAATTTGTTACACATTGTAGTTATAACCCTTAAAAAAATTATGTATATTATTACATACATAAATTATGTCTAATATTGTAAATTTTAATGTAGTTTTTCTTATAAGTGTACAATGCGTTATAGGTTAACATTTCTAAACACATAACCTAACATAACTTCATCTCTTTGTGTTATAAATCTTATTGTTATTCCTCCATCTTGATACCTGATGTTCCTGTTTTACACTTTTCAATATCCCTAACTTACCTACTAAAGTCATACACGGTAAATCCGAATATATTATAATATATTACCAGGTTAATTCAGTAAATCCGAATACAATATATGCTACCAGGTTACTTTGTCTACGGAGATACACATTTTTTTGTTATGTAATTATGTACATTTCTGGAATAATATGAACTAAACCTGTCAATTTGTCTGTCCTTGAACAGGAAACTTTCCTAGTAATCTTTCCTAATGTGTAATTTGTACTTTCTTTTGGATCTATCTATATTAAATAAAATATATTTTTTGGTTGAGAAAATGATTTCAAACCACGGAGGGCAGATGTTATGCTTACGATGTAAACAATATCATATCAGAATAATTATGTGCCATTTTTATTATAATTGATATGCTATATACCTACTAGAGAGAAATACGCTACGGAGATAGAGTAAGCGGGGTGATTTAGGGTAAAGAAAAAAAGCGGTCTTTTATGGAAGCTCATTTTTTACCGCTTTAATTGATACTACGGATACAATGCTATTTTAAATCCTTAGTTAAATTTATAATTTCTGCAATTATTTACGGTGTTTCCTGTAATATTACTAGAATTAGTATTCAACGTATCTTAGGACCAGTTGTTTCACAGAACCTTTTCTTACATTAGATACAGTATGTCCTGAGGAAAATAATTCCCTTTCAAGTCATCTTTGGAGATGCTCAAGGGGATAAAGTTCTGGCGAGGAAAAAGGTATGAGGAGTGGGTAGGAATCTGGGGTTCATTGTCTCTAGAATTGACGGACTACGAATGCATCATTTCCACTGCGATGGTTTCTCAACCGGTTTCTCCAATATTCAAGTTCCGTGAAATTTCTGTTATTATTCTATTTTCGGCCAGTTGCTTCACTTGAATAATTGATTTTTTACAAGGAAATTAAAGACCTTGTGAAATAGAACTTATTATTTGTGCATTACTGTCCAGCCTTGTCACATAATTATAAAATATGTTATTTTTCTTCTTCTTTTACGCACTTCTAACTTTTTTGTATTTTCCTTCACGTATTTAAACAGTTTCATGCAAATTTCTATCATCCATCTCAAAACAGGTTACACCTAGCCCACAGGTAATGTAAAGCATAAAAAAGTGTGTAGAAAATTAATAATGGTACACATGTACATTTAAACTTTTTTAAATCTTTAAAAATAATATTTCAATAAACACTGATTTATTAACACTGAAACTGAATAACAGAACTTCGAATTTTTCGAAACATAATTTTTCAAGATCTGTGGAATTGACAGCGAAGATTATTTGAACGTAATGTCAAATCATCGGATTTGAAGAGAGAAATACATACACAGCTACAAACCGAGAACCTTATTCTTTTTAAAATAGAGTAAGTATTAAATTTAGCCATCAAATCGCGTCTTTGGTCGGTAAGTGTAAAGCGAGAATTTGGGAAATGTCATGTTGGCAGATTATTACATAAAATCAACACATCCTTTACGCAGACGACGACAAAAACCTATCAAAGGGCCTCATTATAATGGTGAATGCTTTCAACAACTTGACACACAACTTCTTTTACATTTGGGGGTCGTAAAACTAGCATTATTATTATTTTTGTGAACAGTTTGCTTTCTGAGAGTCTTTCAGGCGAATAAATAATAATGTGTGTGTCTTCTGAAGTTCTCGGGCATCTGCTCTTCAACTTCTCAAGCAGACTCCTTCAAACTCTTTCTTGAACAATTCAAGGGTCGTTCTGTCCTCTTCGATGACCTACATGCTCCTACATACAAATAACACAATGAATTATACAGTGTCATGCAGTGGCGGTCAAATATATTATTTATCTTGCAGTAACAAACGTTACCATTATTTTTTTTTTGTAACATAACGAGTAAGTTAATTGTAATATCTAATCATTGAAGACAATATTAGCGTCTTTCAAAGGAAAACTTGAAACTGAAAAATCAGAAAAAGATTCAGTCGTATCTAGGAATTGAACCCAGAACCTAGGCCTGGCCGGGGCTCTGCTGTTCCACTGGGCTTATTCGACTCTACCCCCTTCGCTCATATTTAACTGTATCATACTTTGATTAAGGTTATTTTTACCATACTTTCCAAGATTATGTTAATTTTCTTGACGCGTAATAAGTATTATCAGATCAGTGTAGAGCAGCGCCCCAGCACGGCTAACGTCCTGGGTTCAATTGCTAGATGCGACCGATTTAATTTTTTTGATTTTTCTATTTTTGGTGCGAGAAAAGTCGCTAATGTTATCTTCATTTAGTTATAATATAAAAATCGATACGGAGCAAAATTGAACATAACGTAAAAGCAAACATTATCAAATAGCCAAACCTAACCGAAAAAACAGTTTGTTTGGGTAAATCCAATTAGTTACTAATATGATTTATTCGGATACACACGAGAAAACAGGCGCAACAGTTTTTTATTTAACAGTTAAAAACAGCAGTTATTTGAAAAGAACCACTTGAGTGTTATTTTTGGAATTTGGAAAAAAAGAAATTGAAATAGTATACGTTATACAATTGTGTAGTGTAATAAATCAGTATTTTAGAAAAAAATGGCCTTTGTTATTTTGATGGGAGAATCACCACGGTCCATGGGGGATGGAGTAAGTATCAAAGAAAAGCTTAAAAATATCAAAGAAAAGCTTGAGCTCAAAAATTGAACAAAAACTGAGTTTTGAAAACTTATTTAATAATTATGATAATAAAGTATGTATGAGATTTATAGCGCCGTTTCTGTGAAAATTATCTCAAGGGCGCCGTGCATTTTTTTTCACTTCATATTACAACAACATATGGCTAACAGAGTGTATTCACCAGTTCATCTATGAATATTATAGTATTACTAATGTGTAATTATTTTATTAATTTATTCGTCTTTATTTACATTACTCCGAGGATCATGTACCTACTCGTGCGTGGCTGTCACGCTCGGAAATCCTGTATTGAGGGCAAGCCCAGATTACAACACAATATTACAAGATATCACATCACAGTTTACACAATGCCTTTGATCAACGAACGTGATGCTACGTTAAAATAACCCTTGTATATTATTTATGTTTTGTTTTAGTACGGAAATATAATAATATTATATATCATAAAGATGCTTTTATCTGTCAGGTAACTTGAGATCAACACTGTTTGTTAGAGAAATTTACGTACAATTTTACGCAGAGGACTTAATATTGCCAAACATTTAGGTTAAGAATTTTTAATTAGAATGAAATCATTGCCATAACTAACATTACAGAAAAGTGCTCATTTATTCCTTACGGTAATGCTGTTGTTTTTTTTTAGTACCTATTTAATTTTTTCGCCATGATAGTAATGTTTAACCCATAAATATTATCCCCTCTCCAAGCCTCAGTGGATATTGTTAAGTTTTTATAGGTTATTTTCACTAGATATTTATGTTCGTACGGTGAATAATTTCAATTTTATATTAAGTTATTGATTTCTGTTTATGTATGGCCATAAAACGTCTTCGTATTGTCAAATTATACAACCGTTTTTGTATCACAGAACGTCTGAGTGAATTTTATGGAATGTATAAGATAGGGGCAAGTACTGTAAAACTAATCTACAACTGAAATCTTGTTCAGTTTGTGCTTCATACAGATGAGTTGTGAACGAATATTTAAAGAGTGGACAGATTCTTCTCTAGATTTGTAACTATACGGTTACAAATGCTATGAATCACACAACCCACCAAGTCAATTGAGCGCCTATTTATTGGATAACCAACACCTCTGCCTTAGGTCACTCCAAGTGGTTCGATACGTTTGGTGACTTAGCAGGATTGTCCGGGTTCGTAGGGTAAGGCCAGCGTGGCAGGCGGGGTCGGAGGAGACCAGTTGCGGGAGATCGCTTGACTTCTCCAGCACGACTCTTTCGGAAAATTGCCTTGCATCGTGGTGGAAAAGATGGATTCATTTGTCCGTCACTCCTGGACACACTGACCCCCAAATTCCTACCCACCCCTCATACCTTTTTCCTTCTCAGAATTCCCTCTCCTTCTTTCCACTAAAAATACCCTCTACACAGAATCCCCAAAGATGAAATAGGCCCTGAGTCGAATTATTTTCCTTAGGGCCTCCTGTGTGGAGCTATTAAAAAAATATTGTTCTTTACTATGTACCTACTACAAACGTGGATTCATTTTCATGGACTCCTATAGATATTGCTATTTACATAATATATTAAATAAACCTTTGAGAGAGAAAATACATCGATGCACGATAAACCAATACCTCATTTTTATCTATGCATTGGACGTGAGTTGAGAGATTGTCAGTTCAATTCCTTTTTTTTATGTTAATACCGCACTAGAGTCCCAACTACTCCCAAACACATAGAACCAGTGAGCCTATGGCATCCCTAATTGGGTATGTTGTGAGACTGAAGGTAGTGGGGATAGGAAGGAGATAGGGTATAGAAGGTGGAGAAGTACTTGGCTATTCAGATCTTGACACCAAACACGGCTAAAGCCATTTCAAGCAACGTTTCAATTCTGAATGGTGGTCTTAAACCAGGGCGATACATTAATTTTTAAATGATTAAAATCTGAAATAATACAAATGTATCACATAAAATTTACTTGCGCGCCGGGATTTGAACCCGCGACCTCTTCCGGTCACTGGTCAAGAGTCTTATCCCTCGACCATTAAGGCCGTCAAAATTCCTGCCTGCCTACTGTTTCTGTATCCATTTGTTAATAGTAAAATTAGATAGAACCTAAGAATTCTTAATAAATTTTACAGCGCCCTTGAGGTGATTTTTCACAAAAACGGCGCTCAACTTAGGTATTACAATGAAGATGCTCCGAGGAACTAGCGTCATTGATCCCTTCGGCACCGGTGCATAGTCGGGAAACACGCCAAACACGCGCCCAACATTTGTACACGGTTGATATTAGTCATTAGTCGTTCTTGAGTTCAACAGCTCGGCTGTGGAACGATTTACCGGCCTCTGTGTTTCCTCCCTTCTACAACATGAGTCTCTTCAAGACCCATGTTAACTCCTTCCTTTCCTCAAAAATACCCTCCACACAGCTTCCTCAAAGATGACATAGGCCCTGAGGGAAATTATTTTCCTCAGGGCCTCCTGTGTGGAGTTAATGTAAAAATAAAAAAAATATTAATATTATTATTACCGCTTGTAAATATTATTTAATTGGCGCTACCAGGTGTGTTCTTTACATCGGTGTAGCTATTCTATTCGGAGCTAAAAATCAGTTCTTAAATAATTCATTTTGCTACATTTATAATTTTTCACGATGGTTACATTTGAGCGGTGAAAAGTAGACTTTAGAATTCCTGAATTCCACAGTAGGCAGATCTGCGCGGTGTGCAGTCATCTTCTGTGAGGCGCAAAGAGCTTTGTTAGCATACTGGACGAGAGGAACTATTTTTCGTATGCTGGTGGAAGCCACTATTATTTCATAGTTTTCACTGAAGCGGCGTTGGCCACAAAACCTCTTGTTTCAAATTCATATATGTTTTTCAATGGAATACCGTGAAATATTCTCGTAATGCATTTAAACTAGCCCAATCACGCAATATTGTTTGTAAAAATGAATAGTTGTTAATAAAATGATTTAGAATTTAATAATTTTCGGAGCTCGGTATTTTCAAACTCCACCGCACTTAACTGAACATGCGGCATAGCCGGCATACATCGGCTCTTTGGATGTTAAAACTATGCTTATAAAGGTAAACTTCTAAAATATGCAGCTGGCAGCAGGTCAGCCGGAAAACTATCCCATAGGTAAAGGAATGCTTGAGTGGGAAACAAATTACCTAGACAAAATAGATGTCTTTCAAAAGAATCACGAGATAAATTCTTTTCAGCGAGCGTACACACTCAAGTCAATAAACACACAAATGCAGCTGTAGAACTTCCTAGAGAAGCGCAAGCGAGCATAATTTATAGGATTTCACGCACAACTGGCCGCTATTAATAACGCATAGAAGAGTATTCCGGTTCTCATTTTTCTATTATCCAAATACCCTAGGTTGATGGTTCGCCGAGGGGCTTGCCCGGTACAGCAAAACGAGAATGTACTTTTTTAATGAAAGGCTTTAATATGGGTTGAATATTTAACCCGAGAGCATTCTTATGAAAAGCACCGCTTAGAGCGTAAATCCATCTTTTATTCCACATTTTTACTGTATGAAAGGAAATGTTGCTTACATTTTTAAATAAATTAAATGTTTTACAAGACTGCTTGATATTAATAGGAAATTACAGTTTACTCGGTCTTAACATTATGCTTGAAGCTGCTATTAGCTTTATGTTCCTCTATAATATTTTATACACTTAAATAGGGGTTATGCAAGCCCATCTGGGTATTTAGTGCAGCGGGAGGAAATGAAGAGTGGAATAAGTTAGTGGTAATTTAAAGCGACGATAGGATTTTCTAGTGATAACACAAACATTAGTTACCGTAACTTATGGGTAACGTCAGGTTTGCAGTTTGAATTTAAATTTTCTTATTCCCTTTTTTAATACAAAATTATCCCTTATCGAGGGGACTAGCTCCAGATTGTCGAAGCTGGAAGTTATTTTTATCCCCGGATTCCTACCCACCCCTCATACTTTTTTCCTTCTCGGAATTTCCTCCCCTCCCTTTCCCTAAAAGACCCTCCACAGAATATCCCCAAAGATGACATAGGCCCTGGGGGATTTTTCCTTCAGAGCCTCCTGTGTAGAGCTAATATATACAAAAAATGTACATTTGTTCATGCATATGTACAATACATATTTATTTCACTTTAAATATAATGAATACGTATTTTTATTAATTACTTGTAAGTGTTATAAAGCTCATATACATATATTTGGAGTATTTTTTCAATTCCTCGCATGATCAGGAATAATTATTTGAGTGAAACTTTTCATTTATTAAACAACCTAGTTGACAGCATTTCCGGTCAAAAGTGCACATTTTCATTAGTTTAGAGTTTGCGTAGAGTACAAAGCATTTGTCGGATTTTTATTTTTTTATTTAACCGTCCGCGTCCTCTACAAACACTACCGAAAATAAATAGACGAATAACTCAAACTGTTGGGGAATTCACAAAAACATTGTTCCCGCGGTACTCAAACTGTGAGCAGATTTACGAAAAACATCGCCTTGAAGTGTTCAAACTGTGAATAGGTATAAATAAGTACGCCATCTGCGGTGCTCATTCTGTCAGCGAATGTTCACCAATATTGAACCAGTGATTCGGGAATAACAATAATACATGTATTATATAAATATTTGATTTATGGACTTCCATTATAATAGATAATAATAAAACAAATAATATTACTTTATTCCACTTAATTTCATTGACCATTGAACCATCTTCAGACTGTTACAAATAATTCTTAGTCTATGGTTTATATACGTAACATATGGGGGAGGGGGAGAGGGGTAGTCTACAAGGATTTTATTAAATTATATTTGTTACTAAGTCATTTTAGACTGTCGAATTTCTAAATATTTTATTAATTCCAGTAAACTATTAGGCTAGTAGATCATAAACTAGATAGACTAGAATCTTTAGAAATTACTCGCTTAACTTAAAAAAATATACCCTAACTTTGTAATGAATAAACAATTAGAATCATTTGCTAAATCCCCGCTTTTGTATCCAGTATAATTTTAATGATGATTTCGAAATTAAAATAAGTATTTACATAGTTTTGACCATTTCTACTCCAATGTAAACATGTATCCCTTCAAAAATCAACTAAAAAAAATCCAATAGATCATAAATATTTATAATAATGATTTTACAATAAAATTAGGTCATTACTTGAGGATTTTCCCTAAACAATATTGAAGTGAGCTACAAACCCAAGGTACCGGAATTGCCTACCGGAATTACTAAAATATTTAGAAATTCGACAGTCTAAAACGCCTAAGTAATAAATATAATTGATTAAAATCCTTGTAGACCACCCCTCTCCCCTTCCTCCATATGTTATGTATATAAACCGTAGACTAAGAATTATTATTTGTACCAGTCTGAAGATGGCTCTGACGAGCTGAAACCGGTAACGCTCAATAAAATTAAGTGGAATACAGTTTTTCATTTGTTTTATTATAATCTGTATTATATTACATTCAAGGAAGGTAATTTATTCACTTTCAGGAAATCGACAGTTACATTTTTCAGTTTGTAAATGAGTAATGTAACCAAAATAAAACCCATTTAAGATTTTCTCCTTGTGACTTTACCTCTAATTAGCATAATAAGGAATAAAAAATAATTACATTTATAAGAAAGGAATATAAAGCTTAAAATTATATAAAAAGAAAAAATTTAAATTTTAAAACGTAAAATTGCATAAAACAAAAATTATCAATTTTCTGTATTTCTTGTGCATTAATTGTGTAACAATTTCTAGATATTGTATTATGAAGAGTTTTAATTTTCAATGTACATTTGTTAGTTTAAATTTAAAATTGTCTGCTACCGTATACGACACATCTGTGTCATTCATTATCAAACTTAAAACTAACATATAAATTCTATTTAAGTACAAAAATGATTGATTTAATTAGGTAGGTAGTTGGAAGGGTAATTTTGGGGGAAGGGGAGAATGGTAGGAGGAGTCAACATAACATGGAAACATCTTTAATAAGGGTGATTTACATGCTGCCATTATTTTATTAACTAAATAAATTTTTTATCTATTTTTTTAAAATAAAAAAAAATACTTTATTTGTAACCACGATTATATTATTTAATTTATTCAATTCCGACCGGTTTTTTTTTTAATTGTTTCAAGATACAATCCCGTTAAACCGCAATAAAGCAGTTTGTCAACAGGATGTTAATGTTCAATTACAATTTAATCATACATACATATTATTATTACTATAACTATATTAATTGTCATAATTAACACACATTAATTAATATAAACAATCTCTATTTAGTAACCATTGTTTCAGCATATATCTGAATCTATTTGTAGAGTCGCAATTTTTTAAATTAATTGGTAACATGTTAAATTCGCTTAACACAAGCATCTACAGGGTATTGAAAAAAATTAATAATTAAATCGTGGTTACGAACAAAGTTATTATTTTATTTTAATTAATATGTCAAACCACAAAGTGACTGCTTTCTACCAAAATATCATTTTTTTAATTTATTTATAAGGTTTATAAAGCGCACCATTTAAAATATGAATTTATACTGGAATGTTAAAACTTGGTTTAGCTTCAGCAAAGAAAATCTATGAAAAAGTTCAGTATTTCTTTAAGTGCTGTTTTAAACATTCCCCACGAGTTTTTTGCTCTATTTTAAACGATTCGTGTTTAATTAAACAATTTCACAATGTTTAGCTTAAGGCGCCGTTTCCCCGCTCAAAAATAAGAAGATGGAGAGATATGTAATTACGAATGAGCGTGCTAATATTTGAAGCGATAATTGTGAAGATGTTTAATTAAACACGAATCGTTTAAATAAGAGCAAAAATCTCTAGACGGCTGTATAAAACAGCGTTTTAAGAAACACTGAGAATTTTTTCATACATATAACTTGTAAAATAACTGAAAAAAACGTGTTTATAATAATTTTTGGAGCATACTTTGCGATTTTTTTAATCAAAGGAAATTCACATAATTTGCGTTTCGGCGTGGGGAATGTATAGAACTAACTAACTAACTAACCATCACGCCGTTTCCCCGCAGGGGTAGGCAGAGAGGACGGACCGCCAAACAACTCGGTCTTGGCACACAGTCTTTGCTTCACTCACATTCATACATCGTCTCATACATACTCTTCTATTATTCCGACTTTTGACATGGCCCGACTCAAGTATCTGATTCACTTGATCGTGCCATGTCTTCCTCGGGCGTCCCCTACTTCTTCTTCCATTCACATTTGCGTCATATATTCTTCTCAATAATCTAAAAAATAACAAACATTGTTTTAAAAGCTTAAAAACTTCAAATGTTTAAGGGAGATAAGTAAGAAATCGCTTAAATATTAATCTATAAAAAAAAAAATTTCTTTATTCATTACTTACAAAATAGGGTTACATCAATAGATGATTTTTCGACCACCATGCTAGGTTGATGCCCGTGTTATGGTGGTCGAATATTAGCGCGGTCGAATATTAGCGCACTCCCTCTAACATTCGTATTTAATTATCTCTCATTCTTTTTCTTTTAATAAAAATTGTGGCAAAAAATAAGTTTATTGTATTTTACTACAAAATAACATCTTTAAAACATAATCAGGTAGAAATGCTAAGAAATTTTTTCCATAGGAAAGCTGATAGTTCAGAAATGCATAAAATAATTTGCAAGGCAGATAGAAATATTTCACCATTAAATTTATACGACGAGAATGCCAGCATTCTTATAAATACCAACCAGGAATTATTAGATTCCTGGTCGAATAAAATTCTTCACGCAAAACACTTCAATTATCTCAACCAAACATATGTTGACAAATTTTCGTCAAACAAATGGTTGAGTATTGGAGAGTTGAGCGCAGAAATAGAAGGCTTTATGCTTGCCATACAAGATAGAGTCATTAATACTAAAAATTATAGGAAGCATATCATCAAAGATGCAAATCAAATTGATGATTTATGTAGAAAATGTTTGGCTTTTCCGGAAACTATAGAACATATTATATCGGGATGTTCTGTATTAGCACCGTCCGAGTAAACATTTAGGCACAATCAAGTTTTAAAAATAATTCACCAAAGTTTGGTAATTAAACATAACTTGATTGACTGCCGTAATGTACCATATTATGAATATGAACCAAATTCATTTTTAGAAAATGAATTTTATAAAATTTATTATGATAAAACTATTCTGACAGACAGAACAATTAGTCATAATAGACCCGATATAGTTTTACATGACAAAATTAAGAAAATAACTTATATCATTGATGTCGCTATTCTAAATTCTTGTAATATTCAGAAAACTGTTTCTGAAAAAATAAGAAAATATACAGATTTAGGAAATGAAATTAAAAGAATTTGACATTCTCAGACTATAAAAATATTACCATTTGTTATTTCGGCTACTGGCATTATACCTAGCTCTCTCATTCAAAATTTAGGCGTATTAGATTTGTCAAAAAATTTGTACATAAAAATGCAAAAGTCGGTCATTTTAAATACATGTAGGATTACGAAAGATTTTTTAAATATTTATATTGAGGGATCAGTAGGATTTATCGGATCAGTTAGGATTTCATCAGAGCCGAACCCTCTGATATGAAAATATCTGGAGTCGGTGAAATATTTTCCCATTATGTTTCTGGTGGATTGACGTATTGTTCTTGTATTGTTTTATTCTTATATAGTGCACTTACATTGCGTTAATTTACTAGATATTCATTTGTGGAAAAGTGTGTGGAAGGGTTTAGTCTTTCATTTGGGAAAGATTCAACCCGGACATAAAATCTGGAGCACCGTAAAGAATAAGTTAACAATAATAATCTAAACGAAAATATGAAAGAGAACAAGACACAGAAAAAAGATAATGGTCGCAACTGGGACTCCAACCCAGACCTCTCCGTCTTACCGAGACGAGCGCGTTAACCAATTTCGCTATTGCTACTTTCTGTCAAACAGTCATATTTGTCATTCTCATATTTTAAAATTAACATTATTATCAACTAATTATTTTTCTCCATATTACGGGCAACTACTTTTTTATTTGAAACAATCATTCTAAGAATTAGTTTGTAACCTGGATAAGCTATAAGTTTATTGTGTTTGAAGAAGTACCTAATATACTTTTATGGTGCCTAATACGCCGCTGTTTCTGCATTGTGATAAGGCGATATCGTAATATAGTGATATGTTGATTTTTAATACTGCGATGGGCTGGGCTGGTCATGTGGAAAAAATGCCGGAGGACAAACCAAATACCAACTGGAGCATCCCATGAATGAGGGATGCCCTAGTGGAAGAGATCTAGAGGCAGACCCAGGAAGACGTGAACTGTGTGGAAACGGATTGGAGAAGATATGGGAAGACTTAAAGTTTTAAATGTTAAAAGCGATTTGCTAGGAACCAGTTTCCTAATTCAGTAGATTATGAAACCAATTCAGAGTCACAGGCCTAATCCCACCCAAAAATTTGCATAGCACAGAGAAAATTATGTGGATCGGAAATTTCTTGGTAATGTGATTGAATTCCAGTTATGTAGTCAGTGACATTATTATAGCTAAAGCAAAGTATTAGAGAATAAATAAGTCAGGTACCCCTCATACGTCATACATATGTCTGGTAATGTTATATTATCGTGAAAACAAGCTTGTGGGTCCGAATGGTTAAATGCGGAAGCAAAGAAAATGATTTAAAAAAATCATCAACAGGGAAAAGAAGGGGGGCTTCGATCGACTCAATAATAAAATTCTTCAAGGATAGGGCCAGTAGGGCCATTAAAGTTAATTTTCAGTATAAATTAAATAAAAGTATCTTTTTTATCATTTCTTGCACAAATAGGTTGTTTCAATTTCGCAAATAAAAGTTGATTAAATAGTAACAAAACAGTTACTTTTATTAAGCCCGGCAATGTCGAGAAATGTAATGTCAGCAATGAGAGTTTATAGCAAAGATATTGAAATATAAGGAGATGTGCTATCCGCCGTTTTTACTAGGTGAGACTGCGCTTCCGGGTGTCGCCGGTGTTGTTCACCAATTAACGAATAAACTAAACGAACGAATAAACCAAACGAACGCTAAACTAAATGAACAAATTCTTTCCGTATTCAAACTATATTTTTAACCAATAATAATGCATACCTTCAAAAAATCAATTTTTTTTGAACAAATTTTTTTTGTATGAAAACAACGCGCATTAGACCGTAGTTCGGTGACAGTCGCACGGACATCATAGCATATCTCTTTTATATTTGAATATCTTTGGTTTATAGTAAATTTTTTGTAAAAATGATATCCGTCACCAAGGAATTATATATTGTTGAGGAAATAATTGGGAGGGGGTTCGCGGGACGGAGGAGGCGGGTGCGAGGAATGGGGAGAGGGAAGGCGGAGTGGGAATGCAAGAGGGGAAGGAGACGCGGGAGAGGAAGGGGATGCGTAAGGGGAACGGGACGAATGGGAAAGGACACGCAGGGAGAAACATTTTTTTATTAAATGGCATAGAAACGCATGCCGGGTACCAGCTAGTATTTTAATAAATGCAACGGTACTGAAACAAAATAAAATTTATGTCACATGAGAAATCATGATGGTTGTGCTGTGGAGTAGGTTTTAATAAAATTTAATGCAACGGGAACGATGATCAAATGCACAGGAGACATTAAACAGATATGAGATGCCTAAAAGGATTGTCTTAAGGGTTAGCAGAGCAATAATCAGCCCGTCTTCGGCCACAACATAATAATATATTTCTACAAACTGCATTAACGATAACGTAAACCGCAACTGTGAAATAACTAATAACCCTCAAAACTTCATAAACATCAAACAAAGACAATCTAGTAATCGCACCGATCAGGATGGTGTTGACACCCGTAAAAATAATTGCGTGTTGATTTCTATTTAAACATCAAACTCACGGAAAATTCGAAGCAATTTCGATTAATAAAAATATTTGAAATGTAATAATAATATGTAATATTGAATATAAAAATGTTAAAATATTTTCATTTTACTAGTTCATCTATATCCTAACTTTTATTTATCTATACCGTACCATACCGTACGTACATCTATATGTTCGTGAGCTATAGTACAGCTTAGCTCAGCCCCGCTCGGCTCATCTTCAACCAGCTACACAGCTTAGCTCTGCCGCACTCCTCTTTGCGCAGCTTTAATGGAAACACTGACCTCTTTGCACAGCCCCGCTTAACAGAGCTCCGCGCAGCTTCGCTTCGGTGGAAACGCAGCCAACTCAGCTAAAATATATAACTTACTATTTTAACTATTTTCGATGGATGGCTAGCGCGTTCTTGATAACATAACGTCTCTCGGTTTTTCTAATAACCGAGAAATCTGGTGGTGCCTCTGTGCCTTAATTTTTTGGGTGTGTTCCGGCGTTTTTTTTATCGAACAGTTGCCTTTCACGTAATTTTCACATATCAGCATTATTATTTTACGTAAACATTGGTACCAATTTTTATCTTTGTCATCGTCGAAGAATTCAAACTTCACTAAAAAATGACAATTTTATTTCAAGCAACTGCGACGTTTCGAATATAACCTTGCTGGTCGACAAAACGAGAAAATCTACCCATCTGGAAAGTGGTTCTAATTATAATTACTACATAATATAATATATTAGGAGGTAGAGGTATAGTCAAAATAACATCTTTAAAACATAATCAGGTAGAAATGCTAAGAAATTTTTTCCATAGGAAAGCTGATAGTTCAGAAATGCATAAAATAATTTGCAAGGCAGATAGAAATATTTCGCCATTAAATTTATACGACGAGAATGCCAGCATTCTTATAAATACCAACCAGGAATTATAAGATTCCTGGTCAAATAAAATTCTTCACCCAAAACACTTCAATTATCTCAACTAAACATATGTTGACAAATTTTCGTCAAACAAATGGTTGAGTATTGGAGAGTTGAGCGCAGAAATAGAAGACTTTATGCTTGCCATTCAAGATAGAGTCATTAATACTAAAAATTATAGGAAGCATATCATCAAAGATGCAAATCAAATTAATGATTTATGTAGAAAATATTTGGCTTTTCCGGAAACTATAGAACATATTATATCGGGATGTTCTGTATTAGCGCCGTCCGAGTATACATTGAGGCACAATCAAGTTTTAAAAATAAATCACCAAAGTTTGGTAATTAAACATAACTTGATTGACTGCCGTAATGTACCATATTATGAATATAAACCAAATTCATTTTTAGAAAATAAATTTTATATAATTTATAATGATGAAACTTCTCAGACAGATAGAACAATTAGTCATAATAGACCCGATATAGTTTTACATGACAAAATTAAAAAAAATAACTTATATCATTGATGTCGCTATTCCAAATTCTTGTAATATTCAGAAAACTGTTTCTGAAAAAATAAGAAAAAATACAGATTTAGGAAATGAGATTAAAAGAATTTGGCATTTTCAGACTATAAAAATATTACCATTTGTTATTTCGGCTACTGGCATTATACCTAGCTCTCTCATTCAAAATTTAGGCGTATTAGATTTGTCAAAAAATTTGTACATAAAAATGTAAAAGTCAGTCATTTAAATACATGTAGGATTACGAAAGATTTTTTAAATGTTTATATTGAGGGATCAGTAGGATTTATCGGACCAGTTAGAATTTCATCAGAGCCAAACCCTCTGATATAATAATAATAATAATAGTTTATTAGTTTATTAGTTTATGAAAATATCTGGAGTCGGTGAAATATTTTCCCATTATGTTTCTGGTGGATTGACGTATTGTTCTTGTATTGTTTTGTATTTATTATACTTATATAGTGCACTTACATTGCGTGAATTTACTAGATATTCATTTGTGGAAAAGTGTGTGCAAGGGTTTAGTCTTTCATTTGGGAAAGATTTAACCGGACATAAAATCTGGAGCACCGTATTAAAATAAATCCTTTTCGTCAAAAAAGAGAGATAATATAGTTGCATTGCTCCGATGCAACCATA
This sequence comes from Limnephilus lunatus, assembly GCA_917563855.2. Lineage (NCBI taxonomy): Eukaryota > Metazoa > Arthropoda > Insecta > Trichoptera > Limnephilidae > Limnephilus > Limnephilus lunatus. The sequence goes on along the minus strand of OU830595.1, from coordinate 93,457,797 downwards.
AACAAGCGCATTGAAAATGAATAGCAACATGCATATATGTTGTTCTGAGTAATAATATACCATTAGTGACATCCTCACAAGACGGTTCATTAGGTATTCCTCCTTTGTCAACAGCGAGAATATCCACACACACATGGTGTAAATACTACCAATATTGTTAGCTAAGAAATTATGTCGTTACGCGAACACTTGACACTATCAATTGAGAGTTATTTGCTTACTTATTTATGGCAGTACCGTGTTGATATTTTAGTTTACGGAGATAAGTTCAATCAGGCGCATGTTTCGAATTTCAAGCGTGCGATTATACGAGTAGTGTTATGCTGCCTTATTACAATATTGTAATTTATTCATTAGTTTCCCGGGCAGCTCCCTAAGGTGAATATTATTGACATCGACGAAGGCGCACGTATAAAATCCTCCTTTGAGTGCAGGCAAGCCTTGCAGGCGGGTTCCTGTGAGGAAACTGAACTATGCTAAGGGGTTAGGGGGTGAATTTACGGTACAGCCTTAATATGGCGTGAATATACGTCTCATAAAATAGTTTATAGCTAGCGAAGACCCCGAGCTGAAATGTCAATGAAAATATTTCATTTTGCCAATTTGAATTTATGGCAGACATTTTTATTCGCTAGTTTTTTATTGCTTCATATTTCCTATGTGTTAAAAGTGTCAATCTTCAATTTAAAGCCTACAGCTTGAGTTCTAAATTGAATCCAATAAGCACAGCGTAACGTTTTTTTGGCAAATCTGGGAACATTACTTTTATGCAATAAAGTTTTGGTTAATATTTAATCTTATTGAGATATTTCACCATCCTCGCGATAAGCTGTAGAAATAACTATCGATTATAATTAATGACTAAATAGATTCTGACCAAAAGTAGAAAACTGGCCTGATTTATTCGATCTACTAATCATATATTCAAGTACCGGGTAATAAACTCGAACTTAATAAATAAATAAATTGAAAATATACGTTATCCCATGAACATGGCTTTTGACAGCTATCAAGAAGTTGATGAAATACTACAGTTATCTAATAAATGAATAATAAAAAATAATATTTAATAAAAACTTTTTAGACTACTAAATGTACCTACTTATTCAAACTATTAAGCGGTTTCAGAAGCACACTTCCTTTGTCGGGACAAAAGGCAACCTAACAATAAATATTCTTCCTTTACTTGTTTAACTTTCTATTTTTAACTTTTGTCCTGACCTAGGAAGGGTTCTTTTGAAACTGTTGGACATTTAACATAAATTTTTAGTAGTTCGGTGTTTTTACATAAATTTGACTCATTTTGCCTTATTACGGAATGCCACAGCCTTTATTTTTTTATGAACAAAAATAAATATTTTTTGTTTATTAATTACGATACAAAAGACAATCAATTTTCATAAGGCCTAATTAATAATTTTATTTGGGTACAGATTTCATGAGCATGAAAATGAATATTCACGTGAGTTTGGTTAAGTTATTTTTTATTTTGGTGTGATGAAGAAAAATATTATGTACTGGCCTTTACAACTTATCACTGTTTACATGTTCTGTGTAAATGATGAAAAATTCTTTAAAATTTTCTAGAAAAATCTTTAAAATACATTAATCGTCTTTTTACAAGTACGCGGCTCTAGTCAAGACTTCCAATCCGACTGAACTACACAAAGGTCAGATTTTAATATTCTGGAAGATAGGTTGAATCTCGTCTCATCTTTCGAAGATGTGCACTTTTACATTCAAAGAAAGTCAGCCTCACAATGCGGGGGTCGGGAATCGAGCCACGTCAGCTACAGATTCTCATGAAATATGGTCTCAATGGAAAGCTTCAGTTGCATCTCTCTTTGGCGAGGGCATTACAAATGGGAATATATTTTATTAATGGTGAAGCTACCTGTTTCAATTCTCCGCAGTTTTTTCGACGGAACTTAATTTAACAGGGATATATTTTTAGGTATGAGATTTTGGTTATGAGAGATGAAAATATTTTTTGAGTATTTTCATAAAAAGTTACCCCTCTCAGTTCCAGCTCGGTCCGAGTTTGAGATTCGCGTAGCGTAAAGCATCGGCTCCCAACCACATTCAAGTCACATTCCCCATTTATAATAGCCAAGTGACATGCGGCCCCGACCAGTTTGAAAAATGCATTTTTAATAGGGTAAAGAAAGCACATTTAAAATAGATTTTTCAGCGAATATTTAATGCGATTATTTAAGCTCTTTCCCGGTTACGAGCTGCGCAATAATTCGCGAGAGCTTTTTATTTTAACAAATATTTAGTCTCTTTCTAACAATTTTTTAAAACTTTTTCGTAACTTTACAATTTTTTAAATAACTTCGGTTAGTAGTTTTAGTAGGATGGGTTCCGAATGAAACTGGTCTCGAAATGTTTGTGCTCAAATTCTGGTGGCGGGACCCTCAATTTCAACAAATTGTCTATGTCGCACTGTGCCATAGAATCGCATCGTTATTGATCACGTTCAAGAAGTTTCCGAATATAAATCCTTTACGAATATTTTCTTTTTTTAGCAAGTTTAATTGAAACATCAGGACACTGTTATAAAACTAAATTTTGATTAAAATGCTTCATTTTTATGTTTAGCCGTTAGAAGTCTACACTTCATGACTCACTAACCGTTGGAAACCGTTTTAAAACAGGTTCACGTGACTTTACAATACTAAGATGGCTTCCGCTTTGTAAAGGTTATGAAAATTTATTTTGGGTTAAGGGGTTACAAGTACCGTAAAATCCAAGGTGATTTCGTGCAATGCAGGTAAACTCGGACACCTGGGAATAGTAGTGTATTGCTGGTGTTAGTGGAGAATATGCATTGCTTTTGGTAGAATCCCCAGTAGGTATCAATCACACGTTTAATCCCAGTTTCTGTTTGTTATTGAATTCAACGTGCTGCAATCATTTCGAGTAACTACTATCCTAGGAAATAGAGAATATCAGCATTTTCTCCGTATATATTTCGTACATAAACAAATATTTTGCTTCATTTAACTATACATATGTTAGCAATCACTGACCTGCAATCAAATCAATTAAATTTTAAATTTATAGAAGAGGTGGTTAATTATCTCGTTTGGAGAGATTTTCACAGTGGTTAGTTGTGTTTTGTTTTGTTTTATAGATCAACTTTTTCGTTTTACTATAACTTTTCCTTTTTCATAAAAAAACATCTGCAAACTTGTTGCTTAAAAGTTTACTTAATTTAAGTGTACGTTTAATGTATGCGTAGGTACCTATAACGAATATTTACTTTATACAAATAGATAAATATTATGTACCAGTTTACAATTTGGTAGGCGGGTATGCGTACCGCTGCCCCTGGAACCATTTATAGGATAACCAACACCTCTGCCATAGATCACCTCAAGTGGTTTTCTCCGTTTGGTGACTTAGCAGTGATGCCCGGGTTCGTGGGGTGAGGTTTTTCCAGGTCTTGGTGGCGGAGAGAGACTGGTTGAGGGAGGCCTTTTGACCTTTTGACATACGTCTGTAACTCCTGGGCACACAGACCCCCAGATTCTTACCCACCCCTCACCCCTCTTACCGTTTTTCTTTCCACGCCTTTCTCTCCTATCTTTCCCTTAAAAGACCCTCCACACAGCATTTCCAAAAATGACATAGGCTCTGATGGGAATTATTTTCCTCAGGGCCTCCTGTGTGCAGCTAATGTACATTATCGTATATTGCAATTTGACAATAGCAAGCGGTGGTTTTGAAAGGGGATGGTTTGAAATAGTTATTCGATACGGAACTAAAAAACGAATGTTATTATTATTTAAAGATCACACAATATTATTTTTTTTTAAACTTTTAATAACGTCAAACCAAAATATCTAAATTGCTTAAATCTGCTAATCTAATATTAATTTTATAAACACTTTTAAATTTTTAATTTGTATTGTTTTTAAAATGAATAAATTAAATTGAATTGAATTGAAACTATCTTCAGAGCACTAAGTTCTAAATAACGAGTATTTTATAAAATGACCGTAACTGGCAACGGAAAATTAATGAAGCAGATTTTCGTTTAATTTCTTCCAAACAAAGAATTTACATGATTTGTCACTTTAAAATGGCGGATTATATTGAAGATTTTTTCACAAAACGGCGCTCTACAAATTATCCAATTATTATTATTATTATGGCTGCAAAAACTGAAGTAAACATTTTGTATTATGAATACCTTTCTTAACTGGATTTTATTGAATCGCCACAACTTCCCAAAAAGTCATGACGAATCACTTATCAACGTACAAACCTACGAGTCTTACGTCGCTTTATTAATGCTTTCAAAAATACTGATTATACTCGATCCACTTGCCGATTAAAAACTGTGGTCAACGTACACATAAAAAAAATATTGTTGCCAAATATAATATATTTTCTAGTTTCACCACGCAAAAGCTTTCGGTGACGGGAGTATACTCACACATGGCAAAGGTGCCAACATCCCAAAAAATAATAAAACCTCTTACAGAGCGGATTCCGCTTGTATTTAAGTGCTCGTATTCGTTTTTACAGAGCTAAAAATACAAACCATAAAAGTGCGAATTTATCACAACTTGAACTTTGAAGCCAAAATTCTGTTGGAAACTTAATGAGCAATTGTGTGCCGTAAGATTCCATTTTCTCGCACTCAATCGGTTAAAATGAGCCAGTAACACTAAATTGATTGGAATATTTGCTTTGGCAAAAGAAAAAAAAAATAAATCAAAAATATATTACCTGAGCTATCAACAATTATGACAAAAAAAACATAAGAATACATACTTGGAATTGGTCGAATTCCCTGCAGGGTTAACGTTTAGCGGGTAAAACTAATGAAAACTATTCAAATATCAAAATTCCTAAGTCAACAGATATTCAATTTTAATGGCCTATTTGGTCCTAGCTTGGTCGAAAAATCGTGTGTATTTTTGCGATTTCAGTTTTCTTCCAAATCTGTCACACTTCGTGCGATTTTCTGTTCGGTGTAGAAAATGATTTTTCAGATGTTCAATTTTCAAAAAAATTGCGTACAACACTGTGTGTTGTACGCACGTGACTCCTTGGGATGTGCCACAGCCTTTGGAATGAACTTTCTGTTGTAATTTAGCATTCTAAATTAACTGCGCGTGTCTTTTGCTATTTGTGGTCTTGGAAAATCTTTGATGATCTCCACTTCGTCAGAAAGTGGAGTCGTTCCCTCATTTGAAATTTATTGTTCACTTATTTGAAAATTAAACCACGTTCCTCAAGTCGTTTGACGACTGTTTCAAGGTGCTCCGTGTACTCGTTTTCGTCCTTGGATGTAATCATGATGTAATCGATGTGTACAAAACAAAATTCCAAGCCGTTCAGTACTTTGTTGTCTGTCTGTGTGGCGTTACAGTAAAAACTCAAAACTCAAAAAGTCAAAACTATAACTACGTGAACTCGAAGAGACCAAATGGTGTCATGTTGACGTGTTGTGATATTATTATATCACTCAAACCAATTGGAATTTGGTTGTGTGCCCGATTTAAGTCTATTCTAGGTCTTCCCGTTGCCCAGTCCTATGAATCTCAGACACACTACAGAATTATCTCATTTTCACAATAAAAATGTTAACTTTTCGTAATTTTGAAGGCGTTGGCTGTGTTTTTTCATCAGGCCTTTTTCCAATTGTATGTAAAATAAAAGAAACCTTTTTCGAAAGAGACAAATAGAATCATAGATCGGTAATATTCATAATGTGACCTCAAAGAAGAAATAAAATATGAAATTAAAGGAGAGATCACGTTAAAATAATATTAATTTATACAAGTTAAACATAATTATATAGTTATTTTTTTTTAAATCAACGACAGTCGAGATAGGCAATTTTTTTTACATTATCTCCATACAGATGATACACCTGAACAAACATCTGAGGAAAATAATTTACCCAAGAGACAAATTCATCTTTGGGGATATATTTGGGATTTTAAGAGAAGGAAGGCGGGGAAGTTGTGTGAAGAAAAAAGTATGAGGGTTGGGTAGGATCCTCGGGATCAATGTATCCAGGATTGACCTGTGAATCGAACTCTCTCAGTACGACGCAAGGCGTTGGGGTCGAGAGTCCGGCTGTGGATGTTAAGTGGTCTCCCTCATCCAGCCTCTTCCGATCCGGCCCGCCACGCAGCTTGTGAGCAGAGGCATGCGCCACCAAGACACGGACAGACCTCACCTCGTAATTCTGGGCGCCCCTGCTAAGTCACCAAATGTGTTAAACCACTTGGGGTGACCTATGAGGTGTTCGTTATCCAATGAATGGTTCCTTGCCACCTCCCAAGTAATGCTACAAATTATTTGTTATCTTTACCATTTTATTAGTATAGAATCAAATAAAAGTAAATTCTGCTTATTTTATGTATTTTCACACGTGGCAGCACGTGTCTCGCCTTTCAGGGGCAATTTGACATTTAATTTCAAAATGTCGTGCGGCCACCCACAAACAAATATCTTGGAATAAAAAAATCTTTATAATGGTTACTATTATTACTTATACAAAACTACACATGACCTTTATTATATTTCTTGATAATTTGGCAAAGTTATTTTGGTAGATAGAGTAAGAGTTATTATTATTATCTTGTTAGTTTTGTTTATTACTTCATGGAATTGTATCAGAAGCATGATCATTAGAGGAAATGTTTTTATTTAATTGTATTTAATTGAGCAAACAATACTGAACCATTAATCGTCAATACTTACAGTAGTATTCGGCTGCGTCCATGAAAATTTATTAGATTATGTTCACAAAACACTGGACGAACAATATACTTGCAGTAAAGAAAACTAATCAAGTCATCAAGTGCCAAAACGAATCGAATAATGGTCTGAATATATTTCAGCGCTTTTCTTTCCGAAGCGAATTTATTTTTTTAAATTATTTAATTTTGAAGAAGCACTTGGTTTACTGCCTGCGTGTTTCCAATGAAATTGACATTATATCAAATATCTGCAGCGCGTAACACAAATGATAGTGAGCTGTAGATAGTTTTGAAAACTTCAAACTTTAGAAAACTACCAACGTGAGTGTTAGAATTAGATTCAGAGCTTTATTGAAACATTTATTTATTTTATACGGGTGTTAATTGACGTACTTGACTTACTGACTAGTATTTTTTTTGCTTTATTTGGAATGAAAAATGTAAATGAAATTTTGGCCTCTTGTAACTTTTTTAATGTTAATGGGGCCGTCACATACACCTATAAAAGATAAAAGATCACCGCATGCACAATATCGCGATGTACGATATAACACCTAAGCAGATAAACCATAGACAATACATATTATACGCCACAACCGCTGCTCACGCGATATGCGATCCCCCCTCCGCGGTAAACAGAAGAAGGGATCATTTTAATTACGGAGCTGCGTAAACGTGCCGATGACGGCTGTCAAGTTGACAGATCTAGTACAAAGAAATAACCCCCCACTCCTATCATAGGAAGTAATCTTTTAAAGCGTAGTGTGACGGAACAACACAAGTGCTAGCGGTTCAACAGATCCTTGCGCTTTTAATACTGCGTAACCGTACGTTAAATAACAAAAAATCAGAATGAATTGCGTTGGGGTCGGGTGAGGGGTTGGGCAGTTACCTGGCTGAGTGACCAATGATGAAACGTGGAAGAATTTGTATTTGTATAGTATAAATAGAGAAAATTGAAAAAAAAACACAAAAAGTCAAGAGAGACCAAAATTTCATTCACATTTTTTACTCCAAATAATGTCAGGAATCACTGGTTGGCGTAAGTCAAGTACGTCCCTAAACGCCCTGTAGGTTGTGCCTGTATGTTTTGTTTTGTCTGAAAACTTTATTTTAAGCATTCGATATAATGAAAAAAAACTATTTCAATAAATACAATACTTTAAAGATAGATTATATGGAAATCACCCATGCTTTTGAGTGCAATGCTATGCACGAACTAGATGCATACTTTTTAAAAGCACTACTGTCAAAGAATAGTATAATATATGGTTTAAGTATCCGCGTGAGGGAACATTAAGGGGAATATTGCCTTTCATGTATCCGAGTCACAAGGTTTTCCCTCTCACTGGTATAATGAAGGATTGTTTGGAATTTTTGTCAAATTCCACTCTCTGTCTGTGTTATTTGTATGTCTTCAGGAATTTAGTTCAATAAAGGAGTAATCAAGCCAGTATTTTCACTTTACGGGAGCACCACGGGGTAAAAAGGGTTCGCACGTCCGTCACTCCTGGATGCACCGACTCCCAGATTCCTACCCACCTTTCATACCATGTTTCTTTCCCAAAACTTTCTATCCTTTCTTACCCTAAAAATACCTTCCACACAGCATCCCCAAAGATGAAATAGGCCCCGAAGGAAATGTTTTTCCTCAGGGCCTCCTGTGTGGAGGTATAGTAAAAAAACACGTGGAACCAGCTCCAGGCACCTGTTTTTCGTTCTTCACGTAATCTGAGCCTCCTCAAGACCCACATTAATAAATTCCTTCCTAGAGCCCCTACCCTAACCAGCGTCACAACCTAGTTCCCCTGTTTATTTACACCGTATAGACACGGGCGTTCTTTTGAGGTGTTAAGAAATAAAATAAAAATTCCAACTAATCGAAATGCCTTCCTGGGAAAAAGGTTTCAACGTTTATTTCCCTAAGGATATGAATAAATTATAATTAATCACAAGTTATTTTTTCTACAGTTATGCAATAAACAAAATTTATAAAAAGACAAGCGAGTTCCCGGCATGCGTTGGTATGCCACTTAATAAATAAATTATTTCTTCCTGCGTGTCCTTTCCCATTCGTCCTGTTCCCTTTCCGCCTCCCCTTCCTCTCCCGCGTCCCGTTTCCCTCACGCGTTCCGCCTTCCCTCTCCCTAATCGCCTCTCCCGAATCCCCCGTCCCGTGAACCCCTATCCCAAATTCCCCCCTCCCGCATTCCATACATTCAATCCCGATACATTCAGTTTTCAAACAGCTCGCGTAACACCTATTGCAATTTATTATACAAATTTCATAAATGCCAGAGCTTACTTATATATATAGAAATCATCGCGGGTATGCACACATCAAATCCCCAAAGTTTCATCGCAATCAGATGATTGGTTAGAAAAGCATAATTTCATAATACTCAAATAGCTCACGTACCACCTATTGCCATTTTTATACAAATTTCGCCTAATTTCATGATGCCAGATATCACTATTATATACCTATAGAAAACATTGCTGGCATGCGCACATCAAATCCCCAAAATTTCATCGCAATCGGATGAATGGTTAGCAAAGCCTAATTTCATGACACCAGAGCCCATTTACGTATATAGAAACCATCGCTGGCAAGCGCACTTCAAATCCCCAAAGTTTCTTTGCAATCGGATGAGTGGTTAGCAACGCCTAATTTTATGACACCAGAGCCTATTATTGTATATAGAAACCATCGCTGGCAAGCGCACTTCAAATCCCCAAAGTTTCATCACAATCGGTTGATTGTTTAGCAACGCATAGAAATCACATATACTTATATAATCATACATTCAAATATTCGCATAAATGCATAGCTAATTAATAAGCAAGCATATTTTGATCGATCTTCATATAGGTACATATATAAATATAGATTACGACATGATAACAAAGAAAATACCAGAAAAAAGTTGATCAGACCACTAAGGTTAATTTTACTACCACCAAAGCACAGTTCACCCTATTCTACGAGCGAATTTGCTTCCGGCCGGATCGAGGTGTCCTTGTTACTTTTTTTATTGTTTACCGATAGGTAAATCTTTCTAATTAGAGAGAAAGCCTGGTGGTCTTTCGAACCTTCCTAATGACTTAACTAGCAGCTAACGGCTTTCCTAATGACGGAAGTTTGGCCCTAACGTCCTTACAAACCTTCCCGGTGACGCTGTTACCGAATTTACATCTGCTTTGCTTTAACATTTTTCGACCCAAATACATGCTTTATGAGTTAAATGTTTGAAACTGCCATAAGGCTTGGTTTTCAGATGAAAGTTACATTAAAAAAAAACTAACCACCGTATTTATTTATTTATGTTTAATTTAGTACAAAAAGAAAATAGAGGAAATAAAGTGAAGAGAAAGAATAAAACCAAATAAAAAGTTTAAAACAAAGTAACTTTTGTTTGTTAAGCATAGCTATCAAAATAATATTAATAAAAAAATAATAGGTATATTATGTAAACATAATAACAGAGGATTAAAACATAGATAACTGGTGTACGCATTGCATATTATAGTCCTACATACATGTGTTGTATAAAATAAGAAATAATAAAATAAAATAACCAATTAAAACATAAAAATAACCGTTGTTTATTTAGCAAATAATAAAAAAATAATAGGTATATAAACTAAACATTTGTTTTTGTTAATCCTTTGGGATTAACAAAAATATAACTCCTGTTTGCATTGCATATTATAGTCCTACATGCATATTTTGAATAGAAAAAGAAGAGAAGGAAATAAAATAAATGAACAAATTAAAACATACAGATAACCGTGGTTTGTTTAACATAGTTATTAAAATAATAATGATAATAAAATAGAAGGTTTTATAATATTTTTTCTAGTTGTATTATTTTAATCTTAATATATAAAACAAAGTCGGGTTAGTAACACCATTTATAACTCAAGAACGGCTGGACCGATTTTTATGATCTTTAATTTGTTGGCTTTGTCTCCGCCCTGTATACCAGAATAGATATTAAAACATTGGAAAAATTCACGAAAAAAATATTATGAAGAAAATTCTTTTCCTCATACATTTTGTATGAAACGAATTCTCATATTTTGAAAGACCTGCAGGAATATTGTGATAAGTGAAATATTGAGTAGTGAGTGAATTCCAAAAATTCAAAAACGTCAAATGTCAATTCGCTGACTGTTTTGCTTTTGTTCTTAAACATATAATTCTGCCCCTCTTTCTTACACACTAGGTACATGTAAACAGTTGAAAATGATACAAACGGTAAACGTATGTCTGTATCCCTCCAAAGGAAAGATACAATAGGTTATTATAATAAATCTCCCTCACACTTACAAAGAAAATGAAAAGGAATTCCCGCAAGTAAGTCGAAAAGTAAGAAAATCACAAAAAATATAAATCCGTACCCAACACCATCCCCGATACTGGCAAAAACAAATCACGGACAGTTGCGCATTGTTTAATTTTTAACTTAATAAAAAACTGAATTTAATTCAGCTAATAAGTTAGGGGGCATACATTAATTACGTGAGCTCAAATGGGATAGGAGGGGGGGTCCAGCAAAATCTCACGTTACCTGAAAAGAATATACGAAGTGGCTTCAAATTTATCTCTCCAAGGGGGGGAAGGGTCTAGATTGGAAGAAAAACTACTCACGTAATTAATGTATGCACCTTTAACACAACAGTTATTGATTCTGAGGCGGCACGAAGTGGAGAGACTAGTATGAAGGCATTTTATCCCTCCAGCCGGACTCTCTCGAATCATCGCCTTGTAACGCAGTGGGGGGAATGGATTCATTCATCCTTCACTCCTGGACACATTCGCCCGCAGATTCCTAACCACACGTCGTACGTTTTGCCTTCCCAGACCTTCCTCTCATTATTTTCCTTAAAAAGACCCTTCATACTGAGATGACATGACGAGACGACATGATGGTTATTATTTTCCTCATGGCCTCATATGTGGAGCAAATGCAAAAAAAAATCAAAAACTCCTGTTCTGAGAAAAGGTTAAAAAGACCCTCCACACAGCATCTCCAAAGATAACATAAGCTCCGAGGGAAATTATTTTCTTCATTGCCTCCTATATGGGGCTAATGTAGAAAAATCAACCGTAAACAATAAACTGCTATGTGCGATCAATTTGAAAATAAAATTGCACTAGGAATTTTTATTATATTTTCTGTCGCTCCATTTAAGCTCCACTGAAAGATTCAATTTGCTATTTCTTACAGAAATATATGTTATACCTAGTTGAAATCGGTATTGTCCCCGAATGGGAAAAAATTGGTTTGATCTTTTGGAAAACAACAAAAGATGTCGATTATGGAAGCGAAGAAATTCTGTACCCGAAGCCTCTCGTAAGTCGTAATTCAAGCTACAGTAAACACGCTATTTTCATGCGCTATAGGTTTGTAGTTATTTGTTGTAATAGCATCCAAATGTATTATCCTTAAACACGCTTACTGGGTGTTTTTCTGTTTGACTAGAATTATTATAATATAAATATGTAGATAGTTAATATTCGAGTTAAATCGAACACTTTATGTTTCACAAAATGAAATCATTCTACGGAGGTAGGGGAAGAAATGGTGTAATTTCCTGTTTCATTTTTTTTTATAAACCTTAATAATGGACAATTGGTACAGATACAAGGATTTACACATTTTAAAATGTGTACAAAAAGAAAAATAATATTTAACACGAAAGGAAAAGAAGATTTCACTAAATATATCTAGTTTTTTATTTATTTATAATATTATTATCTAATTTTTATTAATTATTAAAATATTATTAAAATATTTTCCCTCAAGGCTTGTGTCATCTTAGGGAATACTGTGTGGAGAGTCGTTTTAAGGAAATAAAAGAGAGGAAGTTCTGGGAAGGAAGGGAAAGATATGAGGGGTGGTAGGAATCTGGGGTTCAGCGTGACTAGGAGTGACGGACTTATAAATCCATCCCTCCAACTGCGGTGCAAGGCGATGGGTTGGGAGACTCCGGCTAGAGAGGCCGAGTTCTAATAGATATTAAGTACAAGTAAAAAAATTAATAAAATGAATAAATTTAAAATAAAGAAATGATGGTTTTGATTTAAGTACATTACAAGTTTCATTTGAGTTTAAACTTTTTTAAGGGTACAGTTATTTACAGATATGTCCGAGCAAAGAGTTTTATGCGTAATTTGATTTAAAATATTATAAAATAAGATATTCTGATGGGACTGGTGAGTCAATAAAGGAGTTCACAATCTTAAACAGAAGCAGTAGTAACATAATAATACTCGTATAATAATGGAATAATAAAATAAAAAATTGAAAAACAATGTATTCCAAATTTAAAAGTATTTACTTTCAAATTTGGAATATTTTCCTCCTAACCTGGACAGGTGAATAGTAATCATATAAATCCACTATATTTATAAAATTGTCCGGCAGTGGTTGTGTTGCCCGGGATTATTATAGAGCCAAAATAATTGGTCAAGAATATATTCCTTATTTAGGAGAGGATTTGCGTATGTTGTGGGTAAATCTTTCAAAATATTGACATACTTAGCTACTTACTTAAGTTCAATTTTTTTATTAAATTGGAGTTCTTGAATGGGTTGAGGAAATTATTTCACCAAACAATTCCATTTTACACGCGGAAACAACTATATTTCGCACGAGATTAAAACGGATTAAGTTTTAATAGAAAATTAGAATTTTGATCTATTCTTCGCGAAATATTTACAGAATCACAAGTAGCAACCCTTTCATAATTTCCTGTCTTAACTTTAACGCACGCCAAATCCCCGAAAGCGAATGATTTCGTTTAAATATTTAACTGAAATGAAAACACTGGAGCCTGGGTAAAACGCCGAAAGGAAAATAAACGCCACAGTGAATGGGCAAAGTACTCACGTTCACAATGTTGGTCACAAACACCTTAAAAAATAAAAACATTTTACCGACGTAGGCTTTGTTATTATGACTCGGGGCGACATCTCTTCCTTAGGAGCCGTAATTGGCGGCGTTCTTGGGAAAAGAACGCCTCAGTCGCTTCAGCCCCGTTCTCGTTAGGAGTGACATGACAGGGAAACACAATATGAAAGGAGCATGAGACAATAAGGACGCGAGCATTAGTGTGAAGAGTGTCCTAACACCGCCGCCGCCCGGCCCGGTCGCTCCTTCACCTCCGGGAATCTCCGGGAAATTCTTTTCCCATTTGTGGGAACTTCCTACAAATATATTTTATATTTGAGCCACCCCAGTTCTAAAACCTTTTCGACTTTCACATCTCTCCTCTCTGACGAACCCTTCTCCCACCACTTGCACTGATGAACTACTTAGCTATAAGACAAGAGCGCAGAAAGGGGCGGGTGGGTGTGTCTACGTGTAAGAGCCTTTTGGTTGCACGATTTACTAACAAACAATTAGTGCGAATTGTTTCGAGTTTTTATCTTCGTTCCTTTGTATTTGAGAAACAAACAACGTCAGAATTATATCTGTTCGGATAATTATTATCTCCCCCTGTGGGAGGATTATATTTTTAAATTTAAATCAGTAACTTACCATAAGAAAAAGATAATTAACTTTCTTACAATAAAGAATATTGGTAAGTATTTCGAATAAATTCGTGAAAAAGCTTTCAGAAGTTTCCATCCTTCCAAAAAATCCATCAATTTTGATAATGATGGAAAACAGTTTTTTAAACGTGCCTTAAAAACTCTTATTACTGCATACGACTATTATTTTACTACTGTATTATAATATTAAGTTGCGTATAATATTTTCTGGCTGTGTTTTGATAGTTCGTGTAGGTTTCTATTATTTATTTTATTTTATTATGTATTATTATTTTCTTTGTTAGACGCATAAATAAAGCAATATTTTAGAATAGTGAAAAATTAACATGGATATAATACGTCAAATAATATCAAAACTCGAATAACTTATATAGTTTGAATGTTTTCTAAAGAACATTTCACGCTTGCGCTATTTTGTTTTCAATTTTATGGGTCATTAGGGCGTACAGGTTCATATATTCAAATTTGGGATAAATCACCAAAAACCAGCTAACCCTAATTATAAAATGGTATATTATAGGCACCCATATGGTTAAGTATTTTTGATAAATGAAGCCGTGCTTTGAACCCAAAATAACACCGCGTGGTTTGGAAATACGACATTTTCCAATAAATGGACCACAATTCTGAAATGTAATATCGAATATTTTATTATTTATTTTTAAGTAAATACATGCAGTGTGAAAACAAATTGAGAAATCCAACCGCTAGAACCTGGGGAATTAAAAAGTAAATAAACATTGCAAGGAAGGTTTAAAGCTGGGAAATAAAAACACAATGTAAGCGCTTTTGTTGCACGTTATAGATAGCTAGATCAGGAATCTTAAATTAATTAACTGTGCGGAAACATGTACGAGTATTTTACATGTAGGTATAATGCATATAGTATATTATGAAAGTAGGCTTAGAGGACGGTGAATGAATATTTATTATACGCTATTGAATATAGCTATAACTTTATGGCTATCCATTGCTTCTAAAATAAAAAATACATATACTTTGTTTAAACCACAATTTTAATACGCCGACCGGTTTCGGAACAGTGTCCCTTCGTCCGGGCAAAATTTATAGGTACTTAATTAAGGTAAATAATATTATGGACTTATTGGTGAACATATATTAGTTGCTGAAGTGGGAGTGGAGGATTACTATGAATTGGAGGAGAGTAGGAAGAGGATATAGTTAGAAGGAGATATATTTTAAACATGTTTTTGATATATGCATGATTTGGTCGTTGATGTTGAAACCCACCTTTACAATAATAAAAAAAATACATTTTACTTTTGTAGATGCGATTCCGCAGATGTCTAATGCGTATTTTTTGACCTCATTCACTAGTTCAAATTCCTTTCCGGCTAAACTGGTGACATTCCATGTGCCGATCCTCAGCTTTGATGCTTTAGGTTTTTTCATGGTGCCTTTCTCCATGCTAAAAAGTTTGTGGCAAGCAAACTGTTTTCACTTGAATACGCGCTGTCACTTCTTATGACGTTTTCATTGCCGGAATATGTGCGGCAGTGTATTGCGTCCTCTCTACAGCTCAGTAATAAGAAAAGCCGAGCTTAGCACCAAGACAAAGATGGCAGTGTTTAAAACGGTATACCGCCCAACGCTCACTTACGGCCACCAGACATGGATGCTAAATTAACGAACACGCTCCAGAGTCCAAGCTGCCGAAATGAGATACTTGAGAGGAGTAGCAGGAGTTACGAAATGGGATCATATAAGAAACTCGACGATCCGAGATGATCTAAACATTGAACCACTGCTACTCTTCATAGAAAAATCACAATTGAGGTGGCTTGGGCATGCACTAAGAATGTCTGATGACCGAATTCCGAGGAAAATACTGAGTGCGATTCCAGAGGAAAGAAGTCCAGTAGGCCGCCCCAGACACAGTTGGGCGAGGCAACTCCAGAAACTGTGTGAGGAGAGGATGGGTCTACCATGGACAGAGGCCGAATAATCAGCACAAGACAGGGACTTACGGATGAGCCTTGTCGATGCAATGGGTCCCCGACACGAATAGGACAAGGGGAAGAAGATGTATGTATGTACATTTTACTTTTTTTGTATTAAACATCAACAGATTTGTACATTTGTTATTTTAGTTTTCTTCATTCAGTTCATTGTTTATTACATTTATTGATTTTTTTTTACTACCATGCTACTACACACGCCCGCATTGTGGTAGTCGATTTTATATACAGCGCAATACAGTAAATTCCAAAGAATATATCAAATATGAAACATAAAAGAATATAAAAAAGTATAGTATATAAGAATTTAAAAATACATAAAATCAAAGTAAGTATTACCAAGTAAACAAAAATATTTTTGATATTTTATACGTGCGCGTTACGGTGACTTAGGTAGGTATATTATTTTCCTAAAAATACATATCTACCTACCATTTGTACCTCAGGGCAGGAACCCTATATTGGATAACCAACATCTTTGCCTTAATTCACCCCAATTGGTTTGCTACGTGTTCAGGTCTTGACGGAGGATGCGCTTGCCCACCTTTAGCGTGATTGTGAGGAACTGGTGTAAAGAGACCCTTTTATCCAGCTAATCTCTCTCACTCCTGGATACACTGACCCCTAGATTCCTACCTACCCATCGTATCCTTTTCTTTCCCAGAATTTCCTCTCTTCCTTTACTCAAAATGACCCTCTGCACAACATCTCCAAAGATTACCCTTGTAAACCCTGGAGGGAAATTATTCTTCTCGGGATCTAATATGCGGGATTAATATGGTAAATTGCATTTCGTTGCCCTGAACGCAATACCAGATCGAATACCTTATTTCATATACAACATTTTTAATCGAAATACACACAAAATTCCTTGCTCGGGCGTACTGCAAAACTTATAATGCCCTAAGAGATATTGACATTTTCCATTGTACCCTTAAATCGTTTAAAATCAAACTAACCGTACAATGAACTTAAATGAAAGATACTATTTCTTGTTTATTAGTTTATTTTTAAAAACTTTTTATATAGATTTTAAACAACTACTTGAAACTATTATTTCTGTATTGATTATTATCACCTTTTTCATATTTTTTACAACGTGCTTCCACCATATACCTAGTATAATTGTTTAACCCTTAACCGGAATCGTGGGTCCATTTGGACCCGACAAAAACAAAAAAACCGTTTATTTATTAAACGCGCGCAGTTACACTTTTGCGCGCCAATCTAATCTCATTACGTCGCGTTTCAATTTACTGGAAGTGGAGGTAACGAACTATCGAGGGTCCAATTGGACCCACGATTCCAAGTACGTAACTTTTATGTAAATGTAAACTCATTTAATTTGTATTGTTTTAGGTATTTTTTGGAATAATGGCGTGTAATCTTACTGATAAAGATATTGAAGAATTGTTATTGGACGAAAATGAGTTAGATTCAGAACCTTTAAGTGATTTTGAACCTCGTGACGAAGAAAACATAAGTGAAAATGAAAATACGGCACACTTATACACTTCACACTCTAGTGACTCTTCATCCGATCAAGAGGAAGATGTTATTTATGTGGTCCTAAGAATGACAATAAACAATCACAGAAGTGTGAAAAATGCTGCAACTATATATGTAAGATTCACATACAAAAAAGGATATTGTTTAGCAAGTGCCTTACATAAAATGATAAAAATACTGAGATTTTTTAAATTTTTTCATATCTCACCATTTTTTTTGTTTTTGAATGATCTCATAAAGAATGTTTGTTTTTGTTAATGGGAAGAGACGTAAAACCCTGTACTTTGATTAGTTTATTAATTTATTTTTTTTGTTATTATAATTTTACATGTCAAAAAAGAGACTGATAAAAACTTGTGCTAAACTTGGTTCCTAAGAAGATAAGCCAAAAAGATGTAAAAATTACCAATTAAAAATAATAAGGTATTTCTTCGGAACAAACGTCAACGGTTAATACGCACTTTTTTTTATAAAACTTAAATTAAAAATGTAACATTTTCAACCTCCCCCAATGCAAATAGTTGTCTTTTATGGTAATTAAGAAGAATCTAAAGGTTTTATAAAAAAAGTGCGTATTAACCGTTGACGTTTGTTCCGAATATTTACCAATAATAATTAAAAAAAATGATTAATAAAACTACCTTACACACTACAAACAACTAGTTTCAATACATCTATAACCCATTTAGTGGTTAATAACGTTTATATTACAAAAAAAACTTTATTTTAATTAGCGGGTCTATTTGGACCCACGATTCCAGTAACGTTGACCGAAATAGCGATTCCGGTTAAGGGTTAATAACCACATGATTCATTACCACACATTCATTTACCACACCTAAATATTATAAATATAACTTAACTGGTTTAAATTATATTCACTATTTAATGTACAATTACTTTATACACAACTGTATGCTTCCTAAATAAACAAAAATTTAAAAAAATATATTTAAAAAACTTACCGTCCAATTAGTAGGTACCAATAAAAATACGTCATGGGCTGAAATTAGTGCCGTTTACTTAATATTTAAAGATGACTGACTTTACTGTTCAAGGGTTTTTCTTATTTCAGATGGACAAATAATGTTATGCTTTGTGGTTATATTTATTATTCGTATGTATGAATGAAGTAAGATTTAATATGGTGTGTGAGCTTTGTTAGGAGGAAAAATATGTTATTTATTTCAATGATTTTCATTCACAACCTCGGAATAATTTTTTTTTTTTTATGTGGGCTCCATCATTTGAATCAATCTCAAGCCGAGGAATGTTGGGAGCCACACATCGTACGTCGTGGGAAGGTCTGTACTTTGTTTCAACATCTCCCCGCAAAGGTTCCAGCGGTTAAAGCGAAAGGTTAACAGGGCTGTCTTATTACATTCCTCGCGCACAACGTGTGACGGAGATACCAACCCGACCCGTATTTATTTGTTATCCCGTGTCGCAAACTGTCTAAGGCATGTTACTTTTCTGCCACCTACTCCTACATCCACCCTATTGCACCATCACGTATTAGTAATGAAAATTGACGCGGCGCACTCGTAAATCAAATAAACTGAATCACCTGTTTTCCTCGATTTCTAAGAAGAGTGACCCATTATAAAATAATACTTTATATATAATAATAGTATTGTGTAACTAAAAATCAAGTAGCGGTCCATGGGTTTTCAGTAAGCTAGAGTGGTAAGATTGAAAAATACGAGGTTATTGATGCTGAAAACAATTTTTTTTTTCAAAGTTTCAATTGTTTGTATGAAGATTTTCGGGATTCTTTCAGTTCAGGAATGCGCCGCATTCAAAATCTGGAAGATCTTCATACAAAAAGTTGAAATTAAAAAAAAAAAAAAAAACGTTTTTATCTACAACTACAACATCAATAACGTGGTGTTTTTCAATCTTAGCAAATCTACCTCTCTGAAAACTCAAGGACCGCTACTGCTAAATACGCCCCTATCGAAATATATATATTAGGTTCCGCCCGTTGCGTCTTTTTTATAACGCGAGGTATCGCGCGAGGTCGCTGAGGACCCAAAAAATAAATATGATTAAATTTTTGTTATAGATTACATTTTATGTGTTATTTTAACTGATGTGATAATGACTGGATTGAAATAAAAAGAAATATTGAAAATTAGATATTTGTTTTCATTGTAAAAGCTTAAAAATCAACAAAGAATTTTTTTCATTATTTTGAATCATACTTTTTCTATAGAAAACTTTTAAAAAAATCTAACCAATTTCTATCAAACTTATAACAATTTGAGATTGATAGAGACTTATTATTATTACAAAAAAAAATCGAGAAAATACAATGAAAAATATATAAACTTGGTTTTCCAATGTATTTTGTTGATTTTTTTGAGCCTCACGCCGAAACACAAGTTTGTATCTCACATCACACATGTGCAGACTGAATATTGGCAGCATTAGCTTCAAGTATAGCTCCTTTTAAGAAGCTACCTAAAGTAAGGAATCAGTGGGAACATTTAAAGTGTACATAATTAGCATTCCTCTAAAACCTGGGCTTTTAAAGACCCCACGCGACGGGTCGTGGGTTAAAAAGAGATTATTGCTGTATGAATAAATTGGTATTATTTTTCAATACTTGCCTTAATACCATCTGCATTTTTATTGTTTTATTCTCTTTCCATCATTTTTAATATTGTAACTATTTGATTATATACTATTTTTATTATTTGTTATTACATAATATTTTTATTATTTAATAATATTTAATAACACTTCTTAAATATGCGAACGATTCAGCACAGTCAAGTTCTCCTAGTGAGGTATTCACAAAACACCATTTATATACAGCTACTGGGGTCCTAGCAAAAGCGATCAATAAGGATTGATCGGATATCTTTCGGTAACTTCCCATCGTTCTCTAGGATAACTACTGATCGCTAACGTACAAATTAATAACAGTTGACGTCAAATATATCAAGAACACTCAGTCATTGTGAACTGTTACTTATTCGTTAGCGATCTGCAATCATGCTAGGGAGAAGTTACCTAAAGTTATCCTATCAATCCTTATCGATCGCCCATGACCCATGATCATTTTACACTCCACTACGAAAATCGATTTTTTCGCAGTTTGCGCTCGAGGTCACAAACTTTGAAAGGCTTAATCTCAAAAACTATTGGGTCTACATAGACAATTATAGTATCATTTTGTAGAAAATTTAGTTTAATTTAAAAAGGTCAACAAAAAGTTTTTTAAAAAACTAGTTCTTTAGTGTTGTAATCGGCAAAATTTGAAAAAATAACGATTTTTTCGCGGTTTTTCCGATTTTTGACAAAGTTGCGTTCGGCGGTCGAGGTCAAAAACTTGGATTATTCATTAGGCCAACATTATAAACAAGCCTGCAAAAAATCAGAACTACCGGATTTAACGCATACTGTGATGTATAAAGTTACTGGACTAGATGTTTTATATAAGGAATTTGTTGTTTTACTTCCAATTATAATTTATTTACCTGTAAACTGTATATCGAGCGTAGAAACAAATAAATCTTCAGAGAAACGTTTTTTGGTCTGTCGTTTTACTCAGAGTCCATGCGATCTTTGAAGATGCTATGTGGAGGTCTATTTTATGAAAATAAGGAGGGTGTATTTTAGTTTGTTAAAGGATGGAGGAAACTTCACAGCTGGCAAGTTGCAATAAAGCATGTTCTGGGTAATATGACAACTGTATAAAGTAGGGCACGCGTTTTAGGTACCATCTTCTATTGTTTTATACTATATATCCTTCCCGCTAAATATGCATGATCTTTACCTAGTTTATTAATTTTATTTTTTATGTATTATATTATTTAAAAAAAATATCACCCAGACTGAGAAATATAATAGTTTTCAGTAATAGTTTAATAATCACTAAATAGATTAAAAAATATATTTTTTTGAGTTTCATTTTTCTGTATAACTGTATAGTTACTGCGGTGCTATAACGATTGTATCTTTTATGCGAATTGCCGGGGAATCGTCGCATTTCCTCAGTGAAACATTTCCATCCTTAGTCCAAATATATTTATATCTAATAGATTTTGTGGGCTGTGCTAACCATATGAGTTTCTTTTTTGGTGGTGTTAGTTTTTCATAAACGTTAATTTTTCTCTATGATCCGAATACTATATTTCTACTGGGCTTAATGCTTATTTATTGTTTTTTGATGTTTATTAACCCTGTCATTCAACCCTACTGAATTGAATTAATCACTTATTACTTTTTTTTTGTATTTCTTGGGCATTAACTATGTAACAATTTCTAGACATTTTGTTTTGAAGAGTTTTAATTTTCAATGTGCATTTGTTACTTTTAAATTTTCTGCGTTTTTTTTAAGTTTTATTTGAAGTTTTAAAATTTTAAAGTTTTAAGTTTGCTCGTGAATGACATGGATGTGTCGAAACCGGTCGCAGAAAATTTAAAATTTAAGTAACAAATGTACATTGAAAATTAAAACTCTTCAAAACACTTATTACTTGTTTAGTTTAGCCTGGTTAACTAT
The DNA here is from genome assembly GCA_917563855.2 of Limnephilus lunatus. Taxonomy (NCBI): domain Eukaryota; kingdom Metazoa; phylum Arthropoda; class Insecta; order Trichoptera; family Limnephilidae; genus Limnephilus; species Limnephilus lunatus. Next base: position 93,435,504 of record OU830595.1, on the reverse strand, counting down.
GGAGTTGTTTTTTACGTCACTGTGTCACTTTATGTCACTGCAGTCTAGTGTCTTTAACAGAAGTTCTATAAAATTTTTAATGCTTTCACTTTTCTTCACAGCAATATGGAATGGATAGACGGATTTCGATAGATGTCTCTACTGTATTCTTTTGGATGTTGTTGAAAAACGATTTTGGACATTTAATTTCTTTTAGCGTTTCTTTCATTTTTGTGTCATTATTTTTAAAATAATCTTTATTTTATTTTAGTTCACTTTCAGGTTTTTCAAAATTATAGATCTAATTTGACTAGGATTCCACACCCTTAGGAAATGTCGGATTTCTCTCTTGATATTTGAAAATAATTCATTAAAATAATTTTGTTTATATTTATACCTGTATATATAGATATATATATATATATTTTACATCCATTCACTCATTATTTGAAGTAGGTAACTGTTCTTTGAAACTATCCATTTATTGTTCGATAAAAGTTTCACTTTTATCAATTTTTGAACGCACTTTTTAAAACATATTTTTATTTTTTTTTATTTGTGTTATTTATGACGTGAAATCTATCGACGAAATATTGTTTTGAAATAACAGTGCTCGGTAGACAGCAACTAAATGTTCACGTAAGCCACTAGATGTGATAGATATATAAAAAAGCTGTCATTTTATTTATGTTTTTTAAACTTTTAAAGCAGTTATTGTGAAAAAGCGCCTATGATTTGATTAGCCAAAATGTTTTGAAAGTCACTTTAAAAAACTTAAAACAGTTCTTTGTATGAACCATATAACGTAATGTCTAAATTCCAATCTGAGTATGGGGGAAAAATGTTTTTTTGTTGAAGAACTATGTCTTAAGAGCATAATTATGTGAAATAAACTGGTCGATCGTCGTGGGACCGAGCCTTGCTAAAGTTGACTGCTTTATGTCATCATCTTATTTACAGAACTTCAAAAAAATAACAGAAATATTTTGAAATTTGTTGACTGGTAAGTTATTAACATATTTCTTGTTGTGAATCGGGTTATTATATTATCATATAGATTTTGTTCTATGCAAATACGCCAAACCGGTAATGGCAACTAAAGATAAAAGTAGGAAGTAGGAAGCATGAAAGGGGGATTACTATTACAGTATAAAAGATTATGTTAATCTGCAGGATCTCTTAGCCTAATTTTACCAATTTTTGCAATAATTTTAAAATATTTTATGTTTTATGGATGAGGATTATTTTTCTTGAACAATTTGAGCCTATAAAGCTTAGGTAGGTACCAAATTTACCTTCCGCAGTTTATGCAAATAAGTTTGGAAAAATTTTAAGGAGTTTGAAATTACTTCTTTAATATCGAGCGCTTTTCGGTTGTCTATCCATTAAATAATTCTAGAACGTAGCCCTCTTTTTTTCTATGGATTTATTTCAGGTAAAAGTTGAGTTAAGAACTTTCTTGTACGTATAAACTGCTCCGTAATGCCCTTGGTTCTGCGTACTCTCAGCGTACAAAATCCTAACTTAACGTGAATTTCAAGTCGATATAATATTATCGAGGGTGGTGTATTATTATTGTTTTGGAACAGACAAAATGGTTTGAAAGGTCAATTTTAAAATAATAAATATTGTAATAATCATTAACTTTTTCGCTCGCCATGATTTACAATAAAAACACATAAATCTGTTACAAAAAGTGTATGCGTTTTTTTGTAAATTATTTACGCTTGATCTAGAAAATTAAGACATAAGAAAAAGAAAATTTCCTAACGATAGAACTTAACATTTGCGAGCTGCTTTTAGTGTACATACACAGATTGTCTTCTTAATAGTTAATCTATAATTTATGCCCAGGGTTTCGTTTGCACGTGCGTTCAGATGATGTTTTGATGAGGACTGAATTATGTATGCGGTACCAATGAATTTGAATAATCATGTTATCGATGCCTCCATCTCAAACAGATCCCAAAACCCCTCGAACTAAAAAATGTATCGAAACATTAAAATTGCAGTCAGTTATCAAATATTAACAATGTGGGTATCCAATCTCTTGAACACAAAATGCTAAATTCATTTCAGGCGTGAATCTACCCTTTTGCCCGCAGTTTTATTTTATTCGTCATAAATTTATGAAAGGATTCATAAATAATTTATGGACATTCGCCCCGGTATATCGCGTGGAATTGATTACAATAATATGTCCGCGGGACGTATTCGTACCTAAGATTTCTCGAATTCTTTTTATTCGCTTATATTTCTTAGACACTTTTTCCGATAATACAAGCCCATTAAGGCCCGCTGTATGGGAGGAATTTGTACTGTTGTGGCTTTTATTAAGTCGGAAAAAGTTTCTTGATCCCCAAGAGAAATGAGGTTGCGTCGACAGCGGTAGCCAGTGTGACACTGTCCGTTAGCATATGATTGCTATTACTAAATTGTTAGGGGACTGTTTGTTTTGCAGTGTATTAATACGGGCAAGTATTTTGGCAGTGTTTTCCTCCCCTAAAGATTTCGCAGAAACAATAATTTTCGATGGAGAATGATAGCGGAAGTATTGAAATATCTTTAGTTATGTAGCCTTAATGCCCTAAATAGGTTACTAATAATGTTCGTACCTGTCAACAAAGATAAGAATAAGGGTTATTTCATAGAATTTGAACAATTCATCTCTAAAAATTTTGTAAAAGTTTAATTCATGTTATTTAATTATATCATTATTGACCAATTGTCTCACAGGACTGAAACTATAACAAAACTGGAGTAGAACTTGAATTTTAACTTTGAAATTTGATGAATTGTTTAAATTCCCTAAAAAACCTATCCTTAGAGTATTTTATTCGTTAATATTACTGCTCCTACTTAATTAGATAAAAACCATCCAATTAGATTTATGAAATAAAATGTCTTTTCGGTAGAGCTTTGTCACAACGCAGAAGTTTCCGGGCTTGGTAATCTTCAGAAAGCCACGATGACTCACTGACAATGGCACGTATTTCTTCCGGTTCAACTCTTATTGACATATTCAAAGGAGTGGAAATTTCTCCGTGGTGCAATAACTTTACTTTAATCCTTTTTTAGTCAACCTGACGGCAGTGCTGGAGTTTTATTCAAAGCATTCAACATCTTGTCTCTAAATGGGACAGAAGTAAAAAAAAATGTTCGTCTGTGTGTTTCAGGATGAATAAATAAAAGTATTGATTTTCCATGAATATATTTTCAAGCATCCTAGCTTTCATCGGAAAAATGATTTATGTTCTCATATCTGATAGATGCATAAACAGAATATCAATACATCATAATATAACATAACCAAGTGTGTTTTCCGACTTATTTTTTTGCTCTTATCGGTTGTGTTTACTGAATTTATAAGTAAATTATTCTCAATTTTGCGATACTGTTCACTTCCAGAATAGGGAGCAGATTATTTGAAGAGGTAAATTTTATGAATATCTGAAAACTGAAAATAAATTTTAAAATGCAGGGGTTGGTTGTCATGTAGGACATAATATTGTAAAGATTAAGTACACGTTTAAATAATTACACTAAGGTATATACGATAGTTATGGTATTTACAAAACCATCAATATTGGAAGACTACAAAAATAATATGTATTAATAACACCACACAATGTACAGGCAGGAACCGAAGGACATTCAAAAAATTTATTACTGATAAAACGAAAAAAAAGTGCTTATCATCAGTATTATCACCCATGTTATTATCTAAATCTACGAGATATAGTTTTTTTCATGTGAATACCGCAAAAGAATCCCAACTACCCCCAACCGCCTGGAGCCAGTGAGAACATAACTTCCCAGATTGTGAGGTTGAAAGTAGTAAGGAGGCATAGGAGATGAGAAAGAGGAAGTTGGGGAAGTTCACGGCTATTGAGATCTGGACACCAAACAACGACAATCAACTTTTTAATTCTGAATAGTGGTCTTACAATATGGCGGTATTGAACCTTTAATATTTTGAATTGTTAAATTGTAATAATACGCCGACTGGTCAAGACTCGCACTCCGAAGGTCGCGGGATCGAATCCCGGCGTGGCAAATAAATTTTATTTGATTAATTTGTGTTATTTCACAATTTATTAATTAAAAATAATATACAGTATATTTGCTGCACGTTCCAGAGTTGGAAGATACTCTCAGTATCGCCCTAGTGTAAGACCACCATTCAGAATTGAAACATTGCTTGAAATGGCTTTAGCCGTGTTTGGTGATCAGATCTGAATAGCCAGATACTTCCTCACCTTCCTCTTCCCTATGTTTTTCCCCTCCCCACTACATTCAGACTTATAAGATACTCCAATTGGGGATGCCATAGTCCCACTGGCTCCAGACGGGAGCAATTGGGACTCTATGCGGTATTCATGAAAAAAAAAAAAAAAAATACAATCTATCAAATAAAATTAATTTGGGCACGCTGTGATATAAACCCGGGACCTTCGGATTGCTATTTGAGAGCTATACCCCTCGAACACGGATGCCATCAAAGATAATCTAATAAAGCAAAAGGATTACAGCTGTAGATGAAAAAGGAATATTCTTCTTTGCTTTCTGTGCTCTACTGTATAATTTTGAACTCGAGGTCAACTTCAGGAACAGCAGCGTAAAACGACCATATGTGCAATATAACACCGTCTTAGGATTTTCGGGACCGCCACAGTGCAGAATAGATGTGATGGCGCTTTTCCTGTGTTAACGGAGGGGCGAATAGTTGACATTGTGGCACTTAGAGTGGTTGTGGGAACAAGAGGCAGGATTTACACATCGAAGAATATCCTCTTAGTAGAATTCCGTCTTACGGATTCCAACATTAAAAAATACTGTGTAAAAGCCCGTAAATTGGTAAATCTTAGGTTTTACTGGTAAATCTTCGGATTTCCCAACATTAAACGTTGATAGACTTAGGATTTACTGTAAAATCTTAAGATTTACCGTAGTTTGGACTTTTACAGTAACATATACAACTCTTATTGTTAACTAGTGCATACCCATTAAAAAACTCGTGTGAAATTATGATAGTAGGAGATGTTATGCTGAAAATATTCATAAAATATTTTACTCAGAAGCCATTGCCTTTCAAAAATAAAAATTGTCAGTTTTCTTTAAAATATATTACCTAATTATATTTTTATCGATAATTTGAAACACCACGAAATCTGTCAAAATTTCGTATTATACATTTCGAATGGAATTATTAATAATGTATTAATAACATAAAATAATTTTTCTAAAATAGGTACCTACCTAGCAGGTACCTAGGTATTACAATTTATTTTATAATTTCGAAAATGACACTTAAATTCAAAGCCAATTATATTCTATTGAACGTGAAAATTGTCGCACAGGAATAAATCACACACAAATCACTAACGCACGTCATCACAGACAACCGAAATTAGTAAGCTTGATAATATAGCAAGTACGAATACCAGCAGATCTCTTAACAAAATAAAAACTTGTTCCTCCTAATGTGAAACATATTTTAAACTGTATTCGGTGTAATATTAAATACTTGAATTCTTTCGAGAAACAAGGGTAGCTATTCTCTTTGTCATTATAAGACAAGAAATGTTACGCTAAGCACGCTTGAAGTAGTAAAACGAATTCCACCTTGAGAATCTACGGGAAGTGTTCAAATTCTGTTTTATTGAAATAGCTAACATGACCTCCCACTGGAGTGGAGAGGGGGTGATAGGAATATACCTATGTAGCTATAACTGCGTGATAACCACTACCATGTGACATTAATACTGATTTATTTTATAATCAATTTTCTTAAAAATCAGACACTTTTCTTTCTCCCTGGATAAAGACCGCCATTCAGATATCGATATTAAAAATAACCCTCCACAGCGAACTAAACTTATTTTCCTCCTGCGTAGAGTTAATGTGAAAAATGCCATTATAAAATGTTTTGTGGGTCGTCGCTAGTTACGCAATATTAATGAAGTGTAATAATGTCAAATAAATGGCGGTAGGGGTAGAAAAAAAATGAGATTGTTGTGGAACCTTGCACCTTGGATCAAAAATAAATAAAAGCGTTTTTTTTATTATTTCATAATGAACTTTGCATTACAATATTCAAATGCATTATCGCTATCACCATGCTAGGCTCATGCCCGTTTCATGGCAGTCTAATATAGGCTATTTGCCAATGTAATAATAAGAATTATAATAAACAAAAAAAAAACACAAAATAAAAATTAAAACTAAAATGAAACCGATTGATAAAAAAGATATTTAAAAAAAATGATCAACTTAGTTATTCAACTAGACAGTTCATATGGAAAAATAACCAGAAAAAATATATCTATAAAGATATAAGTCAGCCTTATTTGGCTTTTCAACTCTTTTTCATTTGCACTTCCAAATTTACTTAAAATATTTTATTACTTTCCCAGGAACCATTCCTACTCCGAAAAAAAATTTCGCGTTACATAAAATTCCTTCATTAACATTGCATGGCATTGTGAACGAGTCACAATGCCCGATAAATGGCACAATACGAGTGATGCCATATTGTGCGGTAAAATAACGATACTGATTTGATATTTAAAAACACAAAATAAAAATTATCATATTTGCGGTCTTGATATTATACTCTTTGAAATAAATTACTATAAAATTAAAATTGTATGTTATTTTAATAAATATCTCGGTATGATTTAGGACAAAGCAAACTATACTTTTAAAAACTATACCATATACTTTAGAAGTAGTCCCAATCTTTTTTTAACCGAAAACAAACACTTTCTACTCAAAACAACAACCAGAATCGTTGTGCAAATGAGCTTCACATAAAAAAAGTAACGTACTTTCGGATGCACCCATTATTCAAAGCACGCTTTAGTCGCACCAATTAAGTCTGCATTATGTATGCATTTTTCACTATTTGGTAATACTCCACTGACGTCATACTTAGTCTAGTCTACATATGTAGCACCTATGTATGAAAACACTGTGCGAATAGTGATAGTGATTGAATACTATGTGATTAGTTAGATATTCTGACTATTATAATATTTTTACAAATTTACTTGGAGCCAGTATTTTCACAGAATTTGAACAAATTATCATAATATTTCAAAGTTATATTTCAAGTTCTGTGAAAGTTCTACTGCACTTCTGTTATTATTTGATTATGGGCCAGTTGTTTCACAGAACTGAAATAATAACAGAACTTCAATAGAACTTCCATTGAACAAACTGGAATTTGAAACCTTGAAATTTTATGAATTGTTGATATGCTGTGAAACAAACCGTAGATATGTACATGGATATTTTTAGAGTTTGTATGAGCAAAATATTAAAAATAACTGTACAACCACACTGTGCTAACTTATATGTAAAAGCCCATATTGCCCATTTAAGAAATTTAACTCTATGTTAAGGCTTCAATATACAGATGACAATAAACCTGGGTATATTATTAAACGTGAAAAAATCTACAAAATAATCGCTGCAAACATGCTACGGAATTCACTTCGTTAATGCGAATCAAATTTTTCACACTCAATAATATAAATCAGGACTTACAAAAATCTTTTCGACTGTCAAGACGTATTAAGAAGTGCGATTTAGATCAGATCTGATAATCCAACCCTCTCTACATAAGGCGTGTGTTATCGAGATGGTGCCAGCAGTGTTTTTAAGGTGTCAATCCATCATCCCCTCGGAGAGTCAATGATTCACTCCCCTGGCTTCCCCTGCCTCCGCCCCGCCCCCGCCTTAAATGATCTTAGCGGTGACTCTATGGTATTCTATTTATACGTCCGTCATTCCAAAAATCGTATACATTTTCAATTTTCTCATTTATATGAACATTTTTGCCTCGCTTACAAGGAACTAGATTTATACATTTTTAGACAGTGTAATTGTTCTCACTGCGACATTCACCCTTACTTATGAAAACAGTGTAAATAACACGCGCCGCGTGAGGTAGGAATAGATTCATGGACAATATAAATATCACCAGACACATTCAATTAATTTCGGTTGTCTGCGATGATGTGCCTGATGTAAAATATTACTTGGCATTCCTGCGTAATGTAATGTAATGCGTAAAATTATTCACGTTCAATTATTTTCAAAATTGGGATTGATTGTTGGAAATAAGATATAAAGTAGATACCAAAAAAATTTTAATGTGATAATCTGTATTAAAAAGTATATTTCTTTCATTTAAATTTTCGACAGATCTAAATTTGAATCCCTGATGATTTTTAAAATGTTACTGACGGTGTTCATTCGACAGGCTTCACAAATCCTATTTTTTTATAAAGTTATATGATTTTTCACGGGTCTGCGCTTGTAGTAAAATAATTATACATAAGACGATAAAAATATTTAACAGATATATAACACTTTTAATAACACATAATAATAACATATATTAAAATTATATACAACATTTTTTAGTGGTAAGGTTTTAAGGTAAAGGGAACTACAAAATATTTATAAATAAAATATACCGATTCTCGGGTAGTAGTTTGCTTTCCGATAAGTTATACTAACGGCCATAATTTTATTTGGCAAATTCAGAATAATAATAATTATTAAAACACCTTAGATAATTTGCAAAGATTGAAGAAGTTAATCTTCTAAACCTGAGCTGTAGTTTCAGAAAATGAATGAACCTGCACTACTGGAGAAAATTATATTATACGCGAGGTCAATTTCTTTAAAACTACATAATACATTTAAAAATAAAAGGCTGCTCCATAGAAATCTTTCAGTTATTTTATTAAACATTTTTTTAATACCTAAAATACAGAATAAACCTAATTAAAGCTTTTTTCTTAAAACCACAGTAAACCTAGTAATTTTTCACGATATTTTAATAATTTCGTTGAAAATATTTCATTCAGGGATGAAAGAGTTAAATACACAAAAGATGTCAAAAAAAGCATATGTGCGAATAAAATTTGTTCGGTTTTATGAATGTGCGATATCGATTTATTATGTTTCTACGCCGAAAATAGTTTTGTCTCACCAAAATTTTAATTTAAAATTCGTTTAGGCGATACAGTTCATAACATGGTAATTTTATGAAGTATCGAGGGAAGCTTCCTCGGTTATGCTTACGTTCCATGACTTGGCAAAAAATGCAAAACCGGAAGAATCAGGTCAAAGCGTGAATTGCTTCAATTCCGTCTCACTCAATTCAGCTGCAAAATAATGAAATTCGTAAATATATCCATTTCAATGCGATCTTCCAGGGGGAGATGGAATTCGTTTATCTGAATTATACTTCTAATTTTATATGAATATTAAATTAGTAAGCCAAGAGATAATAAAGTGGTTGAAAGCTTTGGAACAATGTTATTTCTCGTCTATGTTAAAAATGTATTTATCACGTGGAAGTATGTATTCCTATTCTGATTAGTATAGGCATTATTTATTATAGTAATCACTTTCCCGTCCTTAAACAAAGTTTTGACTTTAAAGAACACATTTTTTTAAATTCTTATAATCACATTCACTACCCATTTTCTCCAGAGTTTATCGAATTCATTAATATTTATTAATTTATTTATTAATCATTTAAAAATCAATAGTTGAATTTAATTTTTCTTTTAGATAAAAAGGAGGATAAAGAGGATAAAGAGGAGGACGGAACGTGAACAATGTCGAATTGGTACATGGAATATCAGAGGAGGAATGGAAAGAAAGATGAACGAATTATGCGATGCAATGGATAGTAAATTTTTGGATATACTTTGTGTGACAGAGAGTATGAAAAAGGAGAGCGGTACAATGCAGCATAATGATAAGTTCGTCATCTGGTCTGGGAGACCGGATACGGAGAGGGCTTGTCAGGGTGTTGCAGCGCTACTGTCTCCCAGAATGGTTGAATGTATGTTGCAGTATGAATGTGTAAGTTCGAGAATAATGTGGATCCGATTTAAAATTGGGTTGACAAGGGTGTTTCTTGTTATCGGCTATGCTCCTGTTAATTCTGAAAGCGACGAAGTGAAAGATGATTTTTGGACTGGTGTGAATGACGTAATGAGATTAAAAAATTTGAATGAAAGGATTATAATGGCGGGCGATTTGAATGGGTGGGTGGGAATTAGACGTGATGGATTTGATTCAGCCTTAGGTAAGTTTGGGGATAAAAGAACGAATGACAATGGGAATAGAATACTTGAAGTATGTTTAGAGTGGAACCTGTTTGTATCGAATACCTTCTTCGATCATAAAGGTATCCATCAATATACGTGGGAAAGAGGAAATGAAAGATCATTAATCGATTTTGTGGTAATTGACTCTAGGTTGAGAGCCGTTACTGAGGACACAAGAGTTTTCAGAGGGGCTGAGGTTGAAACTGACCACTTTCTGGTGGTGTCAAGAGTAAACCTCTTTCGCGGATGGCGCTCTAAAGTGAAAAAGGTATCAACTCCTACCAGAGTCAAAGTAGAAAAACTGCAAAACGCTAATGTCAGAAGTGAGTATGAGAAGCGTGCAGAGACGAGATTGAATGAGAAGGAAATGGATGGTCTAAGCATTGATGAAGCATGGAACCACATAAAGGTTAGTCTTTGTGAATCTGCTAGAGATGTGTGTGGAATAAGTACGCAAGGTAGGAAGAAAGGTGACGCATGGTGGGATGACGAGATTAAAGCACTGGTCTCAGAGAAGAAGAAAGCATGGTTATGTCTGATAGCGGCTGGCAGTGCTTCTAGCGAAGAGAGAGATAGAGCGAAAGAAGTATATAAGGGATGCAAGAAAAGAGTAAGTGTTGGAGTGAAAGTACGAAAGAAACGTCTGGAAGAGGAAGAGGGAATAAAAATGACAAAAAACTTCCAAGAAAACATTAAACTGTTTTGGAAGGAGGTCAAAAAGTCCCGGAGCGGTCCAGAGAATGGGAGCCTAAAAGTGATAAAATCGAAAGATGGAAGAATGTTGACGAATGAGGAAGAAATAAATGAGAGATGGATGAAATATTTTGAGGAAGTCTTCGAAAGCAACCCGAGTGATAGTGAGGCCAGCGGCGAATCGGGTATAAACGATGACGGAGTGAATGTTATCAAAATCAGCATGGATGAAATTAAAAATTCGATAAAATGCATGAAGAATGGTAAGGCTGTAGGTTTCGACAATATTGCGGCAGAATACTTTAAAGGAGATAGCCATATTATTCTCACATGGTTGTGCAAACTTTTTAACCAGTGTTTAGAGGAGGGTTACACGCCATTAGATTGGAGAAGGGCTGTAATCATGCCATTATACAAAGGTAAAGGGTCACGTATGGAATGTGGGAATCATAGAGCTATTAGCCTGCTAAGTTCAGTCGGCAAGTTGTACGGAAGAATATTGATTGAAAGGGTAAGAATGGAAACAAAGGATAAAATATGGGATGTGCAAGGTGCCTTTATGAGTGGAAGGGGATGCATGGACCAGATTTTCTCCTTGCGTATGCTCACTGAGAAGTTTCTGGCAAAAAACCAAAAACTTTTTTGTGCCTTTGTAGATCTACAAAAAGCATACGACCGAGTCGACAGGAAAAAGCTATGGAAGGTGTTGTCCAAGTATGGAGTGAATACAAATCTCATACAGGCAATTGCGTCTCTGTACGAGGGAAGCGTTGCATGTGTTAGGGTGAACGGTGGTTTTACGGGGTGGTTTGACATCACAAAAGGTGTTAAGCAAGGCTGCGTAATGTCACCATGGTTATTCAATTTATACATGGATAATTGTATGCAAGAATTGAAAGAGATGGGATTGGGCGCGAATTTGAGTGATCTGAAAATATGTTGCCTGTTGTATGCTGATGATGCGGTGCTGATTTCTAACACTATGGAAGATCTACAGTCTCTCGTGTCTAGGATGAACGAAGTGTGTATGCAAAATGAGTTAATGATGAATGTAAGTAAGTCTAAAGTCATGGTATTTGAAAGGGAGAGTACGAAAACAGTGTGCAATATAGTTGTGAATGATGAATACTTGGAGCAGGTGGATGAGTTTGTGTACCTGGGTAGTATGTTTACGAGAGATGGGAAGGCTGATAGAGATATTGAAAGAAGAGTAAATGCAGGTAACTCCATTAATGGAGGACTGAATGCCGTTGGCGCTAATAAAACACTGTCAAAAGACGCGAAGCTAGCAGTCCACAATGGAGTCCTGGTACCTACCTTGATGTATGGCAGTGAGGCATGGAGTTGGCAGAGGAAGGATGAAAGTAAACTGAATGCTGTCGAAATGAGATCCCTGAGGCGAATGTGTGGCAAAACCATGTATGATCGTGTGAGAAATGTGGATATCCGCAAAGAATGCAAGGCTGATGTAAGCATAATGAGTAAGATTAAGAAAGGGACCCTCAGATGGTTTGGACATGTAGAGCGAATGAAAGAAGAAAATAATGTGAGAAGAATATATGACGCAAATGTGAATGGAAGAAGAAGTAGGGGACGCCCGAGGAAGACATGGCACGATCAAGTGAATCAGATACTTGAGTCGGGCCATGTCAAAAGTCGGAATAATAGAAGAGTATGTATGAGACGATGTATGAATGTGAGTGAAGCAAAGACTGTGTGCCAAGACCGAGTTGTTTGGCGGTCCGTCCTCTCTGCCTACCCCTGCGGGGAAACGGCGTGATGGTTAGTTAGTTAGTTAGTTAGTTAGTTTTAGATAAAACCGTAAATGCAACAAAATTATAGATGTTTTCCTTGTGTTAAGAAATTAACAGAACTGACAACAGAATTATTTAAAACAATATCAACAAAACTCACTCAAGATGCAGAATGATATTTTTGTTTCAGTATACAAACTTGTTGTTACGGTTGTTATTTATTGGACACTATTTGGGGTACCCTGATTCGCTCTGGGCAACATTCGAGAGTGTTTTGGAATGTTCTACAACGATGTTCCTGATTCCCTATTCCCGAACATTCCAAAACATTCCAGAATGTTCCTATCTCGAAACTCTTAGACTCACCGACATACTCCGCCACTCCTCCCAAAACTTTCTAGAGTTTTATCGAACCTCCTAGAACTTTCCGGAAGACTGTTCTTGAAATTTCTAGAGGACGAAACTTCCAGCTCTTATATCTTCAATTCATGCCCTTTAGGTAAAAACGCGAATCGTCATCCTGGATGGGGGATAGAGATCTACCACATCGAATAACTCCCTTGTTCGTACCGGGACTCGTTTCTGAGTTTTTACGGTCCGCACGTTTTTTCGGAATTTCTTTGATAATATATATATTGATTAATTGGTAAATATGCAGCAAATACTTAACATTGACGATTAGTGGATGAATATTCCATATTTTTATAATTTCATGAAGTAATTGAAGAGTTATTAAATATTTCGGATTAATGTGAGTCTTGTTATTAATCATACCATCATAATGAAAAGACTCATTCACCTCACGTGATGTTTATTTTAGCACTGCGTAGGAAGCGAACTTTCAAACTCCATTTTATAGTCAAATACATAGACAACTATCTACCCAACAGAGGTCACCATAGTTCCACCGTGATGGGGTTCGCCCGGAAACCTATTATCATTATGATAAAAAAAAACAGTGCTAAATAAAGTTTAGCCTAGCGGTCCACTGGGACATTTACACTATAATGTTGGGTAAACTGGGACATTTTTATCAACATTACCGGTGATATAAAAAAGAATGGCGTTTCATAATGTAGTTAGTTTCCCTTTATTCTACATGAAATTTATATTAGGTTTTTGCAACCACTGAACCAGGTAATCGCAGAATCTATTGTGTTTACAATAATTTTATTACTTAATCACCTCTCGATATCGCGACCTATTGATTTATGTACATTTAAATGCTTAAACATGACAATTTGTATATCTTGAGATTGAGCAACATTTTGTTATCTTTCGAACCACTTTATTTAAGGTGCGTTGTACCCGCTCAAAAAGAAGATGGAGAGAAGTAAATACGAATGCTAAGAGAGCGCGCTTAAATTAAAAACGATAATATTGAAGCAAAAATTGTGAAAACGTTTAATAAAACACCACTCGTTTAAAACAGAGCAAAATCTCGTGGGTATTGTCTAAAATAGCATTTAAAGAAACACTGTGAATTTGTACATACATATAACTTGTAAAATAACTGAAAAAACGTGGTTATAATAATTTTCGGAGCATACTTTGTGATTTTTTTCTATCAATAGAATATTATATAATTGCCGTTGAGGCGTGGAGAATGTATAGATATTATCTTTAAGAATAATACATATTTTCTATGAGCTTTAAAACTTAAAAGATCTGAGGAAAATATATAATAAATCGGTAGAAATACGACATGCCGGGCCAAATGTTTAGCTTGTTTCGAAGACGATTGAAATTTACCATTTATTTTATGACTTATAACAAAATAGATCACACAAAATAAAATGTTTTAATAATATTATATAGGTACATTAAAAAACTTTTAAAAGATAATGTTGAATTAATCGGCCGGTGGAGGATTCGGTATTCGGTCCACTTACAACACATACAGTACGTAGACTAAAACTGCGGTGGACCGCACACTACTTGCAACAGGGGAACCTGTTAGTTTGTTTTAGAGGGGTTGCTACTTAGTACTTAGTACCAGGACATTGTTCATTGTTATCGATAAGGTATCACAATCTCTAGCATACGTAGTCAAAACTGTGTTAAAATGTTACCAAGTAAAACATGATTACCTACTTGTTTATTTATTTATAATTAACTGCACAAATGCGTTTTATGTACAGTCATAGTAAATAATATAGAAAGTAATATACAGTAATATAGAAAGAAGAAAGAAAAGAAAACTTTAAGATTACATACGTAGACAAAACAAAGTAAAAAGAATATACAGTAGTGCAAGGTTAATGAAAACAGTGAATAAGAAACAAAAACAAAGAATCTGTTAAGCAGTGTCCTCGTAAAAATATGTGATGTAAAAGTGTTTAATTAGTTTAGCTTTATACTTTTCTGGGTAATGGTAGGTAGAGACAATGAAAGATGTTGACGCATTAATCATTGTCTTTATTTTTCAGACAGTTGCATAACACGTAGGTCATATCACGGCGATATGTGGATGCGAAGGCGGAGGCTTCTGATGATATTGTATTTTGGTATGTATCGCGATGGGATTTTTGAGGGAATTATTTACAGCTGTAGGAACATTATTATACAAAGCCATCTGTGTATCGCGGGTCATGGCAGAGAGTTGAATGTTTATGACAAAAAATAAACAATCAATATTAAAGTCTTACCTAAAAGCTCCATAGCTTCAGCAATACGATATTTTTGTGCTGAAAGTAATTTGTGCTGATCTAGCAATTTCAGTAAGTATCCTTCAATTGCGCTAATTTAGGTAATTTCTCTAATCCAATATAATAATTTCAGAAAGTGGCGCTGATCTAGAAATTTCAGAAAGGAGTTGCACTGATCTAGTAATTTCAGAAACTGGTTGCACCGATCTAGTAATTGCAATGTTCTCTGCGGTTTCGTACAATATGTTTTCAGCTTTATGGCTAACTTTAAACTACATAAAACCAGGCAAGAAAAGTATTATTTGAATATTTACATACAAAAATGAAATAAATTCCCCAACAAATCTGGGCTGCGATTTAGTTTTCAATTCAGAAAGAACAAGCGGAAAAGCTGTAATTAATTTTGGAAAATGTTAATAGTTAAATATTCCAAAATATGCGTTGACAGATCACGGTGGCTCTTAAAATCGCAGTGATAGCTTGGTGCTTTAGATAGGATAAATTCAATCTCGGCATGTATTTTCGGCGCCAATTCTTAATAGACGTTTATGGGCTGCGGGTTTTAGGGCACGTCATTCAGAATTAAATTCACAAAAATCCTCTCGGAACGGAAGACAGCCATCTATGGGAGTAATATTATAGTGGCGCCAGGAATAACACTTCCATTAGACTGTTCCTTGATATAATTCCATTATG
The DNA here is from genome assembly GCA_917563855.2 of Limnephilus lunatus. Classification (NCBI taxonomy): domain Eukaryota; kingdom Metazoa; phylum Arthropoda; class Insecta; order Trichoptera; family Limnephilidae; genus Limnephilus; species Limnephilus lunatus. The sequence goes on along the minus strand of OU830595.1, from coordinate 93,419,595 downwards.
TCGGACCCCCACAATGGTGATTGTGTGATAAAGCCCGAACACGCCTGCGGAACCGCGTAATGGCAGACGGCACACTTGCCTTTATAATTTCCTCACACCGAATATGGTTTTATCAGGCGCGAATTCCACAGTATTTTCTTAATGATGTGTTGGATTTTTCCCTACCGTTTTATGGGATTTTCAACAAATTGAAGGGGAGGGTCATGATGTAAATATTTATACATCCTAATGATAAGTAGCACTTTTTTATGCATAACGTGAATTTTCAGACAGAAATAATATTATTTTTCTCAGAATTTTGTAGCAGCGCGCTTTCAAAACAACTTCAAAAATTTATGGATTCTAGAAATTACTCATGGACCACTTTCACCATCATCGAATTTGGAGCACTTTCATTCGGTTTGATATATAGTTTTTTCACGTTTTACGATTGCGATTATTTCGCTGAAACAAAAGTGCGTGGCATCAAATTTCTTCGATTGAAACCTACATCTCTCTCGCAAAATATGAGGTGATTCGTGAGAAGAATAACTATCACATTTAATTATGCCAACAAATTCTAAAAAGAAGGCAAATAGTTAGTCACCCACGAAGCCAGAAATGGAGAAAATAGATTCACAATTGTGCAAGGGGGGAATTAGTCAGCAATGATCCAGTAAACAGGACATTACCAGCAACCGTTCAAAATTAAAAATATTTGGAAACTCATTTTTGATGAATGACAACATTTTTATAAAACCTACTACAACAATAGCAGTTTTTGTAGGTACGTTAAAAATCCACTGAAAGATTTTTTTCGTAAGACACCCATTATTGAAAAATAGACCCCAAAGCGGGGAATGTCGGGGGATTCGATAAATAATTATTTAACGAAAAATAACTTTACTATTAGGATAAAATCTAAATCAAATTCTTTATCGCGACGTTGTGACGCTTAGATTTCATCGATGTAGGAACACACGTGCATAATATATAGTGACATTCCCTTTAATGTTTACCTACAGAACTGAGGGTAGAGAATCGAATTCCCCCGACACAGGTTTACATGTCAAGCAGGTGAGGCGGCCCGACCCGCCCACTAACTTTGGAAAGCTTGTGCAAAGATATTAAAGCGTATAAACATGACATTTTCAGAGACTTTTGCTTATAAATTCTGAAATACAGGCACCAAAATACGAAAATAATTCTAAAAATTTCCGGTGAAAAAAACCCGGGTGATTTACCTCCGAGGGCAGCCCAGAAATTCGGGGAAATTCAAGCAATGATTAATTGATTACCTACTCATCCGTGATGAGTTGTTATGTGGGGAAGGATCCGCAGAAGTGGAAAGAAACAGCAAGAATAAATACCTACATGATGAATAATGATCGGCATAATCTCCTTCACCCATATTAATGGCTTATGAATATGGATAAAATGTTAAGTACCCAATAAACGATTAACATCCTGTTGATGTTAAATAATAATATCGTATAGTCATGTTGATGGTTGAACGCACAATATATTATTATAAGGGGTTCAAGGTATCCACTCAATACATAATAAATACTAGAAGATTTAGAACCTTTTGGCTCTGTACCATTTAGCAAGCACTCTGGAGATATCGCTGTTCCATTTTTTAAACGAATTTCTGCATTTGATATTTAAGCATAGTTTGGTCAGACTTTTGGATCACGAATCACGCCACAACCACATTTCTTGTATCCTTATTTATGTGAGTACATGATATTAAAACATTTTGGGACTTTCTACATAGGCAAAAATAAGAAAACATTTACACAAAGAAAGAAATACACTTTCATCAACATTTGTGCAAAGTTTTATAACTTACTTGCTTGCTATCACCTAATTTTCCCACAAGGGTAGGCATAAAAGAGAGACAGCCACATATTTCTGTCTAGGCACACTCTCCTTGCTTCATTCATGGTCAGTATTCCTATCATTTTTCTTATTCATAACCACACCTAGTCCCCCTACCTACATGTGAAATCACAAGGTCAGTGCATTGACAATCTTCAACATGACAGCAGTGTAATAAAAATAACTAAATGGTTGTTAGACTTAGGTAGGATTGAGTCTGAAAAATTATTAAATAATGTCATTTAAAACTTAAAATTACACATGGTTAACTATTAATGGCACAATCAGTAAAAACTTAGTAAAGTATATTTAAACTTAGTATATGTTTATTTAATCTACAAAAAAAAAACAATATTTTGTTTTTTTCTTTCTTTTTACAGAAGACATTTTTGGCATTTTTCACCAGCATTTGGTTCCTTAGAACAGGCAATCTGCCTAGCTAGGAACTAATAACGTACAAGACATAATAACACTGGTACACATTTTAAAATCTACAGTTATTTGAAATATTATTATTATTATGTAATTTTGCTGTATAAATGTAACTAATGTAATAAAAATAAAAAAAAAAGTGTTCAATGGTCAATATCTTGACTGAATGATAAACTTACGAGCTACCTAAAAAATCTTCAAGATTACCAAATATGTTACATATAGAAAGTGTTATTGGACAAGAGATATCATTATCCTGCCTTCAGCGAGTTTTGATGCATCCTTTTCCTACCTTTATAAAATTCATACATTGCTAACAAGTTTAACAATCACCTTCGAAATAAGATATATTGAACAAAAATAATTCCTACCAAAAAACGTGTTCATTTAAAAGTTTTATTGGGCATCAAAAAGTGTACATGTTATGTACTTATATTTAAAGAAAAAAGGACGTGAAGAACGGTAAGACCATAGTTTTAAAATTTCAGTTTTTCAAGCACTTAATTTGATGTTGTCCATTATTACCCACGCAAAATACGTATTACCTCCATCTAAATGCCGTTTTATAAAATTACACAAATCTATTTATCAATATCATTAACGATAGCCGAAAGGTCATTTTTGAAAGGATCGTCGAACTTTAAAATCAACATCATTTAACCCAGACTTAGTCGCACCAAAAATATGTAGGTAAATATTATATTAATTAAAGAAGAGAATAATAATCTAAATCAAGATCTAAACCAAACATGATAGAGAACGTGAAACTGATAAAAAAAAGGTAACGGCCGAAACTTGTACATATATAAACTATTATTTACTATTACAACACACATATATTTATGTAAATGAATTATTTAAGTACTAAGTAATAACCACATTTATGTACACTCCTTTTCCATTCACAAGCAAATGCTTTAAATGGAAAAGTAGTAAAAAACCTAAGATGTAAAATTATCATTTAGCAACATGTAAAACATATTAATGAAAATAAAAAATATTTATATATAATATTGTTAATTATTAATTACTTCTTCAAACACAGCAAACTTATTTTGTGGCACCATTTTAATTTGAAATTAATAGAATACCTACTTAGTTTTGCACTTTTATTGTTCTCTTGCTCACTTCTTCAGGGGTTACTTAATACTACTAAGTAAACCCTGTAGTGAGCGTTGCTCACTAAACATGTTAGTTTTTGTAAATAATAAAAGTGTTAAAAACTAATTATTCTATTAATTTCGAATTCTTAATTAAAATTGAAACATAGATCCAAAAGGCCAATATGGTTAAGGCGCAATGTTCCGGAAAGACAGGACCATTACCAATTTTTTTTTTGTGTCTTATTCTGTTTCGTGTTTCGTTTAAATTTATTGATATTATTTTCTTCTTCATTGTCATATTACATTAATGCTTATAACTTTCAAAAATTTATTCCAATAAACATTGTATAATCATATTCAATAATAAAATAGCGTTTTTTTTCTGTACGGGAATAAAGTCAAAGGCGCATACCTCTTAGCTATAGATGTTATAAAATCGTAATGAACACCAAAGTATTACTTTTTTAATTATTCAGCAACCAGTTATTTGCTATTTCTCGTGTCGTTTTAATTTTGTTATGAAATTCACCCATTATAATTTAACTTCAGGACTCTATTAATTATTGTGTATTTCATTAATGTTTTAACGAATGACGTGTTATTTTTCGGCGTAATTCCTTAGATGCTCCATCGGGCGTGGCGCACTATCTAGTGCAGAGATCCTCAAACCAAAAAAGTACACGTTCTTCAGATACTACTTTTAATTGGAACTAAATACTTTTAAACAAATAAAATAACGTGAATATATTTACGTTGAGAATGAATTTGGAGTTAATATAAAAACACAGTATGAGACTCAGAAACTGACAAAAATATTGTATTTTGCATATATTATGTCACGCAATGTTGCAACTGTCCGCTATCTATTTGGAGGACCATGTGAAATTAAAGATAGGGAGGAAGTGAAGAAGATGGTGATAAGGAAGTGTGAGAAGTATCTGACTATTCAGATTTGGACATTGTACACGGCTTATGCCATAGCAAGCAACGTTTCGCTTCTGAAAGATGGTCTTTCACAAGGGTAATGCCATAACCCTGGAAGTTGTGGAAAGTATGGATTATGCAACGGAAGCATTCTTCCGAACAGGACCTCCATTGATATGCTTGGTGTTACTCTAAGTGACCAGCTCAGGTATGGGGGCTCCATCGAAACCAGAGTTAAATTAGCCTCTCAGAAACTGGGCGTACTGTACAGGGCCCGCAGATACTTTAATAGTACACAACTGCTAACCCTGTACAATTCGCAAGTGCGCCCCACGGTTGAATTTGGCAGCCACCTCTGGTCTGGAGCTCCAAAATACCTAAAAGCCTGTGCAGAAACGGGCGGTCCGTTTGATAGATTCTCCCATCTTAACAGACGGATTGCAATCTTTAGAGCACAGGCGTCAGGTGGGAATGCTGTCCTTGTTCTACCGGTATTACAATGGAAAATGCTCCGAGGAACTAGCGTCGTTGATCCCCTCGGCACCGGTGCATAGTCGGGAAACACGCCAAACATGCGCCCAACATTTGTACACGGTTGACATTAGTCACATGAGAACGGGTCGTTTTTACGAAAAAAAAGACCCTCCACACAGCATCCTCAAAGATGACATAGGCCCTGAGGGAAATTATTTTCCTCAGGGCCTCCTGTGTGGAGTTAAAGTAAAAAAAAAAAAAAAATGCTACGTGTATATTATGTGAATAATTATTTGTGAAATGATATTGATGTAATCGGAAATCGACGGAATCCGCTAAATCCTTTCTTTCGTTTTCATATAAATTATAGTTAGGTACATATACATTAATATTTTCCTTCATCCATCTCCAGAAAAAATTTAACGTTCAAATCATGCTCGTACACCATTTTGTTGAACGATAGTATATGCGTATGCAACCAGCATAACATGCTACCAGCACTGTCAGTAGCGTGCAACTGTCGTCAAACCCGCTGTCAACGCGTCACGTTGTGTGAGAACACTACCAAACTCACAAGTGAATCCAACTCCAAATCTCCGTGTACGAAAGGCCAAAAAATTAATAAGAGCTTAAATTAAAATGGCGAGTGGTTTGAAGTCCGTCAGTCGAGAGGTTGTCCTGAGATCGGGGCTGCTAGGCAAATAATACGGGTACATGTCGGCTTCTTTTTCTGAACTCCGATCTTCTAAAACTGCTTTTTCTTTTGCAGCCATTTTGGAGCTTTAACAACTGCTTGCCATAAAAGTATTTCAATGCAGCCTGCACTATATAGCATATTTTTCATAGAGGAAAGTAACCACACACCGAAGCTGTGGACAATTTCATATCTACAGGGATCCACGCACTGTATCATTAAATCCTTTATGTCACTCATTTTTCTTTTAAACTACGCTGACAAAGGTTGGGTATGTGAAAAACTAGTAGGCGTTGAATAAATTAACAAATAACAACAATTATCATTTCTAGTTTTATCAATCACAGTTTCGATTCGATTGGGATGTGTCGTGAAGCTAAATGTGATAGGGAGGGGAAGGAGATAGGTAGGATAAAGGTTAGGAATTACCTGGCTATTCATATCTGGTCACCAAGCACGTTTCCAAGCAATTTCACATGGCTGTCTTTCATCAGGGCGATACTGAAAATATCTACCACTACCAAGCGTATTTCAATTGGCACAGTTTTGAAAACTGGTGGTAGAGTAGATTGGTTTGAGTAGATTGATGAGTGAAACGTTTAATATGGAGGCTGCGGGCCTCCAACTGCGGGCTCTCATTTCTGTAATTAATACTTGTTTATTTATATAACCAATCTTCCCTCGAACACGATTTTGCTTTCATGTCTATTCCCAAACACGCCAAATCTATCGAAAGTCTCCGGGACTTCATTGGAACAAGTAAACCTTCTGCGTGCCGCGTTTTATTACTATTTGTTTGCGTTTCTTTGTCTTTAGGACAGCAATTATTCCAGTTAAATAAATAATCTCAAGCTTGCTATATTTCTAAAAAACGAGAATATTCATTATTCATTTATTATAATAAAACTTTGTTTTTTTTTTGTTCTCAAGATTATCTTTTATTAGATTCAATGTATTAATATCAAAATTGAAAAGTCATTTAGCAAAGAATTTAATGAGTAAATAATAAACTACATTTTTGGTTTTTTTGTTGTTAGTTTTTGGGGTGTTATGCCGTGTTGCGCTACCTCCTTCTATAGCCAACGTTTCGGACAGCGTTGCAGTGTCCATCATAGCGCAACACGGCATAACACCCCAAAAACTAACAACGAAAATGCTTTTGGCCGTGGAAATCTAAAAACTTACATTTTTGGTATTTACATACGGGCAGTAAGTTTTTATTATTTGACAAGCTTCACTAGTCCATTTCGTGCGAGTTTATTATATTTTCTGCTTTTAAACAATTCTGAAAAATGTGGTACAAACGATAAAGTGAAATGTCTATTTTGACAGAAGCGTGTAATGAACGGATATTCCTTAGCTTTAAGGCTCATATTAGAAATTAAGTTTAGAGCTAAAATTTCTCTTTGAACTAGAAAGCTTTGTAACTTAATTTGGAAATGATTACGAGTTAAAAATAAATCGAGTCAAATTTCAGTTACAAATTTCATGACGTCAGAGTTCACCATTTAAGAGTTTTTTACAACTTCTGTAAACAAATTAGAGTAGTTGCAGTCAGGCTTAGAAGATTTATATGCGTATTAATATCGTTAAAAAGTTAACGTATGTTTAGATAACCACCCACAATACAATTAATTTTAATCAAACTGTTCGGCTTTGTTTAAATGCCTGCTCATAGCTCCAATACATCTCCGGAAGCTAATTAAAACCAATTAAAGACCTAAATTTAAATAATAAAAAAACGGTATAAAAAATGGTCCACCCATTCCGACTACTCTAATATCAATTAACAAAAACAAAATTAACGCTTCTCTCCTGTGAATATTTTTCATGGTCCACGCCCCCCCCCCCCAGTAAGATAAATGCGTTCCCCAACGCCGCGAGCGCTGGACAAAGTCAAAGCGCTTACGTTGAAAAAGTGTCCAAAAGCTCGAAAGTGACGTTTTTCATCACCTTAAAAGCCTCCGGCTCCGCGCGGTACCAGACAACATATTTGCAACTAACTTTCACAGCGGATCGGCCTGACGTGACTGCTCAATCATTGTCTGCATACCATGTAACGGTTTGGAGAGTGATGGCTTTGGTTTTATTTTAATTTTACGTTATACTGGATATGCGTTTATGCCGTTAATGCTTACTTTTACAGAACAATGTGTTGTGAATTAGCTTTTATATTCTTTCAATTACGAACACAAAGTACATTCTTCTTTACTAAAATTAAATTAAACAAAATTGTCCTTATTACACTTGACAGTATTATAAAATCTCCTACTACCACAACATTAAGGGGAAAATGTTTCATGTGTTGTGATGGAAGGCTTATCCAGCCGTGGGATTGAACTCACCCAAACTCGATGCCAACTCAGCCACTGATGGTTCGGTATTAGGTTCATTTTAGTACTAAACCTGGGTTTTGAAGAAACCTTTGTTCAATTTATTTAAGTTTAAGAACGGAATCTTGTAAACAACCCTTCTATACGGTAAAATATAAATTGTGTTTTTTGTAACAATTTTTTTAATGCAAAAAAAACATAAACAAATTGTTCAGAAGACGTCCGCGTTTGCCGCATATTTTTTTACGTTAGCTCCACACAGGAGGCCTTAACGAAAATAATTTTCCCAAAAGTCTACATTATCTTTGGTAATGCTGTGTGGAGGGTATTTTTAAAGAAAGGAAGGAGAAGAAGTTCTGGAATGCAAAAAAGTATAAGAGTGGGTAGTATAGAATATAGGGTCAGTGTGTCAAGAAAGGGTCCTTGAGGTGATTTTCTCACGAAAATAGCGCTATAGAAGTCATCCAATTATTATTAAGAAGTGACAGACGAATGAATTCATCACCCCCACCGCGGTACATGGCGATGGAGAGAGTCCGGCTGAAGAGGTAAAATGGTCTCCCTCAACAGGTCTCTTCTGATCCAGCCCGCCACGCAGTTGGTGGCCAGACACAGCCGCTGCCAAGACGTAGGCAAGCCTCACTCCATGAACCCGGGCACCCCTGTTGAGTCATCAAACGTAGCGAACTATTTGGGATGACTTTATTACGGCAGAGGTGTTGGTAATCCAATGGTTCCCGGGCGGAGCTACTCATTCCCACCTCCAAAATTGAAAATACTGGGACTATACACCGGTACCTTCAATTAATTGATTTGCTGGTAAAACGAACATTTCAAAGTTTCCTCCATGTTCTAACAATTTTACCGGAGAGATTGCAATCTGTAGACGAATTTTCTGTTTCGAGTCTACGGTATTTTTCGGATATCTTGGAACACCAAACCAGAGGCGACTATTAAACCATTCAGGTAACAAAGCGCACTTGCGATTTATACAAGGCGTCGTGTACTACTTCCATAATTGAGACTGGTTGGGAAGATTGCTTCCATTGAATATGTTGAATTCAGTCACTTTTGGTGCTTACTTATCTAATTTTTCAGCTTTGAATTAATCTTGTGTCACTGGCATTAAAATACACAAATCCAGAAATTATTTTTTTTAAATGATACAAATGGCTATTTTTCGTTTAATCTAAAATGCTAAATAATTCTAAATCATTGAAGGAGACAATATTAAAAAATCTTAACATAATACAAAACAATACGCAGAAAATAAGAAAGGTAACGATCGCAGCTTTTCCAGTTACGACCTTTACATTTTTATTTTTCTTAATATTGTTCTGTTTTGTGTTTTATTTAAATTTACTTACATTATCTTCTTCAATTATTAAATATAAAATTTATGGTATAACCTTCAAAAGTTATTGAAATAATTTACATTTTATGCTCTCTCTTCCATTAGGTGGGAGTAATTTTAACCGTGAATAAGATATTTATAGGTAAATCAGAAATACCTTTCATGTAGATTTGAATAGAAACCGTTTTGTACGCGCTTTATCTGTCTTATTATGACTGACTTCGTATCTTCATTCCATTTTATCAAAATAAATATAGATATTTCAAAAACGTTAAAAACAGGAATTTCTTCATTAATTTTGAAATTTAAGACCAATCGGCAATTTTGGATCATAAAATAAACCCACATCGCATTTTCATTTCCATTGTATACCTACAATACAATATGTAAATACTAGCGTCAGTCAAAAACTAATGCCTACTATTTTTTTCTTCTTTAATTGTCAAGAAATAAAAAATGCAATTACATGGGTTGAAAACCACACTATTGAGGAATAATTTCTAACTTTTCAATATTATTTCCGTCCATTTCCACAGCTTTGTTTGATCTTTTAACAGGGGTATGCATCACACTGTTGTAAAAACACGGTCACATCCAGAACACCATCGCGATAACTTTCCCCACCGATCACATAATTTTGCATTTTTGAAATAAAACTTCTTTTCGCACGCTTGACTTGGGGAGTAAGCTGGTGAATGCGTGATGAGAGCGTTACGAAAAGTGTGATTGGATGAGGCGAACGGAAGTTGAGAGGGAGATATAAGTTAGTGAAGATAGAAAGAGAGAGAGGTACGTTTCGTATATTACTGTAGGGGCAATAGAGAGGGGTGCGAGCACACATTTTTTTTCTCTCTTTTTCTCGTAGCCAGTTACATTTCACATATTTAGTGAAGTTTTACTTCAGTCGTGTGGTCTAAAGCACACTCGTTTTTTTTGTCCTTGGTGAGCTTTAGTAATGCCTTTCCATTGACTGCATCTTTGATTAAGGTTAAAAAAATGAATCCGTCTCTCGTCTTCGATCATATTTTTTTCTAAAAACCAAGCGCAGCAAGTGTTGTGAGGCTTTTGTTTTTCTTGTTTCTTTATTCTGGCCGGTTGACTTTGTTGGTACTCACCTTGCACAAACTTTTATTGAATAATCAGTTGTTGAATCATCTTCATCACACTGTGTTTATTGAAGGATAGAATGCGACATGTCACCACGATGATGTCATCAACTCGCTCAATGTTGTGTGCAGTCACCGCAATCAATGGCCCTCCACTTTCATTTTCGTCAGCCAGCAGTATTTGTCCTTCAGCTTCGTTACAGCTACGAACCCAACGTCTAGCAGTGCTGATGTCCACTGTTGCATCATGGTACACATTTTTCAGTCATTCAAGAATCCATCGCAGGACGCTGTCTAATACGAACACCGATGTCGGCCATTTTGCAAACTACTGCAGTGCTGCATCCTTGTAGAAGAAGGATTAACTAACTTTATTTAAGTAGAAAAAATAAGAGGCATTATTTTTTGACAGACCTTCGTACATATACAAGTAGTAATCCGTTAAAACTAAGCAAAATATAAAGTTCCATTCTTGTCCTTTTGGATTTGGAATTAGTGCTCTTTTCTCCATTTTACACAACGTTAACACATACAGAATGCCAATGGTAATCCCAGGCCGCTTCCAACCATGGATTTAGAAAGGCATTAGTTATTCCACTTATCTCACGAGTGCAGTATAATATTATCAGGCTAAAGCTACAATTATAGAATCTGGAATATTTCCGGAATGCTTTCAGTGCACGGCTTATAATCGTATTATCTCCTATTCGTAGCTGCATATAATCGGTGCGCACTCCCAATATGAACATCCTTTCCGTAATTCAATCCAATTAAATTTAAGTCTAAATATTCTTCAAAATTATATAAACTTATTATTATAAGCAAATAATAATTAGCCTGAAACACTCATCCACTTTGAAAAAATCTCCCGAGAAAAGATACATGCTGCCGACGGTTACGATGGTCGATAATTGTTACCCTTTGTGCTATGTATAAAAATCTTGTCTTAAACATTAGTTTATCAATTTAAAAATAATAATTTATATTCCTTAACTTATTTAAAACATATTGACAAGAATTCTCAGATTTTTGTGTTGATAGATTACGCTCACCAATGCTTTTTTTGCTTTAGCTCCACAAAGGATCCACAAATAAAATAATTCCCCTCAGAGCCTGTTTCCATATTTGTGGATAGTGTGTGGAAGGACTTTTTAGGTTTACCTAAGGAGGGGAAGTTCTGGGAAGTAAAAGGGCATGTGGGGTAAGTAGGAATTTGAGATTCAGTGTGACTAGGAGTGACGAACGTATGAATCTATCCCTCCCACTGCGGTTCAAAGCGATGTTCTGAGAGAATTCTATTGGAGAGGTCAAAATGTCTCCCCTAACTAATCTCTCCGATCCAGCCTGATCCGACACGGCAGAGGTGTTGGTTATCCAATAAATAGTTCTTGTGGCGGCGGTACCCATACCGTCGTCCAAATGTGAACATATAAAATAAATCTTTTTATACGGTTCTTTAAAACTTACTTTAAAATTATGCAACTCATAAGGTTTCCTAGTAATAACGATCCTAATGTTTGGTTTCGTAGATATTTTTTGTGACTGTAAATGTAGGTACAAATAAGGTACCCATTCGACGTAAATTAGCGGTAATAAACAAAATATTATCTCATAATAATACAACATCGGAAATAAATCAGCTAGCAAAATTTTATAGTCATTGAGTTCTTGGGTATCATCTGTTCAGAGATCGTTAATAAATTAAACATTTTACATTTTTCTCTGGAAAAAAGTATATTTAATGTAGAAAGTCAAATAGCTTAAGAGGTTTGTGAAAAAATCCTGTAGCAATCGAATTAATGAAACATATTATTCTGGCTAGTGGCGTATTTTATTCTGAGCTTATGATTAATTTAATGACTCTTGTTAGTGCCTTTTAAGGTAATATTATATCTCTCTCTCTCTCTGGTTTCAATCCTGGGATTGGTTTGCAGATATTATATAACAACAATATAATATTATTCTAAAACCATCAATGCAAAAAGATTTTCAAATTATTGCTCTCGGGTATTGTTTATTTCATTAGTAAGTATTTTTGAATTGCGTTGCCAAATTTTTTAAACGATTTTCGAGAAGTTTGCTGGAAATAAAAAAAGGAATAGGTTGTCTTTTATCAAATCAAAATTTATTAAATCAAAGGCGGTGCTTTTTTAATATTTTCCAAAGGCGAAGTCACATCATCAATTTCAAGAAAATCAAATATTTCTAGAACAAAATAAAAATATTTCATACTAAAAGCGTTTTAATAAAATGTGGTCCGCAAAAAGGAACATTAAAACATAAATAAGTTACACATCGAACAAGGGGCGTCAAGGGGTAATTTTTACATGATAACAAAGCAAAGTTCAACCTTTGAATGAATGAGCCTATGTATATATATGCACGAATATGTAAATATGCGGAGTTTTGCCAATATTTACTAACGGCAATTAAAACAAACAATGTTCACAACAACAACAGCGCTGTTACAATTACTAAAAGGATAATTTCAACTTTTCGGCACACTCAACAAATATCTCAAAATTTATTTATAATAATTTACGGATTTACAACTCACCGCGTAAACGGTACGTATTATCTTTTTTAAATTGCGGTAACGCTTAAAAAATTATGTTTTCGGTGGAGTATATATGTGTATATCCAAAACTCAGGTTCAATTAACTGGGATTTGCCTTGATTTTTAAAATCGAAATTGATTATGAGAAGGATTTACACAAGCGATAAAGTAGGTATCAAAATGAATTAAAACCCCGCCGCACATGCCCACAATCGCACTCGTTCACGACACTGCGCCAATGTCGCATTGCCATTGGTGGTCACGTGTGTGTCCGCATTTGCTTTCACGAGTCGTACATCAGTCAGTGTCTCTACCATTCGTAGACGAAAACGAAGCAAGATGGACGCCATTGATTTAAGTTCAGAATCTGACAGTGATAACGAGTTTGTAAATAGATTACTGTTAAAAAGGGTGAAATACATATAATTTGGGTGTTTTATGTCGTATAAACATTTTTCGCTTCGAACAACTTCAATGAGTTCCTCTATTTTGCAAACACTCGCGCTACTGCCATTCGAAAACAATGTATTTAGCCGACACGCGCGTACACGCTCATGTACGTGCCTGCGTCGACACGTGAGAGCAAATGCGGAGTTTGGTACTGCACCATAGGTATTAAATTCTGCCACTCGCACGCGGCTCGTGACGGCCAATGCGAGTGTGGGTATGTGAGGCGGGGCTAATTATTGAATAATTTCGTAGTTCAATTGCGTATTTCTTTGTTTTAAATTTTTGGCAGACTTTTTTTAGTTTGCTAACGGTGTTCTATCGATTGCTAAATTTATGTTTATCTTTCGATTTCGAAAAATTTGATGAAAACATTTTTTTAAAGAATTCTTTTAGGTTCAAAAATATGTACTACAATGGGGTATCTCCACAAACGATGGATTCTGCTGAAAATGTACGGAATATTTAAAGATCATTTTTCTGATTTTAATCATCCTGCTAAAAAAGTTTGTTTTTTATGTTTTCAGTCAATATTATTGATTGTAAAAACTGGCAAAAACAAAACGGCCCGTTTTTTGCAAATGGGTTTCGCTCACGACATCACATGATAGCCACGCCCCAAAATATCAAAAATGGGAAACTTTAACTCGCTGTAGAAAATTTATTCGACAACAAAAAAATAAAATAAAAATGCTATAATCATCGTAGTTTTTTGCTTAATTTTTTTAACCAATAAAAACACGTGAAAATACCCCAGTATAACATCCCGTTGATTGGTTTTTGACGGTTTTGCGCTAAGGTAGGTATATATATATATATGTATATATATATTTATTTTTTTAAATATATATATATATATATATATATATATATATATATATATTTTTTGTATTATAGTGATATAAGAGGTTACATCATTATGTTTTATCACTGTTTGCATAATATAACTTTTTAAGACGAATATGTTATGTATATGGAGAGATATTATTTCACAGATTTTTTAAACGTATAAGGAAGGAATAGGTGTTGGTATATAAGGTTTTAAAATAAATTGGAAAATTTAATTTAGATGGATTGGTTTTGATATTTAAATAATAATTTTATCTCAATTATTGGACTCCGCGATTTTTTCACAAAAAATCCAGAATAAGAACAAAAATAGTTGGTTCTAGTAATCTTTCTACGCCACTAAGATGGATAATTGATACTATATAATATATATTTATTATCTTCTTAAAAATAAAAGTTCCCCATAACACTAATAAAGCTACTAACTAAAAGCACACGCATACCTGAAAACCACTCGAACAACAAAAAAAAAACACTTATAATTTAAACTCATAATTATAATTATATACAAATAAATAAATATTTTGATCCCGAAAATCTCAGTTATATTTTTTGATATAAGTGGTTGAAGCAGTAGAAAAATATAATATTAATAAGTTGGGTTTGATGTTGATGGGTCTGAGTCGGGATCACAAAAGGAAGCATCTAAATTGGAAAAAAAATTTCAAGCGTATAAATCTGGGAAATCTTCAAAGGCGGTAACATTCCTCACAAATTTGTAATGTACCTATTTCACTTTTTTTTAATGTTACCTGCTGTACGTAAATTATTCGTAAACCTTTATAAAAAATCACATAGCTAGTTGGTATTTTTTTGCAGATACTTAACTTTCCAGTAGTCGCACCCTTTTGCCAAAAATAAGCAGATGCGCGCGGCCGGTGATTCCGCAACAATTCCGCGTCTGGTTTTAGAAGACGACTGAATATTTCATGATATTGTATACGGCATATAATAAAAAATTCTTTTATCTATATAAATAATAAATAAATAAAACATTAAGTGGTAATCCCTTTTCAATTTGTACGTTATAGTTTAAGTCCATGAGATCTCAATTTTCTAGACATCTGAGACAAAACAACGCCATAAATCAATATAATAACGAAACAAGATAAAATTCTAAAACTTCTTATTTGCTTAATATGATACAAAAATCATGAAATACTCACCCAGCTCTCAATATTATTCAAGTACACAACCAGTCGCACGCGGAATCTGAGACCACAAATATAAACAAAAAAATACGTGCGTTTGCGACGAATGTCACTGGGGTATTGAGGGGATGTTCCTCACACCCCAAGGATATCACAGAAGCACGATGTCTATTGTTTATAGTTAGCGCATTATCAGTAAAATTATTTTGCTGCGGTCTCACAGACCGCGCGCGACTGCTCAAGGGTTAAATTTCACTATATTAATAAAACACGTGAAGTAATGAAAAAGTGTCTCTTTTCAACAAGATTATATAATATGTCCTCGTCCTAAATGCGAGAATATTCTCACATGTTTAGAGGTACCTAATTATTACCTATTAGAAAATATATTAAATAAAAATCGGTACCTTTGAACCCATGTACTTATACACGAACCGATAATATTATGCACGATATTAATTAAAATTTTATATAAAAATATATATTAGCTTTTGTGTACCTGCGTATTTTATTTTCATTCGTTATAAAACTTTAAAGTGCGTTACTTATTTTACTTAAAATTTTAGGTATTTAAAAACAACAACAGAAACTTAGCTGTCAATAAAAAAACGAGTGTGCTTTAGACCACACGACTGAAGTAAAACTTCACTAACTTATAAAAGAACATATGACATTTAAACACATTAAAAAAGGAAACAAGGCGTGGGCAAAAGTTGCACATGCTTCGTTTCCTTTTTTTATTGATCACCGAACGCATCACACTTTTCGTAACAATCACACTTTTCGTAACGTTTCATATTTTTTTGGAACGTATTCATCATTTTACCCCCCAAGTGTCGAGCGTGAGTACAGAAGTTTTACTTTAAAAAATAGATAAATATGCTAATGCTCTTTAACTGAATATGAAAGTAAGCATCCTTAAATATTTTGCTATAAACGTAATCTACGTGCAAGATGTTTACAACAATTTGTAAGTAGGTTGATTGCCGTTTTCGTTCCTCTTTAAAAAAAAATGCTGAAAAGTGATAACCTTTAAAAAAACTAGTCTGTGGTTATGTTTTGATGAATTCATTCAAAACAGGACAAGAAAGTGTACAAAAAAACACTCAAGCTGACTTTTAATGCTGCATTTGTAAATAGATTGATAAGTTTTCATATGATCAAACTATTTTGAAAATAACAAGCCTCTTGAAAGACACAGTTATTGTTATCTGCAGCTAATGTAAACTTGTTAGCCATTATTCTCTATATCCTGTACGAAAAACACCCTAAGATTTGAATTACCTATTGTTCGTGGATGATAATGACAACACCACGTTGCTTGGGCGGGTTGTGATATAATATATCAAAGTTACGGAACAAGAAACTGTTCGTTTGTCTGAAGAGGCAAAAAAACTTTCAACGCCAGATCTCAATAAGAAACACTCATAGTTTTTATGTCCGGAATTTGCTGCTCACATGAATACATAATTAACACTCGAAACAAAATTACGATAATAACCTTCATGGCTTCCATTATTAAAACCTACTTGATTTTGAGTCCATTTACAACAAAAATATCTCAAGCGAAAAAGAGGAATATTAAAAAAAATATATACACGTGAAGAGGGTTGCTAACAAAAAGTTACTGTGTAAGTATGCTGGTATTTATAAAAATTGTAGGTATATGTATAAAATGTGAGCACGTTTCTACTTGCGTACTTGTCTGATATACCCAATTAAAATTCCTAAGATCACCGCCGACATTCTTAACCTTTACAAGTAGTAGCTTTCTAATCGATGGCAGTAATACATCGATGCACCATAAAATAGCGGACATTTTGGCAATTGAAAGCACCTGTCGACTGGGTAGTGAGGGGGGAGGGGGGAGGCTCGGGAGCGAGCCCTTGAGGTTAGTTAGGGGCTCGTTAAGAATGCTTCCTACGCCCATGCATAATGACTGCTGGAAACCGCAACATACGTGTATTTTGTAAATCGCGGTTAGGCAAATGTAAAGACTCAATGCTGCAGGATGATTTAATGGGTATGTATCTAACTATTTTTTATACATAGGTACCTACTATTTAACATTTGTTAGTTGCTTCGCCATAGTTAGACAATGAGAAAATTTCTCATCGTTTTAGTTTTCAGAACACTGTTATTATTTTTACCAAACAAAAAACAAATTTTAACAAACATCATATTTGGTACCTAGACGTCATATATTCACTACTAATCGTACCTCTTTGTAATTTTCGTACGCAGTTGTACATATAGTTAAAATTGAGTTCGTATCTGCTAATTACTGCCGCCTTTACTTAATGTTTTTGTAAGAAGTGGGAATTAATGTGCTTTCCGCATTCTCCACAATTCTTCTACCGTAATTCAAAACAATGCTTGTTTTCCTTGCATGAACTTCAATTGGGCTGGCAAAGTTTGCTGTGTAAACCGACAAGAAAGACATTTTGTTAGCGGGATTTTGATAAGGTTCCAGACGTTTAGCATAAAACAACATTGGATGAAGGATCCCTGCTTATTCCGTAATTAATTATACGGTGGTTATACGTGTATTGTTATGCGTACTCCTAAGGGATTATACAGGACAGGATTATACAAAAATACTTCACAACTTATATCATCAGCCCCTTTAGTATCCTTCTTTGTTTCGATATTTTACTCCACACTAATTAATATTCAAAGAGTGTAGGCTTGCCAAACATGTTAAATCTAGAATCCCAGGATAAACAAGCATTGCGCAAAAAACATGTTTATGTATTTCATTTTCTAGTCAACTCCACAAAAACGCCTACCCAATTTGAATTTTATGGCACGAGTAATGAGTAGGTATTTGAAATAAAAATGAACAAGAATCATTAACTAAATAATGATCTTATTGGAATGATTAATTGCATCAAGTAATCAATTAATCTAATTACAACACAGTTTTCTAATATACAAACACGGCAAACCTATCAACACCCTTCAAATAGTTTGTTTGGTTAAAAAAATAAGAGAGTTTCTCCAGACTGATTCGATTATTCCACAGTTGATTCGATGCCCTAGGGACTAGTCCCTAGACCTTGTTTTTCAGAGATTGAACTTTGACTGAAAAACTGAGGGATATAAAATATAACCTTTTTTTTAAAACGTTTGTAATGTGAATTTTTTTATTATTTCTTTTGAACTATCTCATTTGCTACAAGCGTTAAAGTGACGGCTCTAATTATACCATGAAAAGAATTGCGATATCCGAAATAAAAACAATAAGGATTTTTTAAGGGAATTTTTACAAATTAATCTTCTTGCGTGATTTCTTAGCCACCTTTATGTTCATATTTATAATAACGTTATGCAAATATGTTCATGTTACGTGTTTTTGGTGTCAACTCTGTTTTTTACTTTTCAGTTTATACCAACAAGATTACACGTAGGAAAAGCGGTTGTTTAATTTTATTTTTAACGTTTTTCTTTGACTATATGATTGGAATACACCCCAAATGAATTACGTTTTTCGTGAATGAAATTAACATATATTTTGTTTTACATATAAACATATAATTATAAGCACCTGCTGACAAGCCAATTGAATTGGCTTAGCAGGACTTGTTTGTGATAAAAAAAAAATATACATATATAAATAAATAAAAAAAAAAAAAAAAAAAAAAAGCATAATAAATTTTGTAATGTACGTACATTAAAAAAAGATAATAACATTATATGTTTGTACTGCGAGTTTTTTCTACAAGATGATATCGAAAACCACTCTCGACTCGAAGCCTCCCTTATTGACTTAAGACGCAAGTCTACTGCAGTCAAGTTTAAGAGGAACGTATGCGCGGCCCATTTCGGCGCGTTTCATACTTCATATTCAAACTGAAAAATTATTTTTGTATTTAAAAGGTACATCAAATAACTAGTACGGATGTGAGTTATTTTATTTATTTTCGCTTTAAATTATAAGATATAGGCCGTTAAAAAAATTTTATGTTTCTGGATTTTAGAGGCGATTTGGGCAATTATTTGTGAGTAAATCAAAAACAAAACAAAAAATTTAATTTATCTATCATGTATATATTATGAAATATAAAATAAAAAAATAAAAAAATCATTTTGATAAGTGTAAATTAAAATTAAAAATTACCTTTTTACGGTATAAATAAAAAATAATAGTTAATATATTAAAATTTCTACCAAAAAATGCATTAAGATTTTTTATTTTATTTTTCGTTGTATTTTTAAAATGATTGTAAAATTCACAAATAATTGCCTAAGTTGCCTCCAAAATCATGAAACACTGAAATCTTCGAATTTAAAGCAAAAATAAATAAAGTAGCTCACATCCTTCCTAGATATTTGATATACCTTTTGAATACAAAAATAATTGTTCAGTTTGGTTGGGTATTTTGATCTCTAATCCAAATCTAAGATTTGTATGAAACGCGCCGAAATGGACCGCGCATACGTTCCCCTTAAGGTTAGTGGCAGACCTTCTGCGTAAAGAATACACACAATATTGTGGATCGGATTATTAAAATAGCGAATCCACTCTCGGAAAGCGTAGATCGCAATAAACCGCATCCGGTGCAGGCTGACGCTGTGTGTGGGCCACGGTGTTGAAGGATGTTCACTCAGCAGTTTCCCGGGGCACATCTATGCTACATATTCAAACAAATCTCAACTTCCCGGTGTAAACACTTACAACTACACTCTCTTTAACCAACGAAGAAGAAGATTCTATGCCAACTCAGAATCAAGTCAACTCTATACTTCTTTGAATAGTCGTTAAAAGCTATGAAAAAAATAATTTTAAATAGCCCATAACCGCAACCTAACGAATCCTAAATAACCATTTTTTATGTAGATATATTTTTACATCACTTTATGACTTGTTCAGGATGTGAGGACCTTGTGAGGATGTCCTGAGTTGATTTCATTCTGAGTTGTCCGGTCACCGAAGAAGAAGAATAATCTATCTGAATGCTAAAACGCGTCGCTAGTAATCAGATCAGATCATTAATGTGCATAAAATACATAAGTAAATGCGTATATTAACCATGTTTTCATTTTTATTGTTATGCACCAATAGTAGAGCTAAGATTTGACACTTGTTAAAATCGGTTCCATGACAACTCATAATTTAGTCAACTCAACACCTCTTTGAAAAGTCAGTAAAAGCTTTGAAAAAAGTGAAAAATAGCCGATAACCTAATCTATCGTAACCTATTCAACCAATTTTTTTCATCACTTTTAATGACTTTTCAAAGGAGGTGTTGGGTTGAATTCATTCAGATTTGTCTAGTCACCGTTAAAATCCGCACCTGGGAGCTGTAATAATACTTTTACTCTATAACGACTAGGCTAGGTTACTCAGTTAGACAAAATCGCAGTTTAGTTCAAATTGTTATCTCAAGTGACGCTCGCCGGGATATAATCAATTTCACGCAGTGTCTGTGGTCTCTTACCAACAGTTTCTATTGTGCAAGTCAACCATACAATTACGGGCCCCCGCTAAAGTGGAGAATAGACCGCCTGCGGTAAGTACGCTTTCTCGAGTAATATTCGCTTTGGTGTGTGGCATTCAAACTTGCAACGGAATCACAGGCGTAAAAGTTAGATAGTTGAATAAGTCATTTTCTCTGATCCTTTACGTGACGCAAAACAACAGATAATGAACTATTGCAGATTTCATGCGAATTGCCAAAGTAGTAAAGAAAAGTGGAAAAAATAGTGAAAAAGTTAAATTATGTGAAGAAATGAACGACTAATTTACAGATCGAAAAACAGAACGTGTTTTATTATTATTTTTATTAAATTGTGACACGAAATATTTTTAATCACTCAAGAAGAGATCAAAGATCAATATACCAAGGGATGGTGCATTAGACTTTT
The DNA here is from genome assembly GCA_917563855.2 of Limnephilus lunatus. NCBI lineage: Eukaryota > Metazoa > Arthropoda > Insecta > Trichoptera > Limnephilidae > Limnephilus > Limnephilus lunatus. Next base: position 93,398,443 of record OU830595.1, on the reverse strand, counting down.
CTGGTTCATATACCATTCGTAATTCGTACATGACGGAGTTTTCAGTATCATTTGGGATGCTATCATTTACGGAATACAGATAATAATAATAATAATAAGTGGATTGACTTTTTCGTAAGAAAATCACCTCGAGGGCACTTTACAAATTTATTTATTCATTCAATCTTTACCTAAATACTACAAATGGCTTACAAATAAGATTGATAACTGAGGACTTACAACTAAGACTTATATGCTCAATCACTAAAGCACTTGCCATGTAAGCAGAGGGACCTGGGTTCGAGTCACAGTGGAACCAATATCTTTTTCTGATTTTTTTGTCTCCAGATTTTGATTGAGTTTCGCTAATATTGTCTTCATTTTATTAAATATTATAATTTGAGATTTTACTCATAAAATTAAAAATTAAAATAAGACTTATATCTTAGAACTACAGTTATTTTTATAACCGAGTTTTTATACTATAATAAGTGGATTGACTTTTTCGTAAAAAAATCACCTCGAGGGCACTTTACAAATTTATTTATTCATTCAATCTATACCTATATACTACAAGTGGCTTACAAATAAGATCGATAACTGAAGACTTACAACTAAGACTTATATGCTCAATCACTAAAGCACTTGCCATGTAAGCAGAGGGACCTGGGTTCGAGTCACAGTGGAACCAATATCTTTTTCTGATTTTTTTGTCTCCAGATTTTGATTGAGTTTCGCTAATATTGTCTTCATTTTATTAAATATTATAATTTGAGATTTTACTCATAAAATTAAAAATAAAAATAAGACTTATATCTTAGAACTACAGTTATTTTTATAACCGAGTTTGTATTTGCGAGTCATAATACGAATAGAGCAGAATTGTTCTCTATTCGTATTATGACTTACAACTGTCTTGAAATTAGTTATTTAAGTCTAACTTACTTATTTACATTTATAAACACATATATTGTTATGATTACTGTCCGTGCTGTCAGTTTAAGTCGTGAAAAATATTACAAAAAATAGTTTACGCATAATAAATTGTAAAATAAATGTCAAAAATTGCGTAATAATACGTAGTAGTACGTAGTGAAGATACATCAATCTCGGTAAATCCCATGGACTGAGTAATGAAATACCACTGAAAAAATTCAGTTATTTTTCAGATAAATCATGTATTATACGTAACGGGTAAAGATTGTCGCCAATTTATTTGATTGTTGCTTGCTATGTTGCTTTGCATATCTTCAGAAAGACAACAAAAACAAACTGAAATTTTAATTGTCAGTTAATTATTTTATTTTTTACATAATACACACTTTAAATCTTATTAATTTTCTAATGAATTTTGAACGTTATAATAAATAATAATATAGTACCAAGAAGAAAATTCAATCTTCTGAATTGTTGTTTCGGCTTTAATTGCGGGTTAAAACTATTTTGGTTTAAGTAATATTCCATGTTCAAAATAGTTAACCACGCTCAACTATAGGGGGTCCAACGTGAAATAGTTTTCACAAACGATAACATTATACAGTTTTCTTGCACTATCCGCTTTCCAACGACATTAAAAGGTATAGGGTACCTACTTAAAGTTTACCTACTAAAACTCTAGACGAGTTGATTAAATTACCGTTGCTTTATTATTAAGGTGCATATCTGTTATTATTATTAATTATCAGGGTAAAAATAAATCATTTTAAATAGTTTCAAACAAAGAAAATAAAAATTCAGGGTTTTTAACGAATACTATCTTATCATTTAATTTTTAGGGTTTTATGTCGTGATGTGCTATGAACAATATCGCGAATAAACATTGGTGGACAAAAATCACCGATATGCAGATGACACTACCCTTTACGGCTCTTCTGAAGAAGGCTCCTTGCCAAAATATATAAAGAAAGCCGTAATCTAGGTCTAATAATTAAAAAGGAAAAAAAAAATGGTGATCGACAGGCTAAACATTTTTATAAGCCATTCGTATTGGCGTATTTGGCATAGCTACATAGCGCAGACAGTATGTTATCTATGTAACTATGCCAATTACGGCTTTACGAATAGCTATGAAAGGTGCCAGGGTGATAGACCTAGAAACGATGAGCAGTTATACATGTATACCCAGACAAAGGAATTTATTAAACAGAAGTCAAATGAAGAATTTGCATGACAAAAGACGACATGAGTAAAATCCAAAAGACATGGAGTGACAGAGACTTAACTTTTAGACCACGAAGATGAGACTCGTCCGGGAGTTGATTTTCCCCCTATTTTTATACGGTGTGGAAAGTTGGACACCGAGAGCCAGGGAAAGAAAGCGGATAAACGCCCTCGAAATGTGGTGAAAGATAAAAATGTTTAGGATTCCAAGGACATCCAGACCCACAAATGAGTCCATTCTGGAAATGCTAAGCTTCCACAATAGGCTTTAAGCTACCTGCCTAAAACTTTTTTATAGATACTTTGGACACGTTGCTCGCCGCGTGACCAAGTATAACTGGCGTCCGGTAGTCAGTTTCCTCAGTTCTCCACGCAACGCTGAACCGCGTAGAGAAAAGGAAATGGTCCACGTTGGAAATTGGAGTAAATTGAATCCTCAGCAATGAGGAACCGACTTAAGGGGAACGTATGCGCAGCCCATTTCGGCGCGTTTCGTCAAAATCGTTTTTGTAATTAAAAGGTATATCAAGTATCTAGCACGGATGTAAGCAACTTTATTTATTTTTGCTTTAAATTATAAGATATATGCCATTAAAGATTTTAATGTTTCTGGATTTTAGAGGCGATTTGGGAAATTATTTGTGACTAAATGGAAAAACAATAAAACAATTATTTTACTATATTTATCATATGAATATGATGAAATATAAAAAATAAAATAAAAGTTGTAAAAAATCATTTTGATGGGTCTAAATTAAAAATACAAATTACCTATTTATGGCGGAATAAAAAATATTCGTTTATATAATTAAGTTACTACCCAAAAAAAGCATTCTCAAGATTTTTTATTTTATTTTTCATTGTATTTTTAAAATAAATGTAGTAAAATATTTTTTTTATTGTTTTTCATTTACTCACAAATAATTGCCTAAGTTGCCTCCAAAATCATGAAACACTAAAATCTTTAATGACCTTACACCTTATAATTTAAAGCCACAATAAATAAAGTAACTCACATCCTTACTAGAGATTTGAAATACCTTTTGATTACAAAAATAATTTTTCAGTTTGGTTGGGTATTTTGATCTCAAATCCAAATCTAAGATTTGTATGAAACGCGCCGAAATTGGCCGGGCATACGTTCCCGTTAAGAAAAAGAATGCCGAGTTGCGCTACCTCCTTCTTTAGCCAACGTTTTGGACAGCATTACAGCATCCATCATCAGGGCAGATGAGTACTGGATTAACTCGATCAGTAAGCATTTGAATGTGAATTGGTAAAACAGTTTGGGAGGCGGGTATAGGTACCACCGCCCCGGGAACGAATTATTGGATAATCAATGTCCTTGTCATAAGGGTCACTCCATGTGGTTCGCTACGTTTGGGGTCTTTGCGGGGTTTCCCGGGAACATGGGGTGAGATTTGTCTTGGTCTTGGCAGCGAATGCGTTTGTCCGACTTCTACGTGGCGGCCGGGTTGACAGACTGATTGAGGAAGACCTAACCTTGACATTCCTGCCGGACTTTTCCTTGTACCGCTGTGGGAGGAATGGATTCATACGTCCGTCACTACTGGACAAATCGACCCAGATTCCTACCCACTATTCATAACCTTTTCCTTTCCAATACTTCCTCTCTTTTCTTTCCCTAAAAACACCCTCCACATAGCATACCCAAATATGGCAAGACGCTGAGGGATTTATTCCTGAGCGCCTCCTGCTTGGAGCTATTGTAAAAAAAATACATTTTTGGGAATGTTACTTTTCAGTTATTTCATATAGAATAGTCTTCAAGGTACAAGATGGTAAAGTAATATATTCTGGTGATTAAGTAATATTATTGAGAACAAAAAAATTTCAAGCTTTTTTGGTTATTTCGAGAAAACCACAGATATAAGAATTTACTCAATATTCAAATCTCTATTGAATTGGTTTTGGGAATCCGAAAATATACATTTTGATCGTGTAAGGTTATCTTTTTGTGGCTTGAAGGTTTGTAGTTTTATCTATTTACAGTAGAATATTTAGAACAAATATCTAAAGTTTTTTTTCCCAAAAGAAACAAAATGGACTGTGTTTTATGAAATATTACTGACATCTATGTACGAGTTATGAAACAGAATAAGGGTTGGAAATTTTACTATTTTAAGTAAAACATTTTATAACCAAAATACATTATGTCGATAATAGGTACTTTTTTCTGTTTATGATGGAATTTCATTTTAATAATAATAAAAATACTTGTTCGTGGTTATAACAATGGTAGGGAATAAGGTGGTAGAGAACTTTAATAGGGGAAAATTTCCTCGGTTTTCATTCGGTTTGCGACTTAGCTATAACAATAGTTTAGCTGAAAGCACATAGATGGCCGAACTGTTTCAGTTTTCCAGTAGAGCTGGATCTGAACGGACGATGATTGTGAAAACAGTGACCATTTTATAGTTGCAATGCAAAGAAATAAGCGATGAATTTAAATAGACTGTGACCATAGAAAACCACTGACTAAAAATATGTTTTTCGTTCTATAATAGTATCATCAAATAGTATAATTTTCTGATTTTGTAAAAATTTCAAATTATCTTTAGGCAAGTTAGTGAATTTTTGGGATAGATGGCGCTGCCATTCGGATAATTCAATCAACAAAATGAAATATTCGCATAAATTAAGATAGTTAAAATTATTGCTTTGAATTCACCGATGTGATATTAAAAAGGAATAAACAAATTGTGCTGATAAAATTAATAGTTTATGGGAGAGATAAAATAAAACATTTTTTCAACAATAAAAATGTTGAAGACGGACGGTTATCGGATATTAAATATCCGTATATATTATGTTCGTAAAATTTTAGGGACAATGTTGATTTTAAAAAGCCAATATTCTGTAAATGACATGCAATATCCGATTCAATTTTTTTCAGAACCTTCACTTTCACGTAATACATTTTCTAAATACTTCTTTGAAATATATTTTTTTATTACTACAATCGTTAATTCCTGTTAATCAATATTTTTTAATTACCCTTATTTTGTGAAGACCGCGTTTGTTGTTTTCATAAGAAAAAAAAAACAAATTGTAGATTTAGCAGATGTACAATAGTTTCATTAATTCATTAAAGCTGTGCAACAGCAGAAAGTGAACAAGAAAAACTATTTTCCATAAAATTGCCATAAAAGAGAGGAAATTTGCGGAAAATTGCTATTAGCGATTTTTCTGAATTCAACAAGTGAGAAGTGATTTTTCTTTAATATAATAAAACAAATGTAAAACTTATTCCCACTTAATCTATTTGTGACCGTGACCATAACCGGCTTTAACTTGTTAATGTCGTCTTCTGACAGGTACAAATGTTTCTTAAATCTACAATTTAGATACTCGTACATAGATTTTTCTTATTTTTTTCCCGATAATTTTACAACATACGTATGTAAGTGCATTCATTTAAAAAACAATTACAAAAGGTATGAATTATAAAATAAATATTAGTAATGGGAACCCTCAAAAGGCGCTGGCATGTTTGCATAATACAAAAAAAATCCTACTTTTGAAATAAAATAAAATACAATATCAAACAAGTTTTAACGTTTTCGTTATTTGTTTTTGGGGTGTTATGCCGTGTTGCGCTAACTCCTTCTTATGCCGACGCTTCGGACACTGCAACGCTGTTCGAAACCTCGGCTAAAGAAGGAGGTAAAGCAACACGCCATAACACCCCAAAAACAAATAACGAAAATGCTTTTGGCCGTGAAAATCTAAAAACATATCTAAGTTTTAACGTAATATACACATAAGTACATAATGTTAGTTTTGTTACGAGAAAAGTAAGACATGAAAGTATACAGATAAGAAAAGCGTTTCCACATCAAAATCACTTAGTCATCATTTTAATTTTTTCATATAATTTGATATTTTATTTGTTATTTGAATTTGTTTTGGTAGAAAATTACATTTACGAGGAGCAATAAAACTGCTTTATTTGCATTAATTTGGTTTCGGTTTGGGAGTGTAAAATGCATTATTGGTCCATTTGCTAAATCTATTATCAATTTGGTCAAAACAATTTTTGTTTTTAATTAGATATTTCGTGGTGTACAGTATGAATTTTTAAGTTTTTTTCTTCATTTATTATATGGTGTTTATTCTTCTTAGATAGTTAGTAAAAAAGTTAGTTTATTATAGTTAGTAATTATCGGTCCATTTTTGGAGAAGGAAAATGAGGAATACGAAACTTCCATTTTTACGATTTAATTTAGGTATTATCAGCTTGAGGTGCAGTTGCCCCTCTCGCTCAGTATTAGGGAGAATTTCTCAGCTAACGGGTTTCCTCTTAATAAATTTATCAAGCTCACCACCCCATCCTACAATGCCCTAAACGATTGAAGATTGCACTAGGAAAAAAATGATGATTTTTAATTTGTCAATATTGATTGCTTTCTTAAGCTTATAAAAATAAGTACGTATATTAATTTAGAGACGGTTTTATTAATTTTTGCTTTCCAATTTACATTTTTATCAACATAAGTTGCGTCTATCGATCTGGACCTCTAGCACGGTGGATCGATAAGGATCGAATCGATAACTTTTCGGTAAATTCTCATCGTTCACTAGGACAACATCAGATTGTTATTTATTCGTTGGCGATGTTTAGTCGTGATAGGGAACAATGAGAAGTTACCGAAAGTTATCGATACAATCCTTATCGATCGACCGTTTAGAATCCAGCCCCCCTTAGCATAAGTAATAGTTCACAATATTATTAAATGTTGTTAATATATTCAACGTCTACTGTTTTTTGTACGTTAGCGATCTGCAGTTATCATAGGGAACACTGAGAAGTTATCGCAAGTTATCCTATCAATCCTCATCGTTCGACCGTGCTATGGGGTAGATATTTTAAAGTTATCGATGCATCTGTACTTGATCTCCTGAACAGGTAGGTCGTGGTATCGACTCCGGCAGTATTGGTTTGGTACATGTAAATCTTAGCATCCCATAAAGGAATGAGTTAAAATTGTTCAAAATTTTGAAGGACAATATTTCCGCCTGGTTTCTAGACTCACAGAGTCGGTTTCACTTTAAGACGATCTTGTTGGGCGCTTATTTCCATCAAAATCTGCAAATAGTAGACTCTTGCTGTCGCTAATACAGTTTTGGATGTCATCTATTAGTATTAGAAACAACAGAGGCCAAGGTTAAACATTCCTAAGTATTTAATATTTTCAACTTTGCTCAGTGAACATGTTTCTTAATCGCTACTTATATTATGGCCATAAATTTGAAGATGAGCGTGCGTTTTTTTATGTTTTTATAAAAAGTTTTTTTGCTGTAGTTTAAAACGAGTTTGTCACATTTTAGCCATGTTGAAATAATTTCAATACATTATGTTGCCTTTGAAAATTTTTCGTGAATTTCCATTTCCAATAATTAATACCCTATCGTCGGCGTAAAAAAAAATTACGGTATTACAAAATTTAAATACTCATTAACGTAGTCTTAAAAATAAAACCGGGCCAAGTACAGTTCCTTGCGGAACACCATTTTTTCTGTGCTTATGAACTCTAATAATTTAATATTCCAAATGTTTGATTTTTGTGTTCTGTCTTTAATAATAATATTAGTATTTGTATAGCGCAGTTTAGTGTTATTTCACTTCAGGTGCGGTAAACTATAATAAACTTAAAAGTCATCCTATAGTGTTCCTTACGAGTTCTTATAAAATTTGAATAAAAAATAAAATGAAAACAATGAATTTAATTTATTTTTTCAAAATTTCAAGTTTTTGTATGAAGATATTCAGGATTCTTTCAGTCAAGAGATGCGCCGCATCCACATTCTGAAAGATGAAATTTTGAAAAAAAAAATCATATTCACCTACAACAACATCAGTAATGTCATATTTTTCAATCTTAGCACTCTAGCTCACTGACTGTTTCAATAATAACAAACATAAAACTTAATTATATTCAATTCATACTGAAAAAAAAACAAGAAAACTTGATGAAAAGTAAAAAATTTTATGTGTTTGGGTAAATAAATCTATATGATAAGCGTCCATTTGGATAATATTTTTTGCGAGATGCATTTCAATTCGTGGAAATACTAATATGCAAAACCCATGACCTAAAAACAGTGTCCATATATAACATAACTTTTTAGAACTATCCCATTTGAGTCTGCAGTCGTCTGTATCTGGTTTCAAGCGATAATTTCCCCTTCCTAAATAGCCAGTTTGGGTCGGGTTCTCGCCTCGCAGTTACAAAGTGCAGCGGTTGGTTTTAATTTGGAATTTAAAGCGGGTGAGATTCTGAAGGAGAGTGAAGTAGAGAGGGTGCCCCAAAGTTAGCACATTCTTCCGGTGTTCACATTACGAATATATTATGTTTGTAGAATTTCAGGCGTTCGGGCTCATTACAGAAAGTGCTCACATACTTTAAATATAGTATCTGCTTTATAGTATTATTTAGTTAACAGACTGAGTTCACAGTTAAGTAAATAACTAACAATAATAATAATTTATTTCACATAAAATTAAACAATAAAACATATGTGGAAACCTTGACTAGCCAACTAGGAATGGTTCCTGTTTTAGGCCAGTCAAATTGACAAATTTCAAATTTATATCATATGTTACGATACACATTTAGTATTCAAATTTTCCGCCTCAATTGCAATTAGAACCAAAAGAGGGCGCTAAACGGCACGCGATCCCGCGCACCCGCGCTGTGCATTTAGCCTGACACGAGCCGGCGGGCTTTTGCGCTGCCAGCACCGAGCGGCCATTACGATATTACGACCCGAGCGGCCACCACGATTGAAGCGGTCTCTTTGTTCCCCGTGTGACCATTCACGGCTCGCGAAGCGTCGCCGTCATGTTGGCTGTTGCACTGTTTGCGTTTTGAACTGATCAATTCCCGTACCATACTCAGTATAAAGTTAATCAATTCTTTGCTAACACGTGTGTGAAGTTGGTGGCCTGAGAATGGCCCTCAGAAAAAGTTGTGTGAGTCCGGAGATCGGTGTTATGAAGCACCGCCGCGGTCCACGCCGATTGCTGACCAAGTAAGCCCTATATATTCTCCATTATTTGTGCTGTTGAATTAATTATTCATTTGCTTGTTCGCAGAGACTCGAGTGCCACAAAGAGAGAGATCTGTCCTTTTAATATAGCCTAGGTCCATTGTAGCCAAACTTAACTCGATCTGTTGTACCAACTGCGTTGCACATGCTCCTTGCATAATGAATAAACCCTGAAGTTAAGCTCTGCCGTCTTTAATTGTTCAGAAATCTAACCCTACATGCTCAAGGGCGTCACTCCTGACGCTGTAGTTTTGAAGCTGCTGCCGAAACCTTCCGCCTTGTGGAGAGATCATGTTCACGCCCAACTGAGCTAGACCAAAAGGGACCTCTTCCACGGTGTCCGACTCCGGACATAGGTTTGTATGGCTACTGAATTACCTTGTTGCCCACATGGTTATTTTTGACGCCAACACTGGCACATAACTTGGGGCTCTTTTGCGATAACTAACACTGGTGTCCCTTGGTCGCACAGCTAACACATTATTACATATTAGGTACATTGTTTACTTACACAACATGTTATTTATAGAAGGTAAAAGGTGTTAATTATGTATTCCTCATAGAAGCTTGAGTTAAATATATAATTTTGTACTTATAAGAGAAAAAAGAAGAGAAAAGTAATATCTTAAAATACAAATTCAGTATCGAATGCTTATGTTTGACAATAGATAGATGTTTGGTTATTTAAATCGCTTGTAAAAATCGAGAATCAAGACATTCTTCAAGACAACATTCACAAAAATATATAAATATTTTTATATATTTATGTAAAAATACATAATTCGGTATTGAAAAGTTTGCTTAAACTGAGTTTACCAGATCTGAATAGCCGGGTAATCTCCAACCTTCATTTTCCTCATCTGCTTCTCTCCTCCACTCCCTTCATCGTCACAACATATCTCAATAATTAATTGTTGATGCCATAGTTGCACTGGCTCCGAACAGCTGACATTATGGTGCGGTAATTCACCTTATTTAAAAAAAAAATTTACTTAAAGCTAAAAATATGATCCACCGATGAAATACGTGGTTCATATAGCATTACCATAATATATTTTTTTAATATTAATGTGAGTCTCAAATTTCTGAATCCAGTGAAATGAAAGTATCATCCATCGATGAACCTTCTCAGACTGAAAAGAAAATAAGGAAGAGGAAAATAAAATTGGTAAATTGCACACTCTTCAAATGTTGTTCTTAACTAGAACTCATTAAATGATAATTTATATCAAGCAACCCCAGTTAGATTTAGTATTTATAACTAGCTGACCGGAAAATAACATATTTTTTGACTTTGCGTTTAGTTCTGTTTATTTGGCAACGGAGCGCCAAGTTTCGCTTCCTGTGACTTTTTATGTAGACCGGGAGGAACGGCGATCTCCATTCGACTTGTCACGAGTATTTGGATTATATAATCGGAATTTTGTATTAAATCCTGTGAAGTAATTGATGAAGCAGATCGATTTATTTTCTTGTTTGTTATAATTAATAATTTTGGGAGTCTGTGAAAATCTACAACTTAATACGTATACTTAATAATAGACCCTCCACACTACATCCCCTAAGATGAAATTGGCTCTGATAGAAATTATTTTTCTCGTGGCCCTGTGTGGAACTGTTGTAAAAAAGTCAACCAAGCATTTGCGTAGCCGAAATAATCATCCCCACAGGGTTTTCCCTGCGCTGCGCGCTGCTTGTTCTTATATTACGGGAAATCAATGCGCCATAAACAATCGTGTTCTTCATAATTATGGTTATAGTTATCAATTTAGTAATTAATTTCGCGTTCCATTTACGAGACATTGTTAAGTCGAAAAACGAGATCGAGTTGGGAGACTTTTTTGAATATGTACGAATTTTGGAATATATAATAAACCTCTATATTCATTAAAAATTGTCCAATAGAAAGGAGCTCTTTTTAGGCCTGTTTATCTGAGGGCCAGGATTTCCCTTAAAGAATCCGCTGGCGCCCAGTTCATTCTAATTCTAGAATTCTATTATTTTCTAAAATTAGTCTTCAGAGCTCTTACATCACTCTGGCATCACCTACGAGCCGTACACGGCTCACCATTATTACCAAACCATGATACACTGTATATCAGTTGATATATACATAAAAAAAGCTCTAGCCATTTCAAAGAATATTTCTATCCTGGCGGGTGATTTCTCACTAGGATTTACGAAGAGTATTTGCCAGTGCGAAATACTTTAAAAAAAGTTACATTGTCATTCGAAGGTGCCAGTCAACACGAATTGTATTTTTTTTATTTTTTGCAACCTATCCCGCAACCTATTCACTGCTCTGCCATGGAGTCGAGAATTATATATTATGTTTAGAATTGAGTTTTTGGTCGTGAATAGTTAGAGTTATAAAGTAGTTAGGTTCATAAATTTGCTAAAGCTTTGTTCAAATAGTGAAGTCGTGTATGTTGTTTTTTGTGACGCTTTTTATGTAGATATCAAAATGTATAATATTTTATGTGATGGAAAACCACGCAAAACTCAAAGACTAAAATAAATTTCATTTTATTCGCAAAAATGTATAAATGTCACAAATAATCAAATAAAAATTACGAAAAATATTTCATTTGCATTTTAATGTTTCTGAAAATTCTCTAAAAAGCGCTTGTTCGTGTTTTATTTAACGAAAATATAATATTTTTCATGCTTTCAGTTTCACTTCGCGAAAATTAAATTTAATTCGTCAGAATGGCTTCTGTCAGTTGACACTCGCTAGGGAAAAACACGCTTTTTTGTTTTCACAGTACCTACCTAGGTTTTTACTGGAATTATAGTATCCAGTATCCATTTCTTGGAAAGCTTACAATAAATTTTAACACATTTTGCTACTGATTTTATTTGAGCAAGATACGCTCTAAATCTATAAAATTGATGTTTTACCATTTCTACGAAACATTAATGGATGACTTCGTGTACGACTTTTGATCTCTAGGTTAATAAACAAACTTATTCCATATTAAAATCCTCATCGAAATAGGGACAAACCTGATTCTGCCGATAAAAGAAAAACCTAGTAGATTTATTTGAAATAGTGCATTATTTTACGTAAGACCTGAGAGCTGACAGGTTTAGGGCTATTAGACTTACCGCGACTCAATTCAGGACAGACTTCGTTTTGTCTTATCCCTGATTTATCCCGAATCACAAACAAAAACCCAGTGATTGATCACGGTAATTTATAAATCACAAGGCTCTTAGAGATTTCACCTCGTTAGATTAACTAGCGTTAGACATATAAGCTAGCATCCGGAATTCCGGGAACCGCGGAGCGCGGCCTAAACCTCTAAAAGGTGTGTTCCATCCCAGTAGTTCTACAACAGGTGAGAGCAAATACATTGCTGCTTTTCCCCAAGAGGACAACATCTTGAAGGACGTTTGGGAGGCCAGGAGGAGAGTATAAAGAATGCGTATATACGCTCGACTACTTTAACCAATTTCCCGCTATATGCACTCAATTTCCTACAGTCGAAAACGCTGGCACCGGTGACAAAAAAATATCAAAATGTCGGAAGCGAAACGCGGCTGCGATAAAAAATAAAAAAGCCTCAGACTTTAGTAAAGTTTCCCGTTGTATCGGCTGCGTGGGGCGTGCCACAGGGTTTTCCCTGATCAAATATTTACAGGCTCGAAAACACACAAGGGTTGCTTGCATACATTTTTAGGCTGAGAAAATGAAGGGGTTAATATGATATTTGATGGTCTCGTCCTTTGGTAATTTATTCAAATCTCTCCTTTTTGCATTAATTTAAAATGAAGCAAATATTTTTTAATTAAGCTACCTATAGGGCTTTGACATTCGCGAAAGGGTTAGGGCATATTGTACAGGACAAAATTTAATACGTTTTCGTAGTATTATGATGTACCATTTTATTTATTATTTCAGTATATTTTCGATAGATTTGTTTTTACAGCTAATTTATGATGCAGTTTTTATTGCGACTGCCATATTATGACATCATGTAATATCAATGAAGGTGTCATAAAATAAATAAAATTCATGTATCCATTTGGCATTATGAGTTTTGAACAAGTTGTTGTCTTTTAAGTTTTAAAATATCATGGTGATAAATAAAGGTACTGTTCGAGACTATCAGACGCATATTTTCATTAATAATTGCCCCTTATCCCTCTAGCATCATCCCGTTTTCTTCATAAAATTTGTTCTTCTGTAAATGTTTCTTCCGCAAAGGTCACTAATGTATATTTTTAAGGAAAGTGGAATAAGCTGTAAAAATTTCAGTTCTAAGTTATCGAAAGGTTGCGGATGCGATTCCTACCACATAAAAAGAGTAATAATTGATTACATCTGTTTTATTTTTCCCTTGCATATGTAAATACTTGTCAAATATTGAACGCACTGGTGAAATAGTGTGTTAATTTAGAATCATTTACCATAAAATTCAAAATGAATATGCCTTACAGTTTTTTTCTAATAATGTTTATTCGTCGTCTCACTGAAGTGCCCTTTTTTGTGAGGTTTTAATTTACATTTTTAATTTACATTTTTAATTTACAATTTTCAATTTACAATAAGTCATCATTATTCGTCCCGGTTAGACGGAGAGGTCTGGGTTCGAGTCCCAGTGTCGACCATTGTCTTTTTTCTGTTTCTCTGTGTCTTGTTCTCTTTCATTTTTCGTTTAGATTATTATTGTTAACTTATTCTAATATGATATATTTCACTGATGGGAATAACCTTCAAAAAAGTAATAAACAGAAAGTTTTTCTTATAAAAATTGAATATTCATTTAGACTTTTATAAAAAGTCAATTGTTCCATATAAATAAATTCGGATATATCTATCCGAGACGCTATCCAGGTTACAAACCAATTCTTAGAATGATTGTTTCCAATGAAAAGGGTAGTCACCCGTAATATGGAGAAAAATAATTAGATGATAATAATGTTAATTCTAAAATTTGAAAATATAAGATTGACAAATATGACGGTTTGACGGAAGGTGGCAATAGCGAAATTGGTTAACGCGCCCGTCCCGGTTAGACGGAGAGGTCTGGGTTCGAGTCCCAGTTGCGACCATTGTCTTTTTTCTGTGTCTTGTTCTCTTTCATATTTTCGTTTAGATTATTATTGTTAACTTATTCTAATATAACAAATTAATGTTATTTTCTCAATAGGTACCATATTTTTTACGGGAGTATAATAATGTAAACGTCTTTTTCATCACCATCGGTGCTACCACTCTTAGAGAGTTCTTTATAAAAGCATCCTTTCAGTTTCCTGCTATCTTTTTACGGTTCCGTTACCCAGGGACTGATTGGCAAAAACTCTAAGCTTAAGAGTTCCAACCCCTTTTCACTTAGTGGATTTAACATTAAGGATTCTCTTAGGCGTAAGATATATTCAAAGACAATTTACAATGAATTAAAAGTAATCGAACTGGCAGTGTTAATCAATTTGTGTTACAAAAGCGTAAATTAGACTTGTTGAAAGGAAATCGGAAAACATTCTCCCTAAATTTTGGCGTACATAACTCGCCTAACCGCCAGTCACTAAAGTTTCCAGAAGTAGTAAAGCTTTCAGATTTTCAATTGCGCATCAGTTCAGCGTGTAAGAAGCCTAGTCAGCCGAATGAAGTAATTAAAACCAAGTTTTCCTTCTTGTTGCTTGTCTTATATGAGGAATGTTTTTAGTATTCTACTTCTTAATGAGAAACCTCAAAGTTAGACTGAAAAAAAATACTTTTCTGTCCCCTTTTACGCCGAACGCAGATGATAAAGTAATAAAAATGGTTATTGGATGTGTTTAAGGTTAGATAATACAATTAAGTTCCAATTATTTAAGTCAAGAATTATGAATAATTTCATGTTCGAAGTAATAATAGGTAATTATTTTTTTGAAGAAATTAACAAACTAAGAGGTCATTTTCCTGGAGAAGTAGTCTGAGAGTTTTGTTTCTTCATTAAAAGTTTTTGGTCCACCACTCGTTTTACCAAATGGAAATCTCATTTCCGTACAGTACCTTTCATCCATGGCCAATTACATTCATCAAAGCCAAACATCGAAGAGGATATAAAAACTACATTGTGACCTTTTTGTTTCTTCTGGCATTTTTCTAATTGGCTTTTGGGAATGAAATGGCTTATTTATTTTTAACATATTTCGTATTTCAATCACTTTATTTTTATTCTCCCTCTGTTCATAGTTTGAAATGACGGCCTAGGACCTGCTACACATTTGAAGGATGAGAGCCAGAAACATTTTGGAAAAAATAAAGGAAAAACAAAAAATTATTTTCTCTTGTTTGTGGTTAAGTTTCAGCTCTCAGAGTAAGCATAGGTAATACATTTTAGAAATTAAGATTATTTTATCAGGTCTGTTTATGAACAATAAATATTCTTTCATATTAGAATAAGTCAACAATAATAATCTAAACGAAAATATGAAAGAGAACAAGACACAGAAAAAAGACAATGGTCGCAACTGGGACTCGAACCCAGACCTCTCCGTCTAACCGGGACGGGCGCGTTAACCAATTTCGCTATTGCCACCTTCCGTCAAAACGTCATATTGGTCAATCTCATATTTTCAAATTTTAGAATTACATTATTAGCAACTAATTATTTTTCTCTATATTACGGGCAACTATCCTTTTCATTGGAAACAATCATTCGAAGGTCTGGGTTTGAGTCCCAGTTGCGACCATTGTCTTTTTTTCTATTTTTCTGTGTCTTGTTCTCTTTCATATTTTCATTTATATTATTATTGTTAACTTATTCTAATATGATATATTTCACTGATGGGAATAACCTTCAAAAAAGTATAAAAAGAAAGTTTTTCTTATAAAAATTAAATATTCTTTCCTAAATTCTGAAACATTTTAAATGTTAACTACATAAGCGAGTGCACAACGGTGTTTTGTTAAAAAAATGGCTAACACGGTTTCTTCTGTGTTGGTTTTGTTTACCGCAGATGATATTAATCTCTTTCCAGAAGTTTCCAGAAATTCACTTACACCCTCTCAACTTCCCACAACACAATTATTTCGTAACATGCCGTATTACAACACAATATCATGTGAAAGGCATGCGAACTCGGTTATTTAGGAATAGACAATCTATTTGCCCGTCAGAATTTTGATAACATGTCAATTGCAAAATTGTTGATTATCGTATTATATCTACCAACACTGTTAATTTATCTAATGTCATGGACCGTTTTACAATTTCAAATGAGAAACCATCATTTAATGGAAGGCAATCTTATATCTCAAAGAATGTTATAATGATGTATGGCTGGGTTAAATGACATGATGTTAATGAGTTTAGTTGTTAAATACTAGTTGATTGAATGTAATAATATCTTCTTATGAAACACAAATCATTGAATGAATTGCTGCTTAGTTGCACGAATATTGAGTGTGTTATCTTTATTTGTTTTCGGGGTGTTATGCCGTGTTGCGCTTCCTCCTTCTTTAGCCGAAGTTTCGGACGGCGTTGCAGTGTCCATCATCAGGGCAGATCCGGAGGTAAGAGGAAGGAGGTAGCGCAACACGGCATAACACTCTAAAAACAAATAACGAAAATGCTTTTGGCCTTGAAAATCTAAAAATGTATCTGATTGTATGCGTTGTAGAATTACGAGAATAAGAGGTATTTCAGAAAAAAATATTTTGCTGCGAATTTATAATATATATTTCTTACTTTTGTGTGGAACCCTTTCTGGGACGATTGAAAAATTACCGCTGAAGATACTAACCAATAGAATAGGCCACTTGCATCACATTTAAAAAAAACGGTTTAGGCAAATATTCTAAAACATTCTGTATTTTTTTTAAATCGTATTTTTGAATCCCTGGCGATTTTTTGAAAATTTCAATCCGAAAAATCAGACCATTTTTTATAAACCGGAAAGACGGGACCTAATTTTATGAGTGCGAAAAAACGATAATTACATAGCCGAAAATCATTTAAAAAAAAACATTTTAGAAATCAAAGTGTTTCCATATTAAAAAAATTAATCAGTGTGGAATTTTACAAAATTAAGGGAACATAATCGGAGACGGGAGATTTTCTTGTAGAGATATCACGAGCTCAAATAATGGATTCATTCATTTAAAAATAAAAAAAAAACTATACATTTCTAAAAAAATTTACTAACATTTTCGTAATCTTAGTAAAAAAATCTATCCACACGATTTTTTCCAAGTCGTTATGAAATCCATGCAAGTGGCCTTTTGTGTTATGGGAAAATCCGCGTGCCGGGAGTATTTTTTTTTTACTTTAGATGAAATTAAGAGAAACATTTTCAGATACGAAAGTTCTTTCTTAAACAGATCATTCCATTGGTCTGATCTCTGTATATGGGGTTCAGTAGTCGTAAGTAGTTGTAGTGAATTGGTGGCAACAGCTTTCTTTCAACTCGGTGCAGTTCACTTTCATAAATTCACTCACATTTATGAAAAAATCGAGATTTTTTTTCATGCTAAATCCAATAGGTACAAAGATTAAAAGAATACTTTTCAAGTTGTAAATGAAATATTCAAAGCGTTCAATTTGGATTTTTTATACAACAAAATGCGAATAAACATTATATTATATATATTATTATGCTCCATAAGTAGACAGGAATACTGAGTCTCAAAATTATATTAGAGGGTGCGGGAAGAAACCCGCCCTTGCAAATATAAATAATGTGATGAAATTCTGAGAGGGCCTAGATTTAAAGTACACTTTAGTCTTGGGAAGCAGGTAAAATAATAAAAAAATAATATAAAAAATAAATTTTACTGAAAACCACATCATTTCTGGTTCACACAAGTGTGTCAAGAGCACGTGGGACACGCGTAGGTACTTTTGAAATTTATTACGTATATCATCGGAAATTAGGGTTTATGTCTTAGACGTATTCTAAACTTATTTTACTCATTATATATCAAAACTTAAGCATTAACTTTATCAATAGTTACGTCCGTAATATTGGTTATAATTATTACATATTAATTATAATTATTTTCATTCCAGTAAGTGGTGGGTTAGTGCAAATGCGTTAGTGTTTCAAATAAGCGAATAAGGAAATATCTTTCGAACTGATGAAAGTTGTTGAATTAGATATATTTTTAGAAAATTAATAATTATCGTCGTATTTGATCTCATATTCAACTGGATAAAATTAAATATTAGGTTTGAAATATTGTATCCGCTGTATTTGTTTTGAGTCTTTTTTAAAAGCGATAAATATTGTTCCACGGTCAATGATTTTCTTTGCAAACATGTACACAGGTTTAAGATTGGATTGTTTTCTAATTGATTTGAAGCATAACAAGTAAGTCCGGTATATATTGGATCACTGAAAATTCTATCGCATCTTTGAATAATTACATATTACGCAGTACATAGTAATGTGGGATCTCTCTTATAAATAGGGCCGAAAAATGTGCCCAAATTTGCATGTTCACCAAAAATGTGGGTTAGATAAAATTATTTGTCACCGGTAACCAACACCAATTTATCAAGTTTTAATAAAAAAAGTCGTGAATTTTATTTTAAATATATTAACAAGTGAATATCTGTATTTCAAACGTATCCATTCGCCTTACTTAAAATCTCAATAACTTATTTTGACAAATAAAGCAATACGTAGCCTGAAACATCGATATACCTAACCATGAAAAGAATCTAATATAAGTTAGGTACTTTTTAAGATTGGTTTCTACACAGCGCCTAACAAAAATCAATGTGTTTGTTCAAGCATCCGACATAATATATATATGTACATTTGTATATTTGAATCCAACGGATAAATCAATGACATCAAAGCAGGATAATCTCTCACAGCGGCACCATCTCTCCAATTTAGAACGCTTTCTCGCTACAAGCCCTCTCCTTAGCGGGACATGGGTAGGACTAGATCAGAGGAGAGCAGAAAGGAGCTAGCAAAAGCAGAAAGTAGTAGGAAAGAACAAATCAAATCGGGGGAGAGCAGGTGAGAGAAAACAGGGGTTGGAGAAGGGATCGATCTCCCTGAAAAGCTTCGTCAATATATTGAACGTGACAATTATCCCCATCACGGTCCAGGAACTTTTATAGGCTGTAGTGATTAATCGATCACCCAATTGTGTTATATACTTGCTATTTTAATCCTGCATGGGGTGATTTGTACTGGGTGAAAATAATTTGTGAGCGCAATAAAGGAGATACTTATACACACAGTCAGCAACAAAGTGCACATGAATTACGAATAATTTCTCAATAGTGCATAATAACTTTTTTTTCTTGGGCATTAACGATTATGGTTCAATATCCAATAACTAGCTGGTACCCGGCATACGTTGCCAGTTGCCATGCCATTTAATAAAAAAAATTGTTTCTCTCTGCGTGTCCTTTCCCATTCGTCCCGTCCCCTTCCGCCTCCCCTTCCTCTCCCGCATTCCCTTCCCCTCTCGCGTTCCCACTCCGCTTCCTCCACCTTCCCTCTCCCCCCCTTCCTCCATCTTTATTCCCGGTACATTCAGTTTTTATTGCATTTTTTTATACAAATATCATAATGCCAGAGCTCACCAGTGATTTTATATAAACCTAGTCCTGACAACAACAAATACAAAAAAAAAGAATTATCCAATTTGGTGCAGTCGTTCGGGAGTTATGCGGCTATGCGCGTTCATACAATTCGGAGATTCATTTTTATTTATTTATCAGATGAAAAAAACACTTTCCAATCGTTAAATGGTGTTTATATTACACATTGATTTAAGACTGTGCAATTACTGTTTCGAACTATTATCAATAAAAAAAATTAACTGCCTGCGAAAGAGCTGGCAACATCGCATTTTGGCGTAGTGGCAGGCCATGATCATAATATGATGTAGTCACCAAAAAAATGAAGCCCATAGCTTACAAAAACCTTTTGTTTAACAGAAGCTATTTACCTAAACAGTAAATGTAAAAAAAATCTATTTTATTTCCAGCAATTTAGCTAACTCAGTTGTATTTTTAATACTATTCTTTATTATTAAATACTACCATTTCTGAAGTAGAATTAACATTTTTTTTACACTTTATTTGAATTCCTTTTAGGAGTAGGTACTAACTGGGATAAATGGAGGTGTGATTTTGTTAAACGTAAAAAATAGTAGGATAAATGATAAAATAAGTATGTGGTTTTTTTTTTTTTTTTTTTTTTTTCTTTATTTTTTCCCATTGTATCTACATACATACAAAAGTAATTTTACATAATTTCTAAATACTAATTATAATTTTACATAATTTCTAAATACAGTAAGAGTAAATATAAGGTACAAGTAATGTAAAAGTTAAATAAGTAAAATATATAATAGAAAAGAGTAGGTAATGGGAACCCACTAAGGCACAGCCTGTGTGTGGGTAATATAAACAAGATTGCTATATATACATCAATAAGTATATGTAAAAAATGAAAATTTTAAACTAAAGGTTTAGAAATATAGTAATCTGTGAAAACATTATAGTAAAATAAAATAAAATAGTGAAACATAAATTTTGTTGATTTTTTGTTAAAGTAAAGAAAGTAAATAAAGTTAGAATTGTATTGAAAAGTGAAACATGAAGGTTTTCAAATAATTTATAGAAAAAATGTTCCAACATCTGCATCATTCAACCATAATTTTAATTCTTTTACGTAAAGTGATATTTTATCTGCCATTTGAATGTGTTTTGGTAGAAGATTAAAAGTACGAGGACCAATAAAGCTGCTATGTGTTTGCATTAATTTAGTATTGGTTTGGGGGGAGTAAAACATATTATTAGTTCTTTTGCTAATTCTATTTTCATTTTTTACGAAGCAATTTTTATTTTTATATATGTATATATTTCATAGTCTGCAATATAAATAATTTACGGATATTGAATATTTTTGTCTCTTTGAATAATAACTCTGTTGAGAATGTTTTTTTTCTATTATACATAACTTTAATAATGCGCTTTTGAGTGGTTTGTAAAGGCTTAATAAATGCATCAAGCGCACCACCCCATCCTATAATGCCGTAGATTATTGAAGATTGAACCAAGGAAAAGTAGATCATTTTTAATTTGTCGAGATTGAGTACTTCCTTAAGTCTATAAAATGTGTAAGTAAGATATCTTAATTTCGAGGTGGTTTTATCAATTTGAGATTTCCAATTTAGATGTCTATCAATAGATATACCTAAATATTTAATATTTTCAACATTGACAAGTTCATTGCACAGTGAACATGTTTCTTGATTGCAACTCGTATTGTGGATTCTAATTTTAAGGTTATCGTGAGGTTTGTTTTTAATGCTTTTATAAAAAGTTAAATAAAATGTTTTGCTGTAGTTTAGAATGAGTTTGTTACATTTTAGCCATGTTGAAACAAGTGCAATACATTCGTTTGCCTTAGAAAAAGTTTCAATCCAAGAATTTCCGTTTACTACTATTGCCGTGTCATCGGCGTAAGAAATAATTTTTCCTGGGATCACAAAATTACATAAATCATTTATATACATCAAAAATAGAATCGGCCCAAGGACAGTTCCTTGCGGAACTCCATTTTTTATATGTGCTTCTGAACTATAAAAATTCCCAATTTTTGTTTTTTGTGTTCTGTCTGTAAGATAGTTTGTCAGTATTTTTAATGTGTCTTTTTTGAAACCTAGTTGAGTTATTTTTTTAATTAGTAATTTATGATTTACAGTATCGAAAGCTTTTCTTAAATCTAAGAATATAGCAAGACATTTCTTATTTTTATCGATAGATGTGTATAATTTTTTTGTTAAATCATATATTGCATCTTCAGTGCTTAGATCTTTACGAAAACCATATTGGTTTTGCGATAGAATATTATATTTTTCTAAGTGTTCTATGATTCTATTTTTAATGCATTTTTCTAATATTTTTGATAGGTTTGAAACAAGTGAGATTGGTCTATAATTATCTAATTTATGGGCTTCACCAGATTTATGAATTGGTATTATGGTGGAGATTTTAAACTGTTTTGGAAAATGACCCTCTTTAAGGCACATATTGAAAATATGTTTCAGAGGAGTTAAAATATGTTTTTTAATTTTTTTTAATGTATTACTAGATAATCCATCAGTTCCCTTAGAATTAGATGGTTTTAGGCTATCTATATATTTTTCAATTTCATTTATTGTGATAGGTGAAAAATATTCTATAGGGTTGATTGATTCATTATCTGCAATTGATTGCGAAGATGTCTCTATGAAAGTATTATTATCATTCATACTGGATGATTTAAGTACCTCATCTACTATATTCGTAAAGAAGTAATTGAAGTTTTCGGCAATGGTAGATTTGTCAGTTATTAATTTGTTATTGATTTTAACCTCATTTACAACACTTGAAGAAATATTTTTTTTGTTCATAATTTCATTTATAATATTCCATGTTTTTTTACTATCATTTTTAGCGTTTTCAATTTGTTCACAGTAGTATTTCTTTTTACAATTTCGAATCAGCCTATTGAGTAAGTTTCGGTACATTAAATATTTTGTTTTCATAAAAGAAATTATTCTGACATTATTATTTTGGCAAGCTATTTGATATTTTAACATTTCTCTGTATAATTTGTCTCTTTGCTTAATTGAGACAATTAAGCCAACAGTAATCCATGGTTTGATTTTTTTATATTTTCTGTTTGTTACAACAATTTTACTTTCACTTTTTCGAATATTATCTTGTAGAGTTTTATAGAAATTTTCTAATGCTGAATGTGGATTTACTAAAGATAGAACATTTTCCCAACTTTCTAAATGAAGTAAAGAATTTAATGTATGATAATTAATGTCTATTTTTTCAAGAGTTTCACAATTTTGTTTTATAGATGAATTTTTGAAATTATGCCCATATAGTGTTGGAAAATGATCAGTGATGTTTGTTTCTAGAATTGAGGAGATAATATTAACATCTTTGTGTGTCTTGACAAAAATGTGGTCTAAACACGCGGAGTTTATTAAGGTTACTCTTGTTGGTGAGTTAATATACGAAAGGTATCCATAAATTGATAAACAATCTAGATATTCGTTTTGACAATTAATATTTATTGTATTATCATTAATATTTATATTGATGTCCCCCGTTAGTAAGGAGAAAGTAAAGTTATGTCTGTCAAGATTTCTAACAAATGTTTTTAGTTCATCTACAAATAGAAAATCATTTAAAGAAGGGGATCTGTACACGGCTACTATGAGATATTTATAGTTATTTTGACAAAAAGTTAATTTTATTACATTAGCCGTCTTAAAATCAATAAACTCAGCCTCAATATTTTTTAAAGTATTATGACAAAAGACAGTCACTCCATCATGTCCAGTATGTTTACAGGCAGCAGAAATTGTAGTATAATCAGGTAAATTATATGGAATTACATCTTTCATTTGGGTTTCAGTTAGTACAATTACGCTAGGAGAAAAATCAAAATTATGAAGGAGGACACATAGTTCATCAAAGTGTTTCCTTATACTTCTTATATTGAAATTTAATATTGAGAAGTTTACATTTTTAAAAAGGCTATTGAGTTCCATGGTGTTTTTACATATATGGTTTTGGTGTAAAAAATCTTCGTCCGACATGTTGAAAGATGTTTGTTTATAGTTGCTAGGTGATTGTATGATGGTCCTTTATTCAGAGGGGATATCTTCTTGCTCTCTTATTTGGATTATTGGAGATGTTTCGGTTTTCCTCATCATGACACTTCCGTTTTTAGCCCATATGAACTTGTATCCCGTTCTTGATGATTTCGCCAGGTAAAGCAAGTGTTTATTGTGTTGGGTCAGTTGTTCGTTTATGTAAATTGTGTTATTGATGTCTCCAACGAAATTTATGTCTTTGATATGTAGTACACCATATTTTCTCTTTTGTGAGATAATTATATCTTTAGTTTCCTTATTCTGTAGTGTTACTACTATGGGGGGATGTTTGTTTGTAGGATTTTTATTTCTGATTCTGTATATATTTGTGAATTTCAATGCATCGTTATCACAATTTATTGTTTCCAATATGTTACTAAATATTTTTGAAATATTTTCGTTTTCTTTGTAAGGAACACCCTGTAATTCTATGTTATTTTGTTTATAATTTTGATCCAATTTATTAATTTGCTGCTTTATTTCCTTATTTTCTTTTTGTAATTGTTTAATTCGATTGTCTTTGTTTTTGTTTTTCTCCTCATATTCATCAATTTTTGAACAGCAAAATTCAACGGACTTCTTTAAATCTTTAATTTGTTCATTGAAAGATTTCATAAATTGTTCTGTTAATTCTGCAAATTTTTTTTCAATACATTTTATCATCTTGTTTGTATTTGTATTTTCTTCCTCGGAGTCGCTAGATGTCACTTTCTTTTGGGCTTTCTTCTGTCGGTTCATATTTAAAAGGTTCGGATACCGACTATACCGAGTGTTGATTTTATAAAAATAAAAAAAGTTTTGGATTTAGTAGGGTTCGATCTCAGGCCACTGCAGAAATTCGTCGGACGCGTTTACCCACTACGCTACGCCAGGTTTGCGTAAGCACGAAGATTTAATGGCATATATTAAAACCGAGTACTAGCGGATTAGATGAATATTTTATTTGTGTTTTTGGTGAATATTGAGACAATAGCGTACAACTGTCACTTTATTTAAATTATTCTTTTTATCACTTGTTTGCACTAAAAAATCGATAAGTAAATCGGATGTTTCACTATACTGATATACGGTAAGCACCGATATATCTTTTTTTGTTGTTTTTAGATGTTATTTACTATGTTTTTTTAACTTTTATTTGGAGCGGTTGATAAGTGCAGGTTGCTTACTTATTGTTGTATTAAGTTATTCGACATCTTTTCAAAACTTCTCACTAAAGAGCTTATCGCTGAGCAACGTATCAATTCTGATAGGTCGTCTTGTAAGAGGCACCGAAAATATCGTCTTATCTGCGAATATCACATGTCTATTTTCTGTGAAGGGATAACCCAACCGAGGATGTGAATAATGTATCATAATCAGACACAGCAGTCAATAATTCGACTGGAGACAGATGATATTCTCCGTGTGAAATCGATGTTAGGTAATTGGTAGGATCATCTAACATAAACCCTTCATTGTACGATCATATTGTTGGCAAAACCATAGTCGAAAAGGTTGAAGGGTCTCCAGTGATAGTAATTAAATCCTGGTCATGACATGTACAAGAAACCTTTGCTCCAGAATATAAGCAACATTTGGTACCTATGGCAGGTATAAAGGTTTTCAACACTTTATCCGATCCCGAAAGGTCTGAAATTGTGTTTTGATTAACTCGCTACATGGCACGTAATTTGAAATAAATAATTATAAAAATATCAAACGATTGCGGGGGGTTGTCATAATTTATACTTCCATGACGCTATTAATATGTTTTTGGGGATGCTGCACGTGAGTCGTGTGACTTAAAGTTGCAAGTACCATTACTTGCAGGTATTTACTTCAATTTATTTCAATTTGCTACCGCCGACCCGGGAATCATTAATCGGATAACCAGCATCTCTGCCATAGGTCACCCCTAGTGGTTCATTACGTTTGGTGATTTAGGGGAGCCCTGGTTCATGGAATGAGATTCATCTAGGTCTTAACGGTGAATATGTTCGCTTACTGCGTGGCGGGCCGGATCGGGAGAGAATGGTTAGTAGTATCCTAGACCTCTCCAGCCGGACGCTCTCGACCCATCGTCTTGCTCCGCTGTTGGAGAGAAGGTTTTATATGTCCATCATTCCTGAATACGTTGGCCACCGCTCATACCGTTTTCCTTCCCAGAACTTCCTCTACTTCTTTTCTCTTAAAAGACTCTCCACACAGCAAACCCAAAGAAGACAAAGGCCCTTTGTGGGGCTAATTTAATAACTAAATAATTATATCACGAAAAATAATTGACAATATCTTAACTGCATAGTCCTTCGTCCCCGTGTCAGGGGATAATTGATTTGCTTTTCAAACTCATCAATTCCGTACGCTATTCCGCTTTCATTATTTAATAAAATTTATTTTTTCTTTTGATGAAAGAAGGGTTCCGAAATTGATCTACGTATTTTCATAAAATCCGTGGTTAAAACTACCTGGAAGCATATAAAATACAACACTTATATTACATAATCTTAATAAAAACTTTGGATCCTCTTTTGACCAAGAGAAGCATGAAAGTTGTACATACTCGTAGGTACCTATACCAAGCTGTTGGACGTACGATTTATTAACATAAGACGTACAAACAGTTAATAATTACAAAGCCGTACTTGTTTATAATAAGAAGACGTACTATTTTTTGATTTATTTATTCAGAAAATATCAATTAAGCACACAAAACTGCCTGTCGTTTATTATCCTCAATTCCCCGAGTGCGCTTTATAGGATATAGCTCAAATCTCGATTGAAACCCCTCACTGGATATGTACTTGGGAAGTATAATAATGCAAGGCTTCGGAAGATTAATTTGTGCGAATCGGATTTTTTCCTCCAAGAGTCAATGTGCACCGGAGCACCTGCGGAGATAATATTTACGGCCGGCGATTATTCGAGAGCAGCGCGATGGCATGTTCATCTTTCAATTTTGTTCCTTCTGAAAATGACAGTTTTATTCCGAGTTCTTTTTTTTTTTTCTTAACGCCATTTATACGGTTTCTTTTCTTTAATTTATTTCTTAATTTTTTTGCGTCACACCGCACATGGGTCGCAACTGTTCCCAATCATAAGGAGTCGGTAAGATCATGGATGAATGGGAAAGGACACGCAGGTAGAAACAATTTATTTTGTAAATTTTTATAAGAAAAACTTTCTTTTTATAACTTTTTTGAAGGTTATTCCCATCAGTGAATATATCATATTAGAATAAGTTAACAATAATAATCTAAACGAAAATATGAAAGAGAACAAGACACAGAAAAACAGAAAAAAGACAATGGTCGCAACTGGTACTCGAACCCAGACCTCTCCGTCTAACCGGGATGAGCGCGTTAACCAATTTCGCTATTGCCACCTGCTGTCACACCGTCATATTTGTCAATCTCATATTTTCAAATTTTAGAATTAACATTATTATCAACTAATTATTTTTCCATATAACGGGCAACTACCCTTTTCATTGGAAACAATCATTCAAAGAATTGGTTTGTAACCTGGATAGCGTCTCGGATAGATGTATCCGAATTTATTTATACGGAACAATTGACTTTTATAAAAGTCTAAATGAATATTCAATTTAAAAAAAAAAACTTTCTTTTTATAACTTTTTTGAAGGTTATTCCCATCAGTGAAATATATCATATTAGAATAAGTTAACAATAATAATCTAAACGAAAATATGAAAGAGAACAAGACTCAAAAAAATTGAAAAAAGACAATGGTCGCAACTGGGACTCGAACCCAGACCTCTCCGTCTAACCGGGACGAGCGCGTTAACCAATTTTGCTATTGCCACCTTCTGTCAGTTTTTGTAGCAAGTTGTTTGCGAACTAATTGCGTGAATATTTCTCTCTGAGATAATTATATAATCGAGCATTATTTCTTCGAAAACATCTTCACGTATTACAGCTTTTATTTTTACAGTATTATGTAAGTAGAAGTACTTTTACCATTTCATATTGCAATATTGAGTGCCTTCTAGATAATATAAGAATCAATGTGAGTGCTCGAAAAAAAATATTCTCTAAAATTATTATAGGTACATTATGTTAAAATGGTACATTCAAATAATTGATTTATGATTAAGAAACAAAGTTATTTTTAGGTTCCACCACAACCTTACTTGATTTGGACATGCTTTTTCACAAATGAAATAATGTTGGTAGCCAGGATGTTTAAATACCATCAAATTGAAAACCACTCAGAAATGCCGTCTCAAAAATTGTGTCATATTTGTTTTGCCTTAAATAAATCCAACAATATTTATTTGGTCGTCAGATAAATGACAGAAATCAATTATTTCATTTGTAAGATTGATTATTATGAGTAACAAATATTATTTGAGGAAATTCACTCCATTGAACCGATATTTTACTATAAAGCAGAAACAATCAATTCAGAATCTTTACTTTATATTATATTCAGCATTTTTCCATAATACGTAGGTAAGAGACTGGATGATATTGGATAATTGTATTTGTACGAAAAACTTTGAGCTCCTGGGAATCACAAGTGGCGCTTTTTTCACCGTCGGATAAGTTCGACACTTTTATTATACTGATTTGAAGATTTAAAGTAAGACGGTAAGTTTTTTTATTTGGTATCGTTACTCCACTTGTGAAAGAAATCCTCTCTTGCATTTTTTTCTGGTTGCAATCTTAACACGTCAAAAGCATACCAGTCATATAAGATGACATATAAAATTATGTAAATGGAAGGAGTATTGCTACGATGAGTTGTCTGGATTTGCCTGTGGGACGAAGATTGAACCAATAAATGATGCCCAATCTTCGATATGAGCGGGCTCTCGAAATATAAAATGAAATTGTAATTATTGAAGCGAAATTAACTGTAAATTATAATCGAAAAAATATTAATGAAATTTTGCCAAAATATGACCGAAAGCTGTACTGTCCAGAATTAGATACAAGAAGATACCTAAATACTTCTTAACAAGATTAATCATGGTATTATAAGAAGATTTTTTTTTTTAAAACCTCTCGTGAAAGAAAAGAGATTTAATATCAAAAGTTTTCCAGCATGAGGCAATTATCCGACAGCAATGCCGGACGAAGCTACGCACATAATAAGCTACGTATAGAATACAAAGTTAATTGAATAATCCGAAAAATTATAAAATGAGGCACACGTTAACATCATGAAACACGGTTGATCAAACAATTTTACTTGTTTTTATTCATTTGAAGTAGATCAAAGCTCGAAAGAATAAACGTTAACTTTCACAACAAAAATAATTTAACTGAAATTTGTGGCGGAAAAATGATTTAATTTATGAATGACGCCGTATACTGACTATGGTGCTGTAACTAGACCTCGACACCTTCCAGGCTTGGAGAAAGGTTTTCTGAAAACTTTCGACCAGAGAAAACAAATCCTGTTTTTTTTAATTTTAAATATCTTTTCCGACCATTGATTTTCAGCTTAAAAGAAGAGTATGAGGAGTTTCCATTTATTCGTTTACGAGTAAAACATTGTGCCTTCAAGCAATGTCAAACGAAAAACATTTTTTTAAATGTGCACAACAAGACCTTAATATCTTTTTAATATAGCGACAATATATAGCGCTTTTATATCCACGAATTTGCTTATCCGCGTTCAAATGCTAAGAATATCATTTGGTCAGTGAAAAGTTGCAACTTCATTTGTACATCATGAGCAAAAACAGCATTATGCGCAATGTTGCATCATAAAAAAATGGTAATTTATTAGAGCCATATGAAAAGTGGAAAGAAAAAGTTTTTCGCCACACTTATAAATTTGAACCCTTTTCACTTTGATTTTCTGTATTCACGGCTGATCTTGCACCAATTTCATATTTATATCGACCTTTAGTGTCCGCGATTTTTCAATCCCCAATTGACACGCAGGAACCTTACCTCCGAGGATATTGAGTAAATAGTGTACAGTAAGAATGGTCCTTCGCTCTTCTTGATCTCTCGTCGTTTTATATTCCCCTAATCCCAGTTTTTGGACAGCCAGAACTGGGTTCGCCAACTAAGAGTATTACTGGCCGTTCAGAGATGCGACATAAGATTATTTATTATCTGTCCATCAGCCGTTGATGGTATAAAAAAACAGTAGAAGTTTCAATTTGTCACTCAACTTTTTCCATTTTTCAAAGAGAAATGGCAACCAAAGAAACATAGTTACCCCAGCACATATTAGAACCAACAGCAGTACTACCTACATTTACGAGGAGACGAATATTATTTTGGAGGAAGCACCGTAAACATAATACATTTGATAGAATGTCTGCAAATGTGGTGGGAGTCCGTGAAATGTACCCATTATCATGATTGATATATTTAAGTGTGGCTTGAAATTCATGGCCTTGAATTGATCCAGGGTTGAATTTTTAAGATTGGTCCATTCCTTAATTTAGAATCTCATGCCCGGCTCCATTTCGAAATAATGTTTATTTTAAAATATATATTTTGGACGCTCCACCAATAATTGTGACACATTAAGTTTCATAATTAAGCAAGTAACCAATGAATTGAATTTCAGTACTCAAAAAACCTGGGATCGCTTTTCTGCTGAATTTCCGTAAATTTTCCCTTGATGCATTAAATTTTTTTGTAACATTTTCAAATACGCCTGCGGTTAATTTTGACATATTTCAGTAGGTGGAAAGATACTACTTATATTAATATTCAACATAGCATAGCATAGCATTCAGATAGCAGTGTACTCTATTTATTTACGAAATATTTTAATACCAAAATTCGTATTTTGTAGATTTCTCTAGAATGTTCAACTTTCAAAATGCCTCAGTGTAAAATGTGGCTTTTTATTGTATTTCAGTGGATTTTTCTAACATATTTTTATATCAGTGTAATAATGATTGACTTAGTAATGCATTCAACGTGTTTAAACCTGTTATAAACTTTAAAATTCGGTGATATTTGAAAAACAAAAATTTTGTGGTTATGTTTTCGTATTATTTTGTCGATCGGACTGTGATTGACAATGCAGTATTTTCAATAAATAAACCAATAGCTATTTTGGATTTAAGATAATTGATGTTCCTGTTTATTGTGCTGCAGTTATTTTTGGTGAGTCCTTTATGAATTCCATTTTAGTTTATTAAAAGTATCGCTGTTTCTCCCTTAATTTTGTGTCAAAAGTGTGTTCAAAAGAAATACTAAACATTTCACTAACTAACTAACTAACCATCATGCCGTTTCCTCGCAGGGGTAGGCAGAGAGGACGGACCGCCAAACAGCTCGATCTTGGCACACACTCCTTGCCTCGTTCACATTCATACGTCGTCTCATACATGCTCTTATATTATTTCGACTCTTCACATGGTCCGACTCAAGTGTCTGATTCACTTGGTCATGCCATGTCTTCCTCGGGCGTCCCCGATTTCTTCTCCATTCACATTTGCGTCATATATTCTCTTTGCACTCTTTTCCTCGTCCATTCGCTCTCTATAAACATAATTAGAACATTTTACAATTTATAAAAATTCAGTTTTGATAATAAATTAGATCATTTAAAACAAACTTCCTAGAAAATATTTAATGTGGAATGTAGGAAATCGTGAGAATATTTCCGATTTTATATTTTTTTTTTTTATAAATCCTAGGAATATGTGATAATCAATAAAATATAGGTGAATTCATCGACTATAGAGAATTTTGATCAGTTTGTATGTCTCCATATTAAAATTCGTACATATAATTTTTTTAAGGTTGGCGGAAAATATTCAAAGTGTCCACCAAAAAATTTCGAGCGACGCGATAAAAAAGAGATTTTAAATTTTTTTTTTTTATTCTTGCCGAATTTTTGATTAGTTGTTTACGGTTAAAATAGAAGTCCTTTTTCCACAGATATTCATTCACCTTTCATTATCAAGAATACCATAGACAATATACAATATACGCCCTGACCATAGACAATTATACAGAAAATATTCTATATTGACTCGAATAAGTAGTACCTCTCACGGAGTTTCAAAGTAACAAACACGCAGGATTCGCGCGATTATTTTGTATATATTTTTTATAAATCCTACAAATTTGAGATAACCTGTAAAAAATGTTAATACATTGACTATACAGCACTATAATAAGTTTTCATGTCTTGATGTTAAAATTCAATGGTATGATTTTTTTAATGTTGGTGAAAAATTTAAAAAAAAAACTAACTTCGGGAAATCTCGAAGCAAATTCATTTATTACGTGTGGTCGCTCCAGTGGCGAAAGAAATCCGTCTCATAAACCTCAGACATATTATGTGCAAACTATTGGCTTGCTTGGAAGGCTCCAATGTTATAATATTTCATAACTAGCGTTTTGAATTAGTTCTGTCGTAGGCTCGAAATGTGTTTTACACCATGTCCTAACGATGGAATTACCCGACCCCGCCCTGACCATAGACCTTAGATTACAGCATGCCCTTACAGACCTACATGCATATATCTTGTGTAGTAAACAATTAACTGTTTACTACATAGTCCCATCTGAATAATACGTACGTATTATTATTCTCAGGCCGTACACGACAGTAAATCAGTCGACAAGACATAAACTTGTCCGTTTAGGATGCTAATCTATCTTGTTGTAGGGTAAAGCTATATTATAATATATGCCAATTCATCCACACATTAGTTTAATCCGTCGTCATAAGCGGTATGCTATATGTTCACACCTACCTACTTTATATTGCAGTAGTTGGAGATTGATGGAATCGTAAAGGTTATGGGATAAACGGAGGTTTATCTTATACAGAAGCAATACGATTTGATTGCTTCAAATACTCCAAAGCCAATCATTTCATCGCCATGTATATCTAAATATTAAAACGTCAAATATACAGTGACAATGATACTATTTTAGAAAATTATATTTTTTTATTGTACAAGGTGTTAAGGGAAGTACTTGATTTATTTTAATAGAGCAAGAACCCGTCACGATCAGACCTTCGTTATTTTATAAAACCTGAAAATTTCTCTGTGTGTATCCCTAATAAAGGGTAAAGACGATCCTTGACTATGAAGTTTGGATAACGGTGGCCTTGAAAGATAGGGTAACAAAGGTGTATGAAATTGCACTTCAATTTCAAGAGCATTTTGCTCGCACTTTTACAAGGTGCAAGGTCTTCTAGCGTCGAAATTTCGAATTTTTTTTTTTTTTTTTTTTTTTTTACATTAACTCCACACAGGAGGCCCTGAGGAAAATAATTTCCCTCAGGGCCTATGTCATCTTTGAGGATGCTGTGTGGAGGGTCTTTTTGAGGAAAGGAAGGAGTTAACATGGGTCTTGAAGAGACTCATGTTGTAGGAGGGAGGAAACACAGAGGCCGGTAAATCGTTCCACAGCCGAGCTGTTGAACTCAAGAACGAATCGTAAAAACGACCCGTTCTCATGTGACTAATATCAACTGTGTACAAATGTTGGGCGCGTGTTTGGCGTGTTTCCCGACTATGCACCGGTGCCGAGGGGATCAATGACGCTATTTCCTCGGAGCATCTTCCATTGTAATACCGGTAGAACAAGGACAGCATTCCCACCTGACGCCTATGCTCTAAAGATTGCAATCCGTCTGTTAGGATGGGAGAATCTATCAAACGGACCGCCCGTTTCTGCACAGAGTCAAGGGTTTTTTTTAGGTATTTTGGAGCTCCAGACTAGAGGTGGCTGCCAAATTCAACCGTGGGGCGCACTTGCGATTTGTACAAGGTTAACAGTTGAGTACTATTAAAGTATCTGCGGGCCCTGTACAGTACGCCCAGTTTCTGAGAGGCTAACTTAACTCTGGTTTCGATTGAGCCCCCATACCTGAGCTGATCACTAAGAGTTACACCAAGCATATCAATGGAGGTCCTGTTCGGGAGAATGCTTCCGTTGAAGGAGACTAGATTATCATTTCGATCCCTTTTAGACGTTATCAGACATGATTGGGTCTTTGAAACATTAAATTCGACGAGGTTATTCTTACCCCAAGAGAAAACACTCTCGAGGTAACCGTCCATTCTCTGCTTCAAAGCCCTCCGAGCTATTGGGGTTTGTGTGCCCTTTGGAGGCTTGTCATACAAAAAGCTATCATATACTGTACTGTTATCCGCGTAACAATGAATCGGTGCACATGACAAGAGGTCGTTGATGTGCAACAGAAACAGAGTCGGAGACAGAACCGATCCCTGTGGGACGCCAGCATTTATCGAATGCGAGGAAGAAGTGAAACCGTCAGCAACCGCCTGAATCGACCTCCCCCTCAAAAAGTCGGCAATCCACGCACACAAGGATGCGGGAAGTCCGTAAGAACGCAGTTTGTTGACAAGCGCTCGATGCCAAACCCGGTCAAAGGCCTTGGAAATGTCCAGTGAAACCGTTTGGGTTTCACCAAAACATTCCAGGCACCGTCCCCAAACATGCGTCACATACGCGAGAAGATCACCGCACGAGCGGTTCCGCCGGAATCCGTATTGACGGTCGTTAATAATTTTGTTCTTCTCGAGGTATGTGAGCAGTTTGTCATTGATCACACGTTCCATCACTTTTGACAGAACAGATGTGATCGCTATGGGGCGGTAGTTGGCTGGGTTGGAGCGGTCACCCTTCTTTGGAATAGGGTGAATGATCGCTTTTTTCCAACCAGAGGGCACAGAGCCAGTCTTCAGGGACATTTTGAAAAGCTTCGTCAAAATTGGAGCTATTTCTACAGCGCACCTCTGCAATACCAGGGCAGGTATTCCGTCAGGCCCGCTAGCTTTATTAACATCAAGCCCTCGTAAGACTTGGAGTACATCCCGATGCCGGATCCTCAGCTTTTTCATACGAAAACTGCAATGAGGAACCGACGGCGGGGTAGCACCTTGATCATCGAGGGTCGAGTTTTCCGCGAACATTTTGCCTAATAAGTTAGCCTTTTCGGCGGCGGTATTTGCTAGAGAGCCATCAGGTCTGGTAAGAGGTGGCAGACTGGATTTGCAGAAATTGCGACCTATTGAGCCCGCAAGCGACCAGAACGCTCTGCTGCCGTGCGGGCAGGCAGCCAGCTTACTGCTGATCTGCAGGTCGTGCTCGAATTTTGACCTGTTAATGATCCTCCTGCATTCCTTTGCCATTTTGTTATATACTGTTCTGCTTTCAGACGTTCGAGATGTGTTGTAGGCTCGGTAAGCCGCGTTTTTTCGTCGCACTGCTTCGGAGCATTGTCGACTGAACCACGGCTTTGAGCCCACACCAGTTTCTTTCACAGTGGATTGGATGAAGCCATCCATCGCGGATGTGATGACTTCACCAATTTTCTGGGCACATCTTGAGGGATCCGAAGTCTGAAAACAGACAGCTGACCACGGGAAGGCATTGAAATGAGCCCGCAGACCAAACCAATCTGCTGATCTATAGTGCCACACTTTTCTCTTCAGCCGCTCATTTGGCGGTCTGAAGGTTACGGGGATTGATGTTGTCACCAGGCAGTGGTCGGACGATCCTAGAGGCGCTGTGACTTCAATCTTGTAGCCGTGTGGCACAGTGGTTAGAAACAGATCTAGCAGATTGGAGCGGTGAGTCTGGACATCAGGAACCCTTGTAGGCTCCTGAACCATTTGCTCCAGTCCGTAGCAGAGGGCAAAGGATTCCGCCTCTCGTCCAGCCGAGTCCGTTGGTCCTGAGAACTTTAACCAAGGTTCGTTATGAACATTGAAGTCCCCCAGGACCACAAACTCTGCTGTAGGGAAGCGGGGCATTATTTCACTCCCACGTTTGTCACGCTTGCACCTACGGTAGACTTTTAATGTATCTGATAAGGTGAAGGAACCATCGAAACTATCTAATTACTGAGAAAGAATATGTGCATAGTTCCTCAAGTAATAAATATGAAATTCAGCTTTTATACTTTAACGTAAGTACAATTATGATTAATTAAAATAATGTTTTTCAAAGACAACGTGATCCAAACTTCATAATCGGGGATCGTCGTTATCAGTATTAGGGACATACATAGAGAAACTTTCAGGTTTTATAAAACAATGAAGGTCTGATCGTCACGGGCTCTTGGTCTATAACTGGTGATTCCTAAAATTATTTGTGGTAAAAAATGTAAACGGAATTTTGGTTTCCGGTGACTTTATAAATGTCTTTTTTTTCTTCATATTAGAACTTTTTTTTCTTCCTCATGTCGTCTCTGGTCACTCAGCCGCGTAACCGACCAACAGTTCATCCTCCCTGTAAATGTCCATTTACCACTGATTTTTCATGTTTTTAATAATAAAAAAAGAAAATCGAAAATGTTACATGGTGACCAAAATTTCATTTACATTTTTCACTGCAAATAATATCAGGTATCACTGATTAAGTCAAGTACGTCCCCTAACACCATGTTTATATATTTTTGTGTTTTTTTTTCGAAGAAAACTTCTTCGAAAAGGTTTTCAATTTGTGATGGCATTATTTATTTTAATAAAAAGACAAATAACTTTGTTTCCATCACTTTTATTTGTCCACAATCAACATGTTTCGTAAACAATGTTTACTTCATCAGGATCAAACGTATAATAAAAGTGAGGTAAACAAAGTTATTTGTCTTTTAGGGTACCACCGCCCTGGTAATCATTTATTGGATAACAACACTAAGTGGTTGTTACTGTTAGTGACTTAGCAGGGGTACCAGCGTTCATGCATTTTACCCACTTACAGCGTGGCGGGGCGGATCGGGAGAGACTGGTTGAGGGGGACCTTTCGTCCTCTCCTTCTCTCTTGACCCATCGCCTTGCGCCGCAGTGGGAGGAACAGATTCATACGTCCGTCACTACTGGACATACTGACTCCACCCCTCATACCCTTTTCCTTCCTCTCCTTCCTATCCCTAAAAAGCATCCCAAAGACGACATAGGCCCCGAGGGAAAATATTTTCCTCGGAGTCTCTTGTTTCGAGTGTACGTATAAAAATATTTTTT
Source organism: Limnephilus lunatus (assembly GCA_917563855.2). Taxonomy (NCBI): domain Eukaryota; kingdom Metazoa; phylum Arthropoda; class Insecta; order Trichoptera; family Limnephilidae; genus Limnephilus; species Limnephilus lunatus. Next base: position 93,361,673 of record OU830595.1, on the reverse strand, counting down.
TTCAACACAAAAAGATAATTAATTAATTAACATAAAAATGTCTAACTCAATCAATGTTATTTTATAGATCACAATCTGGGTTACCCGGCTTCGCTCAGGACAATAAGATAGTGTTCTGGAATGATGCACAATGAAGTTCCCGATTCCCTATTCCTGATCATTCCACGACATACTCCGCCACTCCTTCCAGAACTTTCTACAGCTCTATAAAAACCTTCTACAACTTTCCGGAAGACTGTTTTAGAAATTTCAAGAGGGCGAAACTTTCAGCCCTTATATCTTTAAAAGCACGCCCTTTAGGTAAAAACGGATACCCTTATTCCCTAGGGGGGGATAGAGATCTACCACACCATATAACTCCCTTGATCGAGCCGGGACTCGTTTCTGAGTTTTTGCGAGCTGCACGTTTTTTAGGACTTTCTTTTATAATATTTGCCATATTCAAGAAAATAAAATGTTACTCCTTACATGTCCTTTTCCGTGCGTTCCCCTCCAGAGTTCCACTTCCACCTTCCCCGCCACCGCTCTTCCAATTCCCAGTCCCGCCAACCCCTTTTTCTTGACTCCTCTCGCGCCCGGCCCGTAGCCGAAACTTTTTTCTGATACTAACAATTTTAAACTCGTGATATCTTTCTAATTAAACATCCGAATTAAAAATTCAAAAAGTTAAATAAAGGTATTGAAGCTGTCTTGAATATGAAGTAATTTAGTTTAATAACGATTAAAACCAAGATACAAATAAAGAGCCTTTTCAAGCGGCGACATTTCAATTAAATTTTTAAAATAAAAGAATACTTATTGTGGCATAACCATAATAGTTAGACATACGCTGTCGCGACCTTTTTTGTAAATAATGATGTGTTCTATAAAGTTCTCGTACATTATTTTATTCTATCATCAATAGTTTTCGCAGCGCACGCGATTTAAAGAATATTTTAGGTAATTTTTTTACACCCTGGGTTACATTATTGAAGTTTTAGTAAGGATGCCTATTTAAAAAAAAAACATAATATAGCCTATGTCACCCAGGGAGAGTGTAGCTTCTCAACAGCGAAAGAATTTTTCAAATCGGTTCAGTAGTTTCGGAGCCTATTCGATGCAAACAAACAAACAAACAAACAAATCTTACCTCTTTATAAGTGTAAATATATATAGTAGATTATGAAATACTAATGTTTCCATTACGAGCGACAGCTACAATCAGAATAAATAATTATATGGATTTTGATATAAGACATTATCGCAATTAGTTCCCAGATCAGAAAGCAAACAATAAGATTAAACTAATTATGATAAATATGAATGATCGAAAAGAAAACACCTCAAGTGATTTAATTTTCTATCTCTTTATTGTGGTTACCATTTACTTTTGCATATAACTTTTATTTTGTATGCTTAATTTTTGTTGTTGTTGTTTACTTACTTTATAATTATGTTTACTATTCAAACATTTGTGTATGTAAACTTAGGGTATCTTTCCTGTTTTATGTAGGTACCTAAATAAATAAAAATACGAAATTAAAATCATCTCAAATATATAGTTTTTTTTTTTTTGGTTTTTGGGAAGCGTGTACCTACCATAAACCGCAGGTTTCTAAAATTTCAGAGCCACGAAACCTCAAGAAAACTCTTTGAATAAAATACGCACAATGTTCATTTTAATTAAGTGTTCGTTTTTTTTATCAGGAGGCCCTGAGATGCTGTGTGGAGGGTCTTTTTGGGGAGAGGAAGGAATGAACATTGGTCTTGAAGAGACCCATGTTGTCGGAAGGAGGAAACACAGAGGCCGGCAAATCGTTCCACAGCCGAGCTGTTGAATACAAGAACGAGTCGAAAAAGCGACCTGTTCTCATGTGACAAATGTCAACCGTGTACATATATTAGGCACGCGTCAGGTTAGGTTAGGAACCAGCTACATAATACTTTGAAGGTTTATTTAATGAAATACCACAAAAATTTTAAATTATAACTTACGGTAGTTATAGAATTCAAACATCAAGACAGTGATTAAAAAATCAAAATTTACATTTTTAGTTTTGGTTTTAGATTTAGGAGCTCCTCCAGAAACCATTACAAGACCCGTTGGGTTCAAATTTTGACTACCCTTGCCATAGGCTCCGATAATGTTTCAATATTTACAACATTTAGTAATCATGTTCCAAAAAAACAAAAGTTTCGAGACGAAATTGAAAATTCCGTCGAGAATATTTCTGCTAACTATATGATAATATGAAATCTTAGCTTGTACGATGAGTAATATTCTCATTCTAGGAGTGGCGACGTCAAACTTCCAAACTTGATATACCACAACAATAAAGCGGCTTTACGAGCCCGTCCCTCGGACGAACGAAGGGAGCCTTCCGTGGAGATCGTGTTTTCGGTAAATGAGTTAGTCGGGCTTAGTCCCGAGCAAAGAGTTAGTTAAACCCGGCGACAGACTCAAATATTATCACGACTGATTAATCCGTATAATGCCTAATTAATTTATGAGTTAATTTCTCTTTTGCTTAATGGAATATACTTCAATCTGAAACGTATCGACGTCAATATCTAGTTTCAGATTTAATAAAAATATATCATGTTTCATCCCCTGAAAGGAAACACAATAGCGAACAAATAATTTCAAAGTACGGCAATTTATTTATAATTAAGTTGTAAAGAACTTATGTGGAAAATATGAGTGCACAAATGTTGGGCAAGCATTTGGCGTATCCCTTGACTCTGTGCACAGTTGCTGAAATCAACATTTATATTAGTACTTTGCCTTTAAATTACTATTAAAACAAACACATTTAAATTACGCCTTTAAATTACTATTAAAACAAACAACCTGACATCTAAATAATAAAGATTTAAATATTATATTGAACGAATTCCTTATTTTTTTACCTTTCGGTATCTGTAAATATATACATATTTTTAAAAACTCTAAGTGTTGAGGAAAACTAAAGCGCCTCGTTATGTTTGGGAATAATGCGTGGATGGTATTTATAAGGAATAAAAAATGAACTTCGAAGCGTTAAAGACTCGTTTTTCATCCCCAAGGAAGAAACACAATAGCCAGCAAATTATTTTAATGTAGGGCTCTTTATTTATCATAAAGTTGTTAAGAACAATCGTTTGTACTTATGTGGACATCTAAATACTAAAGATTTGAACGGAATATTACACTGAATAGATTCCTTGTTTTTTTTATAACATATTGTATCTAGATGCACAGACTGGGCAACCAAAGTGAACAGTACATATTTATCCGAAATTTTCCACAGTTTTTTTAAAAGAGCGAATCTTTTTTCGCTGATGGATTTGTTTTTCTTGTTTGAAACGGTTCGTTAGGCGTTTCAGTACGGTTTTGGCATAAACAATAAATAAAATGTTTCCGCGAAATAAAATGTAATTCCCTCTTTCACCACAGACCTAGTTTAAAGTCGGATGCATTAAAATAGTGGCTCTTTGTAGGTAGCTATTCCGTGGGTCGCAAATGAATGATCACGTCGGACGGTGGACCTAACGATGTGTGAATAGCCTCACCGGAGGAATATTGGTCTGACCTCCGTTTGATGCGGCTACCTATCCCACTGTTTACTTTTGGAATGAGCAAATATGACTGGCTTTCTATAGAGTTGCTTCTCGACCCTTCAAAATATATTATGGTCAAAGAATATTTGTGAAAGCATTTTCTGGTGTACGGGGATCGCAATTATTTATTATTGGTTTTCGGGAAGCCAAAGTTGAGCGAACGTAAAATAGTTTTATATATTCGAACGTTGATGAAAGAGGGTAAATATGCTAAAGAAAAAGTTAATGGTTACAATAATAAAGTTTTAAAAATGGAGAATAACCACACAAATATTTCTTAGAATTTTCGATGAAAATGAAAAAGGAATTCTAGTTTTGGCTTGGTTGAAAGTTCACTTGGTACGCTTTTATACAAAAGAGTCTAATTACATTGTATTTACGTAAACCATGTTTGATTTATACACTCGAAGCAGACTAAAAACAACCTGTGCGATAAATATACCGTAAGAAAAAGTTTTATATGTTTAATTTACAAGAATTATAATTTATATTGACATAATTAAATTTTTGGTTTGCATGTGACTCCCCTTACTATTTTCTTTTGTCCCTCTCACATTTTATAGGTATATGCTGCAGCTAAAACTAAACCAGGAGCCACACAACACGGATCAGAACATTATTAATTTCACCTACATAATAATATGTTAATTCACGGACGTGTGTAAGTAGTTAGAAATCTTCGTTTTCTGCTAAATTTCAGGATTCGCTCGGCGGTTCTCCGGTTCGTAATATCCTTTACACTAGGGTTATAGTCGCATATTATATTTTCAAGAACCTATTTATCCCGCAAGTTTATGATTAAACGAGATTCATGTTACTTTTGCCAGAGATGACGTGCCAACTAGCAAGTAAGGAACCCAATCAATATCGTCCCTTTACATCGGCCCAAGCCAACACCACTTGCACGTGCCAGAGACAGCCGTGATTCAAACAGACAAAACGGTGACTTCTTGTTAACCCAACACGCCTCTGTGCTCCTGATCCCAGACCTTTGGAAATGTATTTCAGAATGTATAAATCATATCTGGATAAGATGTACGATCAAGAAAATTCAAGACCAAAATTCCAAAATATCTAGCTTTTTAGATATTGAAAAAAATCATGTCAGCTTGCAAATATTATGAAAATTATCACGACAATAAAGTATGATATGAGTGAAATGATTAAGATTAAGAAAGGAACACTTAGATGGTTTGATCATGTATAGCGGATGAACAAAGAAAAGCGTATAAGGAGAATGAATATATACGCGAATGTGAATGGCAGAAGAAGTCGGGGACACCCGAGAAACACAACAAGATTAAAAACCATGAATCGGTATATTTCAAAAGTAACAGTTACAGAAGGGTATGTATGAGACGATGTATGTAGAAATGAATGTGAATGAAGCAAGGTGTGTCTTATCCGTCCTCTCTACTCTACCTAACCCTGCGGGGAAACAGTGTGATAGTTTGTAAGTTACAATAAAGGTTCGAAGCTTTTCATTTATTGTAGCGTTATTAATCTGTCCGCTTTTTATTAATAAATTGGTGTATAAATCTTGCAAATAAATTAGAAATACGAAAACTAAATTCGTTAATTCTCTGAAATTCGAAAGCTTTATTATCGAGGTACAGATTTATTACGTTATTAAGATATTTGTTTTGGCATAAAGCACTATTTTTATGGTGAATTGCCTAATTCAAAAAAATATATATTTATTTATGAAATTATAAAAGTTCTATACATTAAATGCGTATTGGCAAGCCCATTATTAAGAACGAGTAAAAAGTTTTTCCACTTCTTATTACTTTTATTTTACTGCTAATCAAAAAATATGGATCGAGTAGTTTATCATAATAATATTATTTCTAATAATTTCACAAGAATATTTTTATTCTAGTATAACAATAATTGGATAATGTGTTGAGCGCCGTTTTTGTGAAAACTCAACTGAATGGCGTTGAATGTAGGTATGTAATGTGTATAGGTTTTAGAGTTCAGTACCTACACTAATGTTTAAGCTAGTACTAAAATCACATTTAGCCAGACATTTTAAGAAAGCTTCGAAATTTTAGAATACACTATCTGGGCTTTAGATCTGATTGAATTTTAATATTTGAAATGGCTGTAATTCGGTTTTATTTTCTCCCCTTATCATAATTAAGTGGCTTAATTTTTGTTCAAGTTTCAGTAAGGAAATTATTTCGAAAATAACTGTAAAATGAAACGAGATCTTAAACATTAAGTAAACATTAAAGCATGGTTGCACCGTACCTTTTCCAGTGGAATTACCTTGTCGTAAATTTACGAAAGCGATTACGGTAGAGGTGACTTTGATAATGAATTGGCTACTTTAAAATAAATTTCTTAATAAAACCGTGGCTTGAATTAGTATGCACATTACACTGCAATTATTCTTTTTGGAATAAAATTTCATAATAATATAATGCGTAATGGCGTGTTATTTACCTTACTCCGACTGAGGCATTTCTTTGTAAGCAAATTTGAAAGGAAACTGAAACAAGCGAACTGGAGTGAAGTGTCACCTTCCTTTGTAAAACCAATTAGGTTGACATGTACCAAACCTTTTGGTTCAGAACTTTTTTTATTATTTCCGAGTAAATATATCAAATGTGAACTGAAATGTTAGGTTCATTGTAGCAAGAATTGTTTTTGATACGTGAATTTCAAGTTTCACACAGAGTTTTAGACGAGAAAAAAATTGTGAAAACTGTCGAATCAGAATAAATAGAAAATAAGAATTTGCGACGATAACAACAAACAAATCCAATATATTGCATCAATATACACTTTTTTCTTTACATAAAAACTATTTGTTACTTTATTTTATTACATAAATTTATTCTCTAAAAAGAAAAGGAACGCATTATTTTTTTGTTTAATTCTTAAATTGTAGAAATATGATAAAACAATAACAACCTTGCACGGGCTTTGCTTCTGTATTTTTTGTTACGAGTACATATAAGATTGTATATTTATTTTGTATAGGTACTGTTCCTATGAAATGCATCAAAAACTTTCAATAAGAAAATTAAATACACAAAAACACGTTTTATCAGCTATGTGCCGGAAAGTGAGGAACAATTTGAGAGGCGGGTATGAGTACCGCCGCACAAGGAACCATTTATTGCATAATAAACACCTCTGCCACAGGTCACCCCAAGTGACCTACGTTCGCTACGTTTGGATGACTTAGCAGGGGTGCTCTGGATCATGGGAGAGGTTTGTCATTTGCCCACCAGCTGCGTGGCAGGCCAGATCGGGAGGAACTGGTTGAGGGAGACCTTTTGATCTCTCCAGCAGGATTCCCTCTCGGAACCATGACTTGCAACGCAGTGGGAGGGTTGGATTCATACGTCTGTTACTATTGGACAAACTGATCCCCAGATTTCTACCCTACCCAGAACTTCATATCCTTCCTTTTCTAAAAATACCCTCCAAACAGCATCTCCAGAGATGACATAGACACCTAGGGGAATTATTTTCCTCAGAGCCTCCTGGTGGAGCAAAAGAAAAAAAACTTTTAATTGAAGGGTCACTTATGCTGAACGGGGGAGAATAGAGATTTTAATTCGTGGTGGCACGTGTCGTTTGGTAGGTTTCAAAAATTATAAAAAAAATCATTTTAAAAATTTAAAAACGAAGGACAATTGTCTGCATCAACATCAATAATGCTCTATTTTTCACACCTGAGAACTCTAGCATACAAAAACGCACGAACTACCGCTATAGAAACCCGAGTCATCACGTTCCAGATATGGTCTGTTCTTTCCAGATACAGGATTCCAGATACTGGGATGTAAAGTAAGGAAGCAAAATATAATGCAACGTCAAGCGGAATGGCAACATCATCTAGTTGGTTTAAGCTCCACGAGAGCTATACGCCCATCGGTAGCATGTACTAGAAGTTTATAATTTACCAAGGGATTGGCTTTGATGGATAGATTAATGGAGTAGAAACAGAGTTTATGGGGGAAAAAGTCGGGTTAGAGAAGGGTTTGAGATTAGCTAAGTGCTAGGAGATGATTTTGAATTGGAGAATTTGTGTGATTTTAGGTAAACCTTAAGAAAATTTCCTTATTTAATTTTTAAAAGAACGTTGTTTATTAACCAAAGTAAAATTCGTAGGTTGACGTGTATTTCTTTCGGGGAATCGGAGGCACACTAATAAAAAGTTAAGTACGAAAAGGGGGAAGGGAACACAAAGGAAAGAAATTAAAGGTTGGGAGGTTGTTTCCCTCTGCTTGGTAACAGTGCGCGTCTTCTAATATAATTTTATTTAATATTACTTATTAGAGACACAGAATTATCATGTTTTTGATGTAGCTCAAATTAGTATCACGAGGAATTAACTTGGGTTCAAATCATCTCATTTGATTAGTTAGGCACTGTAACTAAATTATGTTAAACAGTTAATTTTTATGCTATTTATTTATTGTTTTTGTGTTTCGTTGAACTCCATTTTATTTAAATTAATTTAAATCAAAAATTTAATAATGTTCTTGTTAAGTTCTATATTTTTTTTTTGATTCTTAATTATTTTGATGCAAGGTTTACAAGGTCATTTTCAATATTTAAAAAGTCAGTTTTAAAAAAGTTCTTTTTGGTATTTGCGTCAAATTTGTTAAATTTTTAATCAATTTAAACAACATTCAAAATGTTCATGTCAGACAAAAAAAAATTTATTTTAAATAGAGAGTAAAAATCATTTTACTATAAACTAGCTGACCCGACGAACTTCGTACTGCCTCAGAATCAATAACTGTTCTTTAAACTTATTAGCTGAATTAAATTCAGTTTTTTTTAATAAGTCAAAAATTACATAACGAAACAATTATCGATGCGCAACTGTCCGTGCTTTGTTTTTGTCAGTTTCAAAAATGGAATTGTGTACGGATTTATAGTTTTTGTGATTTTATTACTTTTCCACGTACTTACAGGAATTGCGTTTCATTTTTTTTATACGTGTGATGGAGATTTATTATAATTATTGTATTTTTCCTTTGCAGGGATGCAGACATACGTTTTGTCTCATTTTCGACCATTGACATTGAGTGTGTAAGAAAGAGAGGCAGCATTATATGTTTAAGAACAAAAGCAAAACAATCATCGCATTGAAATTTGACGTTCTTGAATTTTTGGAATTCACTCACTAATCGATATTATACTCATCATAATATTCCTGCAGCTCTTTCAAAAGATAAGAATTCGTTCTATACAAAATGGAAAAGAATTCTCTTCATAATTTTTTTTTCGTAATATTTTCCGATGTTTTAATAGCTTTTCTGCTATTCGGGGCAGAGACAAATCCAACAAATCAACTATCATAAAAATCGGTCCAGCCGTTCTCGAGTTATAAATGGTGTAACTAACCCGACTTTGTTTTATATATTAAAGATGAAAATATTTAATTTCACTTGACGAATCAGGTGTTAACAAAAGTATGATATGTAATTATTGTGTTCGTGTTTCTTGTTTGAAATGTAAATAAAATATTTTATTTTTATAACCATAACATTATTTCATAACCATAAACATAGGTTATAGTAGGCATAGGTATTGTATTTGACAAAATCTTTCGACAATGCTGGGTACTCATTTTAATAACAAATTTTGTGAATCCAAACAAATAGGAACAAATATTATTCCTTTCTGTCGCGTGTAAGTACACTGTACACACTTGAAACGACGGAACTCCGTGCAAACAAAAGAGATCCGCAAAAAACTTGTTTTACAACGTATATTATTATTTATTTCTGGATTATCCAACCAAATAATGATCGAACAAAGAATCGAATGTATTCACTAGAGTTATAAACTGGAACAGTTGTTTATTCAGTAGCGTTGTTATATTTAAGGAGAATTATATGGTAAATATTTCTGTTCTAGATATATTTACAAACCATTGTCGTATCCCGGATAAATGGGTTTTCATAAAACTTATATGAAAAAAGGCAATTTTTTTCATAAAACACGAAATTGGATTACATTTTTTTCGACGCAAGAACTTAATTGACTCTGACCTGTAGAACAGTAGGATGATGAAGGGTGTAGGATATTTATGTCTCTTGTGGATGTATAAAGTGCCCAGGACCGTTATTCCTGTGACCTATTAAATTAATACCCGCTTTCAAATACCTTTAGAGCAACATGATTAACTAAATAACTGCTAAAGGTCGTGAATTCTCACAGAATAATAAAAACTAACAATTTTATTCGCTGCATCGATTGTGTGCTTTTAACAACATATTATGTAGATTCCTACCCATAAAAAAGGAAAGTAGTAGTAGGTACTCAAACGGAGTAGAATATGTAAAAACCATATAGAATAAATGTCGATAACCGATTGTGTGCTGCATTAATAATTCTTGATGGGTATGCTCTGGAATCATGAAGATTGTTATTTTTTTCAATAAATTGATATTCCATCGAATCAAGTTTTATTTCCATCAAGCTGTGATTTATAATCAGTCAACATCATACCTAGGTGTTTTAAAATAATACCTTTGCAGTAGGTACTTTACTACAAAGTACGAGTACCACAAAAAACGAAGATAATCAAACATTGCTAATTTGTATTATTGTTATTACCATAGACCTATGAATATCAATAAAATCCAAATCACCCCGAACGGAGCCAGGTACTTAATTAAAAATAAAGTTTTAATATCTAATAATTCAACAATGAATTAATAGAATGCCAGCATTCTTATAAATACCGACCAGGAATTATTAGATTCCTGGTTAAAAAAAATTCTTCACGCAAAACACTTCAACTATCTCAACCAAACATATGTTGACAAACTTTCGTCAAACAAATGGTTGAGTATTGGATTTATGCTTGCCATTCAAGATAGAGTCATTAATACTAAAAATTAAAGGAAGCATATCATCAAAGATACAAAAATTAAATTGATGATTTATGTAGAAGATGTTTGGCTTTTCTGGAAACTATAGAACATATTATATCGGGATATTCTGTATTAGCACCGTCCGAGTATACATTTAGGCACAATCAAGTTTTAATAATAATTCACCAAAGTTTGGTAACTAAACATAACTTGATTGACTGCCGTAATGTACCATATTATAAATATAAACAAAATTCATGTTTAGAAAATGAATTTTATAAAATTTATTACGATAAAACTATTCTAACAGACAGAACAATTAGTCTTAATAGACCCAATATAGTTTTACATGACAAAATTAAAAAAATAACTTATATCACTGATGTGACTATTCCAAATTCTTGTAATATTCAGAAAACTGTTTCTGAAAAAATAGAAAATATACAGATTTAGGAAATGAGATTAAAAGAATTTGGCATTCTCAGACTATAAAAATATTACCATTTGATATTTCGGCAACTGGCATAATACCTAGCTCTCTCATTCAAAATTTAGGCGTATTAGATTTGTCAAAAAATTTGTACATAAAAATGCAAAAGTCGGTCATTTTAAATACATGTAGGATTACGAAAGATTTTTTAAATATTTATATTGAGGGATCAGTAGGATTTATCGGACCAGTTAGGATTTCATCAGAACCGAACCCTCTGATATGAAAATATCTGGAGTCGGTGAAATATTTTACCATTATGTTTCTGGTGGATTGACGTATTGTTATTGTATTGTTTTGTATTTATTATACTTATATAGTGCACTTATATTGCGTGAATTTACTAGATAATCATTTGTGGAAAAGTGTGTGGAAGGGTTTAGTCTTTCATTTGGGAAAGACTTAACCCGGACATAAAATCTGGAGCACCGTAGTTGAACATATTTCTGTTGAAGTGTTTTGATATTATTTTATCAAAAAAGTAGATATCAATAATTCTATTAGTAAATAGTTATGCCGCCAGTCTATTTTTATAGGATTATTAAAATGTAAACTTTCTTAAAATATTTTTCTATAAAGCCTTTTCTTGTTATTTCGCATTGCGTGAATAGGTACCTACCCAAGTCTGTGTATAAACACGAATTCTCAAGACTTATTACTTTCCAAATAGCACTTTTTCGTTTCGGTAGGTACCTTCTTGAAGCGTTTCGGTTTTCACGGTTGAAATAACAGTGAAAGCGATTACCGCCCATACGCCGTATTGATGGCAGCCATTTAATCCCTGGCTCTTGACCAAGGAGGCACTAAAGGAGTACCGTTAATAGCTCCTTTGTAACCTCTCCCTCTTTACTATTAGCGACGCTTGTAACGGAAACAGGAGTCACAACCGAGCTATCAGTGGCAGGACTCAGTGGTGGTGCTCACGCCTTTGTAAAGGCCGGCGCAGTCAAAGTTGGTACAGAAAAGCGAAAACATTCGGGTATGATCGTCGATCATCCCAACAAGCAAGATTTTCTTTAAATTCTTTTGATTTTACCTATAGAACTTTCAAACTTTTCAATTATGTGTTTATACCCATTTAATATGTGTGCTCAGAAAAAAATTTGAATTGCACGTTTTACCGTAAAAAATACGAGTGCAGTATAAATTATATATTTAATAAAAATATTGAAATCATATTTAACATACTACGAAACAATAATACATTCGGTCCTATTGTGTAATTCAACTACCTCAATGGCGCTGTTGTGTTTTGTACGATTTATAATTCACATTTATTTTACATGGAATGAATTTAATGTTATGATTTTCTTCTCGGCTTTTTATGGATTTTTGTATGTAGGCTTAGGTTTGTTCTCTACCGAAAAATTCTTTGATTCTGATTCTTTAATATTTGTAAGTAGCATCATTATAATTTTTCTGTTTGAATGTCGAATTTATGTGCTCCGGTCTACAGAACAAAACCATTAAAAGGCTTTGTCTTGACCCGATGGAAGGCTTTGAAGTCGTAAATCATATAAACAAGATATCCGACCGTTATTTAACAGCAGTTGCAAAAGGGAAAGAGGTACTTACAAAGGATCTAAATAAAAAAGGGAAATTATTGATAATAAATTGGTATATTCTAAATTAAAACTAGTAATATGGGGAAAATTATTACAAACTGAATTTCCCTCAGAACTGTACTATAATTTAAAAAATATTTTTGATAATATCTATGCGTCCTCGAAAAAAGAAAAATCATTTGAAAATAATCTTAGGCAAAGCAATCCATGGGTTACTGATGAAATTAAAAACATTAAAAAAAGAGATTATATTTACCGAAAATGCAAGAATAGCCCAAATAACCCGGTATTACGTTTAGAATATACGCGATATAGAAACATAAGAAATAAACATATTAATATTACTAAAAATACATTCCATAAACACGTAATAAATACTTCTTCAAATTTTGCAAATTCACTTTGTGGCACCATTTTATTAATTAAATAATTAAAATCACTTTGTTTTTACCACAATAATCTTTATTTAAAAAGTCGACATGTTTCGAGAACGATATTCTCTTCGTCAGGGGGGCCTAGTAGTAGGACGTTATATTAGATAATAGTAGGACATTATATTAGAGTTGAAGGAGAGGTGAAAGCGAACTCTCTTATAATAACTATATTTTTAAAATAAATAAAAAAATATTATAATTTTATTTATTAATAATATTATTATTTAATGTATAAAAACTGTTTATTATAAACAAGTTCTGTTTGTAATTATTATTGTACGTTACAGCTGTTTCGCATAATAATAATTACAAAGCAGAACTTATTTGTAATAAACTGTTTTAATACATTAAATAATTATTGTTATATTATTAAAAGAAAAAAAAATTAAAATGGAGTTCTACAAAATAAAGTTAATAATAATAAATTAATTAATTAATTTAAAGAGTTTATTCTAAAATTGAATTTTGATTAAGAGCAAACAATGGTTTGCAAAATGTCATTCTGACGGTTGACATGGTTGTGACATGTTTGACAGTTTCTTAAGAGTTTTTGTAATAGTTAAAAAAAAACTTTTCAGATGATTTGTCATGTGGTTGTAATAATCCAGAAACTTTCACGTGGGCGGAAAGAAGATATTTAGAAAGTTTCAAACTTTTCCTGTACTTAATATAGCAATACATAAAGGACAAACAAACAAGAAAGCAAGCAAACAAACAATAATATATAGAATACGATTTTCATAAGGTTTTACATGTGTGATTTTAATACTGTTCTTATTTGGAAGTGATTTTTTTATACGCATGATATAAATAATACTTACATACATCATACATGGATATGAAATATAGATGCGCCGAATCTATTCAGTAAGCTTTTAGACTCCATTTAGGTATGAATGAATGATGGTATTAGACTTTCGTGTGCCAAAAAGGTTATTTTGAAAGTGTGTTTTGAAATTGAGATGAAACACTTGAAGACTGATATATAAAATACTGACGTGGTTATTCCAATGATTGTTTACGATTACAAAATTTCTCCGTAGGGTTAGACAGAAATGATTGAACGCTACACAACTCTGTCTTGTCACAACTTTATTAGCTCCGTCCTGATATCGCGTAGACTGCGGTGCATGCTCTAGTTCAGTGTTTCTTAATCTGTGGTCCGCGGAATCCTGGGGGTCCGCGAATACATGTATGGGGGTCCGCAGTCTCATCTCTGAACCATTTAATAATAATAAATAATTGCCGCTAAAAGTCTCGTAGGCTGAACGCTTACTTAGCACGGCGAATGTGCGACAGCGGGCGGTGTGCTACGAAAGCGTAAATTAATAATAATAATAATAATACTTTATTTCACATAAAATTGAACAATAAAACATATGTGGAAACTTTGACTAGCCAACTAGGAATGGATCCTGTTTTAGGCCAGTCAAATTGACAAATTTAATTTCATATTAAATTGTTTACTAACATAACATATTATTTATAGCAGGAAAAAGTGTTAATTATGTATTCCTCACAGTATATTATTTTTTACTGATAAGAAAAAGAAGACAAATAATGATATTTTAAAATCAAATTCAGATATTTTCCCCTAGAGCGCTTAAAACAAAAACAAAAAAGATATAAGATAAAACCGGTAAAGTAAACAAAATCGGTTAAGTAAATAAAACCGGTAAAGTAAATAAATCAATTACAAGCCAGATGGTAATAATAAGAAGACTATCTCTTGGTCAATATATCTTCGTTTTTGACCCTCCCTAAATCAAGGAGCCAGTCGTTGATTAATTTGCGCAAAACATTAGTACTTTTCGTTTTCCAAGCATTAGGAATGATATTAAATAATTTAGGTCCTAATATCAACCAACATGGATTTATGAAGGGAAAATCTACAACAACGAACTTAACGGCGTTCACCGAATTCTTACAAGACAATATGGACCAGCGCATACAGGTAGATGCAATATACACAGACTACAGCAAAGCTTTTGATTTAGTAATTCATGATATATTATTGATCAAACTCTCACAAATCGGCGTACATGGAGACCTCCTCAGATGGCTCTCGTCATATATAGCAAACCGCAGCCAAGCAGTAGTTGTTGGTGGCTACAAGTCAGACTGGGTAACCGTACCGTCGGGAGTACCCCAAGGTTCATTATTGGGACCATTACTCTTCAATATATACATTAATGACATTGGAAAATGTTTTCGCCATTCCAGGACGTTGTTGTACGCAGACGACATGAAAATATTTTCTCCTGTCACGTGTAACAACGACTGTACCGGCATACAAGAAGATCTTAATCGTCTCAATATTTATTGTGCACAGCACAACCTTCAAATAAACGTTAAAAAATGCAGCGCCATCAGTTTCACCCGCAATAAAAACCCGATCACTTTCAATTATGCCCTAAACGGTACAGTACTTACAAAAATGACGGAGGTCAAGGACTTGAGAATAGTGTTAGACCAGAAACTACTTTTTGACCGCCACATCGAATCCATGGTATCAAAGGCTTCCAAGGTTCTAGGCTTTGTACTTAGAACCTGCAAATATTTAAAAAAAGTAAAAACCATGAAAATGCTTTACTTTGCGTACGTACGCAGTTCTCTGGAGTACGCCTCTCAAATCTGGAATCCCAAGTACATATGTCACATAGAAAGGATTGAGAAAGTGCAAAACCGATTTCTACGATACCTTGATTTTCGGAGCTATCGTCCTCATCTAAGCCACGAAGAGTCAGCCACGTTCTTCAAGATATATTCTTTGGAAAGTCGAAGAAATTTGGCAGACGTACTATTTCTACAAAAAATAGCTACCTCTATGATAGATTGCCCGGAACTACTAGAAAGAATTCAACTAAGAGTGCCCATCAGACAAACAAGACAAAACCACGCATTATACATTCCTCAATGCAACACTAACTCTAAACAAAATACATTCATTCACCGCGCTTCACTCATCTTTAACATGACATACAGTGAATTCGACTTATTTAACACAGCACCTAACATTTTCAAATCTAAAATGATTAAATAACATTTACCCATACATACCACTATTTACACAGAATAGATCCATCCCTTTCCCCTCCCTTCCACCATCCCATCCACATAATCTAATTTAACTATTTGTCTTTATACCTACGCACTTAATAATTTAATATACATCAGTGAAAACCTGTTCTTGGTTAAATTTTTATTCATATGTATTTCATCAAACATTATTGTTATAAACTGTTGGTTTTCCAAATAAAATAAAATAAAATAAAATAAAGTACGAAAATTGACGTTGTCCAAGGGACGTTGTGGTTTTTATTGGGACTATTGGATTTTTCCTTGAATTTCGGGTGTCGTGAAGGTGGTCAATTGAAGGGTAGTGCTGGCGTTTTTTTTGAGCATGTAATACAATCTTTCTAATATACAATTGTCTAACATTGAGAACTTTTAATTCCGTGAATAATGCGTCACTGGGGTACCTGAATGGTTTTTTAGGAAGACTCTTAGTACAGATTTCTGTGCTTTAGCCAGGGAGTCCAATATTGTTTTGGCACATCCACCCCATCCTAGGGATGCATATTCAAGTAAAGAATTACACATGGCATAGTATATTGATTTCATGTCTTTTACAGAGAGAATATTTCTGATGGTAATAAAAAGGTGAGTAAGTTTTCTGACTTTTGAGGCAGTTGAGTTAATGTGTTCTTTCCATCTCAGATATTTATCTATGATGATTCCTAAATATTTTAAACTATCAACGCATTCTAGTTTATTGCAAATATAAGTGTTCGGTTCATTGCAAATGTGAATAGTAATATTAATAATTACCTTGGGTTGTCCCGCTTGTGGTCTTATCCGTGTTAAGAGTAAGGAGATTATTGTCTAGCCATTGTTTGAAATTGTTTATTCCAATTTCGGCTTTTCTATGCGCTTCGTACCAGTTTTTGCCCTCAAATATTAAGACCGTATCGTAAATTATAAGGAAACATCAGAAGAATCACTAAATCATGTACTGCTTTTATCAAACATATATCTCTGTGAAAGGGCATTATCTGCTCTTGTATATACTAAAAAAAATCGAGTGCAGTTTACACGCGGTAGAAGCGAAACTTTACCAAAATAATCTCAACCAATTCTTGAAAAGTGAGGTCATAATCAAGGAACCAATGAGCGCAGATCTAGCGTAATTTCCGTTTCATATCTCAACCTATAGGAGCCTTTAAAAGTGATATAATAATCAAAGTGGCCAATGAGCGCAGTTGACGCGTCGCAGGTGCAGTAATCGTTATTTCCGTATCATCCGAAATCCGAATCACAGCGGGGCTGTAGAAGTTTCATTTCAAAACAAATGTAGAAACAGATTACAAGTGGCCGATTTGAGATTACAACTTAGTTGTAATATCAACCCAAATATCACTAATTTAGTCTGCAAAATGCGACACCAACCTTCACATTAATTAACCGTTAATTAGTATGAATGTTGGTGTTGCTGTTGTACGTTAATTAATAGCGTATTTTTTATAAAAAAAGTATTTTTTTCGAATTCGTAGTACTAAAATAAATGGTCTGAAATTTCCGCTTGTTTTATTTTTCATCAAGGGGGTCTTTGAAAATTGTGCTTGATTTCCTAGGGGTCCTTGGCTGAAAAAGGTTAAGAAACGCTGCTATAGCTCTAAACGAGCTGAGCAAGTATCAAATAATAGTTGAATATAATACTAAGTCCCGAAATGTTATAACGGTAGAATTTTGAGCGCAGTGTTTGGACGGGGCTATATTCGCATGTATTGGCTGAAGTTTATAATAGTTAGGTATTCTTTTGCTATCCTACTAAGTATTTGGTATATATTAATTTACTGTGTCCCTGATTTTTACTTTAACTCGCTTGCAAGTTATTGCACACGACAAAACTAATGTTGGCCTTCTTAATTCGAAAGAAATGTATAATGGACATATCATATAAAAATATTTTTTTAATAAATGTTAAGCAAAAATCATTTATTTTCATTTCTTTTCTAAAGGAACATTACTTCAATCTCTCGGTAAATGTCTAATAATATTTTTATGAAATAATGATGGAAAAAAACCACTGAAAAATATGAAAATATAACACGCAACGTAGTTAGTTTACCAACCGAGAATGAAATTGGCTTGGGAGATGAAAGTTTCTCTCATTGTCAAATGTATGTCACAGTATCACGAGCGAAGCATCCAAAACAACTACATAACCTGACAGATGAAAATAATTCAACGAAAACATCGTATGTTATTATGTGTTGAAGGATACTACATAACTGGGAATAAAACACGGTCGAAGCTGAGCAAGAAAACTAATTATAGAAAACATGAAAATAAAGCTATTTGGTTTATATATTATTCCAGCCCCAAATTATAGTTTCCGAAAAATCTCCAAGCCAGCAGGCACTATATTTGTTAATGAGCTAATAAAGGGGAATTAAGACATTATCTCCTATCTTAATTTATAACATATTTAAAGCCCTTGCAAACTTTCTCTATTTTGCCAAGGGTGGCCGTTCATAAATCTTATAGATAAAATCGCGATAGTTAACAAATTTGATTTATAATGTTTTAGTTTATTTGTAATGCCTACATTAGCTGGGTTAGTGTTAATTATAATTAGGTTATAATCCATTTAAAACGTCGGTCGTTATAGCGTAATGATGTAATAGTACACCATGCTACTTTGATTCGAGAGGTTCATGAACCAATTATTACTGCAGCAAGAAATATATAATTTTTATAAGATTTTTTTATAAGAAAAACTCTCTTTTTATAACTTTTGAAGGTTATTCCCATCAATGTATCATTGAAAAAGAAAATAATAATAATACAAACGAAAATATGAAAGAGAACAAGACACAGAAAAACAGAAAAATATAATGGTCGCAACTGGGACTCGATCCCAGAATCTCTCTAACCTAGACGTGCGCGTGTACTAATTCCGCCAATGCCACCTACTGTCAAACCTTCATATTAGTCAATCTCATATTTCAAATTTTAGAATTAACAATATTTTCTTCAACTATTTTTTTTTCTTTTCCATAGACGAGAGATAAGGTGAAAGGTTCTGAGTTCGAGTACCAGTTGCGACCATTATCTTTTTCTCTTTTTATATGTCATGTTCTCTTTCATATTTTCGTTTAGATTAATATTGTTTTCTTCTTATTCAATGATATATAATTACTCATTCACCTAAGTAATTTTATAGTTCTTTATTTTACTGAACGTTGAAAATATAAACTTTTTATTAGAATATAAATCTTTTTTTTTAAGCCTTCTGATGTTTTACAATACTTTTTTAAAGCAGAATTTTAAGTATGAAATTTAAATGTTTAGATTTATCATCAAGTTGCACGTGGTTGGACACGCTATATAACCGAGTAGATATTAGTGAAATTGCGACATTTTGGAGTTGCTCGTTCCCGTAATTCAGATTTTGCTATGAAAAATAAATAAAGAGCGACGTAGTTTTTTAAAAGCTCTGTGGACTGGCAACATCACTCCGCTGTAATGAAAAATATTTAGCTCATTCGGGTGCTGGAGTTCATTGGCTGTGTTATATGCTTGGTTATATGACAAGAGAGTTGAAGTCGTCACTTTGTGTTTCCAAGGTTTGAAAATATGGAACACAAAAAAATAACTCTTGTAGAATGCAAACAAGAAAAACTGGTACTAAACACGGTCCTTAACAAATGTAACCCTGAACATAACACACAGAACACACGGAAAAAGACATTTCCAGTATTACGCAACCAAACTTTTTAATTATATGCCTATTACTCTGACACAACTACTAACTGCACATACATATACAAACATTCACAAAAAACACATCACAGCCTGGATCAAAAATCAAGATATTCACTTTATTCAAAATTTCTTAATCCGTAACCAAACATAACAAAAATTTAAAAAAAAATAAAATAAATAAACATGTCTTTCAAGAATTTACCAACTATTTTTTTATATATAAACTTTATAGATATATTTTTTTCTTCCAAATAATCCATGTACAATTGTACAATAACCATTAAATGTAAAAAAAACTAACTTTCTACTACAACACATAAATACCTGTACTTGCCACACTGAATCATAAACACGTAAACACCTCAGCACAGGTTCTCCTAGTGAGGTGTTCACGAAACATACAACATTATCAACCAACAGTTTCACCTTCACAAACCCACATTACACCCAACATAATAAAATGTAATATTAATATGTAAAAATATTTTCAAAATATATTATGTAAAAATATTAAAAATAAGGTAAAAACTGTAATATATAGAAATAAATAAATAAATGCGCGAACTACACGAAGTTATTATTTTAAGCCAGGATGGCAAACTAGTGTGCCGGCATCCTGTTCTGGCTTACTATTAGCTAGTCACAAGCTTGTGCGGTTTGCGTGATGCTAGTAAATTTTAAGTTAGTTGCATTTCAGAGACTAAGGGTTCAACGGAAACGTCTATCCGTATGGAAAAATGAAAAGTTTACGTGGAAGAAACACAAGACTGAAATAATTGTTTCGGAAATTGTGTCATGTTCCATTTGATGAAATATTAGAAGAGTGAAAACGTGTTTGGATAATACTCTGGACAATCTTATTTTAAATATCTTTAGTAGTCATTATTATGCTGATTGTTATTAATTCGGCACTTTTTTTATAGTGATGTATTATGTACATACTTGTATTTCTATAAGATTGAATACTAACGTTTCACAGACTTTCTTTTTATCGATAAAATCGTACAAACTTCAAATTAACCTTCTTACTTAGTTTTGAAATTTTTGCATAAACAAACAAAACACAGCGCGTCTTCACCGCAAACTAGTCGATCATGGACTGGCTTCGGGCGGCAACACGAAACTAAACACAAATCCAGGATATTAACTTCGGAAGTGGGGAACGCCACTAGCTCAAATAATAGAACCTCACCCTTTTAAACTATCCTAGCTCGAGACGCTACTAGCTTCCTAACTAGCTTACTAGGTTAAAAACAAACCTAGTTCTGTCTTCACGTAGCTAGAGTCACTTGTTTACTAGGTTACCAGCAATAGCTTGCCATCCTTGCTTAAATACTAGAGACGTGTAGCCCGGGCATAAGTCAGTAGCTTTTATATTATAAGCTTTACTAGTTCGAGTTTAAAGATAATTAATTCATGATAGTGCTTTGGAAGGCGTGCTTTTCTGAATGGATCGTTAGTACCGCGTGATTGAGATAATAAGGCGGGGACGTTTTGCTGGCAACATAATTACAAAGTTTTCATCGAGTTACCTCAAAAACAAAGTGCCCTATATAAAATCCCCGTGAAGTAAAAAGTGGAAAACGGAAGTTCTATAAAGGTTTGGAAGTTCGATAGTACCGGGAATTCAGCGTAATTAGATAATATAAGCTCTATCTGGAGTAATAAAGAACGGGATCGATTAAAAGATTATCTTTTTTGTGTAGCCCGGGACAGCCGTGCTCTCTTTATGTCGCTGTTTCGTCGGCACCTATTTAATTTTATCGTCTTCCACTACATTTGGTTAGTGGAATGTGTCCAATAAAATCCATTACAATTTAACTTCCTGAAAACGTTCCGCATAAAAGTAAGGAATTCAGAAACTCCTTAGAACCCCCTAAAAGGTCACGTAACTCAGAAAACGTGTTCTCTATATTTTTATTTTGCGATAATTCAATTGGAATCACAAGCCACTTTATTCGGATCGTAGATCCTCAATATTCTAATGGCGGGGAAGCATTTTTATTTAAATTATCTCAGCTACTCGACACGAATATTTCACTCGTGAATAGCATTCTAAATAAATCCTAATAATATTATAAATGCGAAAGTTTGTACGGATGGATGGTTGGTTGGATGGTTGGATTTTACTCTTTCACGCAATAAATATCGGATGGTATTTATAAATTCTTTCACTAATCGAAAGCTACTTTATTTGCGAGTAACATGGGCTATATATATTGGTAAGTTCTGGCGTTATGAATAAGCTGTGGCGTTATGAAATGATCTATTATACGTTTATTGGCAAAGCGTGTTACTAAGTAAATGTTTGAAGTGGGCTGTCAATATTAATTCTTTGATAGCGAAAAATCAAATATTAGTATTCTAATATGAATATTTAGTGTAGGTAGATAAAAATATAAAATAGGTACTTATCTACATTTTGATCTAAGCCAACAGCTATACTAATATTATGAATGCGAAACGGAGCGTATTTGATTGTTGATTGATTGGGGGAGGGGGAGTGGTAGTGCGGGTGAGGAAAATTAGCTGGGGGGGGGAGAGGAGGTGGGGGGGTGAATATTCGAGCGAAGCCTGGGTAAAAGCTAGTATCAAATAATTCCATAAAAGTGAAATAAAAAATATTAAATTTTGTGAGAATATAAAGTATTGCTGATGTAATAAAATCATTAAATTATTACAGATAAATATCTAACATAAGATTTTTATATCAGAACATTAAATTAGAGAAAGGTTAGTTAAGGCTCCGTAGTATTAGTTCAAAAAGAAGAAGAAGATGGTTTGAAAGGGAGATATGTAAATATGAAGGTTAAATAATAATCAAAAAAAAACATTTATTCAATAACGTCTTGTTTAAGATAGAGCAAAAATCTCTCGACAAATGTCTAAGCTAGCATTTAAAAAAACACCGTGAATGTTTTCATACCTATTTTCGTTATCTAAAATTGCCTCCCCTCCATTCAACATTTCATCTCTTCTAAGTCTGAACTCGACTCCAATCTTCCATATAATTCTGAAATTTTGCTCATTTAAATAAAATTAATATATAATTTCACGTTTCCTTTCTATGTAATTTTAAATGAGGGCCTTCAACACCCTTGAAGGGTGAAAGCCAGAAATAATAAAAATAAAAATAAAACATGTTGAATAACAGAACAAAATGTGTTTATAATTTTCGGATTGCGATTTTTTTCTATCGAGGGAATTTATTTCATATAATTCGGCTCAGCTAATAAATAACACATGACTTTTAAAGAACCAAAAAATCTAAAGTTTTCAAGGAAAATATGTTTTAAATCGACAATAGTTATAATAAATTCGAAATGCCGGGTCTTAAGGCTATTTTGGCGATGTTGTAAAAAAGGCGTTAAAAAAAAAATTAAAGTGGCTTACGTAGGAACCTGTACTAAGTTATAAACGTTAGTTTATTATATCTAGTAGTGGCTATATGTTCTTACTGTAAATAATTAAGTTAAAACTAGACTGTTTCGTATTGTATTATTTTGGTGGAAAGTTCAAATATTTATGAATCAATGTTAATTGGTACTCGGTTAAAAGCAAACCTTTTTTGGTGAAAACTTAATTAAAATAAAGCAATAATTCATTATTGCACTTTAGCGATATATATATATATATATATCTATTTCGGTTATTATGCTGTATTGCGTTTCCTACATTTTTAGCCAAAATGTCGGACTGCGATGCAGTGTCCATAATCAGGGTAGATGACGTATAAATTGTGACGAAGTGTATGTTTATGTATCTGGAAGTATACTGTGTTGCAACCATTAACCCTACTAGGGCCTTACCACTACCTTTATTTATATATATAATAATTAGTTAAATTAATATAAACGTCAAGTACCAGATACGAAGAATTATTAGGACTATTAGGACCTGTCGTCCCTATTTATAATAATTGGGTTCATAATACACCATACTAATTTCGGTTGTCGGCTAAAATATTCCTGCATATTCCTGGGTAATACGTTAAATTATTCAAGTTCAATGAGCTTTTAACTTAAAAAATTGAAATTAGTAAGTATCACACCAGAAAACCGATGAAGTAGATAGGTACCAACATTAAATAATGTGTTATTTTTTTGTGTAAACTGAATTATGTTTGTATAAATTCTTTTATTATAAAAACAACCCAGTAAGGCCAACATTACTGGATTGTACTATGAAATGTAACATATTGTATCAACAATAAAAAAATGATGAACAAATATTACAAGTTTACTCGTAAGGCAAATTTCTTCTGCTGTTTCTTACGAATACTTTCGCCTTAACAAATCCTACAATAATTTCTTCTTCAATATTCACAAATTAAAATAATTACTTAATTATTATTGCACCATTAATAAAAATCTCAAAACATTTCCGACGGTAATAATTTTGTCAGTTTCTAGTCAACAGTCGGTGTTTAGAATAACGCTGAGGCTCTGCTATCATTGAAAATGCATGTTCCCTCGGGCTCCTTACTTTGACGCAGCCGACTTTGTGTCCATTTTCGCGGTTATGTGCATATTTCCCCACTTCCGCCTTCTCCCTGTACATGTATATTCCCCATTAAACACGGAAACATGTCTGAAATAATGGCTCACACATTGAAAACACTTTTCCGTCCTAAAAAGCGAAATATAAAAATGGAAGGCTCGCTACGTACCACCGTATTTGCTTTGTTTTGGTTTTGTTTCATCTTTCCCTGGCGCTTTCCGCTTCTTATCAATCATTTATATGCAGATGGTGAAGTCTTCCACAAAGAGTTGGTGCTTTAGGTTTTTCTAAAATTACCAACCTCTTTGTTGAGAACGCAATATCAAAATGATAAACTTTTATTGCCGTACCTTATTAGGTAGTTTGGGGACATTTTTGTTATAAAAAATACTAACTTCGGTTGTGATTCTGTCTGTAACTCCGATTCAATGAACTCCAGAACTCTGATTTACTTTGAATACCTGTCATTATTAATATTGGAATTGTTTCTGGGAACAATCCAGACAAGCGATTGTAGGGAACGGCAAACTCATCCACCTTAAATTATGTTTTTGTGTACTGGTCACACTGTGGGCACAACACTATAGAGGTCGGACCGGCGCTGTCAACCGCCATACTATTATTCTGAAATCCGCTACCGTCTGATAGACATTTCAGTTCTCAGTTCCCCACATAGAACCGTACAATGTAAGAATCGTGTGATAAGTTGTAATCCGATTAAGTTAAATAAAATAACCTTCGGATCGATTCAGTGTTTATAATTAAATGGAGTCAGAACTAGCAGGTGACAGTGAATAACCGCCATCACGTAGGTAAGTCGCCGAGGGTAGTTATTCACACAATTCACGTACCTCTAAACGATAAAGTGGGTGAAAAAATTATATTATTATTATTAGTTTTAATTATTTAATAATTTTGGGTTAAATAATAGATAACAATATTAAACCTAAACGAAATATGAGAAAGGTTTGTCTTGCACAGTTGGTTAAGGCGTTTGTCACTGTAAGACAAGAGATCCTGGGATCGATTCCTAGTTGCGACTGTTACCCTTTTCTGTGATTTGTTCTTTTTCATATACGGTTTGGGTTTGTTACAATTAAACGACTGTCTGCTTTTGCGATTTGGAACATGGAATGATAGGCGTTGAAGAAGATCAGGGCTATCGATTAAGTTATGAGTAATTTTAAATAACATTACCGAATCTGCCATATTTCTTTGACAAGTTAATGTCTATATATATAAGCAATAAAATTTAATATTTATGCATGAGAAATGTCAAACGGAGAACTACGTTTAAGAATTCTTTAAGAAGTGAGTCATGTTCTTAATGGAAAAATTGTTTAACTAAACCAATTTTTATACGTATTAGCCGACCGGTATTCTTGCTTTTATTAAGGCAGATAAAGAATTTTATTTTAATACACTTTCGTATATGGGTAGATACTTCAAATTTTCCTGCTAAAATTGCCCACGAGTTTTTTTACTAAAAACAACTATTTTTCATCGTGCAAAGAAAAATATAAGGTAATGTTATTCCTCTATAATTTATTTGATAAATGGCAAGGAAAACCGAAATGCTTCTCAATCTCAGAAGTATATAAATGGATATCACGTGCTATATTTATGAGTGGAGTTTTCTTTCCACGATTTTATGATCGCTTTAGTAGCTACGACAAAGAACTTATCCGGTCCAGATTTTAACTTTACGTAGTATAGTATTATTATTACAATATGACGTATTATTAACTTCCTTGTTTTCCCTTTTTTATTACATTCTTGATATTGGTGAAGACGCTGTCTATTATACTGAATATCTACTACGTGAAAGCTCGTCAATTCCGAAAGGGAAAATAAGAATTTTGTTCACGTAAGAAAGCTGGGCAACCTACAAATAAATAGTTCTTCCAATATTCCTTCTATTCATAAAATATTAGCATGCCTTTCGATAACCATAAAAATGTTCGTTTGTGTTTCGTCTTAATTCAGATTCGAAATGTAACGCAAGAATATTAGTGTCAGAGAGAGATATTACATAGCATAGCTATTTAATTAACCGCTTAGTGAAGTATGTAGGTACCTAAGGTATTTATTATTTTGCTCTTATGAAGATTCTCGGGTGATTATCATGTATATTAATAATTGGCGAAAGACGAAACGTTTCTTATCAACATTAGCTCCTCCCAGAGGGCCTTGAGAAAAATCCCGTAGGACATATGTTTAGGGATGATGTGTGGAGGGTATTTTTTATGAAAAGGAAGGAATGATGTGTCCAGGAGTGACGAAAGAAGGGTCAATGTGTCCAGGAGTGACAAACGTATGAATCCATCTCTTTCACTGCGGTGTAATCCGATGGGTCGAGAGATTCTGGCTGGAGAGATCAAAAGTTTTCTCCCGGTCCGGCTCGCAACGCAGTGGGTGGGAAAATCATCAAGACCTAGACAAACTTCACCCCATGAACCCGGGCACTTCTGCTAAGTCACCAAACGTAACGAATTGCTTTGGGTTACCTATGGCGTGGGTGTTGGTTATTCGATAAATGGTTCCAAGGGCGGCGGTACCCATACCTGCCACCCAAATTGTATATTACATCCAGTAATCGTTAAAATCACAAAGAGCAGCATTATTTCAAATACGATGAACCTACGTCAAAAATACATAATTAATAACTATCGTTTTCAATACGTAGTAAATTTATGCCGCCTTACAGTAGTTGGCGGTGTAATGGTTAGCCTAGTTGCCTTACAAGTTATAAGTAGTCGATCGCGGTTCGATTCTCGGTCGAGGCAATTTTATTTGTAATTTTATTTAGGTACCTTTGTTATGCTCATTTTATTTATTTTTTCAAAATATATTTATTTATTTTTTATTTATTTTATTTCAAAAATTTTGTTTTTACAATACAAATGATTACATGTGCAAGGTTATACAATAATTCATTTTATATTACTACTACTCCATAATTTGAGCTCAAGAGCTCGTGTTTATGGGAGGAGTATTAACATGCAAAAAAAAAAAATTAATAGTGTTTAAATGAGATGTTTAAGCAATGATCAAAGAACATTATGAAAATAAATACAAATATTACTTGACAAAGGTACATAATTTAGAAAAAATAGTTTTAGAAGGACAATAACAGTATATATATGTATATATATAACATATTCTTTTAATATTAAATATTTCAGTTTAAGTAAGGGTAAATTAAATTAAGGGTACAATATATCATTATCCAATTTCAGGGACTTAATTTGATTTTTAAATTGTTCATATTTCAATGTTCCCGTTATATTAATTTTGTTTTTGGACAATAATAAATTGTACCATCTTACACCTAAATACAAATAGTGATGCTGAGCCGTAGTTGTTCTAAGCACAGGGATGGCTATTAAGCCATTAGTTTTAAATCTATTGCTTATGCTATCTGAGGGGTGGATTTTTTGAATAAAATATTCTTTATATATTTGATATAAGGCGTTTCTCTTATACAATTCTATGATTGATGGTACATTAAATTGCCGAAATAATTCTAGAGTAGGGAAGTCGTATGGTTTCCTAAGGATGATTTTTATAATTATTCTTTGAATTATAATAATTGGCTGTAAGGAAGATTTAAAGGCCCCTCCCCACCCAATAATGCCGTACTGTAATAAGGACTGGATTAATGCATAATAGACCATTTTTATGGTTTTTTTATTTAAAATATTTCGTATGTTATAGAATATGTAGATAAGTTTTCTTATTCTTTCCACAGTGAGATTGATATGATCTTTCCATTTAACATTTTTATCTATTAGGATTCCAAGATATTTTACATTTGATTTATGATTTAGTTTAGCGCAGTCCGTATTACATGTATCGTAATTTGTACAATTTTTGGAATGAATTATTATGTTAATCTATTTTTTATTATTTCATTACCGGTTATTATTCACATAACCGGTTATTTTTTCGTCTGCGTTAGTAAAATCATTAATCGTATGTAAGGTATATATATATATTTTTTTTATTCAAAATTAAATTTTTGTTGAACTTGGTTTTTTTAAACATGCACGAACTATGTGAAATATGTTCAAAATTAAAACCAATAACGTGAAAAACAGGAATGGGTGTGAATTGATGAAAATATATCATACATTTTATCATTATTAGCGGCATCCACATTTTTTAGAATTACATTGACATCAATATTTAGCAGATACCCCACCCATAAATAAACAAATTGCTTCCAACGGTGGCGATGCTCGTTCGGTAGTCATGTGAATATTTTCACATCCCGGAATATAATATACTAGTTTTTACCCACGGCTTCGCTTGCGTAGTATTAGTGGGAAATTACTGGCTTAATTATTGGAAAAATTGTTATTATTCTTGCTGTTTTGTCTAATAGAAAATAATTATTGTTTAATAGAAAATTTCAAAATTTGAGAATGACATTTCGCAAATAAAAATTCTGTTTTAGAAAATATTTCAATTATAGAAATAGAAATTTATTTTAGGTACTTGCTCCCTTTATTAAGTATTTTATTCATATTTGAATCCA
Organism: Limnephilus lunatus; assembly: GCA_917563855.2. NCBI lineage: Eukaryota > Metazoa > Arthropoda > Insecta > Trichoptera > Limnephilidae > Limnephilus > Limnephilus lunatus. Next base: position 93,332,940 of record OU830595.1, on the reverse strand, counting down.
GAGTAACCTAAAAAAATAAGAAAATGACAGTCCACTTCAAACGCTATTCTTTATAGAAACGTTATGCTTTTTGTTCGGAGAATAAACGTTTTTAGAGATATGTAGATATTAACTACGACCCCAAAAAAGTACTCTTTTTAATCACAAAAAAGCACTCTTTTTAAGCCTAAAATTTAAAAAAAACCATTGTTTCCAAGGCAACAATTTTTTTGACGTTTGCAATAACTCGGTTTTGTTAGGGACAGAAGACGTATGATACATAATTTCATAACGCCACAGCTCATTCATAACGCCAGAGATTACCAATATATAAAGCCGTTGTTACTCGCAAATAATGTAGCTTTCGATTAGTGAAAGAATTTTTAAATTCCATTCGACATTTATTGCGTGAGAGAGTAAGGACCATCCATACAAACTTTCGCATTTATAATATTAGTAAGATTTTCACAATGCTGGTAGACAAAATACCTAGAAAGTTTCTCCGTTTTTGATCCAACCAATACGGATTTCAAAAAAATAACGGCACGGAAATGTTACTACAGGACTTTTCCAATTACACAAATCAAGAACTCAATAATAAAAAATATATTCTGGTTTTATTCATAGCTCTAAAGCGTTTGATACCATTGATCCAATTAAACTATTACAGATATTGGAGGCGATAGGAATTAGGGGAAAATTAATATAATAAGATTTAATTCTTTTCTATTGATTTATAAATAAAACACTTGTGTTGCAAAGTTTAACAAAGAAACGACATTTATGTTTATTTATAATAAAATAATAGAAAATAAAACAAGTAACAATTCATAATTACATTCCAACTGACACTACAGGATTCAAATTTAAATGGAATATATTGCCTTTACATCTCCCCCCCCCCCCCCCCCCCCCTGGAAAGAAAATTACTGCAAAATTTTCACTCATCTTCGATGTCCTCTTCATGGTTCATAAATAAAGGTGCTGGAGTTAACTTCGAGATATGGAAAAAATTTGATTCTAATTTTTTTCTAGTAGTGTTTATCTTGTAAATTGAGTTTGATAATTTTTCTATGATTTTGAATGGTCCGATTCTCAATTCGTCGAGCTTCTTCCTGTTAAGTTTGTTTCCATTCTCCACAAAAACAGTATCACCAACTTTGGAGTCAAAGTGTCCCAAAGCGGATTGTAACATTTCTGGTATTGTAAACACTTTTTCATCACTTGTGACATTTTTGTAATGCTAATAATATCTGACTTGCCATCGCCTCCAGGTAGTAGCGTAAATTCAAATTGAAGTTTCTCCATTTTTGGTTACGAAAAATGTCGTTTTATAATAAGATTTAATTCTTTTCTATTGATATATAAATAAAACACTTGTGTTGCAAAGTTTAACAAAGAAAGGACATGTATGTTTATTTATAATAAAATAATAGAAAATAAAACAAGTGACAATTGATAATTACATTCCAACTGACACTACAGGATTCAAATTTAAATGGAATATATTGTCTTTACATTAATACAAAAATTAAAGTGAAACTCTTTCAAACTTATAGCAAAAATATATGTCAACGGAAGTCCCGCAGGGGTCAATTCTCGGCCCAACATTAAACATAATATTTATTTCACTCAGGAATATATTTCAATTTTCACATTAGTTATACATTACATTTATGCTGATGATACGGCACTAGTCATTTCGCATTACGAATAAACCATTGCAATAAAACTCATAAAGCACGATTTCTTTTCCTCACAGAAATGGTCAAATGATGCAGGTCTTATAATAAATTCCAAACAAACTAAACTATTGCATTCACTGTCGCACGTATGTTTGACCTATCTTTCTCTTTCGCTTACGGTCATTGTAAAGTCAGTAAGTAGCTGAACCTGCGCGAGAATAGATCTTATCAAGATTTAATCGGTATATGAGTTTGGCGCGTACTGTAAATTATTCTACCACCGTAACCTCGAAAATTATCACAGCATTAATATTATTTATATATGGCACATCTTGTCCTTGGTTTCCAGTTCATATAATTGAAGTGGTTAAGAGTTTAGTATATTATTACTCATTTTAAACTCTCGATAGTCCAGGGTTTGGTTTGGGAGACGAGCATGGTAACGCCGCTCTGGTAGCCATTTATTAGATAACCTACACCCCTGCCATATTGCGCTTCAAGTGATTTAATATTTTATGTGATTTAGGAGGCAGATTTTTCATTTTGGGAGGTGGAAATGGGTACCGCCGCCCCGGAAACCTTTATTCGATAACAACAATCGCCCATGTGATTTGCTATTATAAGTGATTTAGGAGGCATATTTTTCAATTTAGGAGATGGGAATGGGTACCACCGCTCCGGGCGCGTATTCCCAAACCCTAACGCGATTCATTTGCTCTACTGACTGAAATGCGTTAGGGATTGGAATGCATAAATCACCTTCCAAACACTACCGCGTTTCGGTCGCCTTCGCGCTTTGTTGCTCTCTGTTTCTGTGAGGGTGACGATACAAAATCTTTTTTCAATGTAAAAAAAGATTTTGTAAGTAAAAAAAACGCGGTCCATCCTCTCTGCTTACCCTTCTATAATTATGGTCGTCACCCTAACAGAAACAGAGAGCCACAAAGCGCGAAGGCGACTGAAACGCGGTAGTGTTTGGAAGGTGATTTGTGCATTCCAATCCCTAACGCATTTCAGTCGGTAGAGCGACTGAATCGCGGTAGGGATTGGGAATACGTGCCCCGGGCACCTTTATTGGATAACAAACACCTCTGCCATAGGTAACACCAAGTGGTTGCTTACGCTTGGTGATTTAACAGGGGTGCCCGGGTTCACGGGGTGAGGTTTTTCTAGATCTTGGAGGCTAATGACCAGGACACACTGAACCCCAGATTCACTCAACCCCTAAAACCTTCCCAGAACTTTTCTCTCCTCTCCTTCCTTTTCTTAAAAAAAACCTCTACAGATCATCCCCAAAGATGACATAGGCCCTGAAGTAAATTACGTGTGGAGTTCATGTAAAAAAAAAGAGAGGAACGCGGGTTCATGGTGTGAGGTTTGGCCAAGTCTTAACGAATGAATGCGTTTGCCCGCCTTCTAGATGGCGGGTTGCATTGAAAGACCTTTTGACCTCCCCAGCCAGACTCTCTCGACACATCGCCTTGCACCCCAGTGGGATGGTCCGTTAATCTTTGACATATTGACTCCCAGATTCCTACCAAGCCCTCAAGCCTTTTTCCTTCCCAGAACTTCCTCTCCTTCATTTCCCTTCAAAGACCCTCCACACAGGATCCCCAAAGATTAAATAGACCCTGAGGTTTTTTTCCTCAGGGTCTTCTGTGTGAAGTTAATTTTAAAAAATGGGTAAAAGTAACATAACAAACGGCTATTTAATAAGAGATTATCTAAAGCTTTCTATGATTTTCATACAGATCTGGTAGAAATGTTGAGAATTCAGAGAGATTTGATTCATTTATTCATTATGAATTGTGTTTATTAACAAGATAATGTAACTAACTAATGTTCCGTTTATCTGAGTATTATTTTCAACGTGGGAGTATTATAGGTATTCAAGAAAATGTTGTGCGTGCAGACAAAATAATGGGTTTTTCTATTTTTTCATTGGGTAGGTACGTGAGTCTTTTATGATAAAGAGAGAGATGTTACAACGGAACTATCAGTGGTGCGCCTATATAACGTGGACTGAAGCAATTTCCTCGTCCCATTTCGCATGAATGGTGTCAAACGAGCTGGTGTTATTGTCGAAACCACCACATGTTAAAAAATAATGGCCACCGATGTTGTTTTGAATCGTGGGTCGACCGCATCGGAATATTTTGACCAGACGATAAATGTATTAATCGTTACGGGTTCAATCAAAATATCTTAAAACGGTCAATATAAAAAGAAAAAATATCAATTTATTAGTATGGTGAAAAAACTATTTATTTAATTTCCGTTTTAATAAATTACGAAAGACGTGAAGCTTAAATACTTTTTTATGAAACAAATTTTTTATAACTTCTTCAAATTTTGCAAATTCACTTTGTGGCACCATTTTATTAATAAAATAATTAAAAACACTTTGTTTTTACCACAATAATCTTTATTTAAAAAGTCGACATGTTTCGAGAACGATGTTCTCTTCATCAGGACAGTATATGTACTAAATACTAAATTATCAAGCAAAGAAAGACAGGCGTGGGTGGAAATGGAAAAAGTTGGACGGGGGAAGAGGGGTGGAAAGAGGAGGAGCTTAGAAGATAGACAGGGGGGAGGGGGTTGCTTAGAAGATCATAGACAAAATTATAATGGAAATATGTTTAAGATGGAATTATTCACAAAATTAATTTGGTTATTAATAATATTTAAATTTCTATTTTTCCTAATTTTTCTAATTTAAAATGTCAATAGAAATTTAAATATTATTAATAACCAAATTAATTTTGTGAATAACCCCATCTTAAACATATTTCCATTATAATTTTGTCTTTGATCTTCTAAGCAACCCCCTCCCCCCTGTCTATCTTCTAAGCTCCTCCTCTTTCCACCCCTCTTCCCCCCTCCAACTTTTTCCATTTCCACCCACGCCTGTCTTTCTTTGCTTGATAATTTAGTATTTAGTACATATACTGTCCTGATGAAGAGAACATCGTTCTCGAAACATGTCGACTTTTTAAATAAAGATTATTGTGGTAAAAACAAAGTGTTTTTAATTATTTTATTAATATTTTTATAACTTCTTCAAACACAGCAAATTTATTTTGTGGCACCATTTTAATTCAAAATTAGTAGTATGAAATAAGCCCTGAGGCAGTGAGCATCGCTCACGAAACTTGACGGTTTTTTATAAACAGTAAACGTGATTAAAACAAAAAAATCTAATAATTTTGAATATTATCATAATTTTGAAGGTGCAGTAAAATGTCTATGTAGCTAACTTAATGAAAAATATTAATGTAACATAGAAAAATTAATTCCGAGGTTAACATCCTCAGCTAGGATTATCTCCCACAGATGTTTCAAATGGATTTAAATAATTCGAGTAGACTAAAATGTGCCTCCAGACAAACAGATTCATGTTTCACACCTCACCTCTCCCCTGTTGTCCGAGCTACATATCTAATTCACACTTAGTTACTTCTACAATCTACGAATTTTAGTGGGGTTGCTTTTTGCTACACACCATTCATTTCGGTAGGCGGATATGAGTACCGCTGCCCCGAGAACCATTTATTGGATAACCAACACCTTTGCCGTAGGTTACCCCAAGTGATTCGCTACAAACATAGTGACTTAGCAGAGGTGCCCGGCTTCATGGGTGAGGTTTGTCCAGGTCTGATGGTCTGTCCGAAGCGTCTGCCCACCTGCCGTGCGGTGGGCAGGATCAAGAGAGACTTGTTGACGGAGATCTTTTATCCTCTTCAGTCGGAATCTCTCGACCCACGTACCACCTTGCACCGCGGTTGTAGGGTGGATTCATACGTCCATTACGCCTGGATACACTGACCCCAAGATTCCTACCCACTCCTCATACCTATATCCTTCCCAGAACTTCCTCTCCTTCATTTCATTAAAGAAACCCACCACACAGCATTCCCAAACATGACATAGGCTCTGAGGGAAATTATTTTCCTAAGGGTCTCCTTTGTGGAGCTAATGTAAAAAAAAACGAGTGTGCCTTAGACCACACGACTGAAGTAAAACTTCACTAACTTTTAAAAGAAGAGAGAAAGAAAATGTACGCGCGCACTGCTCTCTCTTGCTCCTACAGTGTGATACAGGCAATAGGCCTGCAATGTGACTTAGATATACGATCTTAGATATATAAGAGAAAGAGAGAAAGAAAATATGAGCTGGCACCTCTATGTCTTGCCCCTACAGTAATATACGAAACGTAACTCTCTCTCTCTTTCTATCTTCACTAACTTATATCTCCATCTCAACTTCCGTTCGCCTTGCCCGATCACACTTTTTGTAACGCTTTAGTCACGCATTCACCAGTTTACTCCCCAAGTCAAGCTTGTGTTAAGAAGTTTTACTTCAATAATCTAGATACGCTATAATACTGTAGCAGGTACTAGGGGATACTAGAAAAATTCTTCTGAAAACATTAATTTATAAAACGAAATCGTTATTTGACGGGTGCAAAACACAATTTATAGACATATAGGTATCCCCTCTTTTGATCGGTTTCAGCTGAAATTGACCAATGTGCATTTCATTTAAATTTAATTTTATCTACCAGGAAATTCCCACTGGATCCCTCGGAATTAATCTCTCATATCGTCAAATAATTTCAAAAGAGAATATTTTGAGCATATTAATTTGTAATTGAAAATGTTTCAACTGTTTAAAAACGCCAATTAGTTATTTTAATGTACCTAGACTTCTTTTCATAAATGATCAACATATTTTCTTAATAATAAATTATTCTCTAAGCAAATAACAATTTGTTTTTTAAAGAGGGACGTTCCACTTACACCATTTATTCGCGTACTTTTATTCGTGTATTAGAAGCTTTATCAATCTTCTTTTTACTGGAAGCTTTTAACGGTATTTTTCCACAAGCGTGAAACAAAACATTTTTTCTAGTTCCCTTTTTACATTTTTCAATTACACGAACCTACCAACATCTAATATAATATAAATTTGGATATGTATATGCATGCGTGTTTCATTGTTGTGAATTACTTTTACATTTTACTTTATAACATCTCCAAATAATGCCTTATAAAAAAAATCAGAGTGTTCAATTCACTAAACTAAATCAATTAAAGTAGACAAGATTGATAAGTCTAAGAAGCACCGCACAAAGGGGAGACCGATATGCTACAAAGCACAACCCAAAGGGAAGATCGATTATACTATCTCATTTTCTCGCGGGGTAAATCCTACAGATTCATGTGTTTGTCTCTTTTTAGTGTCGCTATTTTAGTGGGCATCATGTTTGGGTCCCACCCAGGTGTTCCATGTTCGATTCACCGGCTGGCTAAGTCCTCTATAACGACACAAACAACATTTATGGCTTACTGTGGTGGTAGTAAAAGATTTTCAAATATAGTTGGGTTATTCGTAACCCGGTAATTTTTGTCTTTCTTTAAAAAAAATAAAAAATAAATTTGAGAATACCTCACTTGAATGAGAAAGAGGGATTATTTAAAGTCAATATAATATTGATAGATAGATAGATAGATATTGAAACGCTTTTTCTATAAATTTATCCATCCTTCTACAACTCAAACTAATTGTTATTATATAGTATTATGTTATTATATAATATTTGCTATTATACATTATATGTACAAAGAAATGGGAATAAAGTTTTAAAAAAAAAAAATATATATATATATATATATATTTTTTTTTTTTTAAACTATATTTATATATATATATATTTTTTTTTAAACTATATATATATACAGTTTTATAATAGTAACAATATGATATACTTCAACTTGACCTCCGAGCTTTTGACCGCATAATGTGAAAATCACCTAAAAAACTAAATGTACCTACCGGGGAAAATGACGAGAGTCAGGAGGGGAAAAAATCTGTTAAAGATGGGATGGAAATATGCCTTTGGGGGCATAACATAATGACCAAATTAACCGTGTTTTTTCCCCAATGATTATGAATAGACCCTTACCATTTACTCACTTCCACCGACATCACATCCTTAGTTATGAAATAAGTTTTTATGGTAAAAATTACCTTGTTTTTAATTGTTGAAAATAATATTATTTCCACCATAATACTTTCAGTTCACTAGAATTCACAACCTCAAAACTTGACTCCAAACCATTCAACACCTCAAACACGGCCGGGGCACATTTCACACATAATATACATATATCATTGGCATTGAAAGCAACATTTATTTATATTATTTGGAGCGTATCCATTTATAAAAACAATTGTCTAAAAAAAAGGAGTGTGCTTTAGACCACACGACTGAAGTAAAACTACACTAATTTATGCCGGGTACCCGCTGTATATAATGTTATATTGTGTAGGCGCTTGCATTTTAATTTAGTTTCCCGGGACTTGAGATGGAACCATTACATTTTAGTTGACCCCGAGGTTATAGTGGTGTTACAATGCATGCCGAGTATCCGCTGTATATAATGCTATATAGTGCAGGCGCTTGCATTATAATTTAGTTTCCCGGGACTTGGGGTGGAACCATTACATTTTAATTGACCCCGTTGTTAAAGTGGCCTTGCAACGTATGTAGGGTACCCGCTGTATATAATGTTATATAGTGCAGGCGCTTTCATTATAATGTAGTTTCCTGGGACTTGGGATGGAACCATAACAGTTTAGTTGACCGCGAGGTTACAGTGGCTTAGCAACGCATGCCGGGTACCCGCTGTACATAATGTTACATAGTGCAGGCGCTTCCATTATAATGAAGTTTCCCGGGACTTGAGATGGAACCATTACATTTTAGTTGACCCCGAGGTTATAGTGGTGTTACAATGCATGCCGAGTATCCGCTGTATATAATGCTATATAGTGCAGGCGCTTGCATTATAATTTAGTTTCCCGGGACTTGGGGTGGAACCATTACATTTTAATTGACCCGTTGTTAAAGTGGCCTTGCAACGTATGTAGGGTACCCGTTATATTATATAATGTTATATAGTGCAGGCGCTTTCATTATAATGTAGTTTCCTGGGACTTGGGATGGAACCATAACAGTTTAGTTGACCGCGAGATTACAGTGGCTTAGCAACGCATGCCGGGTACCCGCTGTACATAATGTTACATAGTGCAGGCGCTTCCATTATAATGTAGTTTCCCGGGACTTGGGATGGAACCATTACAGTTAAGTTGACCCCGAGGTTAGAGTGGCCTTGCAACGCATGTCGAGTACCCGCTGTATATAGTTTATTTATTTATTTACGGACAAATAGTCCATTTACAATATAACAGTAACAGAATAACAGGCGTGCGTAAAGGCCCGACCTGCCTAGCAATCGATCACCGTTCGCATCGATCACCGTTCGCATCGATTACCGTTCGCATCGATTACCGTTTGCATGTCATTTTTCGTAACAATCACCACTTTTCGTAACGCATTCACCAGTTGACTCCCAAGTGTCGAGCATGCGTAAAGAAGTTTAACTTCAATAATAATAACGTTTCGGATGTAATAACAGTTCCTCGGTATATTTGCTTTGAATATTGTTCAATCCGGTGAATATGCACAAATTATGGAAGAAGTGTGATGTGATATATCGGAAAAGGTATATTCCGAGCAAAACGGGTGGTTTCTAAGGTCTAATACCTATTTATTTACCTCCTAAATATTTTACGGTTGAACTGAGAAAAAATGTCAAACGAAGGGTTCGTTGTGCGAAAAATTTCGTAGTAAAAATCTACCAAGTTTGCCACTTTATTTGTAACTTTTCAGAGCGTAAAATACCCTAAATATTTATGATGCTACGCAGTGCCCAAATAAATTATTTGCTTGTTTTATCAAATAAAAGGGAGAAAATCTTATTTAAAATAATGTTATGTTCTTTGGTAATTGAACACCACCACTGAGGCTTTTTCCGTGTGAATTTATTGAATAAATAGATACCTACATGTCTGAAATAAAACGTATAATATTGTAAGTGATTAATGTAGATGATATTAACATTTTTAAATGATCATGTTGAGAACTCGCATTAATACTCTGTCAACTAATCATTTAACTTACAGAATATATATATTATTATCTAATTAAATTAGATAATCAAAATAGCTCATGGTTATTTTAATTCATATGACTGATAATCATGTTAATTCAAGCCCCCTAATAACTTCAAGATAGATCTATGGGATCAAAATATCAATATAGTATTTTTTTATGGACACACAATATGAATATTCAACGAATTGTTCTTGGACATTGAATTCACAGGCATGTACATATATCGATCCAATTTATTTTTGTATTTATGATGAAGTAATCCTAAATTCGTGTGAATACTCTCAGCCTGGGTAATAAAGGGATGGAGGAAGGATCCCTTTCATATTCACATACCTGACGGCCGGCGTGTTCGAGGGGTAAGGCTCTCGACTCGCAATCCCAATATTAGCGTGGGTAAATAAATTCTATTTGATTTATTTTACAATTAATTAATTTAAAAATAATATTTAGTATATTTGCAGCACTTTTGAGAGTGGAAAATACTCTCAGTATCGCCCTGGTGTAAGACCACCATTCAGAATGGAAACGTTGCTTGAAATGGCTTTAGCCGTGTTTGATGACCAGATCTGAACAGCCAGGTACTTCCCCCCTTTCCCCGTCTTCCTCTACCACTCTACCCTATCTCCTTTACCTCCTCACTACCTTCAGCCTCACAACATACCCCAATTGGGGATGCCGTAGTCTCACTAACTCCAGACGGGAGCAGCTGGAACTCTAGTGAGGTAATCACATAAAAAATCTATATAAGAGAATATTCTGACGAAAATTAAGTTTTTCATTCATTTATCAGTGTTTGTTTTGCAGCACTGGGAAGGTCGGTATCTTCTATATTTTGCACTTATTAAATCATGTGTTTTCCTGGTGGATCTTGTTTCACGAGAGAAAGGCGATACCGCATGATGTTACACTCTCGGTAAAATATCCTGCCCCAGCTGGTGCAGTTCTGTGATGTTTGCATGGAATTTTTTTATAATGGTACTTCATCTTGTGAGAGATCGTCGGCGTGACCTCCTTTCTTCCGCTCACCCGTTCACCACGATCTTCTTCAAGCTGCTACGGTCCCCACTCGATGCCCGATGCCGTCTTTCTTTGTGAAGTAGGTACAAATTAGTACTCGGTGACAACACTACGTCTGGATAATGTCAACTGTTTTATCTTTTTAATTTTCATCTGGTCAATGTCTACATGTCTCACATAAAATAAAATAAAAACATCCGATCCTAAAACTTGATTGGGTTTTTCTTAGGTTTACTTTCTATTCGAGTGAAAAATAAAATAATGTGTTTATTTATTGAGGATAATATGAAAACTAAAACTGTGAAACAGAAACAACAGAAAAAAGATTCGGTCGCATATTGAAATTGAACCTAGGACTTCAGCTTTGCTTTTGCTCTACCACTTAGCTAATTCAACTCTTTAGTATCCCTTTTGGCTACATTTAACTGTATCATAATTCGACTAAGAATTAGCACATGATTAAATATTGTTTATTTCATGATTTATGATAAAATATAACAATTTGAGGTTTTACTCAATAAGTTATTCCACTTTGAAAATATTGAAGAATGTGTTCTGTTTTTCACAGTTTTATCATGTTTTCCATTTTAAATAACACTGAAGTCGTTATGATTCAGCTGAATCGATCCATTACTATGAGGTGTGCAGTACAGAGACAAAGATTCACGTATTATTCTCGAAACCTTCCCATTTGTAATAATTGCGTTTGTAATGTGCTGTGTTTCCAATCATCTAAAATATCTTACGTAATAAGCATTCCGTATGTTTATAATACGACCAGCTTACTAGAAATGTTATTACGACGTATAAGCTAGACACTAGACGCTCTCTGCTGGCACTCGTGGGACGCTTATGAAAATCTAGAAGTATAATACAGCTGCTTTGAAGAAAGTTTCCTCAAGTAAAGTATATTTATTGGCCGTTAAGTCTCATAACAACAATACCTACCATAAATGGAAGTGATTTACGCCCCGGGACGACCTGTTTTAAGCGAGAGCAAAAACCAGGACGTGGGAAAACGGGGCGCTGGGTTGCTTAGTAGGGCCTCGTCAGCACTTTGCGACTAATACATAATAAGGATGTTTACATTGCGATATTGCTTCATCGTGAAATTCCAGATGACGCCCGGTATAAAAAGAGAGAGTTTTCAGTGTAAAAAGCAACAAGAAACAGGTAGGTGAATAAAATAACTTGTCGATAATTAAAAATTGTTAATAACAACAAAAAAATGTTTTCAAGGAAGTTGTGAGGCTGGAAGATGTGAAAACGGATGGGAAATGAAGAGGGGCATACTTATCTCTAGCTGTTCAGACCTGGTCACTAAACACAGCTCTAGTCATCCAAATCAAATTTTCTGTTTAACTGGGCAGTATTGGGAGAAAATATCCATCAAGTATAATATATGTATAGATTGTGTAGTAATTTTTCAATACTCTTTTTTTAATTTTAAAAAGAAAGACAAACATTCCCGGTTAACGAATAACCCAACAATATTTGAAAATCTCCTACTACCACCACAGTAAGCCGGAAATGTTGCTTGAGTCATGATAGGGGACTTAGCCAGCCGAGAAATCGAACACGGAACGCCTGGGTGGGACCCAAACGCGATGCCCACTCAACTACTAACGGGACATTGTCGCACGAAGTTCAACGTTTAATGCCTTTATATAATAATAATGCTTATTCAGAAATAGTATAATAATAATACTTAGTCAGAAATCAAAAGTCATTAAAAAATGGAAAGATATTTCATTTTTCTACGACAAAAAGCTTAGGAAATGTAATTCTCACTTCAAAACCTCCAGTACCTACTATTTCCATTTTCAATTTGAATTTTAAAGAAGCCTTTATGCCTGGGTTCAGTAAAATTGCGCATGTGAAATTTTGTTTTGATGAGACATCCTTTCCTGGCAGAGTTTATAAGATATGTTCACCCTAACATAGATCCTACATAATATTTCGAGTATAATATTTCACTTCATGTCGTTTCGTTTCCTCTAAGGGAGGATTTTTGTTTGCGGACCCATGTTTACTAAATGCAAGTAAATGTTGAATAGAAATATAAGCAACATTTCTTATTTACTATTTACTGTAAGCCTGCGTAAGAATTCAGATTAAGGAGCTATTCAAGTTAAAATCAGAAGATAAGCAGAAACCAACACACATTTAAAAAAGAAATATGATTCAAATAAGAAACTGTTTTTATTATTTTCAATTAATTGAAATAAAATATATAATAAGACAGAAAAAGGCCATAGTATTTTTACCGAAATGCTATACATTATATTAAGTTGGGAGTTAAAAGTAAATAAATTCAAATTATTATTGAAGTTTGACAATGTACTTTTTACCTTAGAAAACATCGAGAGTGAAACGGTTAGATGAAAATCTTAGTAATAATCGCTTCCATCCAAGTCTGTAAGAAAATCATAAAAGATGTTAAAAATACGTGTTAGTTTTAAAAAAAAAATTATTGGGAGAATACTTTGATCGGTGGGTACTAAATAGCGTACCCACGAATTTCGTAATGCTGTAAAGAGCCTACTTTAATTTAATTTGTTAAAACGATATTTAACATAAAAGATAAGAGGTATTTTACACAAACGCCTAGAACATTTCAAGTAAAAATAGGCACACAAACGGCCTGTCGTAATTTTTGTAAATGACTTAGTCATAATTTTTAAATTAATTTGTGTACAAATGGATACTTGGGGCAAGAACTTACAAATTAATACCTAAAGCTCTTACGAGAATTTCAACGCTTTTAAGTGGAATCTAAAAGCAATTTATTGTACATTAAATATGTATTAATAAAACTTCATGATGGCTCAGGTCTATATATAGTATAACCCCAGTCTCATATAATTGACCGGTATTAGCAAGCTAACAAAAGTTAATTATAGTTAGATTTTTTCAACCGACGATTTTCGACGAGAAATAATTGTGATGTTAATAAAAGATCTCATGGTTACGTTATGGCGACGATTTTTAATAATTCTGCGTTAATTTTCAGGAAGAAAAAAGGTCAAACCAATTTATATAAAGATGAAAGTAAAAACATGACCCAATTTTCATTTAATATAAAACTGGAATGTCTAATTAATTAACGTTTAAAATTAGTTATGAGCAGTATTATTATTTTTGGAGATTTAACAGGATAAAACCGTAGATATCAAAGGTCTGTTGAATTTGTCAAAGCAACGATAAGAAAAAATAAACATGTATCTATAATAGAGACTGAGGATCACTGGACCCAAATTAGTGACATCGGACGGAATTCCTAACTTATCTAGTCAAACAAGCGTTAAAAGCAAAGTGAAGGAAACAAAGTTCTTTGTGTATGAGAGATGTCATGCGTGAAGCAACTTAGTCCCTGAGAGATAACACTGGCCACCCTTATTTATTACCTCCTCCCTGAGTTACTTGATACAATATGAAGTGAAAGTATTTCGAATTATTTGGTTTTTCAAACAAAATCGAATGTCAATAAATTTCTTCTCGATTCTCAGAAACGTAGGTGTATTAACAATTGAGAATCTTCGTCGAGTTTTTAATTTTATTTATTTTTTTACTCTTTCTTAAGCCAATAGGGCTTTTATATTTGGCTCATTTTTAAAATAATGTTTAATGTTAGTAATAAATAATAGGTTAAAAAAATTGTTTGTTACTTTACAGTGGTTTACAATTAAATAGATTTTAATAAAATAATATTCCAATAAAATAAACTGAAATTTTCAGAAACAATACGATGGCATAGAAATAAATTGTTTTTTAAACAAAGAAATTCTTATTTTGTTTTGAAGAGTTTTAATTTTCAATTAACACTAAGTGAATGATGCGGATGTGTCATACGGATGTGATAAATTTGAAATATAAAGTAACAAAATTACTCGTAGGTATATTGAAAATTAAAATTCTTCAAAACGAAATGTCTACAAAATGTTACATATTGATACCCAATAAAAATAAAAAAAATTAAAATTCTTACATTAAAAATGTCAATATCATTTGCGTATTTGTTTGCACTATGTAATAAAAAATAAATAGTTTCAACTAAATCTTCACTGCAAATACAACTACATCTAAATATAATATATATATATGTAAATAGATGTGTATTTCGGTCACAAACTAATCTTGTTCTAGTTTGATTTTTTTTTCTAAATCATATTGCGTTGATATTTTTTGACGGTTTCCATTATAATTATCATAAATTTTATATCAAATTAAAGTTTTTGAAAGGTATTTAAATTAATAGGTTCATGAAACGTCTATTCGTATTAATCTTCTTCGATGTTTTCTTTTTTATAATTCCAATGGAATTAAAACATTTAATTATTGAAATCCTTAAGATTCTATCGCATTCCACTTGAATGATTTCGTTCACTTTAGGAATAAACAAGCCGCTTGTCTTCAAATTACAGCAACATTCACGCGACAATGTGAGCTAAATTATATTGTGAGAAGAAAATTGCTTCCATGAATACTAAATCTTTAGAACCGATCGGATTATTCCACCCATGTTGGTAAAATCGGTCACGTCATCTGTTTATTTAAAAAATAACAATTTAAGTTTGTCAACATTGATACTTACTTACATGAAAATCAGTATTATATTGCGCTATTGCTTGCATTCAAAATATTTTATTTATTAGACATTCATATTTCGTCAGCCTTTAGATCCAGGATTAGAGAAATACCTTCTTAAAGCAGACATTTGTGTGATTTTATTTTCTCTCGCAAAAATAACATCATTGGTACTAAACGATTAAAGATTATTTTCTGAAACTCATGAATTTTTCTAAATATTTTGAGAACACTGTCGGATCTGCCCCGATGATGGACACTGCAACGCTGTCCGAAACGTTGGCTAAAGAAGCAGGTAGCGCAACACGGCATAACATCCCAAAAACAAATAACGAAAATGCTTTTTTTTTGGCCGTAAAAATCTAAAAACGTATCTCATTTTGAGAAAATGTTAACCTAAGAAATTTCTGGACAATTTTTCAATTGAATTTGATCAGGGTAATTTTTAACTACCTACTAACCTAATTAAACTCAAGATGAGACCCATTACAATTGCAATCAATTGTTTCACTTTTATTGTCATTCACAAAAAACAGGAACCGCGTAACGAGTTAAAGTAGAATTTGTTGTCGTAGTCGTTTAAATAACATTTAAAGTTTTGAAAGAGAAACAAAACAACATGTGACATGTTGGATATGTAACAGGAATCGTGCTTTATCCAATTTAATGTGATAAGACCAGAACTTGGGAAACTTTTAATAGGACAGAAGAAAGCTCGGTTGTGAAAATTTGTAAATTTGGTTCAATTCCAGCAAACCTATGTACCTTCCGCAGTCGACTCCGAATCTCGGGCAACTTTTACCACCAATATTCTGGCTCGGAATTGTCTGCAAATTGCCGTGTAAGTTCCAATTTCTGTAATCGATTTCAGATAATATGACGTCTTTATTCACTGTCGTAAACGTTTGTAGTGATTTTCGATTACTGTAAAATATGTGTAAGTCGGTCGCACTCAGTACTAGTGGTGTTTTTGTGTTGAGTTTTTTTTCGTTTAGATAAATTGAGAGATCGGAAAGTTTTGTGATAACCTTTATATGACCGACAGGTATACGTGAAGCATTTTAGTTTGTACCTAGCGTAAACAAAGTCTTTAGAAATACAAAGGTTAACGAAGTACCTAATTAAGCGGATTTATATTTTTAAGACGCCGTATAATTTAAAAAAATAATAATACATACTTTTATGTTCCTTATTTAAAATTCCATTTTTTACATTAGTTCCACTTCTGAGTGGAATTATCGTCTTTGGGAATGCTGTGTGGAGAGCTAAAGGAAATAAATAAAGTTCTGGGAAGAAGAAAAGGTTTGAGAATTAGGTAGGAACCTGGGGTTCAATGTATCTAGGAGTGACGGACGAATGCATCCATCCCTCATAATGACGTGCAAGGCGATAAGTCGAGAGAGTACAGCTGGAGATGTCAAAGGCTCTCTTTCTCAACCAGTCTTTCCCGGCCCGGCACGCCACGCATGAGGTGGGCAGACGCCTACAGCGTCAAGAACTAGATAAACCTCACCGTATGAACTCGGGCACCTCTGCTAAGTTACTAAACGTCTTGGAGCGACCCATGTGAGGGGTGTTGATTGTCCAATAAAATTATGAGTATATCTTTGCACGTGAGTTTTAACACCTTTTTTGTAAATGAACAATTATTATTGAAACATTTGGAACAAGCGGTTTAACAATACCGTCACATTTATAGAACCTGAAATAAATGTACGTAGAAATTAGGAAAAGAAAGGAAGAAATCAGGAACTGTAAAAAGGTGGAAATCACTTTGCGAGCTTTTCATATTTAAAATAAGTTTTATAATTGAACTACCTACCATACTTATTCACTTTAATATGTTATGCTTTTTATACTTATGTGTTTTAAACAGGTTTTAAACGGTGGCTTCATACTCGGCCTGACCAACATCTAGTCAAGCATCCTTCCCACATGTCTATCCAAACAAACAGCGGTGTACATTTCACAATAAAAAATATCTAGATTGAATTAAATTACAGCTAAATCAATGAATTTTGCGAAACAAATAAAATATCAAAATTGCATCTTTTTCACGGCAGTGTGAAAACTACTGACGCAAATAATTCGCCGGTAAAAATGGCTAAATTGAACATTCCTCAAAATTCTTACAACCAAAGAAATGTCAAAATGATCTTTTTCCGAGAACTGTGGCGAAGTTTATTGCATTCCAAATGGGATGAAAATTGTGAAGTGGAAATTTGGTCTGAATCTCTAGCGCCTTTGGACTCTCGTTACATGTTAAAATAATGCACCTCAGTAAACGTAAAACGAAATCGTGTATGTGTGCCAAATTTTGTGGAAAACATTTCACAAAGTTACGAGAGAAAAATATACCTACGTATTCGGACACTTCTTATAAGTGAATATTCAAATTTAAGTGTGAGTTTAAAAACTCTGTTCAAACTTTTAACTCTGTGTTTTGGTCCTATCTTGATAATGGACGTTGTAAATTAGTATGTTATTTCTATTGCATAATTATTTTATCTCAATTTCAAAGACGGGTTTGGGTACCGACGCCCCGGGAACTATTTATTGGAACATCTTAAGAACATTTTGGAGTAGGAAGTATTGATCTTAGACAAACATCAATATTTCCTACTCCAAAATGTAAAAAAACACTAGGACAGTTAAGTCTTAAATATCTCGGAGTAAAATTTTTTAATTCACTTCCTGAAAAAATCAGAAACATAAACAGTAATATCAAAAAATTTAAAACTCGCCTTAAAAATTATACCGAAAATTTGAACTGAATATTAAAAATAAAACAATTAAACCAATATAATAACACCCCCATACACACAAGCCCTGATTTTTTATGGGGATAAATCAAATATGTACACATATTATGTAATTTATTATTATATTGAATTTATTGTAATTTATGTATCATTCTCTGAATAAAAAAAAAAATAAAAAAATCTCTGCCATAGGTCAGCCCAAGTGGTTCGCTAGGTTTAGTAGTTACTAAGTTTAGCAGGGGTGCCCGGATTCATGGGGCGAGGTTTGTCTAGGTCTTGGCTGCGGATGCGTATGTCTACCAGCTGCATGGCAGGATGGGGAGAGAATGGTTGAGGGAATTCCTTTGACTTTTCCAGCCGTACTCTCTCGTAATAGTCTTGCATCACAGTGGGAGGGATGGATTCATACTTCCGTCACTCCTGGACACACTAACCCTCAGATTCCTACCTACCCCTTTTACCCTTTTCCTTCCCAGAACTTCCTCTCCTTCCATATAAAAGACCCTCCACACAACATCCCCAAAGATGACATACGCCCTAAGGGGGATTATTTTCCTCAGGGCCTCCTGTGTGGAGCTAATGTAAAAGAAAATATCTTTATGTTGATGTTTGATGTTATGGAGCCAAAACGATGAAAAAGGCCTTTTTGAGGACCAAAGATATTCAAATTTGAAAATCACGTCCAACCTTTACAGCAAATTCCAGAACTAAATGTTTGTTGTAAAAGTTTTATTAGTTTTTATTCTTGTAATGGACAAAATTGTGAGTGTTTAGTGTGTTAGGTATTTTTTCTTGTAAAAATAAATAAAATAAATAGTTTTTAAACCGCGTGCAGTTAATAAAAAAATCAGTTAGGCATATTTTCATGTTTTTTCTAACAAAAATCTGAAACCCTCTATTGATTGCTTGGGCCAGAATAATAAATTATTATCCCTACCAAAAAGTAACGCTGCGATTAAAACGGTAGGTTTAAAAAAAAGTAGATTAATATAGAGTTACATATATGTAGAGTTGGGTAAGACTCTCAACTAGCGATCCGGAGGTCACGGGCTCAAATCCCGACCTGCGCAAGTAAATTTTAGTTGATTGATTTGTGTTTTCATAATTTAATCGTGTAAAATAAAATAATTTATATTCGGGCCATCATGCAGAATGGTAGATATTCTCAGTATCACCCTGGTGTACCATCATTCAAATTCAGAATTGAAAAGTTGCTTGTTGACCTTGTTGAGCCTTGTTTGGTGACCAGAACTGAATATCTAGGTACTTTCCCACCTTCTTGTCCCACGCCTCTTTCCTCTCCCCGCTACCTTCAGATACACAACATACACTATTATAAGGATGCCACATTAGCTACTTTCAACATTTACTTTATTGAAAAAAAAATGTCGGAAAATGTCACCACACAGACTTGCAGGCAGACATAATACCAATTTCATCAAGTTTCGTCCAAAATGAATCAGTTGTGAAATACTTTATGTTGAATTTTACTGATTTTCAATTTGGCTTCCAAAAGCGCATGAAAACTTTTCGGTAATACCATAAATTATCAAATTTTATGGCGTACAATATTTCATCAGACATTGCGAGGAAGGAATCAGGAAACCGAGTAAAACAATCAAAATAAAGACTACGGTAAACAGTTTCGGAAAACGACTCCATGGTTGCAACCAATATTGGAGGATTGTGAAGGAAGGATGGAAGATTTTTGTGAAAACCTGGTTACCGAGTCCTTGTCACTGAGGCATAAAGTCATAGCAAGCATTATTACACCCAGTTTATTTTAATTATTAAATTTATATTCGTCGAGACCCTCAAAAAATCACGGGATATTATGATTATAAGATTGATAAATGTATTTTAATTAAAGCGCTGACCCTTAGAAAATCACGAAATCAAATCTTAGAATTTTAAACAAAAGAAATACACGTTTTATGTGTAGATTTTCAATAATTTTCCAGGAAAAATATATTATATCGTAGTTATGTGGATTCTCTATCACTTGTCTGAATTCTTGACACAAGCAGTTCCAATTTTGAAAATGACACTTAAATTTAAAAAAAAACTAATAACTAGAATTCTAATCAATAACAAACCCTTAACTAAAAAAAAAAAAAAAATTTGTTTTACCGGTACACTTTTTAATGTACGTTGAAATTTGTCTAACTTATGTGATATATGGTGTTTTTGAAATAAAACAGTTTATCGATTAAGAGTACGAGTATCGAGTACTCTTAGCCGCGAAAATCTTAAATTATGTCCAATTTATCGATTGTCATTTAACAATATTACTGTTTGAACAATTTTACCATTTTAATGAATGTCTTGTCTTGTCTTCTTGTTTACTCTACTAAAAACAGATATGATTGAATCATAACAAAAATCTATTTAATTTTAGAAAGGTACTTAAAGAATAAGTTTTTTTTTTTTACAAATAAATTTTTGATTAAGAAAAGATATTTTAGATTTATACCTCCTTAATTTATTTTTGTTTCCGCATAATTTAAAACATATTATTTAATTAACTACGATAACTGTAAAGCAGGGTTTAATAAAAGTGCACGTAAATTAATGTACGATATCTTCTTCCTTGCACTGTCCCAACTCATTGCCTAGGTAAGCTATTGGGGTCGGCTCTTCTCAGGTTGTAGCTTCTTCGGTTCTGAGTATCCTCCAGCTCCTCAAGCTCCATAGGCATTGCCTGCTTTTTTTTCATAAGTTTTTATTCCAGTAAAAAAGAAAATAACTTTTTCACTTGCTTAACTAGAATATTGAATTATGAACTTTTAACATTATATTACAGAGTTTGTACATTACATTATATTTTTTACATTTCATAACCTTTTGAGCTTAAAATCATGTATCCTGTTTTTTTTATATTCATTGTTAGGATATTTGATTGTAGCCAACTGCAAATTCTTTCTAGGTCACTTTGTGCATTTTCTAGTAGTATATTTAGATCTTTACCCCAGTAGAGGCTTCACTGTGTGGTTTGATAGTCTCCGTCTTATGTGCCCATACCATCATAACTGTCGTTCCTCCAGCTTACAGTTTATGTCCGTGACACCCAGGCTACCATTAACGCGTGAACTTTTAATCTTATCTTTTGGTGTTACTCCTGCCTCTCCTGCTGTTTCGAGTTGCCTAGAGTAGGATTTGTACATAATCCAGCAATCGGAGCCTTACTTTATCGCGGGTCTAACTATAGTCTAGTATATCTTTCGCTTAAATTGATTTACGATATCAATCGAACATATTATATCAAGTTACATTATTTTCTAAATAATGGAATAATTGGATGGATTAATAATAACTTTCAAACTGAAGACAAAATAACGATGAATAGTAATAATAGAGTTGTCACTGTATTAACAGTGACCGACCGAAATAAGATTTTCAGCCGAAACCAAACCAAAATCCAATTTCTGACTCTAATTAGGCCGGAACCGAAACTTTTATCTAAACTTGTAAGAGTTCATTAAAGTTAGTGTTAAATAAAATGCACTACGAAATTGCTCGTATAGATATCAATAATATGAGTAAATTGGCGCTTTTGGTTCGTTGATTTGATGTATAGTCGTGTTACTTACTAAAGTACAAGCACCAGTTATTGAAAACTGTTATTTCATGTAAAATATGTTTCCATAACAGTTCGTCCGGCGATAATTCGTCCGGCGACAGTTCATCCGGCGACAGTTCATCCGGCGACAGTTCATCCGGCCGACAGTTCGTCCGGCGGACTGTTCGTCCGGCGGATAATTCATCCGGTGACAATTCATCCGGCCTGATCATTTAGAAGATTTTTTCTTCAAGTAAGTATGTAAAGAGGATATACGGCCGTACAACCAAATTAATATACTTATATCTGAAGGCATCTTGAGTGGAAATCTGCAGTATTAAATATTTTTGCTAACAATAATTTCGACTCTCCGAAGAAGCATTTTCTTATTTACGTTAGCCCCACACAGGAGGCCCTGAGGAAAATAATTTCCCTCAGGGCCAATGTCATCGTAGGGGATGCTATGTGGAGGGTATTTTTAAGGAGGGGAAGGATGGGAAGTTCTGGAAAGGAAAAAGGTATGATAGGTGGGTAGGAATCTTGGGGTCAGTATATCCAGGTTTAATGGACGTATCAATCCATCCCTCCAACTACAGTACACGGTCCGCCATGCAGCAGGTGGGCAGATGCATCCGCTTTTAAGACCTGGACAAACCTCACCCCATGAACCCGGACACCCCTGCTAAGTCACCAAACGTAGCGAACCACTCGGGTTGACCTATGGCACAGGGTGTTGGTTATCCAATAAATGGTTTCCGGGGCGGCGGTACCCATATTTGCCTCCCAAATTGGAATTTGAATTGAAGCATGCGGCAATAACAAAATATGACATACTTATACGTGCAGTTGGCTTAGCAACCGTTAAAGATTCCCACTTGCATATAATATAACTTTTTATCTGAAAATAACACAATAGTCCCAACTGCTCCCAACTGTCTTGAGCAAGTGAGTGCCAATGGTATCTCCAATTTTGGTATGGTGTGATACTGAAGGTAGTGGGAAGGGAAGGAACTGTGAAAAACGTTCCTGGCTATTCAGATCTAGTCATCAAACACGGCTTTAGCCATTTCAAGTAATCAGACTAAACCAACATATACACCGTACAACAGCGAAAAAATTTAAGCAAATCATATGATATAACTTTATTTTATATTTTTTATTTTTATAACTTTCTACTACAACACAAGGGTCCCAACTGCTCTCAACCACCTGGAACCAGTGAGACTATGGCATTCCCAATTTTGATATGTTGTGAGGCTGAAGCTAGTGGGGAGGGGAAGGAGATGTGAAAAATTCTGCTGATGTGAAAAAATGCCATTCAGATATAATCACCAAACAAGTCTAAGGCCATTTCAAGTAACGTTTCAATTCTGAATTAATACTGACGAATAGCAAAATACAAAATACTTATCTGTGCATCTACTTAAGATTTAGGAGGCGGATACGTTTACCGTCACCCCGGGAACCATTTATTGGATAACCAACACCCCTGCCATAGGTCATCCCAAGTGGTTCGCTACGTTTTTCGTAAACGTTTTTTACGTAATCTTCTAAATGATCAGGCCGGATGAATTGTCGCCGGATGAATTGTTCGCCGGACGAACTGTCGGCCGGACGAAATGTCGGCCGGATGAACTGTCGCCGGATGAACTGTCGCCGGATGAACTGTCGTCGGATGAACTGTTGCCGGAAGAATTGTCGCCGGACGAATTGTGGGGTCACCATAAAATATGTATGTTATATTTCTATACTGTATAGATACACGGACACTTGAATCTAACGAATAAACCAGGAGAAGAAGCGAAAGAAGTTCACCGGTGCGCTGGAGTGACCAAAGTTAAGTTAAAGTTATCAGCAGCTTCTCTACGCAGCTCAGAACCGCGTAGAGTGGAGGAGCTTTACCAACCATGGAAATTAGAGTATGGGGCACGATTCTCAGTAATGAGGAACTGACCTAAGAAGTAGATTGCAACTGTTAAAAATCCTTCTTCATGTTGTTACTAATTAGTAGGAACTTGTGATTGGTCCGAAGTTCCATACTTATGTAGAAAATAATATATATTATTTACATATATTTTTGACCCAGTTCAAAATAAGTGCTATTATATTAATCCTCTCCGAACTTGCACCGTGTTGTCGAAAGCTTGAATATTTCATGAGAAGTCGCCTGTTGTGTCATATCAAATGACCCAACACATAAAATACTTAATTCCCCATCCACTCAATTTCATCAAATATTCAAAAACATCAGCCGTAAAGCAAAGTATCACAGAATAGGTATATTTTTTAACAACTTACTAGTAAATTTCAACCCTATGACTGGCATTTTGAAAAATATAACTATGTACTTATATAAAGATTTTTTTAATAATTTTTTAAGATATTTCCGTCGAGTTGGTATTATTTCAAATATTTAAATAGGTTAATAGTAAAACTAAACCAACCATTTGATGGTCCTAAAGCGTAAGTACAGTTTTGTCTCATTCTTTCTGCTTGCTTTATTGACTCCAGATACTAATATCTACAGCCTGTATGTCGGACGAATATCTACAGCTCATATGTTGGACAAATATCTATGAACTTCAGAGTGAAGACTAATATCTACAAAGCTAAGGTCGGATAAATATCTATGACGGTCCAAGTGGTGACGAATATCTATGGAGCGTAGGTGGGACTAATATCTAGAGAGGGCAGCTGAGCAAGAGGTTGTACGGAAAAGAAGCATACATTACTTCAATTACGTAATATTAACCTAACCTAACTTAACATAAATTAAGTTTTTTAAACGCAATATTACGCAATATTGCGTTATGCCAATATGCTATACATAATTGCAAATCCAACCTCTGCCAGTGCTGTAGATATTCGTCGACATCACCTGTTCCATAGATATTAGTCAGCAGTTTGAGCTGTAGATATTCGTCCTCACTTTGGTTCTCAAAGATATTAGTCAGCAGTTTGAGCTGTAGATATTCGTCCTCACTTTGGTTCTCATAGATATCAGTCCGATTTGTTCAGTTTTTGAAATTCCTGTAATTATTAGTAGACGCCTCCGCTTTATTTAAAACCACCGGCATTTTTTTATTTATTTATTTCATCCAAAAAAATATCATGAGTATAGAATAAATATAATATCATAGTACTAAATAGTGGTGTGTTAGTTATATTTTCCCTTTTTACATTCTATTTTCTTCCTTTTCTTTTACACAGAAATAATTTTAGCATATTTTAATGACAATAATATTCAATTACAAAGTTAAAGGTAATAAGTCACTAGTAAGTTAACATCTAAAAGTTAATAACAATAACATTTTTATAAGAATAATGTTACAAAAATTGATGTCATTAGAGCAGTATCTAATGGGGAAAAAATTAATATGTACATATGTAAGAACGGTTATATAGAAGTAATGTAATATATCTACTTTATTTTAAGTTGTGCGTAGCCTACCTCACCTGTATCGAGGCAGAATTTTTAGAAAATATTTTCTCGCATTTTGTCCATGGTTTACTTTTAAATGTATAATATAGGTTCATATACAGCAATACTTTATTTTAATTTCATTATTGCTTGCATAATACAAAACAAATGCACATACAGCAAAACAGCAAGGTTATTACTACAATAAATGACAAGGCGTTTGGGTGAGGGCACCAGTAAAGGCTCGATCATTAGAACATATCCAAATTTTAAAACTTTTTTAAACTCTTTCTGTGATAGACTCAGTTTTCTAGGAGCATGTTGAATATTTTTGTGGCAAAGTATCTAAAGCTACGTTGACCAAAGGTGGAAGAGAGTGCTGGAACTTGCAATATGTCTGTTCGAATTT
This sequence comes from Limnephilus lunatus, assembly GCA_917563855.2. Taxonomy (NCBI): domain Eukaryota; kingdom Metazoa; phylum Arthropoda; class Insecta; order Trichoptera; family Limnephilidae; genus Limnephilus; species Limnephilus lunatus. The sequence goes on along the minus strand of OU830595.1, from coordinate 93,307,498 downwards.
CGTGTAAATCTTAAGTTTTTTTTTTCGTAAAGCATGTGTTTATTTTTAAAGTGATGCATGAGGATAGTTTTTACATAGACCTGTTGAATATCAAATAATACTCTCTTTATGTTGAATATCAAAACGAAACATTATTTTATTTTGGCCAAAGACAGCTCTCTATTTCAAAACAAGCATTTGCGTTGAAAATTGTATTTTGTATGTGTAAAAAAATACGTAGTAAAGATTTTTGTCAGCCTTTTGCATAAATACTTAATATTGATATGCATTGCATATTTAAATTTAACTCTATTGTAAACTGTGACTATTTATTCAGTGGTAGGAAAATTATATGATACAATTTAAAACAAACCATTTTTATCGTGTGTTACATCTAGCGTGGTTTAAGTGAGGGCAAAAAGCATAACCACAATATGTTGATTTTATTTCGAAAATTTCGAAATACCGCCGTTATATCAATACATCATCATTCATGATCAATACATCATCACCGTCTGTCATGCCAATACACTTCTGTCATACTAATACATCATATTTTTTCAGTATAATTCAATCGGCCATGTTTATATACTTTTGCACGAACAAATGAATAAATGCACGTCAAGTTCACAAAAGCGTAAAAGTTTTTAAAACTGAACAAGGTTTGGAGTAAAGAAATCATCTCTCTATGTACCTACACAATTTTGACTAGGTGTGTAACATTGAACGTTTGTTCCATACTCAGTTTTTTTTTTACATTAGCTCCACACAGGAGGCCCTAAGGGGAAAAAATCACTCAGGGCCTATGTCATCTGTGAGGATGCTATGTGGTGGGTATTTTTAAGGAAAGGAAGGAGAGGAAGTTCTGGGAAGGAAAAAGGTATGAGGAATCTGGGGTCCACTCCCACTGCAGAGTCCGGCTGGACAGGTCTTGATTATGTCTGCCTCAAGTAGTCTCCCGATACGGAATTCGGAGGGAGCGCATTCGCCACCACAACCTAGACTAACCTCACTCCAAGAACCCGGGCACCCCTGCTAAATCGATAAACATAACGAACCACTTAAGGTTACCTGTGGCAGGCGGGGCGGCGGTACCCATATCTATTTCCCAAAATGAAGGTTTGTTCCGTACTCATTGTAGATAGCTTAACAAAATAGATTTAACAAAATTAAGATATTATCATTAAAAGTAATGAAGACTAATTATTTAATACCGTACATGCAGCGATGGTCCGAGTTGTGTATATTTTTATTATGCCGTAGTTAAATGAGGCTTGGATCGCGAGGAGATTAAGTTTTATTCAAACCGCATAAGTACCTATAAAAGGTAACCATATTACGGTTTCCTAAGCTCGGAGATGTATTCTGTTTAAAGATCCTTTAAAAGTGTTCTCGGTAAGCTTCTAAAAGCTCTCGCCGATGTTGTTACAGCCACAAGCTGCCCGGCTCGCACTTTCTTGTTCGCAAGCTGGTTCAACTCCTTTGTTCGTGCTTAATAATTTCGTTTACATATTTTCAAACGCGTCGTCGGCTACGCTTTGTTTTAATTCTACACTTTATTTTTACTGTGTCTTCTTTCCAAACTATAACGCACATGAAAAACCCTTGAAATATTCGCGGGTGATTCTGATGACATTATATTTTTAAGTCTCTTTGAATTTCTTGAAACGTTTAATAATGTAACCGTATTTAGATCTGAATAGCCAGGTTCTTCCCCACCCTCCTCTTCCCCACTTCCTTCTCCTTCCAACTACCTCCAGCCTCACGACGTACCTCAATTGGGGATGCCATAGTCTCACTGGCTCTAGACGGGAGCAGCTGAGACTCTTGAATAAGTAAAATTTTCTAAATTTTAAGCAGGACCTTGAAACGCCTGTACAAATTTTCATGAATTGTAGCTAAGAACCATCTCGATCACGTCAGCTTCCAAACAAAAAAAAACCCCATCATAATCGGGCCATTCGTTTAGGAGCTACTAAAAAGAGCTAGCTAAAAACTTTTAACACCACTCCTTGCGGCGCGGGTTAAAAAGAAATTACAAACTCTTGACATTTCTTGGGAATCTTGAATATTTGAATTAAGTGTAATCAATATTTTAAGAAAAACATTTAAATATTTGTCATTCATATTTCTTTTATACATGGGTACACGATTAAATATATGGAAAAAAAATATATTTTATTTTAATTTATATTTTTTCATAAATCAGACGATCAGGGTTTATTCGACTCGTAATAATGACAGTATGGAGAATGATTAAAAAATATGTAAATGTTGGTAAATTATTACAGAAAATAACCTCCTTATAAATAGTAATTATAATGTACCAACCCAAACCCACCAACTCTTACAAAATAACTAAACGTTTTCACTCTGAAATTTCGGTCAGTTTTTAAAATATATTCTTTAACCCCTAATTACTACTACAACTAATTAAAAATTTATGTGAAAGAGAACGAACTCTTCAACATTAGAATTTTCCGGCAGAATTACGAAATATATTAAAACTGACGTACAACTCTGTATCCTGTAGCCCTATACAACGCAGTGCACCTTGATGTATGCTCAAAGTTATTTCGAAGACTTAACTCAATTCAGTTTTTTTTTTAATTTAACAAATAACGATTTGGGAGGTGATTATGGGTACCGCCACTTCGTAAACCATTTATTGGATAACAAACACCTCTACCATAGGTTACTCCAAGTGGTTCGCTACGTTTGGTGACTTAGCAGGGGTATCCGGCTTCATGGGGTAAGGTTTGTCTAGGTCTTGGAAGCGGAAGCCACGGTGAAGCGGGCCGGATCGGGAGAGACTGGTTGAGGGAGTCCTTTCGAAATATCCAACAGACTCTATCGACCCATCGCGTTGCACCGCAGTGCGAGGGATGGATTCATTCGTCCGTCACTCCTGACATTGACATTGATCTCAAATTTCTAACCACTCCTCATACCATTTTGCAGCTTAATATATGAATAACTTTTTTTTTTCTTTTTTGTGAAAATTTATAATATTATTATCCGTAGTAAATAGGTGCTTCAGATTTTATGTCCGGGTTGAATCTTTCCCAAATGAAAGACTAAACCCTTCCACACACTTTTCCACAAATGAATATCTAGTAAATTATCGCAATGTAAGTGCACTATGTAAGAATAAAACAATACAAGAACAATACGTCAATCCACCAGAAACATAATGGGAAAATATTTCACCGACTCCAGATATTTTCATATCAGAGGGTTCGGCTCTGATGAAATCCTAACTGGTCCAATAAATCTTACTGATCCCTCAATATAAATATTTAAAAAATCTTTCGTAATCCTACATGTATTTAAAATGACCGACTTTTGCATTTTTATGTACAAATTTTTAAATAACTTTACTTTTTTTCTTTATTACGTTTTATGTTTTTCTTTGTTATGTTTTTCTTTATTATGTTTATTTTTTTTGGAACATAAGTTGAATAGGTAAAAACAACTATATCAAAATTTTAACTTAATGGAACTTAATTGGTCTACAACATATGAATGTTCTTTGTTATATTATCATTTTGTATGACTGTTTGTTTCCTAAATAAAAAAAAAATAAAAATAAAAATAAAATTTCTTCCCAGAACTTTCTCTCCTTCCTTTCCCTTTAATCCCCAAAGATGACGTAGGCTTTGAGGGATATTTTTCCTGAGGGCTTTATTAAACATGTTGTAAAAGAAAATAAAAAATTTGGTTGTTCTGAAGCCAAACGACCCTTGTGACCCAAAAGTCTGTAATGCTTTAACCATACGATCCTTAATCTGATCGAGACTATTTATCTGTGATTAACATGCAACAACTAACTTTGAAGGCTCTGCATCTCAACCATAAGTAAGTAACCACTTATGTACGGTTTACACAAAGTTAATCAACTCACTAGGTACACTGTGTAATAAAGTGCTTGTCACGTAATAAATCTATCAAGAATAAATACAACCTAAATTGGAAAATAGGTTTCTATACTTAATTTAAATACCTATTACATACGGCATCATACAAAACACTCTAAACCACTCAAACAATCAACGACAATAAACATGCGAGTCGTCTTTGAATTGTTTATTATTCAGATCGTTGAAACGGTTAAGGATTTCCCGCGGGCTGCCAGTAATAAATTGAAACCGTAGGAGTATTGGTTGTTTGACACAACTAATCAAAGTACTCAGCTCACAGGTGCATTCAGTAAAGAGAAATTACCGGAAAACAACCGTTGACTTGGATGCACACAGAAACGTCAGAGAAGGTAAACGTAATGCAGCAGATGACGTTGTGTTGTTTCTCCGCAAAAGTTATGTCCCCTTTGTCCAAACGACTTGAGAATTTTGTGCAATACGAGTCGTGAAATGGAAATGAAACGAGAGAAACCTTAGAGTTTAGTGATTTCACTATGTCATAATGTTTTTCATATTCTTCTAAAATTCGTAAATAATTTGACAGCGGTCTGAATAAGGGATTTCCTTATCAAATAATTTACTGTTTAAAGGAGTCTCTAAAATAGTGGTGTAAAGAAATAAATCGTTTTATTTTTAAATGTTTTTGTTGAGAATTTTCTGTAAAATACAATCCTTTTTCCAGATATTTCAATTTAAATGTAAGAATCCCTAGGCTCCGTGGATTATTAATGAATTTATTATATCAATCGGATGGATTAGTACAAAGATTATATAAATTCGTAAAATAAAGGGCACAATACAACAATCTTCGAAGGTATATTAAAACAATAACGTAAAATAATTTGAAAAGGGAAATTGGATAAAATTTTGATAAAGCTCATTTTAAAGCCTTTCAAAGGAATAGCTTCTATTGCCGTTACTCTAATTATTTATAGTAGGCAAAATTCTCGTTTCCATTAAATGATTTTATTTTAAGTCAAATCTACTTTATAGAGCACTTTTCTTTATTTCTGATTTATTGGCCTGTTAACAATATGAAATTTTTCATGGCACCAACAAGTAGGCCTGTGTTTATAAGCAGGAGAAGGTAATACACGTAATATCGTAACGGATATTATTTAATGCTTGTGAAAGTATTAACCTATCAAAATACACAAAGCTACCTTGCTAGTAATTTTATTCCTTTTGATGTTCCTGTCAGAAAGGGCATGTGAATCGTTGTATTTAGGTTTCGATTTTCGCATGTTATAAGATAAGACTAATAAACCGTGGCACTACAAATATACCTCGTATTTTGGGGCATCAGAAATAATAATTAATCTGAGCAAGTTAATTCTAATTAAGGTTCTGGCTTCATATCTTTGTAGCCAGCCATCGCAAGTCGAATTTAATCGTAAGTATATTAAAGGAGTATTCTAGTCTAGAGGCATGAATTGTAGGTATTTTGCAGGTGCGAAAAAAAAACAATAATATTATTATTATTTTGCCAAATATTTATTAAACATTGGAGAATGCATAAAAAATAAACCAAACGAAAAAGTTTTAAAATCGAAAAGTTACAGGGTGTTGAAGTGGGGGTCTCAAACAAATGATGCTCCCTGGTTGACACAATTGCAACATTCCTAGTAATCAGAAAACTAATCTTAATTCAAACAAATGCTGCTATGGCCCGTACCTCGAAAAAGTTTAAAAAGTAAAAATAAGACATTTTTTTCCAGTTTTTTTGACATCCGAATTTGTTTCTAGATCTAGTAGGGGCAATAGAATGATGTATAGAGAAGACTTACACCAAATTTCAAGTAAATTGATTAAGTAGAACTTAAGATATCGTGTCAACCGTCTCGAAAAAAGTAGTTTTGAGAAAAATGCGTTTGAATTTTTTTCTCTTTAGATTCTAGTTAAATTCCGTCATACTAAAATGGCTTTAACTTTTAAAATAATTTGAATTTCGAAAAATCCTTTTAAGGAGATATTTTTGGATATCTAAGCTATGGAAATATAAAAAAAAATCTCAACTATAATACCGCCTTAAGTATTATAGACTCTTGAGGAGGCCAAGACCCACCAGGGATTGAAGAGTCAAGAGTGATGATGATGTATTAAGTATTGTTTTATTACGAACTCATTTTCAGTCTTTTGAAATACTTCTAGATTAATCCAAAAATACGTAATTACCTATCATGGGAAATAAGTGGCTCAACCATTTCCAGGATATTTTAGGAGTACGCTTATTTTGAAGCAAGATTAACGCGCGGCAGCAGGGAGAAGTAACTGACTGTAGGTACGCTACAAAGGGAATAATTTTCAGCTTTTGCGTGTAAATTTGCCGCCCTTTATTAATATAAAGGCTTTAAAATCATCCTGCTGTAATTTGTTAAAATTTAAATAGTCCACATAATAACGCGGAGTAGTCTTGATGCGCGCTGTTAGCTATTATTGGCGTACTCCGAGTATAACCGGAAGCATTTTCGTGGAATTATTGCCACATGGTAATCGAAAATCTGTTGTTTTCTTCTGCGGGTTTTCAGGTAATCGGCATTACCGAGATTACTGCCGGCTGCGTGTGGCCATTATCCAGTCCCCAGGGAGAGTGGCCGGGATCGGGAATATATGTTCCAGTTAACGGGTCCCATTACGGTCGCGGGAAACATACAAATTTGGAGCGGTCTATATTTCGTTTCCCGCAAAATTCCTGTTTAAAATTGAAATGGGGCGCATTTGTCACGGCCGGAAGAAATTTCGTACTTCGCCGTGGCTTTTAGCACTGGACTGTGTTCATTTTTTCTTAGGCGGAAAAGAATTTGCCGGAAAGGAGTTAACAGTATCTCGTTTAAGAAATTAAATACGAAACAAGTTTTAAAATATTCCACCTCATAATATTAGCCTATTTATTTCGGTACTGCCTTTAGCACAGTTTTTTTATTTTATGATAATTTTTTTAATATTATTATTTCATTGATTTATCTTTTATTTAATTTATTAGTTTTTCATTAGTTTATTTTAATAGTTTTATTATTGGCTTTTCTAATCCTTCTTTTCCTTTACTCCATTTAATACATTATTTTTTATTAACCTACTTCATTCACCTACTGTTTATCCAAGTGACTTATTGTGGTGAACGTATGTCTTAAGGTATGAAAGAGACATGTGTGTATGAGTGATACAGCATGAGTAATGTATAAAAGGGTATGATTGTTGTCCATTCGTCCTCTTTGAAAATAGATCTGTATATTGAAAATAGATCCTAATAAACGCTCATTAGACTACCCACGTCTTATTATTATCTCTCCACCTCAAGTACTGACATCACCATAAAAGGAGACTGGATCCATCACAAATTGGACGCCTAGATTATCACACTTATTTTTATTTTAACACTCTCAATTTTTATTAATTTCATTAAATTTAAACAGTCAATATATTTATTTCATTAAATTACTCACTTAAACATGGAATTAGTGTAACTATTTTAATTGTGTTCTTCATTTCGAATCGTGTAATTCCTTTAATCAAATTAATGCTTTTATTCGATACAATGAATTCGGTTCGTTTAATTAGCATAGCTTATTAAATTTTCATACCAAATTGTAAATCCTACTTATCTTATTTTTTTACTTGGATTAATTTTAATTATTCTTATTCCTATCTTATATCAATTATTAATTTCCCTTAAAATTTTCTTTTTAGGTTTTATTTATATAATAAAATCACCAATTTAATACACACAACATAAATAATTAAATAAAAATTAACTTAAATAATGTATATCAGAATTTAAAATAAAGAAAATAATCTCAATGTCTTAATTCAAATATAAAATATAATCAATTCAAATATAAAACATTATCAATTCAAATATAATATATTACAATCAATTCAAATATAAAATACTCGTAAAATCACTTCTTATACAAAAAATAACAATATAATCAATTTAAATACAAAAACAAATGTAGGCATTCCTTCAATTGCAAGTTTTATCAATGAAGATGTTACGCGGTTGACTGTGTAGTCAGCAACCATTCGCCGCAGAGCTTCTTGAAGCACGATGAGAGCTTGATGTCGATTTTCGAATAGACTGTGGTATTTCATTCCAGAGTTTTGTCGACGAATAGCTAAAAATACCCTCCAAAATAGCAGTTTTATGTCTCAGGAGAGTGAGTAAATGGTTGTCAATGTATTTCTAGTTCTATGTGTTCTAAATGTTTTTATTATCTAAATTATTTTACCATTCTACTTGCGACTTTTTAATCCTTTGAATCCACTCAATACCTTAATTTATTTTAATCTATTCATTCTTAATTTTTTAATGTTCTTTAACAATTTTTCCAATTATTTTACCATATAATTCTTTTAAAAATTATCAATTTCTACAATTCTATGTATTCCTATATTTCTAATAATTATTTTATTTCTTTTAATGCCCATAATCCGTCTGTTCATTTCGATAATTCTTGTTCTAATTATTAGTTTATTAATCTCAAATAATTATTATTAACAAATGGCATTAAGATATGACTCTCAATTTACATATAACTTAATCTGAATAAAATAAAATAAAATAATATAATTCTGTCAAATCTAACTTACATAATGTTTATTTCAATCATTTGTAACAGTATTCTCTTTATTTGATTAATCCACACTCCTTTTTACCTTTCTTTTTTGTATGAATAATGTATTTAACCTTATATGTTATGTTTGTATGCAATTACGCATTCGCCTGTCTCGGCACAGGTGTATCCTAGTAAGACAGGCATTGAATAAGCACCTGAAACAAAATTTTATATAAATAAATAAATTAAATTATTAATGACCTTAATTACTATTAATTACCTCGGTACGGGCAAATCACCCAGGGAGACCCACATTGTCAATTAATGTTTGAAAATGTGCCGGTATATATGTATATTGGCAAGTAATACATATGTTTAGTACGCTCAAATCCTCTAATACGACTAATATATATGCTAGGTTTATTAAAAAACATGTTAGCTCTAAATGTAAATAAACCTGAAGGCAATTTATTTTTTAGATTGTTTTTTTAATGTTATGGACGTATTCAGAGGAAATATAATTATAAGTTTGTATCTGCTATTTGTGGTAAAAATCATTTCCGAAAATTCTCCGTAAGATCTTTGAGATCCTCGATACTGGAAAATGTTTGTAATAATAAATTAGATTAACATTTCCGGGTAGACCAGAAGATGGAAAAATGGATGAATTGCATTAGATATTCTTCAATTTGGGAGGCGGGTATGGATACTCGCCGCCCCGGAACCATTTATTTGATAACCAACACCTCTGCCATAGGTCTTCCCAAGTGGTTAACTACGTTTTGTGACTTAGCAGGGTTGCCCTGGTTCATGGTGTGAGGTTTTTCCAGATCGTGGCGGTGGATGCGTCGTGAATTGTTCAGCAACAATGGTCAGCGCCAGCGGTTTGTGGTGCTAAATGTTTCAAGAATTACATTACAATCTCAAAGAAACTGTGCTAATTAAGTTAAAGTTTTAACTAAAGAATTTCGATACTTCCTCTGTTTTAGAGCACCAGGAAATAATTATTGTAAAATGTTGCGAGCAATCCAAGGTAAAAATTTAGACTAACTAAAATAATAGAATTCCTAACTTCAAGACTGTATATGTACATACCGAACAAAGCCCCATTAACTCCAGGCAGTACACCAAATGGGAAATGTTGCACAGTGAAAGGAAATAGAGAAGGAGGGGAAATGAAATAGGAATAAGGTGAAGCACCTGGCTATTTAGATCTCGTTAAGGATTTGCTTATATCAATAACTTAACTGCAGGAAAAAGGCAAAATATCACTACAGGAGTATTTTTTGAGTAAATGCAATTATAAAATTACACCACATAATGTACGAAAATAAATTGTATGGAAATAAGCAAATTGTGCCGGATAGTGGCTGTGAGTGGCATCGTGTCTGGGTACATTTCCTAGGATGGCTAAGTCCTCCATCATGACACAAGCAATGTGTTCCGCTTACTAGTACAACGTGTTCCGCTTGATAGGTAGTAGGAAATTTTCAAATTATTGTCAAGTTATTCGTTACCCGGAAATGTTTGCCTTTCTTTTGAAAAAAAAACTTTTTTGTGTAGATTACTTAATTTTTTTAAAATTATTGCAATGTATTTTTTATTTTTTTTTTTTTTTTTTTTTTTTTTTTTTTTTATTTATTTCAAGACTTGTTTTTACATTAAAAAATGATAACATTTGCAAGGTTAAACAACATTTTTTTTTTTATTCTACTACTCCATAAGTTGAGCTCTGGGAGCTCGTGTTTATGGGAGGAGTATTTATTCACACGCAAAAAATAAAATAATAATAATGTTCTAATTAAATGTTTAAATAATATTCAAAGAACTTATGAGATAAATACAAATATTAATTGACATAGATTCGTAATTTAGGAAAAAAATTGTTATACAAGGTCAATACTTTTTTTTTTTAATATTAAATATTACATTTAAAGTAAGGATAAATTAAATTAAATTAAATTAAGGGTACAATATATCATTATCCAATTTCAGTGACTTAATTTGTTGTTTGAATTGTTCATATTTCAATGTTTCAGTTACATTAATTTTGTTTTTAGATAATAATATATTGTACCATCTTACACCTAGATACAGATAGTGGTGCTGAGCCGTGGTAGTTCTAAGCATAGGGATGGCTATTAAGCCATTCGTTTTAAATCTATTGCTTATGCTATCAGAGGGGTGAATTTTTTTAATAAAATACTCTTTATAAATTTGATATAAGGCGTTTCTCTTATACAATTCTGTGATAGATGGTACATTAAATTCTCTAAATATCTCTAGAGTAGGGAAGTCGTATGGTTTCCTAAGGATGATTTTTATAATTATTCTTTGAATTATGATTATAGGTTGTAAGGAAGCTTTAAAGGCCCCTCCCCACCCAATAATGCCGTACTGTAATAAGGACTGAATTAATGCAAAATATACAATTTTTATGGTTTTCTTGTTTAAAATATTTCGTATGTTATAGAATACATAGATAAGTTTTCTTATTCTTTCCACAGTGAGATTGATATGATCTTTCCATTTAACATTTTTATCTATTAAGATTCCAAGATATTTTATACTAGATTTATGATTTAGCTTAGCGCAGTCCGTATTACATGTACCGTCATTTGCACAATTTTTAGAATGAATTGTTATGTTAATTACATTATTTGGCACATCTTCTTGTAGAGAGAATGGAATATAATATGTTTTTTCTGTGTTGAGTGATAATAGATTATTATCGAACCATTTTTTTATAACCTTCATGTCTTGATTGGCTGCATTGGTAATATCATTCCACGTCTTTTTTTCGATAATTATTACAGTGTCGTCAGCAAAAGATATAAGTTTTCCATTTAGTGATAATTTAAACATTTGGTTTACGTATATTATGAATAAAATTGGTCCAATAACAGTCCCTTGGGGAATCCCAAATTCTAATGTTTCATCTATACTTAGTGAGTTATTTAATTTCACTTTTTGACTTCTTTGAGTTAGATAGCTTTGTAGCCAATACCTAACCTTACCAATAATACCGATATCGTTTAATTTATTAATTAGTTTTTTATGGGAAATACTATCAAAAGCCTTGCGTAAATCAATAAAAATGCCAAGGCATTTGTTTTTTTTATCTAATGCATTATATATAGTTGAGGTTAGTTCAGCAATGGCATTATTACTTTAATAAGCTCTAGTACTATACCACGGATACCACCTAACATAAGGGGATGATTAGTATTATAGCTAATGCAATTTATAGCAACGACCCGTCATAATTAATTTATTGAAAATATGTACATAACATGAGAACATTGATTTAGTACGTAATCTACCTTGAATAATACAACTGTTTTATATGAAGCTTCGGCAGCATCACAGATGCCAGGAAGAATGTCAAATGATGATCAATATAAATCATCGCATTTCAACAAAAGTGATCTGCTAAAAATTGAATGTCAGTAAACAATCAAGTACAGTGATTTCATTTTAGAGTAAATTTGTAATTTTCTCATCCCAACGCATATTAGTAATACAAATTATGTTGCTTAGAAACAGGGAATAATGGACGTTATATAAATACTTCTGCTTATTCTTTTCAATTTCCCGCCAGAACGAAAATCGTAAGAATTTTATATGAAACTCTTTCTCGTAGGCAAGTGAACAAAACTCTTATTTTAAGAAATGGGAAATATTAAATTGTATCTAATATGACTGAAATGACTACCGCTTCCGCAAGAGCCTCGTCTGTTTTCGCTTTATAATACGCCTTGAAGGTTTTTTTCTAATTGGTAGCACTTAGTAACACGCATATTTAAATAGTAAACACCACTTTTAATACGATAAATGATTTAACTGTAACATACACTGTACGCATAAATTACTAAACAACCAAACATATGTGGGTTTAAATAATATTAACGATTTTTCATAAAACAATATTTTAAATGCATTTATTGTATTTAGTTTTGTTTGCTCCGATAAAGACTCGAAGAGTTTAGAAACTAGATTGTTAATTATGTTTTTTTCGCAGAATGAAGAGAAATAAATTTAATTCTATTTTTATAAGAAACCTTTCCTTTTTATACTTTTTTTAAGGTTTTTCCCATCAGTGAAATATATCATATTAGAATAAGTTAGCAATAATAATCTAAACGAAAATATGAAAAACAGAAAAAAGACAATGGTCGCAACTGGGACTCTACCTATCTATCTATCCGAGACGCTATCCAGGTTACAAACCAATTCTTAGAATGATTGTTTCCAATGAAAAGGGTAGTTGCCCGTAATATGGAGAAAAATAATTAGTTGATAATAATTTAATTCTAAAATTTGAAAATATGAGATTGAAAAATATGACGGTTTGACAGAAGGTGACAATGGCGAAATTGGTTAACGCGCTCGTCCTGGTTAGACGGAGAGGTCTGGGTTCGAGTCCCAGTTGCGACCATTGTCTTTTTTCTGTGTCTTGTTCTCTTTCATATTTTCGTTTAGATTATAATTGTTAACTTATTCTAAAATTTAATTCTGTTGAAAATTATATTATTAAACAGTGTTTTCAATATCATTAATTGCAATCGACGGATTTAGCATTTTCTTGGATAGTGTCGAAAAATTCAGAAATTGTAACTTGGCTTCACGCCGCCCGCGTCTTTTTCCAGAGATATAGATGAATTCATATTAAGATTTATTCGGCAATTTGGTCGGAAATTGAATTGCGGGAATTAGCGGGTACTGGTAGAGCATTTGCCTGGTTAGTTATAAAATCGTTTAGAGTATATTGCGGAAGGCAGTGGGGAATTTTGGTATAAATGCATTTTAATTCGATGCAAAAGTGGTATTCGTTGTTGTTTCTGTTCTCTTTTGTGTGTTCCCATTCTGGAAAAATAATCGTTTTAAAGCTATCTTAAAGCAGAGATTCTAAGCCAAACTTTCTACCTCATTACCATATGTAGTTAACCTACTTTTCAAAATTAAAAATATTTTTAAGCATAACGATTATTACAAAAAATTTACCACCATTGCAAATTGCGTTGGTTTTTAAAAAAAATAAATGTTCATGATCGTTAGGAAATACCTCTTCTCCAGAAGACGCGCCGTAATTTCAAAGTTTATGGATGCTTTTACTAGAGTTTTAAAAATCTCTCGGTTAATCATGACAAACCAGGGCTGGTTTTATTGCCATCATTCACTTGAAGCGGTGAGGGTCCCACCCTTGGGGTAGCAAATGGACCAACAGGATGAAAAATCGAGAAAATAAAAATATATGACATAAGTTCAGGCGATGTCGAAGCACGTAAGTTTTTAATTCTAACTTGACATTGGTAATGTTAGTACGGAGAGCTCCGCAGACTTTAATTTGCTGGCCAGTCGTTCTGTGTTTATCGATGGCCCATAAATGCTCAGGAATATTACGCGGCAGGATTAATTATGGAAGGGGAAGGAGAACGGAAAGGGGTTAAATAGAAATCGTTAAAAGCTTCAGCTTTTCAAATCTTGTTATTTTGTACCGATTTTAACAGGTGTATTAAGAATTTTCTACTGTAAAGTTTTCAAACTGTAAGCCCCCTTTAAACCAGAACAGGCATGACTGCCAAATCATCAAAGCCATTTTCACGTTAATTATTATCTCGAACGAAATTTAAATGTATCTGAAAGATGTAAATTCCTATTATTTTGTGAAATATTAATCATTATAAAAAGCTTTTAGGAATCATGGTAACAGTTTGGATAGAAAGTTTATATGCTCGTATAATACACACGAAAAGAAATCATCGAGCCTCAAAAAGATTAATTAATTTAAATTAAAAGTAAATACCTATACAACATTAAAAAAATATATATTTTCATGAAACCCCTCAAGTTTTTTGTGTAATTTTTTTTTTACTGGGTTTATATTATTTTTTTGAATTACAGTGGGTACAGTCATTTTACCGTTTGTCTTTTTGTATGTCGACGATTAATTATCGGATTATAAATATTACGGAAGAATTTTGGTCTTATTTTTCCGCATTATTTTTTTATTTCGGAAACATGGCCAAATTTTCTTCTTGAAATATTTTTTTAACATTTATTATTCTGGTAAATATTGAGAAAAAAAAAATCCCAAAAAGATTAGGTGCCTAAAAAAATGTTGAAGGCGCTAACAAAACCTATTTTTGTGATATTCATATGTTTAGCTTCTCAATCAGTCTCAAGCCATTTAGGTCCCCTATATTATGTAAATGGCTTTTCCCCGAAAGAAAACTATTTGTTCAATAATCTCGTAAATTTCGTGGGACATGATTTTTGACTCGAAATATTTAAATGATAATCTCTACATAGAAGCTTTTACATTATTAATGGCAGAAGCAATAGGATAACCGGCAAAATACGAGTAAGCAATCATTTTACCTAAAGCGACTTTATTTCACGGCTTAATATAAAAGACGATGATAATAATATATTTTTCCCTTGCTGAATACAAAATAAACATACTTTTTAAAATAAGGCATTTCATCCTGAAATGGCTGCACTGCCCGTATAAATACAGTTACACTTGCGTGCAACAACAATATGTATGGAATTATTACTGGGGGGGGGGGGGTTGGTTTTGCCAAAAATTTGCTAATAATACATTTATATGTTGAAGAGAAGGTTTCCCGTCTGTAAAACCGGAATTGTGAATTACAATGAGGGCATCGCGTGGCGGGATGTATTAAACCAAGCCTTTTATTTTCTTCGGGACAATTAATTTAAGCAGCTCTAATTAATAAATTAATAAAGATAGCTGTTAAAGAATGCTATAAACCGTACATCATTTATAGGTATATCACCTTAAAGTAAATATTTTGTAAATATAACAGTTCACAGCACATTTTTAATGCAGTTTCTTTTTCTAGTGGCCCTTGTTATGTCAAAATATGCAGGCAGATTGGATCTCATCCCGAGTGTGGTGATGTTAACGGTGATCGAATCTAGTTTTTGTTAAAGAAGGGTTATAGTGAAATACCCATCATATTTTTTTAACGATTTATCAAACAAATTCTCGTTTATAAACAATTCTGTATTTTTTTTTTATGAATTTAGACACCCTTAGGGAAATATACATAGATTGAAGACCACTGGAGTGTTATTATATTTTTAATGAATAAAAAAACTAAGCAAATAAGACAACTATATCACGTCTAATTATAACGATATTACGAATTTTACAAATAAAGCATAAAGAATAAAAAAATAAAGTCGTCGATTTTTTTTTTACGTTAGCTCCGCACAGAAGGCTCTGAGGAAAATATTTTACTTCGGGGCCTACGCCATATTTGAGGATACTGTGTTGAGGTTTTTTTTAGAAAAGGAATTAGAGTATGTTTTAGGTTAAAAAAAAGTATTAGGTATCGACAGGAATCTGGGTGTCAGTGTGTCCAGGAGGACGGACGTACGAATCCATCCCTCTCACCGCGGTGCAAGGCGATGATCCAAGGGTGTTGGAGAGGTCAAAAGTCTCTCTCTATCCGGCCCATCACGCAGTAGGTAGACAGACGTGTCTGCCACCAAGACCCGGACATACCTCACGCCATCCGGGCATCCCTGCTTAGTCACCAAACATAGCGAACCACTTGGGGTGACTTATATCAGAGCTGTTATCCAATAAATGGTTCCCGGAGCGGTGGTACCTATACCCGCCTTCCAAATTGTGAATTATTTTACTACACATTATTTGTATTTATTTTAATAAAATAAAATACTGTTTTGTTTAAAACTACGAGTTTAAAACTCGTGGTTTTAAACAAAACAGTATTTTATTTTATTAAATATGTCAAACCACAAAGTGATTGCTTTCTACAATAATATATGTATTTATTTTATTTATCCTTTAATCACAGGAGACCAAAAATCTTCCTTACTCTCATGGTGATAAATTTAATCTAAGCGATTTTAGAAAGAAAAATATCCACGCTTTATATTCAAATCTAGAATTTAAACAAAAAAATATGCACCTCTTTGAAACCAAAACTTTCCAATGCCGATTTGAGAAAAAAATATAAAATTTCGGAAAAAAAATTTCGAGAATCTGGAAAAAGTTTAAAATACATGTATCTAATAAAATATGCGTGTGTTTTTCTTTTTTTCAATATCAGTGTTTTTTTTTATATTCGTATAAGATTTACATTTTTTTCCAAGGAAGCAAATACTTTGTGGTGAGACATTATAAATTGAATGAAAAAACACACTTTGTAAAACATCACTTTTTATTTGAATTAATATTTAACAGCCAACCAAGTTTCACTTAACACAAGCTTCGTCAGGGCTTGTTATATCAACTAAAGATAATTACATACAGACAAATACATAAAAGAATATAAAAGAATGAATGAAAGAGATTGAAATAGAATAGACGACACCTTATTGGTCCCAGAACCCAGAACCCTGGTTGGCTGTTAAATATTAATTGAAATAAAAAGTGGCGTTTTACAAAAAATTTTATATTTCAAAAATTATATTTTTATTTCTAATAAAAATATTAGAAATATAAATATATTTTTATTTCTAATATTTTTATTTATATTTTATTTCTAATAACACTTTTCGAAATCAGTATTTACTTAACGAATATGTTCAGAAATATTCCATTTGAAGAGTTAATGTAATAGTCATTCCAGAATAGAATGAGTCCACTTCAATGATGTTGTAGGTAGTAATATTTTATGAATTATTCCATTAAAACAATTGGATTCGAAAATAAGAGTTCGTGCCAATGGTTGGAAATCCATTGAAATATATTTTTTATCTGAAACTCCTTATACCTTTTCCACTTCTTTTGACCGTCCTGTTGTAGTTTTCATATTGTAAATACTACTACCATTCTCAAATAATCACGAAATGCATTCTGCGGAGCACTCCACTCCACATATAGACTCGAAAACATAGTAATGTGTACGCTTAGAAATGTTGACAGCCTTCAGGCGAATGTTTGGTGTTATCTCCCACCCCATATTACAATACTGCCTTTTCTACCCTGTTTCGTCCGCGCGGCCGGTCAATTTAACTCGCGTTTCCGCGCGGAAATTCCTACGCCCGCAAATCAAGCGAACCTCCGCCTACGCTACCAGGGACGAGCTGGCAAGACAGTAAAAACAGCCCGTTTTAGTTAGTTTTTCTCACACAACAATTAGTACCAGTTTTTCTTATATCATGCTGGCATATCGACTGATATTTCATTTAGCTCTCTTCGAAGAAAGTAAAAATACAGATTTTTGGAAGAAACTACTTGTCCACTACGTGCCGTAAACAATGACTTTTTTTAGGTTTTTAAAAATGATGGTATAATTCAGTATTCGCACTTACAGACATTGTCTGGTGAAGTGATAACGAATTTATATGATGTCAAAAGAAATGCTCGGATCGCCGGTAACGAAGACATGCAATAAAAAAACCTCGCTCTTCAAGTCCTTTTTTAATTCCTAAATTGATTGGTAAGTATACATAATACGGGTAAGCTCGTGTCGAGTCCCTTGAGACAGTTTCGGAGAATGGAAAAATCCTAATATAGAGTTAAAAATAACCTCACTGGTTGGTTTGTGTGGAAAAATACGTTTATCTCAACAGACAACCAGTTTGTGTGTTTTGGAATGAAAATATTTTTTATCGGGAAATTCGAGGTCAACGTAATTTTAGGTTCACAAGTCGCAACGTCTTTATGTAATGAGCTTCAACATGGCTTAGATATAACGATTATAAGTTTAAACAAAAAACTTTTTTTAATTCAAAGAGTTTAATTAATAAACAGTTTTTATTATTTTGGAACGACTTGGGAAAGCGCTTAAACTTGTTTTTTTTTTTATTTTACTGAGAGTAATGAGTACAATGCTTATAATGTTTTTATGTAATCGCTACAAATTTAGATGATAATGCACCGAAAGCATTATGAAGATCGCTTATCAATTATATTGCAACCTAGGTAATCAGTTGCTACCTATATAAGTTTAACCTTTCGAAATCACCCGTGACATTATCAGCAACTAAAAAAACCACAAAATAAAACGTAAAACGTAGTAATTGTTTGGAAATCTATGTTTGTTCTAACAGTATTTTAATGGAAAATGATCCAAAGAACTATTGTCACTTCGACACCATTATAAGGCCAACCGTATACGCAATTTTTCAACGAGAACAGAACCGTTTGATTTGTTGTTGTGCTAAGCAGATCAACTGCGAAAAGAATTTCCGGTTTACGTGTTTCCTCTTTATATTTCCTTTTTATAAAAAAACTCTTCTACGTAGTATTCGCAAAGATGGCACCGAGTTTTCACGGAAGGTGGAAATAATGTAAAGATAATGAAGTCGTAGGCTGTTCTTATCACGTAAAATTCTTATCGCCATAGATTGTTATGTACGTATGGAACTTTTAGCTACATACATAGAATAAATAATTGCTTCAAAATTAGATCTTGTATTTAATATTATTCTAATAATTGAAATCGTTTACTCGAAAAAAGGCCGATAGTCCAGTCCGGCCGTTTTGTGCCAGCTGAACAGCATGATAGAAGTGGTGACTTTGATGTATTCGCATATTAAAGGCAACAATGGTTGTTCTAAAATTTCATCAATCATGTTTCTTTCTGATGCGCCATTCTGCCGGGCCGATGTGTTGTACCGCGTTAACTTTTTATCCAAAAAAAGTCAATAAATTGGTACTGGGTCAAGCTTACGTAAACTCAATTAGCAGTACTAGTGAACATAATATTGTACAAACAAATAAACTCGTTATCGAAGTTATAAAAAATAAAAAATCTTAAAATAATATTTGTACAAATGAACGGATATAGATTAAAGTAAAAAAATGTAATGCGATTGGGTAAATTTTAATTAATCAAGTTTTTGCAAGAAAAAAATAAACGATAATACGCGGTAATTACGAAAACTGCTTGTAACCTCCGATCTTTTGAAAAGGCGGCTTGTAAAAAGTATTAATCAAAGGAAAATAAATTATTTGAAATGCGGCAGAAGAAAAGATTATCAAAAATCACGATGGTCTCATTAAAGGGAACAATATAGGTACTTACCGTGTTTAATTTAAATCTCTCGCGATCTTTTAATCAATTTTTAAATGAAGTCAACTCGGATCAGCTTTTTAATTGACGGTCCTAATTGACTTTAAGATATCCAAGTAACGGACGAGGGAAAACAAAATGAAAAAGAAACGTATTTTAAAAAGGTCAATTGTCAAATGAAAGATTGGCGTGTTTTCATGTGGAACACGACAAGGATAAAAGCGTTAGTTTTGGGAACATTGCTTATAGAACCAATGACCTTATTACCGCAAATTTTGCGGAGTAAATAATGCTAAATTTACTAATAAATACTAGAATAATTTTTGGGAATATCTTTTTACCTCTACCAAATTTTTCCAGAATTCAAAAATAATCTATCAGCAAGCAAACTTTGCTGCTTACTAACTGTACTCTTGTTGGAAAATATTGGATATTTATAAAGGACTGACTTACCCTTTTATTGTGAAATGATATTATGGGGAATCAATATTATGACTCCGATAGATAGCTGGGTTGATCACTGCACAAGTTTCCATAATAAATTAGAATAAAGAGCCTTAAGGCATCAACTGAATACTCTACCGGTTTCTTAGTTTGACTCCAATTAAATATTGAGGGATGGAGTAGATCATTGCACAGAAGCTTCTTTAACATAGTCGGTATTAAAGCTCTGAGATATCAATAAAGGGGTTGATCATTGCACGATTTACTTTAATAGACCGATAAAAAAAATGTTGTTGCAAAAATCCATTGGCTACACACCTTGTCAGGATAGTAGATGAGGTGGAGGAAGGGGGATGTACGTAGTTGCAACAACTCTTACATATAATATACTCAACCATGAGTCTTTGCATTTATTATATGCATATTACATTTTTTAAGTTTATTCATAAATTCGTGGAAACAAACTTCTGATCCAATCTTTAGGTTTTTACAATGACTTTTTTTCCCTTAAAAAACAATTATTGTGAAAACAAATTTGAGTGAAATCTTCATCGCTTTTTTGCTGATGTATATGTTAATGAATCATACTGCAATGTTAGGTACCTATGCAAAATCCGTACTGTTTTGCAAAAAAAATAACCTTAGGTACGAACACGAGAAACGAGTTAATCGAATGGGTAATATTATATTATGATAGAATGATTTTCGAAATTCTTATTAGCTTATTGTTATTGTTGAAAGTATTTTTTTTGAAAGTATTGTATTATTGAAAGTAATTCCTCAAGCCTCGGAAGGACACTATTAGCTAAAAACATTATCTGGACTGAACTGACCGAGGCGTCGCGTCAGTTCATTAAAAAAATACTTCTTTTTTCTTAATATAAGTAATGCGGACACATAAGATTTATTTATTCGTTGTTTAAAAGAGAAATAATTATTGTGATTACAAATTGCGTGATTTTTTCATTGAAATTAGAATTTAAAAAAATTATTTATTTTTACTGTATAAATCTATCTATCTATCTTCTATCTATCTATATTCTATATGAATAAAAATGAATCGCCGAAATGTATGTACGTGCATAACTTCCGAACGACTGCACTAAAGTGGATAATTCTTCTTTTTTTGTATTCTTTGTTGTCAGTGAGTTCATACTAGTGAGCTCTGGCATTATGAAATTAGATTAAAAAAATTGCAATAGGTGGCACGCGAGCTGTTTGAAAACTGAATGTACCGGGACTGAATGAAGGAAGGAGGGAGGGGGAAGGGGGAACTTGGAGGGGGGTTCGCGGGACGGGGGAAGGGGAGGAGTGGAATGGGGAGAGTGAAGGTGTAGGAGGTGGACAGGAAACGCTAGAGGGGAAGGGGACGCGGGAGAGGAAGAGGAGGAGGAAGGGGAACTGGACGAATGGGAAAGGACACGCAGGGAGAAACAATTTCTTTATTAAGTGAAGAATATAAAGTGAAGTTGCCGTTTTCTTACTAACTTCCTGCACAAGGAGAGTTTTTTAAATATCGAATTCTTTCAAAAGTATGAAAGTTTCGAATCAAAACATTTCGATATGTTTTTCTTAACATTTCATGTTTGATATTAAATTTTTTTATTTATAAGTGCCATTGTTTATTTCAAACACTAATATTTAAAGGTTATTTTACCTTGTTAAAAAAAAAAATTACGGCAACTTCAAGAATCAGAAATATGTAGGTAACTCATTTAAATTAACTTAAGATTACGAAACTCACTTTTTCGCATTATTAAATAAAACGAAAGTCATGCTGTACATAAGTAAATCCTTATTCTATATTTACTATTGTATTCCTTAAGACTAACCGCAGGTTATTCTACACAGCAATGGCACAATACTGGATCAATTAATCATCTATTGTTATCGCTATAATCGAACACTCGTATTGATGTAAGAAACACTCCAATGGTCTGTTTATTATTGATAGAGGTCAGAGTCAGTAATTGTTTATAAAAAATATTTAACAACCAAACAGAAATTAATAATAATACTTTATTTCACATAAAATTGAACAATAAAACAATTGTGGAAACTTTGACTAGCCAACTAGGAATGGATCCTGTTTTAGGCCTACCTATTTTCCCAAAAGCTTTTATGAAATTAATGTACCAGAGTAATTTCTTGGTTATGTTTCCGTATTTTCAAAGATAATTTCAAGCAATCAAATTATTCAATCATTTTCTGAAATGGCTTGCACACGTGAAAAATGCTATATACTACAAGTGGGTGTAGGTATATGCTTTTGGACAAATTTTAAATACTGTGCTCAAAGAATAGTCCCTTTCGACGAAATTATCTTTTTTTTTTCATATGAATACCCCACAAGAGTCATTAACTGCTCCCGACTGGAGCCAATTAGACTATGGCATCCCCAATTGGGGTATGTTTTGAGGCTGAAGGTAGTGGGGAGTGGAAGGAGATGGGAAAAGGAAAGTGGGGAAGTACCTGGCTATTCAGATCTGGTCATTTCAAGCAATGTCTCAATTCTGAGAGGTGGTCTTACACCAGAGCGATACTGAGAGTATCTTCCACTCTGGAACGTACCGCAAATATACTATATATTGTTTTAAATTAATTCATTGTGACATACTACAAATTAATCAAATAAAATTTATTTGGGCAAACCGGGTTCGAACCCGCGACCTTCGGATTGTGAATCGAGAAGGTCACCTCGGGACTACGGAGGCCGTCATATTGTAAAGTTTTACGCTAATGTTAAAAACCTTAATGTATTTCAAATTTTGTAGTAATATATGAAAATGTGTATTAATGAGTACAGGAAGACTCTCATTCATTCACACAATGTATATTATTTAATTGACAACTTTCTGCACGATATAAAGTCTTATTGATATGAATTTATTTCAACAGATTTAAGAGCTTGACTTCTTCTTTCGGAAAGCAGAGTCTGCCGGCATTATAATAAGGTTTCTGGGGGAAGGAAGTTCTCACCATATGAAAGTCCCTACAGTGAAAGATATCTGGTGTTCCCCAGCGTAGGTACTGCAAAGTGGCGAGAAGTTATACCGATTAACATACAAAGCTTTGCATTGGGAGCTATTTCGTCGGTTAAACCACTCGGATTCAATAAAGTTTTTGATTAAATTTCATTTTTGGAAAGCGAGTACGGTATTGGCACACTTTGGTTTCAGAAGACTTTAAATGGGAATAAACACAGCATTAAGAGAAAATTTTTGACAGGTAAATAAATCATTTTCAAGAATTCAATTACTTGTGTCTTGTGAAATACGAATTTAGCATAAATTATAAGCGTGAATCTGAAAATTAATCGTCTATGTACGTTTTACGTAGAAAATATTACGTGGTATTATTAGGGACGTAATAATTTTCGAGAAAATTCGTAAAAGCCTTTGTGAAATGTTATAAAGAAGGGTAGAGATGCTAAAAATACTGTTTCTAAGGTGGTGCGCAATTTACCATTTCATATCCCTTTGTAATAAAAATAATAGTACAAAAGGAAGCGGTCCATCAACACAAAGTGTTTCAGGCTTTGGTCCTCAATCTATATTTGATTGATACGTGCTACTTGATCGATCGTAAACAAATTATCTTGAATTGTAACTTTGAACATTGTAAACCGTAAATCTTGTAACATTTGGCGTATGCTTTTAAAGCAATTACTGAGAAGAATACCGCGATTATTGTAAGAGAGTTGATGGAAAAGTTTTCTCAGACGTTAATTCATTAATCTTGACACCCTTTCTTAACAAAATCGAAATTTCGCACGGTTAAATTTCCACTTGAATTTATCAGAAAACTAGATTCATTTCGAATTAGTTTTGAAAGGTCCAGGGGCCGGGAGGGGGCGCCTGCGCACTGAGACGTTTCCCGATACACTTTATCAGTTACTGTTCCTACACTGCTCGGTAACACAACCTCCTCAGCGCTCCTGCGCTCCGTGGATAAAATTGCCGAAAACTGTACCAAAATTCAACAAAAAAAGTTAGCTGTACCTTAACTATAAAATATTTATAAATATATATTGGTCTATTCCGATCAAACTAAAATTCAGTTTATATTTTTTTTATCAAAGTTAAATTTTCAAGTTTTCAAACTTTTTCGCGATTTATTATTTAGTTATATTGGAAGTGACGTTTTGGCAGTTGTGACAAGTTGACACTTGAGATTTTTCCTTGTCGCGTGTGTGACGTGTAATGACAGTTATTTTCGGGACTTACCGCTGTGGCGATGGTGGATCCACTTAAGATATTTTGGGTACTAACCAACAGCACATACCTGGGTGAGACACATGATTTATAATTATGGCATAAACTTGTACTAATTGGCCTCAATTTTGAATTTATGGGTTTTATTAAAAAGTTATATATCATGCATGAAATTGTTATTACTAAGCTAAAATATTTCATGTGAGTTAGTTTGTAAAAAACATAATTAAATTAAATTGTCTTGCAGTATTAGAAAACCAGTTTAACACTAAATATCGAAAAAAAAAATTCAGTATTCAATGTTTTCAAAACTGACTTAAATTATGAACGAATAAGTTTTTGCATTATATGTTTGTGAAATAAATTATACTGGCCAATGTCATTAGTTTTTAAGACTTGCGTAGGAAATTATTTCCACATTTTATCTCCCAAGACTGAGCATAACGATGGTCTTATAAGTTTATAATAATAATGATCCTTACTGTGATATAAAAATTTACTTTCGTAGTAAAAACTAAGGGTGACTATAAAAACCAAAACTAATCATAAACCACATAATAGAAAACTTGCTAGTTTTCAAAACATACCAAAATACATCGCTATTACACACGAAAAAAATGTTTTTCATTGATTTCTTGGTTTATTTTTAATTGTATTTTCAAGACAAAACATTTTCTCGAGCGATGGTTTCGGTCAGTGGAAAGAGTTAACGTTCTCCGCGTTATGTTGTAACAGACGTAATTAATCAATTGAAGGAAAAAATATAGTCCTTATGTAGACCCGTAACTACTCAAGAAATAAGATTGTCTACTGTTTTTCTCATTTCTATATTACCCGGTGAAATATAGAGTCGCTTTAGGCTGATTAATGGAAACGGTTTTTTGGTATCATTTTCCAAATTTTCCGCGCAATAAAATCAAAAAAAATATATTTTTTTAAATTTATGCAAATAGGTACCGCACAAGAGTCCCAAATGCTCCCAACGGTCTGAAGCATCAATCTATTACATCCCCAATTGGGGGGGGGTATGTTGTGTGGCTGAAAGTAGTTGGGAGTGGAAGGAGTTTGTGAAGAAAAAAGTGGGGAAGTAGTCGGCTATTCTGATCTGATCACCAAACACGACTAAAGCCATTTAAAGCAACGTTTCAATTCTGCATGGTGGTTTTACACCAGGGCGGTACTAAGAGTCTCAACGATCGGCGCTATTTTGAATATTCGACGTTTGAAAGATTAAAATCTCAGCCTATTTTTGGCTTAGATTAAATTCTTTAATATTATGTGTAGCGGTACTTGAAACTAAACAAAATTTAATTAAAAAATGAATACGTCAGTTAATAAAATATATAGGTTATCTTACTCTCATTATTTATTTATTTACGCCCTTGCGGGTTTTTCCACGAAAATAATACCGATTTTTCTTTTGGGACAACATTTAAAAAACATTTAAAAAACTTGCTTATAGGTAATATAAATTATATTTATATTCAATTTTGATGTCTGCTGTAAAACGTCTGCAGTATTCACATTTGCACATTCACGAAAACAAAAACATAAAAATAAAATTTGACAGTTCTGTAACGGCGGGCCAATATCTACAGTCATACACCGTTTTTAGTATTATTTATTGTAAGCAAAATCGTCCTGTATTGGATCTCCGCCTCCAGAATACTGTTTACATAGAATAACATATAATTCGATACATATACATACATACAAATCCCTCGATGCAACATCCCCCAGGATGACATAGGTCCTGAGACAAATTAATTTCGCCAGGGCATCCTGCGTGGAGTTAAACAACAAAATATCGTAGGAAATGTACGAAAATTAAAAAAATATCAATACTTTTTTACTGACAAAAACAAAATTAAAAAAAAAACAGTGCATTCAGGATGTTACTTTATGAAAACAGTGATTCCTGATAGTTATTATTTGGAGTAGAAAATGTAAATGAAATTTTGGTCTCCGTTGCCTTTTTTGATGACTTTTTTTTGTTGAAATTGTTTTTTTTTTATTAAAATAAACAAAAAATCTGCATGTCGTCACTGGTCACTCAGCCAAGTAACCAACCAATCCCTCACCCCGCCTTTGCTTTTTAGCAAGATCGTTGTATGATCTAGATTTAGACAATCGAGACAGAGGATTGAAATATCAAGTGTTATTCAGTCCAAAATATGTTAAGGTTTCTCGTAAGTATGGGCCTGGCGTATAACATGATTTTATTAACTAAATTACTAGATTATTCACAATTTTATGAAACGTTAACGTCATTTTATACGATTTCTTCGTCTTCTAACTAGATTTCCTAGTATGAAATATGTAAGTTTTTGTGCGTGCCGTCCAGTAAATGGTAGACACCTGATCTATAAAACTAAATCCGCGTAAATTTTCTTTGATCAGATTCAAGTCTTGATACATATGTAATAGAGTGTGGATTATAGAGTGTTGACCCGTACTCAGTAAGACTACAGATTAAAAACTTGAAAATAATTATAAGGCTGTTAGGGTTCTTGAACAGTTAAGTTGATATTTTCTTTAAAAAACAGTAATTTATTGTATTTTCTTACAATGTTTTTGTGTTGATTGTACGTCAGTTTATTTTCGAATAAATCACATTAATCTTTGTTTGATCCAATTTTTACAAATTGAGTCTACATACGCAATATGAATGTAGATTTAATTGATGTTCTTAGCGAAATTTATAATTTTACACTTAGCTATATTTAGTTCCATTTCGTTGTTAATACACCAAGCAGATAAGGTGTTAAGGTCTTATTGCAAGAGTTCACCATCTTCCCTAGATGTTATTTCAATATATGTCTTGAGGTCGTCATTAAATAGAGAAAAAATACGGCAAATTTGACGTGTAAAATTGTTAGTAAAAAAAATAAAAATAAAGGTCCAAGGTCCAATCCTTGTGATACGCCCGACGTAACTGAAATTGGGGAAGAGTTAAAATCGTTAACCGCAACTAATTGGCTTCTACTTGATAAATATGATTCTAATTAATGAAGCAAATTTTCGTGTACACCGCCATTATCCAGTTTATTTAGTAAGGTAGGGTGACTATTTTTGTTGAATGCTTTACTGAAACCGGTGCGTACGGCATCTACTTTTGTTTTTATTCATCAATTTATAGAGAAAGTCCACATATACTCAAGTAAATTAGTGTTTGCGGATTGTTTATCAATAAAACCACGTTGGAAAGGGCTAAGTGTATGTTTAAGATGGTTGAAAATGGTTTTATATACAATGGACTTGAATATTTTGCCAGAATACGATAATAGCAGATGAGATGGTAGTTTGTTACATAATTTTTACTACCAGACTAATGGATCGGACTAACATGAAAAACCTTTCACAGATCCAAAAATACCCATTCGTTTAGACTTTTGATGAATAAATTTAGTAATGGTACCTACTGCAGGTTGTTATGAGTAATTTCAAATAAATATTGGAGAAATTCCATCTGGACAGGAACCCTTAATATCGAGAGAATTTAACACCACCTTGACCTCGTCTAGGGTTATTTTGATATTTGACAATTATTAAGTGGGGATGAAAACTTTGAGTATCTTTTTGATTTGGATCGTAAGCTGAATACTCGATGTATCCCTGTCGCACCTATAAATATTAAAATTGTCATGGATTGCAGATTCTATCCGTGCATCCGTAAAACAAATTACCTTAATCATTATTGCAAATTGCAGCTGAGCACTGAGGAATACAAATCAATTAGTTTATTTTTCAATTACGTAAATTTTGAAAATAAAATGTTATGGACATTTTATTAGAATATGTTTTGAAAATATGTGTTAAGATTTTTAAATACTAGTAAGTTTTTTTAATGTGATTGGAATAAAATGTATCTATAATTAAATACTTTAGCTGTGAAAGAGGCCAATTTTTAACATTAGATTTTTTTATATTTATTTACGATAAATTATTTTATCTATGGTTTCAAGAGGATTATTATTTTATCAAGAGTTTTGACTTAATAATAAATTGTCAAAAAATCGTGCAAATAATATTTAGTTATGACATCACAATTTATCATAATAATTTGTAAAGATGTATGACAGTTTTTTTTGTAATTAACAAACAATGATAATTCGTGAGTTATGTATGCAAGGAGAAATTATGTATAATATTAAGGTATTTCCATCATTCCAAAAGTACTTTGATGTAAATTGTACATATGTTTGACATTATTATGTAAGTTTAGTAGTTTCCTAAAGGGACGACTGACGTGGAGGCACCTTGTGGTGACTTCAATGTTCAAAATATATTTTGATATTATCATGTTGATCAGCAATTAGGATTATGGGGGGTTGAATCGCTTGTACGAATAAATATTTTACAATTTCTTACCCATTACCTAGTAGAGAACTTTATTGGCCATTTGTATGTCTCGACATCGTTTTAGAAGATGTAGGTTTTTAGGGGTTAGATGGTCGTTAATATAAATTCTACTCGTTCCAGGAAGCTGCAATTCAGAAGCTAACATTCCTTTCCTCTTCCTTTTGGGCTAACAGGTCATCTTTATGGTATCTGCGCGTACATTTTACGACAATGTTCCTCATTTGTTGCGTTACGATTTATTCTCTTCGGGGGCAATCCTGCTGGAGAAGTCCACTTCTTCTCGGGTGATTTTGCATCCAGCTGTACCACCGATTTTGGAAAGAATGTCATAAACATATTTTAGTGTCACTTATTATAACCATATTTGAACGATTATATTGATTTCTTCAAATTTTGCAAATTCACTTTGTGGCACCATTTTGTTAATGAAATAATTAAAAACACAGTTTTTAACAAGATAATCTTTTTTTTTTAAATCAACATATTTCGAGAACGATGTTCTATTTATCATGACACTATATGTACTAAAAACTATATTATCAAGAAAGACAGGCGTGGGTAGAAATGGAAGTAGTGGGGGAGAGAAGAGAGGTGGAAAGGGGAGGTGCTTATCTACAGGGTGGATGGGGGGGGGAGGTGGAAAGGGGGGAGGGGTTGCTCAGAAGATCAAATACAAAAATTACAATTGAAATATGTTTAAGATCGGGTTATTCTCAAAATTTATTTGATTATTAATAAAATTTTAATTTTCTGTTAACATTTTTCCTAATTTCTAATATTTCTAAAAGATCTAACTGAAAACCACTAACGTAAGTGTGTAAAATTTTAAAACCAGTATTTATATCATATGAATGGTTAAATTCAATTAGCTGGTTTGCAAATTCCGAATAATTATTGCTATTTAGACATCTCAAATGCTTAAGGAACATCTATTATCTTAAACATATTTCGATTGTAATTTTTGTCGTTGATCTTCTAAGCAACCCCCCCCCCCCCCCCCCCTCCTTTCCATCTTTCCCGCCCCCTCCCCCCTGTTGATCTTCTAAGCACCTCCCCTTTCCACCTCTCTTCCCCCCCACTACTACCATTTCTACCCACGCCTGTCTTTCTATACTTGATAATTTAGTTTTTAGTACATATAATGTCCTGATAAAGAGAACATCGTTCTCGAAACATATTGATTTTTTAACTAAAGATTATCGTGGTAAAAACAAAGTGTTTTTTAATTATTTCTTGATTATATTGATCACAGTTTTCTATTTGTTTTCCAGATATGTTACTCTTCTTTAGTTCTTCAATTTCCTCCTTGTACTTCTATTAGTTGTTGTATTAAATCAACATTAAATGTATTAAATGTTGTTACAATGGAAGAGAAAGTACATGATATTTGAAAGGATAATTCTCTAAAAATAAGTTTTTAGGTAAGTTCTCAATTTTTAAAATTCATTATAACCAGGCACGTACAAACTTGTCTGCACCCGGGAGCAATTGATAAAGCCTAATAATATGAAAATCTGCCTATTCAAACAAGTTTGAACAATGAAGAGCTTATGGCTTTTTATTTGCTTTGAAAAATCAACGTTAATGCAGAAAAAATCTAATCCATTAATGCTTAAAATCTCTTGGGAAAGCTTGATAACAATGACAGGCGCTTAGCGTAGAATAGCAAAATGGGATGGGGCTTATTTTTGGGGAAGAATTCCCGCTTAATCCTTATTTCTCACTCCAGACACAGTGAGTGAAAAAAAGATCGTGAACTCGGGATGTATTGCTTTCCTAGGCTATTCGTTTCAAGACAATATGGCCATATCCTTTTATCACAAATGAAGATTATTCACTCGCACGCAACACATATCAACCACGAACACAAAGAATGTTCGAATCTGAAAGGAAGAAACGATTAAAATCGGCCAACTGTATCATAGTACCAATTATTACCGAAATGTTACCAATAACCATGTACGTCAGATAATCTGTCTTATAAAGCTGCTAAATCTCTGCGAGATGAAGCTGTAAAATTGCTGTTCTTTGAAACAACAACTACTGTGAAATATTTTTTCATAAAAATTTCTCTGATACTCTTCATCAAAATTTGTAATTCGATCGGCAAGATTCGAAAGAAAACGCTGGAATTTTACCGAGATAAAAACAAAAATTCTTAGACAATGCCGGAGAAATATAAAAGCTTTTGCGTTTCCAAGTTTTACCTACCTTATGTTATACAAATTCTTATAAAACAGTTTTTTGTTGAAAACCATTCAAAATAATGATCAATTAAAAATGTGACGACTGTGTCAATTGCTTCACAGATATGTTTTAAAAATTATTTACGAAGCAATTACATAAGGGGAAGGTTTGTCTGAATAATTCGATTCAATGCATTATTTGCACCGTTAATTCGCATGTCAACAACACAGTTGTTCAGAAATATAGAAACGCTTACTAATAATGGCCACTCTTGACTAATACTTCGAATCCAGAAATTCCAGAATGCATAGATTGCATATTCCAAAGCTTAACCAACTCAGGTTGAACGCTGAGAGGGCTTACATTTCGGAATAATACTTACAATTAAATTGCCAAGAGTCAGCGGTAGAATCACACAAATAAACCAATATGCATTGGTAATTAAATAAATGTTCTCATTACTAAAAATGTAGGTATCCGTAGGTATATAATTAGTATTTGCCCCACAGAGAAAAGAAATAAAGGGAGATATGGCATGCAAGCGGACCGATTGTCACCGAGCAATAACTAAACTGCACTGAAAATAAAACAGTTTAGGTAGAACGCTAATAATGATTCACGTTGCATGATTTATGGCCAATCTTCATTATTTTAGTACGTTTGTTTCAAAGTCTAATTATCCAGAGTTTTTTAAATACTGTGCATTGGTCATGGATGTATAAGGCTTATTGAGATAGAACGTTTTTTATACGCCAAAGTTATTAGAGAACGAGGTATTATTATTATGTAATTAATTATGGAACAAAACATAAAAATTTGGATAAAATGGGACAAACTTGACCTATTATTTGCCTTGCTTATGAAAAACCATACAAGTGAATACTGAAATAATAAATAATTCGATTTAAGTGAGCTAAAGAAATGTTTTATTTATATTTTTGTTGAGAATACGTCTGTGGAGACGATTTTCTGTGTTCGTTTTTAGGCATTCACATCATTCTCTTATCTTCTCATTGATGAGTATCGGTACAAAATAAACCTTTCCGAAGATAGTTTTAACTTACATGAGCCATCCAATATCAGAGGCATACCTATATCTGAATCAGTCAAAATTCGGAATATATGCCAGAAGAGAATGAATGAGACGATGAGTGAATCTGAATGAAGCCAGGAGTGTGTGCCTAGGCAGAGTAATGTGGAATTCCATCTTCTCCGCCCACTCCTGTGGAGAAATGTGTGATGATTTCTAAGTTATCTGAAAAAAAAAACCACTACGGGAAACATTCTTGTGAGTAGTAAGTACATATATTATGTAAATCTTAGTTTTACACATGCATTAAGCTGGGAGACGGGTATGGGTACCGCCGCCCCGGAAATAATTTATTGGATAACCAACACCCTTGCCATAGGTCACTCCAAGTGGTTTGTTATGTTTGAGGTGTCCGGATTTATAGGGTGAAGTTTATCTAGGTCTTGGTGGCACATGCGTTAGCCCACCTGTATGGTGCGTGGAGGGCAGAAACGGGAGAGACCAATTGAAGAAGACCTTTTTACATCTCCAGTCGGACTCTTTCGAACCATCGCCTTGTACCGCAGTGGGAGGGATGAATTCATACGTCCTAGACATATTGACCCCAGATTCCTAGAAATACATTTTATATGCAGGATGTTAATAGATCTACTTAATTTGCTTTAAACAGTGATTACTGACAATGACGGCGATATATTTTTTTACTAAAACTTACAAAAAAGGTATTGGACAGTTGGTTGCGGGTTTAGGGGTTCGTCGGTCACTCGGCTAAGTGACCAGTTACAATAAGCGGAATAAATTATTTTTTTTGTTTGTTTTAAAGAAAAAAAATTGAAGAAAAAAAATCACCAAAAAAGTTAACGGAAACAAATTTTCATTTACATTTTTTTACTCCAAATAATTTATGAAATCACTGGTCAAAATAAGTGAAGTATATTCCTTAACAACCCCACGTGTATATATATATATATATATAACATTTACATAATTTATTTGTATTTACTTACACATTAAAGTACTTTTTGTTTTCTTACAGCAAAGGAAAAAAATTATGATTTGATTTATAAAATTCTTAATCAACTAATAATATAATATACGTGTGTGGTTCATAAGAAGTACCTCTCGTAAAATCTCCTCCGTAATAAACCTAACATTTTACTCAGATTGCTGAATATAAAAGAACTTGCGGTTCGTTAAACTGTTTTTTCCGTAGGCTGCTGCCATGCCTGAGTAATCTCTAAATAAAATGCCTGAATCTTTATTTAGGTTGCCGAGATGGCGAGTTCTCAAAGA
Organism: Limnephilus lunatus; assembly: GCA_917563855.2. Classification (NCBI taxonomy): domain Eukaryota; kingdom Metazoa; phylum Arthropoda; class Insecta; order Trichoptera; family Limnephilidae; genus Limnephilus; species Limnephilus lunatus. Next base: position 93,274,492 of record OU830595.1, on the reverse strand, counting down.
ACAGTAAGTAGCAGTTTGAGAACTAAAAGAACCCAATGAAATGTGCCAACCTAGAACTTGATCTGAATACATTTATTATCATTGCAGAATCTGAAAAAACTCAAATAGATTGTGAACCACTACTTCTCTAGATAGTACTCAAAAGAACTAATCGTGCGTTACATACTTTATGATTTTAAAAAAAAAGTACTCATGTTTTACCGGGGTGCGATTTGGACGAATGTCGTAGATTTCTCGAAATGGAGGAAGATGTCGATCAATTTTGGTATTATTCTGTTTAAATATTTGTCAAACAGTGAAGGCAGACTTCAAGGCGCCTTCTTAGGATATTTGAGGTAAGATTGGTTGCAATGTTTACTTACAAAAGGGGATGATTCGCCTTAGTCAATTTTATTCACTAATTTAGTTGAATTACAATTTTTATCTTCCAGCCTTAGATTCAATTTGTGATTGGGAAAACAATGCTTTCAGATCTTTGTTCAATTTGATAATAATACTAATTGGCTTTATCAATCCGTGTTTAATGCAGCGGCAAGGCTCATAACCGGGGTCTCTAAATATTGACACATTTCAGAACACCTTCGTAACCTTCACTGGCTCAAGTGCCCTGAAAGAATCCAGTACAAATTGTGCTGGATGGTGTTTAAATCAATCAACGAAATGGCCCCACCTTACATCTCTGAATTATGCGTCCCGGAAAATACCGGTCCGAGGCAATTAACCCTTAGATCGGCAACTTCATCTGCTATAGGCAGACTAAATGAACCCAAACGAAAGCCAAATACTAAGTTCGGAGATCGTGCTTTCGGAGTATCTGGGCCTAAGGCTTGGAATAGACTCCCTCCGGAATTAAGATGCATAAAAAGCCCAACAGAGTTTAGGTCCAAACTAAAAACCTACCTTTTCGGGCTCTCATACCCTTAACTTAATTTAAATATACCTCTCTGAGAGTATCATACTTGTATTGCCTATGATAATATGTCTTAATCACACTTTTCTTACTGAATTAAAATTACTCGAATCCTTACACATCAATCTGTCTCTCGGAAGATCAAATCCTTGTACTACTGCACCGCCCACCATTAAATGTTGCTTTTACTTTCCAAAATACACTCATAAAAGAATATATTACATATTAATATTAAAATATTTTCAGGATTAAACAACATTTGTTCACAATTATGTCCTCTGCGTGCGAATTCTATCTAAATTTCTTTAAATAGACAATAAACAGTGTTAATTTCAAGCGACCTCCCAGGTAAGTATGGCCCTGTATTAATTCATTTTTAGGCAGCATCGCGTTCATTGGTCAAAACATTGTACATATACTTTCGTATCGGTGATCAATGAACCGGTGTATGCAATTTTTGGCCATAAGTTGTTTTTAATTGTTTGTCTAGCTGTAGTCTTTCTAGACTTTAGGCATGTATGGTAAGTTTGTACAGCGCCCTTGAGGTGACAAAAACGGCGCTATATAAATCGTCCAAATATTATTATTATTATTATTATTCTACAACCTCATAACAACAAAAAAATATTACATTTTAACAGACTTGATGAAGCAAAAACTACTTTCAATGTTTTCAACACGAATAATCAAGGATGACAAAAGGTCATGTCTTTTACTGGAATTTTAACTGAGTGTCGGTTTTACTAGAATCTGTTAAAACTTAATTGTGGAATCTCCACTTGTGGAAAGTGGGTTAAGTCTCAAGACACCAACTGTTATGGAACTTTGTCGTCCACGACTTCTCTCCGAAATAATGAACTAATAAGGAGTGGCATTCTATTGTTAGTTCCAGTGAGGTTACTGTCGTGGTGTAAAAAGGTGTAAAGTCAATTAAATAGTTTTTATTAGTATAATAATAACATACCTCTATTGTTAGAAATATGCAGCTGTTACAAAAAATCACACGGAAAGTGTTTTAATTACATAAATGTAGTGTATAAACTTATCAGCAGAAAAAAATTGAATAGCAGGTATTTTTAAATCGGTACATTTTCTTCTGAAAAAACCTTTTTAATATTCAATGTACCTAAAATAGAAAAAAAAAATTCAATACCTACTACAAACTTGCAAAGAAAAATAGTTAAATAACTTACAATTCAATATACAAGCAAGATATCAGAATAATATTAAAATAACAAAATTTAATATCAAGCACCTTCAAAATAACTATCTCTATCTAGGTATAACTTCTTTTAACAACATCCAATTAAACCTAAAAATTGTCTAAAATAATCATGAATTCCAGCTTTAATTGAAAAAATACCTGAAACCACTATAAGAGTTTATGTCTATTATTAGTATTTTTTTTAAATCTTGACATCTATTTTTGATAAATCTTGAGTTTTTCTTACTTATCTTTTTGGTATTATTTGGAAAATTTTATTATTACGTACATTATTTCACATAATTGAGCATGAATTCCCTTACCAAATACAAGAGCCTTGTCTCTTTATGGTGGGGAAAGGCTATTTTCATGTTCCCTTATAACACTCTATAGCATATAAAAAATGTAGTTATAGGTACTTGTTGTAAAAAACATATAAATATTAAATTTAAAAAAAGGTAATACGTAAGGATTTGAAATGTACAGTTATATGTTTAGGTACCTCATAACCCACCTCACCAGGCTATCCTGTATTGAGATAGTAATTTGTTAAGTTAAAGTTAATTTATAATACCTAGGAACATAACTCCCCTTAAATTAAAATATAAAGTAAACTTTAGTAATCAGTACAGTCTTATTACGAATAATTTATTAAAAAAAACTTTAGATATGTTCTAAAAGACAACTATTGGCATTCGGGGCGGTGGAAAATATTGCATTCGAAATTTCATTACGTAAAATAAAAATTTGCTTTCGTCGTATGAGATGACATCGACCATTCACAATAATTTATGTCGTTTTGTTATGTTGGTATTCCTCATACTATAGCATAACGAAGGGCTAGAATCTAGGCTTTTGAGGTAAGCACTAGTTTGGTGAAATTCTGGATATTACTTAAATAAAATTTAAAAAAAACGTTTTTAGACATTTTTTATTACATTCGAAAATATACATATTATTTTTTTAACTTTTTAAATATTTTTTTTAATAACAAAATTTGCCTAAAAACATTTAACTAATTTTATTTTATTTCCAGAAGTCCGCCAAAAAAGTACTTACCTAATACATGCCAATTACATGATAATCACGTCTGTTTATTCTTCAAATTACGCCTTTATTACAAATTAATTCCCCTGGTCCCCTAGCACGGTCGATCGATAAGGATTGATAGGATAACTTTCAGTAACGTCTCATCGTTCCCTAGGACAACTCCAGATCGCTAACGTACACACAACAGTTGACGTAGAATATATTAAGAGCACTTAGTCATTGTGAACTGTTACTCATTTATTGGCGATCTGCAGTCATGCTAGGGATGAGAAGTTATCCTAATAATCCTTATCTCGTCTATTAAACCAACATAACAAAATGAAAGAAATTATTTTTATTTGCTGACGAAAGCGAATTTTCATTTTACGTAATTTAAATTTTGAATGAAATATTTTCCATCGCCCTGAATGCAAAGGTTGCCTTTTATAGAAATTATGGTGATTCAAATGTTTTTTTCTAAAAAATATTCGTACTAAGCGTGTCCAGCGAATTAACAAATATATTTACGTAATAGTTTCTTTACTTCATTATCCATTATTGCTTCAATTCTTTACATTATCTATGAAATTTTTTAAAATTCTATCCGGAAGAATGGTGTAGTCTTGTCGCAAGACTTGTAAATTTTCGTTGACCAAAAATAGCAAGCGCTACAGAAATTTTTAGCAAGTCTTTTTTATTGTTTAGAGTGCAGCTAGTATTTATTCTTTTTCGGTAATATTTATGTAGGTATGTTCGTGTATAGACGAGTGCGAATTGTTTTTGCCTATATCTACTGAACGTCAAACACATTCGCAATATTAGATTAATTTCGGGCTGTAATTGGAGGTAGGTAGCCTAAGATTAATTTTATAATAGTTTTCCGTGCCTCTATGATTGGGTCTAGTGCAGATTCAGTGCCACTTGCTACAAAACCACACTCAATAATAGATTGACGGACTGCAAAATAAATAATGTTCGTTGTTATTCAAAAAACTTTTGTAACATTCTGAAAAACTGAAAGGATTTTCTAATTTTATTTTCAAATATTTGAGTGTGAAGGTTCTAAATGAGGTATGTGCTAACTTCAAAACTTTTGTCTTAGAATATTATTAAAGAAATCAAAATAGTTAGCCATGTAAGTACATTGAGTATTGCGTCTTCCGGAACAAGTATCATCAATCAATAATGTCCACTGTTGAAGGATTTTTTTCATCAGCATTTTTTCCCTCTTCTCAGCGCCATGCTTTGCACTGCCACGTATTTTCTCCTAACTTGATTATATCGTCGATTCGGAGGGTTTTAGGGTGGACTTGAGCCCTTTGGTTTCCTCTCGAGCGCCGCTGAATAACGAGATATGTCAAATGTCCATCGGCTATCCTTCCAGCGAGCGATGTGTCCTGCCCTTTGTCATTTGCTTTTTTTCCTCATTTGCATAAGGTACGCTAATTTATTTCAAACGTAATCGGAAAATGTGAGCTAACAATAGAAAGACAAAAAAACTTCTTTGAATTCAGTAAAAAGGGCTGATTGTTCCATTTGTAACTAGCGACCTTTTATTCCAGAAACAACGTTGATCCTTTACCGACAAGAACGTATTATAATTTGAGAATGTTTCAGTGGTATATATTCATTTCTTTAAAAGCTTAACTGAGTTGTTTCAAAGCATTCCTTCGCTAATAAAAAAACTCGTTCATCACATTTTCAATTCGGTACCAGCCTGCGCCCTCGTAAAGATTTTTATCATTGTAGATACGTTGTTACTTTTAATCAAAAATGAAACCCATTCTATATGGACAAAAAGGTGCCAAAATAATAACTTGAGTTTGTTTTTAGAGACAATCGGCAGTACAAAATAAACGAAACAAACATCTACGCAAACACCTCCACAAACCTGTTAAATTTATTGATTTTATCTAGAAATAGTGTTTACTCCCTCAATTCATCGGACCTCATCTCTTTAAAAAAGACCTTCAGTAAGTGTTTTCAAAGCTGCCTCAAGTCCTGAGGAAAATGGAATTGCCTCCTGAGTCAGCCTCCGTGGCCGAGGAGTAAGGCTCCGATCCATTTTAATTGATTAATTTGTGTTATTTAAAATTAATTAATTTTAAATGATAATTAATTAATTTTAAATAATGTATAACATAATAGGTCGCGGGATCGAATCGCAGCGTGGGCGAATAAATTTTGTTTAATTAATTTATATTATTTCACGATTTATTCATTTAAAATAATATATGTATAGTATATTTGCGGCATGTTCCAGAACGGACAATGCTTTCAGAATCGCCCTGGTGTGAGACCACCATTCAACATGGAAAAGTAACTTGAAATGGCTTTAGCCGTCTTTGGTGTCTATATCTTAATAGCCAGGTACTTTCCGACCTTCCTCCTCCCCATATCTTTCCCCTCCCAACTCACAATATACTCTCACTGGCTGCAGACGGTTGGGAACAGCAGGAACTCCTGTGCAGCAATCAATATTTAAAAAAAATACATTTAATAAAAAAATTCCCGAAAAATTATTTTAATTTCATTAAATTAAAATGACAACACAAATAATTTGCGACTGTTGAAGAAGTGATATAAAAATAATCCAACATTGCCAGAAATACACAAAAGTGTATAAAATTATCTCAGTACGCAAACAGTACAAAAATTACATGTTCAGACACACATCGTATAATTTTGATGAAAAAAGGTTGTATTAGAGCTACCATAATATATTATATGCTTGAAGATTAAATGCTCCCTAGTAGAAGAGTGAAACAATTTTATATTATCGCTTACCCGTGCCAGCTTGAACACATATCGTAACTTTGACCAAGTTTGAAATATAATGTAGGTGCAGTATAATGAATCATTCCGGATGTTCTTCGGTACTATATTTGTACTGATACGTCCTAGAAATGTTCACGGAAGGACAAGAATACGGAATTAGAGACCTTCAGAGGCATCGTAAAGCCAACTACAGGGTGAGGATAGACACGAGCCACGAGTCACGAACAAAAACATCTGCGGATGACAGACTAAACTTCCTGCCGGGTCCACTTTCCGAACCACACATTTATTATTTTATTTATTTATGATAATAATATTGTCCTTGTATTATAATAATATAATGGATTCTGCACGGAGAAAAATGTATTACTAATTATTTATTCAGAATTCTCTTTCCATTATTCATAATTCCGGTTAAAAACGGGATTGCAGGCCTTACGAATGAATTAATAGGACGATGTGGCCTAATAAATATTAGGAAGCGAATTATCAGTAATTGCTGATAAACTTTTATTAAATACGAATATTTTATCATGACGACGAAACGCGTCTGCATTAAAAAATTCTAATATATTCGTACTGCAAAAGAAATCTTTTTGATAAAGATAAAATGAATCCACTGTAAACTACTCACATTTTATTCGCTTTTTCGATATTTTATCAGTCGTTAATAACCTATTGTTGGATAACTTACATAGTGCCATTTTTGTGAAAAATCCCTCAAGAGAATATACTCAATACACTAAAAGGACTTCCTCATAATTTTATCAGTATTCCAAATGCCATAATTATACAAGTATTACAATGAATCTGATAAGAACATATTATCTAATCCAACAGGCAGAGAAATTCAGAGTTTCATATACGGAGCGATTCGATCGGAGATCGGAGACATACATTAAAACACAAATCCGAGAGTATATACATCTGCCAGGCTGTGTTTTCATATGGACAGCTGTGAACGGAAGTGGGGCAACCTTTGGGCATAATTGGCTACTTGCTTTAATTTGGTTCATTTAAGTTGTTAGGTGATTTCCCTTGGATATATCAGGAATCCTGTGTCATATTATAATATTACAGTTCTGTACGAATAATTTCACAGGAAATTCTGTACAATAATGTAGAACTATTATTATGGTGTCTTATTAGTCAATTCCTCGTAGAAAAATTATGTGAATTTTAGGTGCTCAAATTATTACGAAGTCTAGTTAAATAACAGAGCTTCCGTTGGGAGAATGTTAGAATAAATTATTATCAATCATCACATTTTGTACGTATACCTACATTGTTATTATACCGTATTTTTTCTTTGTATCGTCTTGGTATATAACCAAGTAAATCGATAAAACATCCCTAAATTTCTATGTTTTATTATATCCCTAAGTTTTATTAATAAGGTTTGATAATTTAACGTGGGGACAAAAAACGATTTCTCTCCTTGTCTGGCAGGGAGGATTGCTCTTTTGGTCGAGGCTAAGAGCAAAATCCAGCATGTGCAAAATATAAGTTAAAATATATATTTTAACAATAAAATGTATAGGACCGCTGCCCTGGAAACCATTCATCGGATAACCAACTCCTCTGCCGCAGGTCGCCCCAAGTACCGCTGCGTTGGTGATTTTCCATTAACTGATTTTCTCGACAAAACACCTAGCACGGTGGTGGAAGGGATGGATTCATACATCACTACTGGATCCTCAAATTTTCACCCCAAACTCAAATGTTTTCCTTTTCAGAACTTCATCTTCTTTATTTCCTTGTAAGATCCTCCACATAGTTTCCCCAAAGATGAGAGAGGCCCTGAGGAAAATTATTTTCTTCTCATGTGTGGAAGTTATTAAAAAAATTCAAATAATTGAAATGAAACTAAGTACCTACATGTGCACCTCATCCTAGGTGTAAGAGCGTTAGTAATAGGCTGATATTAAGTCACTACCACTAGAAATCGAAAGTTGTTTGAAAAGACTTTAGCCATGTATATTGATTAGATCTAAAGAGCCAGGTGAATTATAAAATCCGTCATTCCTTTCTCCCCCCATTACCATCTCAGAATTGCACAAAACTCCTCAAATAAGGGGTGCCATAGATCCACAGAATCCCAACAGTTGGAACTCTATTGGTTTATAATTCAGGACTGCATCATATTTCTGGATTAAAATGTTTAAAAATAATCCTGAAAAGAATATTACAAGTATTTCTGTGTACAAATCATGAATTTTAAAATCTGTTTAAAATTGTGTAAGACTACTATTGATGTTACCTCAAATCGTTTGTTAATCTTCCCCCAGCCGACATTTAAATTTAGAATTATCGTTGTCTTTATAATACAATCAATCAAACAAAGTCTTCCAGACCCACATTGAACTGTCATTTCATTCCTTTGTCTCCGCTTTCCATCGCTGCGGGGATCATACACAAATAATGCCGAGAGACGGAACTCGTTACGGATCGAATAAGTGTGATATTCTCCAGTTATTTTACTTTGCATCAGCAATGTGATTTATTCAGTTTCCAGTTTCTCTTGTCGTATTCATACATTATTTATTATCGTGGAATCCAATTAGTTTGTGTACAGTTAATACATTTTAAAATCAAATAAATTGTATCCATCGTTGAACTATTTTTAAGTAGGTAAATTGCAAATATGTAGTAAATTTTTTTAACACCTGGCGCAGACCCGTGAAAAATCGTGGGATAATAAAATTGCAGGATTTAAGAATCTGAAAGCTGTGTTTAAAAAATATTTCGCTTACCAAAAATAATTGAGGTGATCAGAAATTTACCATTCAAATGCACACTAAAATTTAGATTTAGATCTGTCAAAAATGTAAACAAACGAAATACAATTTTCAAATTTAGAATTATTAATATTATTTATTAAATTAAAATACTTCCTTCGAGATTCAAAACTGGAGAGGGCTGTCACAAAGCCGAGATGAATGGAGGAAGAGTCTTGAGGAGGCCAAGACTTACCAGGGGCTGTAGAGCCAAGAGTGATGATGATGACGATGAAACTAAAATTATTTTGGTGCCCTGTTTATCGTTTATTTGATGTGATTTAACTTGTCGTCATAATTTTTTAAATTAAAATTAATTCAACTTTAATAATTTTACGATTTTAGTAGGAATGTATGCATCTAATTAGAACGAGGGTGGCAGAACTAAGGGGAAACATCAACAATTCCAGAAACGTCCTCATCATCAAATCCCGCCTGACTTCAGAATCGAGCATCGAAAAACATCTGAGAAAGATATTGGCCATTGGCCCCTACATCCCTGTTACCTTCGATCCGATGCACCCAAAACGCGTGCAGATATCAATTAATGGTTTTATTATTTATTCATATTTACATTTATGTTCTGGTGATACTAGTCTCTTCTGTGTTTCATTTTACTTTTATTCTTATTCATAAATATTAAAATTAATTCAACTACAATAATTTTACGAATTAGGCAGGAATGGTTCATATCATGCATGTATGCATCGACAACTGAAATTGGTAGGTATGTTGCATGTTTCATTGGTTTTATCACTGTTTTTCGGAGACTTATCTTACTGAACTTTTCCAGTCTTTTTTAGGTGAAAACTTATTTAGCACGGCTGTGATGATGAAACTCGATGAAAAGAAAAAGCGACAAAACTAAAAAAGAGACAAATACATACATCTACAAGATTTAGCCTGCGAGAGAATGAGATAAAATAATCGGTCTTCTATTTGTGCGGTGCTTCGTAGCCTCCCCACTCTTGTCTGCTTTAGTTTTCTGAAGATTTCACTTCTACCGCGCGTGAACTGTACACTTGTAATTTTCATTTAAATATGGAATGGCCAAAACTCACCAATCAAGATGTGTGTATTCTTCATATGCATTCAGATTTTTTGCATCATATTAAAAATAAAACTGGCAGAGAAAGGATGAAAGTATACGGAATGCTGTAGAAATAGGATCCTTGAGACGTGTGAACATAGAACTATGTACATGATAGCATCAGAAATGTAGTGGTTTGCAAAGGATGGAAGGCTGATGATGTAAGTAACGAGTTAAAATTAAGAATAGGACGCTCAGATGGTTTGAGAATAAATGCAGCTAATAGTGAGTTCAAGGAGAATAATATAATGTATTGAGGAAGATATGGCACGATCAAATGAACCAAATTCTTTAGTCGAGGCATGTTAAGAGTCAGAATAACAGAACGTAAATTATTTATTTATCACATAACGTGCTTGCTTTCGGAGTGTCAGGACCTAAAGCCTGGAATGAACTGCCACACGAGTTAAGAATGATTACAGATTTAGTGGAATTTAGAGCTAAACTAAAAACTCATATTTTCAGACAATCGTATCCATAAATTTAAAAAAAAAAAAAAAAACTTTCACCTTCAGCTTCACGGCTCGCGACATAATAAATAACTAATTTTGTAAAAATAAAGCAAATTCTTTCAATTCTCCAGTCTTTCAAAAAAATATTAACTCAACTTTGGCATTAATCTTCTTATAAATATAAATGTAAAACCAACAGTGATGAGGGTAGCAAAGGTAAAGTCATGCAATGTCCAGTGTTTTGAATATAATGCCCTCCACGTACAAAGTCGTATCTTTCCCAAGCATAAACTTTCTAATAAAGTGTGTTTTATGGAAGTGACCAGCAGGTAAGTATGTTATTGTATCTATCTGTAAATAATAAAATTAAATAGAACCTAGGAATTTATAATGAATTGTAAAGCGCCCTTGAGGTGATTTTTCACAAAAACGGCGCTCTACAAAGTGTCCAATTATTATTATTATTATTATAACAATGACAAAAGATTGTAACTGCCGCAGTTCAGTTGTACGTAATAAATACTGAATAATTTTTACTATGCAGTATAGTCCCTAAAAAGGGCGTTAATAAATAAATAAATAATACTTCTTCAAATTTTGCAAATTCACTTTGTGGCACCATTTTATTAATTAAATAATTAAAACACTTTGTTTTTATCACAATAATCTTTATTTAAAAAGTCGACATGTTTCAAGAACGATGAAAGTCGACATGTTTCAAGAACGATGTTCTCTTCATCAGGACATTATATAACATCGTTCTCGAAACATTTAGACTTTTTAAATAAAGATTATTGTAAAAACAAAGTGTTTTAATTAATAATAAATAATCGTATGAGTATGAGCATAGGTTTCACTCCGTAAAAACTCACTGCGTTACTCCATACGTACCAAATTAATCCATTATCTATTCAAAATGATGAATATGTATACGCGAAACGTAAAATACTTGGAAGAACTGCTAGATTCGGGGGTCAGAAACTGGTTGTAACAATTTTATAACTGTGTTAATAACACATTTATTCGAAAAAGGCTACAATATACGAGCGAATTATTTAAAAATGAAATCGGTTTTCGAATAAACATTAATTTCATCCGTGCAAATTACTTTATCCATTAAATCCATCGATACCTGCTTTAAAAAAGAGCAAAGTACCCATAATGTTTTTCGGTCCCTATCGCCCTTCGCTAATTACGTATAAGTTCCTTTATTAGATATTTGTAATTGATGCCTTATTGACTAATTAATTTGTTCTTTGTTATTAGGTTTTTTTTCCATATTGGTTTATTGTCATCAAACCACTTATCCGGGAAGTTTTTCATTGGCTGGCATTTTAAATATTTTCAGTTCTAAGACGAAAATATTATTATGATTATTTGTCAAGTTACACTATGAACGCATAAAAATCTCAACGGGAGTGTAAAATATGGTTTCATGCCAACTGAAAATAAAGTCAACTCAACACCAGTGGCAGCTAGCGACTTTTGGATGTGCTAGGGTGCTAATATTTAAAAATATGCATTATGGATGGTAGGCGAAAAAAAAGTTCTTTTAATAATGCCATTTTTTTTCAATTTCAGCACTCTAGCTATACCCTAAAGTCACGAGCCGCCTCTGCTTAACACCTCCTTGAAAAGTCATTAAAAGCTATGAAAAAAATAATTTTAAATTAACCGATAACCCTAACCTAACGTAACTTATTTAACCAATTTTTTTTCACTCTAAATGACTTATCTGAGATGGTTTTGAGCTGGTTTCTTTCCGAGTTGTCCGATCACCATAAATATATATGTTTACATTTTAGTGCACAAATTAATTATGATGTTTTTGAGTATTGTCTCGGGTCTATATAATATGTTTTTTTAAACTCTATGCCATACTAAATTTCGTTTTTAATCTACCATATTCAATAACAACACTATTTACATATTTTGTTTACTATTTAAAATAAAACTTTATTTCGTCATCTTTGAAATAAATTTTCTTTCTTTTTTCTTTTTTTCTTTTGTCTTTTAACCATGTCGTTCCAAAAATATACTCGTATCACATGCTTCAAAGTACATGCTCTATTAAAACAGAGCATGTACTTTGAAAAAAAAGGACAAACTATGATATTAAGTTCCAAGGTAGGTACTACACAGATGTGTACCTTGAAACAGTTGGTCGATGATATCTAAATAGTGTATTTATTATGCATTCATTTGAATTACCCACGGACGTACAAAATATATGGACTTGCCCTTACGTGATAAAAGCGTGTTATTTCCCCCTCCCATTGGAACCATTTTTCGGAACCGGCTGGGCTTGCGTCAGCCTCGCGTTAATCTAAAAAATGTGACGTCATCATTCTTGTCCGGACCAGTGTCGAGCTCTTATCGTTCATTTTACGCACGGACTGAACACATACTATGACATCGAGATACATAGCGACGCGAAACACAAAACCGCTGTTTACTGGGGTAAGTAAATCATGAAACATTTGTAAAAGTGTCTACGGAAACAAAATATTCGACTATGAAAATACTCAGAACCTTACTTTGCGAATTTGGACTTGACACATCTGTTCATAACGTGGCATGCAATTCGCGCTCCCATATAAAAAGGTTTATTCATTCAAATGCAGATTTTACTTTCAAGAACTAAATGGTGATATTATAGTGCGAGGTGCCTATAATACTGTTAGATTGGTTTATTGGCGAATCACAAGTCTCTTTCCTCTCTTCGTCCCGCCATAGTTGGTTTTTACCCCTCATCTGTAAGTTCTCGTCTAGCTATTTGTATGTCTATGGAATTCCCCATCGCCTGTAGAAGTATAAATGTGTATCTTCATTTGGCAACTTTTACCTACAATTAACACAATAAATGCTAGAGAGCATAATGTTCAAATGAAACATCTTCCTCTACGTACATTCATTTAAAACTTAAAGTACGAATTAATAATTATAACTAGTTCCTTCAAAACTGCTACACCGTTTTGTTAACTTAAAAGTTATTAATTTATATTGCATGACTTTCAAAGTTGGTTGCAATTAAGTTGAGTTGTTCGGGTTTGTATTCAGTTGCCAAGCAAGAATATTCCGTGCTCTTTTATAAGACCAAGATGATATTAAACCTACTAATTAAATTATAATTAAATATTGATAACCGGGAAACGAAGTTAAGATGTTTTATTTTACTTTTTTGGATTCAAATAGTAAGCAAAAAACTTTTAGAAGATTAAACTTGATTTTAAATAAAATTGTTTTAGAGCATCGGTAAAGTTTTCAGGGAAAATGAAAAACATTAATGTATTTCACTACATATTTTTTAGAAATTACTTATGTCTTATACACCTGCATATTACGAGCATAACATTTTAAGAGTGCTGTCTGCGACTAGTTGGCGGCAAATTATTGGGTTTTAGCGAGTTCCTATCTAAATGCATTATTGAAATCTATAATATTTATATAATATTCTGACGAAAATTCCATTTTAATCACAATCTTTACCAACATTTTGATCCCATACCACTAACTTTATGTAATATACTATTTTCTTTCAAAATTACATTAAAATAAAATATAGTCATGTGCACTGTTGGATATTTATTAATATCAACAGATATGAATGTTTATGGATATTTATGCTATTAAGCGCTCTACTTAGCTTACTTAGTGCTGTCTTGTATATCTACATGTGAGCTCTGGGCCCAATTTTCAAAAGAGAACACTGGAAAGACTTCGAGTGCAGTACAAAAATGCATACCTTCGATGTTAGGACTCCACATGCACTACACTGCCTACGCGATGTTCACGGAAGGACGAGTTCCTGGATTTGCTAATTAGAATGAGGGTGGAAGAACTAAGGGGAAAGATCAACAATTCCAGAAACGTCCTCATCGTCGAATTCCGCCTGACTTCAGAATCGAGCATCGAAAAACATCGGAGAAAGATATTGGCCCCTACATCCCTGTAACCTTCAATCCGATGCACCCAAAACGCGTGCAGCAATTAATGGTTTTATTATTTATTCATATTTACATTTATTCTCTGATGATACTAGTCTCTTCTGTGTTTTATTTAACTTTTATTCTTATTCATAAATATGTTCTTTCTTGAACCCCAAGGTGTTATGTCATCAAAAAAATGCTATGAATATGAATAAAATATTATTGTTAACCCGTTTTAGCACAGGAGACCATATTTGTCCCAACGGACATGGGTCTCGTATTAAAAGCTGTAACTCCCTAACTATCATAACGAGAAATATGTTTTAATCGATACTAGAAAGGGAAAACATCACGCTTTGTATTCCGTTCAAAAAAATAGCAACAAAAAAAAAACTGTACACTTTTATGTATACAAAGTTTTGAATAACAAATTGAAAAAAAAATTGAAACTTCGGAAAAGTCACAAAAAATTGAGAACACAATATGTATTTATTATACATTTATCTATTAAATTATCAATGTTTTTGTATTATTTTGTTATCAGTACCATTTTGAAAAAAAAAATTATGTTGGATGCAAAATTTTTATAATTAAAAAAATATATGTTTATTTTGAATTATATATTTTGAAAGCGTATTTAATCACCTTTCTAAAACAGTTTTGGTTTTTGAATGTGGTCAAAAATATACCAAATATTTGCATTTAGTTGTACAGCGAAAATATTTTGAACATCTGAAAAAAATGACAAATTTTTGATGACCGGAAAAATGATGACAAAAAAATTCTGCCCTCATTGACAAACCTTCATCTTTTTCGGGGTAGAATTAATACTTAACCTAACCTAACATGAAAAATTAAAACAGTGAGTTTCCAAAGTTTATCCTTTCCTGATATCAGGAGTAAGCTGATGTGTGCAAAGGAAAACTTTTTAAAGGGACGGCTTGACGTGATTCTGCGGGAGACGTTTACTTCGTATGCTATCTCATTCATATCGGACGTAGGTCAAGGGGGGTTTCAACTCTCAACCGCTCCTGCTGATTCACATAAATACTTATTTGATATTCGGCCAATTTCATGGGAATAATGTAATTTATAGAATAACAAAAAAATAAATAAGTACAAGCGTCCCTTTGAATCGTTTTATTTAGTAAGTAGGTAACGGAAGAAAATAATCATTAACTTATTAGACGCTTTTATAATTATCGCGACGATTCACGGTTACGGTACCTTGAAGGCAATAAACATAAGTTACTTATCGTTATAATGCAGCAGCTCTTTCTTACACATAAAAAATGGTGAGACGAAGATGAGACTCACAAAATATTTGAGACTGTTTCTTTCAAAATACTACTTTTTCCTTCGGAGGAAACAGATAATATCTTACTACGGCTCTACGATTGTACCAGTCTACGGAGACGTCACGGTGTGGTGTGTGAGAGAGATGCAATGATTACATTTTTTTCCATTGGATGATATTGACGACCGGCGTAGCGCAGCGGTAAGACGCTTGACTCGCACACCGAAGGTCGCGGGATCGAATCCCGGTGTGGCAAATAAATTGAATTTGATTAATTTGTGTTATTTCACAATTTATTCATCTAAAATAATATGTAGTATATTTGCGGCACTTTCCAGAGTGGAAGATACTCCCTGTATCGCCCTGGTGTAAGACCACCATTCAGAATTGAAACGTTGCTTGAAATGGCATTAGCCGTGTTTGGTGACCAGATATGAATAGCCAGGTATTTCCTCACCTTCCTCTTCCCTATCTCCTTCCCCTCCCCACTACCCACAGCCTCACAATATACCCCGATTGGGGATGTCATAGTCTCACTGGCTTCAGACGGGAGCAGTTGGGACTCTTGTGCGGTATTCATTTAAAAAAAATATATTGATTTTGAAAGAGCTACATCAATATTAGGATAAGGAACGTATGTTTATTGCCTTTTTATGCCGTCACGGTAATAATAAAAGCGCACATTGACTATTTTTAGGCAAAAAATATTCATAAAAATTTAAGTAATTTTGTACCACCTAGTCAAATGGAATTTCGATGTCACGATGGCATTTCTTATCGAAATTACTTATCCAAAAATCGATATATTGAAAATAAAATATTTCGCATGGTTTGTTTTAAAATATTTGTTTTCATTACAGAAATGTGTTCAACGTCCTTGCGTAGAAATTCTAAAAATATATTTGTTATTCCGTTGTTAAAGTTGTTTGGAATTTTATACCCAGAAATGATCCCCAATATTTAAGTATTATTGTGTATTGAGGTAGTTTAAACTACATTCATTTAAACTAATATGCAGAAGGTAACATTTCATTTTGTATAATTATATTTTTACATAGCATCCTTTTTTAAATGCATTCTTCTGACTTTCAGGCATTCCATCATACATCATAGTCCTCTTTGCATTAGGTGGTTTTGTGACTATGTTTTTCTTATATGCGTCTATTTTATGTTTCTAGTTTCATAATTATGTATATCTATCTCATTTCATTCTAAAGTATTTTGGCGTTTGATTTTTCATAATTTTACTTTACAAAAATGAACACATTAAATTAGCGGTCTCTTTTTATTACAATCCAATTTAACTCCTCTCTCATTTCATTAACTCTTGCATACTTGCCGTTCCTCAGTCTACATCTCAAAGCGCTGTTCTGTGTAACTTTTAGCTTGCTTAAGTTTCCTTCATTGGACAAATATAACATCGTAGTGCAGTAATCTACCTACATTTGGAGCTACTATAGATTTAAAAATAAGCTCTGTACTGTTTCCACTTAGTTTATTTCTTAGTCTTTTAAGAAAATTAGCTTTTTGTTGATACCTTCTTTAGCACATATTCAAACATTGCTGTGAAAGTTAGTTTTGAATCGGACTTGTGACACCGATGATAACAAAAAATAACACTTTTTTAAAGTAAACTAAGCTGTTGTACAAAATGCTCTTTGCATTCGACAGGATTAAGCCACGTCCATTACGTGATCTCCAAAATGTGTTTTCAACGCTCCGCGCTCTGTTAATCCACAGAGGCTTTTGATACCACTTTTAATTAATTGAAAATTGTTTGATATTTTATTACGTTAATCTACAGAATAAACCATAAAAACGTAGTTAAAAATCATTGCTGTATAACAAAATATTTTCTATAAAGTTAATCCCCTCGCCGTAAATATGAGCATCATTTTGTCAAAATAAATAATGATTTACTGAACGGGTTCATCACGTTGGCCAACGATTTCGGTGATTTATAGAAACACCCTCCATTAGTTATTGTGCGTTCATAACTTGCTCTTTATTTTTTCTGACAGAGTGTGACGGAGATGGTTGCCATGGGCCCCGTTGGAACATCCCTTCGCGGCCACGCTGCGTGTAATAGTGTACATTGTATGGGCTGGCGGGGTAGGTTAGCAAAACGGAAACTGTGAAACATGGCATCGAATTTGCATATTCCGAATTTCAATTGTGCGTATGCAAATCGCTGAAAAAAAGTTATTTATATTTGAGTTTGTGATTTAATTTTTTTTATGTCGGGACGCCAAATAAATTCGACTGTCAGACTCTAAGTGCTAACATTTCACATTTTTTATAATTAACATTTTATATTACCGAAATGCGACATAAATCTTCTTTACATAATGTCACGATACAATTATGAGATAATATCATACCAAGCACAAGGTACATTGTTTACAATGGAAAATGAGACAAAATAAGCACAACTTCTCATAATAGGTAGTTACTCCTGCGATAATGAACATGCAATTTGTATTCTAAAGAAATCCATTAGAATATTATTTTTCTGACAATTTCTTCCGAAATTTAAATTTATGTTGTAAGGAAATTAAAAAGAAACCTTTTTTAGTTTATATATATTTAAATCTCGCGTCACGATATTTGTTCAAGATAAACTCCGTAACCGATTTTGATGAAATATTGCTTACTGTGTGTAATTTGGTCCAACCAATTTGGTTCATTAAATGTTTGTTATAGGAAAATGCTCTGTAATTATTTGTAATTTCCATAAGTTTCTAACATATGGCGATGTGAGTTAATTTATCGACACAAAATTTGGTTATCTAAGTTGGGTAACCATCCAGTAGATGGCGTTGTGTTTCGTAAGCCTCAGCAACGCGTGGCCGGGTCAGCTAATAATTTCTATAAATTTGTGGTATTTTAGAGGTTTTCCGCATCACATTATCTGGGGAATGTAATTAGAATGTAATAAATGTAATGCAGCTCTCACGAGTAATAATAAATGTCTAAAATAAAAATATTTAATTTCGAAAATATTATTATATTTCTGGTATTTGACGTAATAAATAATGTATTGAAATACCTACTTTCATATCTACTCATGTTTTATGTGCCTGATACGTGAACCTACATAAAAGTTTAATAACAAATCTGTTACGAAACGAAGACACGCCGATTGATTCGAGCCAAGTAATGTACCGAAATATGGAAACATTTATCATTATTCATAATATTCTACGCACCCCCTGAAAAAGTTTCCGAGCTTTCATCCAACGTAAAATACAGCCCTCGGCTTTCGCTATCATTATGTTTTTCTGCGATTCGACAAATCAAGAGGATTTTACCCTTGGAGCCCACTCGCATACTTGAATACTTACTCGAAGCAAACAGTTACCCTACTTGTAAATTTATTATTTTTGTGTTTCGCTCAACATTACTTACGCTAACGTGAACTATTTTAGAGTTGTAAGTTTAGTGTTTGTTTAGATAATCTAGAAACGGGGTTGAAACGATATCTTAAGACTAATGTAGCAATTTCATTCCAGTTTCCGTTTATTAGGTCAAATAAATTCGATGCCCCAGTGAATTCGCAAGCGTCTTTGTACGAATATACCGTCGCTGTACGGCCAAAACGGAATGAGAAAGTACGAGTATACAGGAGAGAGATTTAAAGATTAACGATTTTTCTATAAGTACTTTAAACATTTTCTTTGATAGAATTGTAAATATGATGGTGAAAAATTTATGTTAATTTAACCAATACCGACACTTATTATATTCAAGTAGATTTCTTAAAAGTTTATTGCAGACATTTTGGGGAAAAAAAAACAGTCTGTTGATCTGCGGAGCGATTAAGACCGGGAAGCCAGCGGCCGAGAATTCAAATTTCGTCGGAAGATGGTCTTGCGATCATACTCTTGTAATTTGTACAGGGCGGTTCTGATGAGAAAGATTAATTTTTCTCCTTATCAGCATTTTTGAATAATAATAATTTTCATTCATTCATAACTTGCTTTAATTTGTGCCCTCATCCATGTGAGCAATAAAAATTTAAACAGTGAAGATAATTTTTTTTAAATTATGCATATTTTGTAATTATTTTTTGATTTTATAATTTTTCAGTAATATCTTAGCAAATAAGTATGCAAAAAATACGAAATATATGTTCTTAAGAATGTAAATAAATAGAGAAACTTTAGCATTTTCGTCATAAAACACGTCCTTGGATTTTTTGATGATTTTATTTAAACTATGATTAAAATTCCGAAAAGTAGCTTTCCCAGATAATTTATTATATTATTTTACTGTACGGTTATATGATTTGAAATGTATGTTATATAATATAACATATCTTTTAAAAATTTAACATATCTGCTAACGACCAGCGGTATAACCTTATTATGTTAAAAATAAACTTAAAAAAAAAATGAAAACCTAGCTTTACTCGATAAAGTAACAATCTTTCGAAGTCATTTATTTTTTTTAGATAAGACTCGATACGTCTTGAATTTGATTTAGAAATGACATTTTTCCAATGTGTCTGGTTATACCCTCGATATTTGGCGAATTAACAAAGAATTAAAATTAGAAGAAAATATAAGCGAATTTAACCCTAAATTACCAAAATATGGGATTGATTCATACTATTTTTTGAAATGATATATATGTATTAGGATTTTTTTAGAATACAGATATGTAACTAGGTACCTATTAAAAAAAACACAAGTAAATAAATAATAAATATTCACGGAAGGAAAAGTTACTTTCATCGAATTTTTTTCAGTTATTCTTTGATTAGTACAGTCATAACTCAAAACGTATTTATATTTTCAATCATTGAAAAGCTAACGTTAGTTAAATTAAAAAAACAATTATTTGAATTCATATATTGGTATTGATAAAAATAATGTTTAACACCTAATTTTAAAAAACGGCGATTTATCGCCACGAAAATAAAAAACAGTTAATTTTGATTACTTCTTTTTATTACATCGGTATTTGGTATTCAAACAAACCTTTTTAATGAAAAAAAAAAACGTTTTCATTATATATGATTCGATTTAACAGTATCCTGAAAAAAATATTGTATTTTTGGTAGCGCAAAAATAAAAGCTTCTGCTTTCCTGAAATGTTTGCGATTAAAGTAGAAAACAAAGCCCCAACAATATTGAAAATGAAAAATATTTCGACAGATATGATTCCTTGACTCAAGGATTTCAATTTATTTTATGCGCTATGCGTAATAAGTCGGTGTATTTAATATGCCCAACAACCCAAGGATATTTGTTTTGTGGATTGAATTAGTGAAAAAGTTTCATATTTTTTTTGTAAATCGAATCACGTTTCAATCAATAAGCCCAAAAGATAATCCAAATTAATGCCGTGTATTTATTTATTGTATTTGGTTCGGGTATATTGTCTTCGAAAAGAAAATTTTATGTTTCTGGTGATGGCTGATTTGACGTCGTTAAGTGTGTAATTTTTTTGCAATTTACGTGAAAGGTATCCTTACGAATTTCATTATTTTACCTTTTCCCGTCTTCATACTTAGAATTAATAAAGTATATTTGTATAAGTAAGATATATTTATAAACATGGGTATATTTTCTGTTAAAAAAATAAATAATCCCCGCGGCATATGTGTGGTAACATTAGATATGACCGTGTGTAAATGTGACGATTGCTACGGATGTCAGGCCAATGTAAATGTTATATGTAAATCCAAATATATTATATGTTACCAGGTTAATTCGGTAAATCCGAATACAATCATAATAATAATAATAATTGGACAATTTGTAGAGCGCCGTTTTTGTGAAAAATCACCTCAAGGGCGCTTGCCAGGCTGCCAGGTTACTTCTTCTATGTATATTGTCTGAAAAAAATGTATGTATAAATATATTTCTTCATTATACAACTTAGTTTCAGAGAAAATAGAATTTTTTTCTTTATGTAATTACATTTCTTAGGGAATAATATGAACTAAACCTGTCAATTTGTCTGTTCTGGAACGGGAAACTTACCTAATTGGACAGGCAAAACTTCCTAATATGTAATTTGTACTTTATTTTGTGTCTATCTATAATAAATAAATAAGTAGAATTAAGAAAGGGACACTTAGATGGTTGGGCTGAAGAGGCGATAAACGAAGAAAGAAGTGTGAATTAAATTGTATTATAAACGAAATCGGGGACACTCAAGGAAGACTCTGTGTGATAAAGTGAACCAAATACAGTCGGACGGGCAAGGTCTAGAGTCAGAAGGGTATGTGTGAGATGTGAGGCAAGGAGTATGCGCATAGATCGAGTTGTTTGGTGATCTATCCTCTCTGCCTAACCCTGGAAATGGCGTGATGTTTGGTTAGTTAGTTAGTGCGCATAGAATTATTTTGAATCTAAAAAATGTTATCCGCGTGCTGCAGGAGATATATCAAAAATGGAATTTTGGAAAAATCCGGCTATGTTCAACCAAACGTGTTCGTGTTCGGGATGATCGCAAAAATCGGGAACACAGTCACGGCACGTCGCTGTTTTACAGCTTTCGTAAGGTCAAGGCAAAGTCTGTAAATTCTTCATTGACGAGCACGAGAGACAAGTCTGACAAAGGGTATTTTACCAAAATAACTTTTGTCATTTCAATTTCATTTACGAATTTCGATCGTGTAATTTTTGGAAATCCAATATTTGACCATCAACCCACGCAAAAAAAATAGTATTTGATAGTAGGCAAATAATATTAAAAACTTTATTTATTAATACATCTTTAAGCACAGACATTGTTTCGATATTGATTTTAATTAAGTTATTACAATATTTGAACGATATTTTACCTCACTCGTAAAGATGGTTTCATTAAGGCATACGGCTGACAGATCGTTTGATATACATTTAATTAAATTTGCCTTTTACTTACAAATGACGCATCCAGAAGGAGTTATAAACAGAGTTATCAATGTCAGTTGAGACGATATAACAATATAGTGAAGTTAATACATAAATATGATTACGTAAAGGTCAATTATGGTTAAGATCCTAATATGTCTTCAGATTCATGAATGTAATAGGATGTTAAAGGATTAGGTACAATAAAACATGTTTCATGGCTAATTCCTTAGGAACAAATCGACGAAATTAAATCGTTAGATGTTGTCCATTTCCCAAAGCTAGCGTTATCGGCTGAGCAGGTGATTACCCCTAGTTTGTTAGGCTGCTTAACTTGAAAACGAAACTTTTAACGCCGTCGTGAAAATAGATAAGCAAGTATAACCCTTAGCTCTAGTTATTCGTGTCAAGTGCTGGTAGAAAATAGATTCTCGATTGATTGGGTCCGTCTGCCTTTGGAAGGGATTGACTTTATTGCCCTAATTTATGTCCTCGTACGTGCTCGGCAATGGAATGATCCCAGGTACAGACGCCCGTGATGTTGTGTCTTATTTATCAACGATTTTTTCGACCCTTTCTTAAGTTAAGGTGATGAAATATTCTTCAGAGCTAGCTGTGAATGAAATGGAGAAACGAACAATCCCAGAAAGATTACGAGGGTTTCTCTCTTATGTGTATTACTTAGACACTCTTGTGAGTTTTAACGATTATTTTCTGTCAAATCTAATAAAGTCAAATCAGTATAATCATCGTTATTAATAAATATTTCAGTTAAATATTGTAATATTTATAAATACTCCTCTTGTTAAGCAAAAGATATGATGATTGTCCTTTTTATAGATATATAATGGTGTGACTTCAGTCCCGAGTAACTGCACGTAAGGAAGCACATTGCATTTTAGAGTGTATAGTGAAGATTACATTAATATTCTTAAAATTAATAACTTTTTTTATGATACCCGAACTCAGTAAGGAAAGGACCACAAAAAAGAAAGCTTAAATAATTGGACTCGTCGATATTTAGTTAATACAAATAATCCGTATATAAAATAAGAGAAAATAATATTTTCATCAAATGAATGTAAGCAGTCTCCATTTAACGTTCTGATTCCTTGGATTAAATAACATTGTTTGTCGTTGGTAATAAACCAATTCGGCGACGACAGTAAGCAGCATTAATTATAATTCCACAGAACGGGGTAGTTGGAGCATTTCCCCACCCATAAGTAGAT
Organism: Limnephilus lunatus; assembly: GCA_917563855.2. Classification (NCBI taxonomy): domain Eukaryota; kingdom Metazoa; phylum Arthropoda; class Insecta; order Trichoptera; family Limnephilidae; genus Limnephilus; species Limnephilus lunatus. Next base: position 93,250,946 of record OU830595.1, on the reverse strand, counting down.
TTAAACAAACTAAATTTCAGCCTAAATGTTGAGGGCGTTAATCAGAGCAGGAAAGCAGTAAACTTCGTTGTTGGAAACAAAACAGAATTTGACCGCAGCATTTGTGTGAGCTTAACACATTCCCTAAGTTTGTCTGCGATGTATCAGGTATTTTCAATTTATCACTTCAATGGCAATGTTGCGCCATAGTATGTACAGTTGCGTCTTTGTTATCCTCCTTCTAAATTCATGGACACCATACAATTGTAGTTTATTAGTTACAAGATAAAATCGAAACACCTATTGTCAATTCTTATTTTCAAATAACTTATTTTGTATATGGTAAATTCATTTAAACATTTCTTTTTTACAGAAAAACGCTGAAGATAAATGGTTGAAAAAATCAAATCAAGTCCAGTAATCACGATATTTATCACATTTTAACGCTCATTTATTTTTCTTATCGACACTTTAAAGAAGCAAATTATGCAATAGTTCTTTAACGTTTTTTTTACATGAGCTCCACACAGGAGGCCCTGAGGAAAATAATTTTCCTCAGGGCCTATGTCATCTTTGGAGATGCTGTGTGGAGGATTTTTAAGGAAAGGAAGAAGAGGGGAGTTCTTTGAAGGAAAAGGGTTTAAGTGGTGGGTAGGAATCTGGGGTTCAGGGTGTCCAGGTCATCCGCCTCCAATACCTAGACAAACCTCTCTCCATGAAACGTTTTTTTCTTAAAGCACCATATTATCGAAAATTTAAAGAATTGAATCAAACAATACTACGTTTCGTTCTTTAATTGAATTAAAAAACCCCATCTTTTCGACAATTTGAAAAAGTGAATAAAAAAATACTACGTTTCGATCTTTAATTGACTTGAAAGCACGTCTTATCGACAATTTGAAGAAGTGAATCAAACAATACTATATTTCGTTCTTTAATTGAATTTAAAGCACCATCTTATCGACAATTTGAGGAAATTTATCAAATAATACTACATTTGGTTCTTTAATACAATTAAAAGCACTATCTTATCGACAATTTGAAGAAGTGAATCAAACAATACTACATATCGTTCTTTAATTGAATTGAAAGCACCATCTTATCGACAATTTGAAGAAGTGAATCAAACAATACTACATTTCATTATTTAATTGAATTTGAAGCACCGTCTTGTCGACAATTTGAAGATGTGAATCAGACAATACTACATTTCGTTCTTTAATTGAATTGAAAGCACCATCTTAACGACAATTTAAAGAAGTGAATCAAACAATTCTACATTTCGTTCTTTAATTGAATTGAAAGCACCATCTTATCGACATTTTGAAGAAGTGAATCAACAAAACTTTTCGTTCTTTAATTGAATTGAAAGCACCATCTTATCGACAATTTAAAGAAGTGAATCAAACAATTCTACATTTCGTTCTTTAATTGAATTGAAAGCACCATCTTATCGACAATTTGAAGAAGTGAATCAAACAATACTACATTTCGTTCTTTAATTGAATTTAAAGCACCATCTTGTCGACAATTTGAAGATGGGAATCAAACATTACTACATTTCGTTCTTTAATTGAATTGAAAGCACCATCTTATCGACAATTTGAAGATGGGAATCAAACAATACTACATTTCGTTCTTTAATTGAATTGAAAGCACTATCTTATCGACAATTTGAAGAAGTGGATCAACAATTAATAAGTGTTGTGCCGTATATATATGTAAATAAATAAATACTTTTCGTTCTTTAATTGAATTGAAAAGCACCATCTTACTGACAATTTTAAAACGTGTAGTAAACAAAACTGCATTCTGTATAACAATTAGACAATTGAATTGATAATTGAATCGAAAAGCACAAAGTCATTTCCACCATGAAATGACCTTGTCAGCGATGACCTGGAAAAAATACACAAATGGAAGAACAAACCTCATGCTCGCAGTGTTTGAAGTTTTTAATTAGACACATAAACGGGTTTATATTATTGTGTACCATTATGATAAAAAAAATTAAATAACATGTTTCACACCAATAAACAAACTAATAATATGGGTAATTTCTGTAATAATAATTAATCATCACAATTATACGAGTAGTTAGTAATATGGTCCATATTAAAGCGCTTGAGCTAGTTACTCAGATTCGAATTGAGTTATATCACTAATTACTTAATCTAATGGGCTACTTAGTATGGTCAAGTAGCCGATGAAAGGAATTCAATATATGTATGTTCTGACATGATGTACCTTCATACACACCCACTACAAACTAGCAGTGGCGTGCAGTCTACAAAAGCTGAAAATGTGTGCCTACCGAAGAAAAACGAACAATAAAAAGTAGAAAAAAAACTAATAAACTGGAATGAACCCTTGAGCAAAACGAATGTTTCCTTATATTTGTGAATATTTTCTGATTCAATTCTTCTACATTGATAAATTGTGACTATTGGTCTTGTAGCGCTTGCACTGGATGCTGTAAAATAGTAAGTTTTACTGCTAATTTGCATATATTACTGCTAGTAAGTATAACTAACAATTTTTGCGTAATTATAAAATGTTCGTTTTGAAATTAGAAACTTAATTTTATTTCTTCAATGTAGGTTTTACCATTTTAATAAATTATTATTTTTTTTGTTTCACAAACCATGATTTTTGCGATGCCGCGATCTGTTGAGGAAAAATGAATTAAGAAATTATTGAAAAAAATTTATTAGGCACCTGTGATTGTCTCGAACTTAAGAAGGAATTATTAATATATTCATTTTATCAATTATTGGTTTTATTTTCAAAACATTTGCTACTGCTACATAATACACCGTAGGGTTTTTTGCTTGCATTTACGAGTAGGTTGTCGTATAATTAAAAAATATTTTGACCAACTTAACTTATGAAAAATTATGGCACTCCAAATTTTAAAAAAAATCGTGAAAACTATACACAGCCCAACTTTGGTCACTGCTAACTACCCCTACTGTAATACTCATGAACTTATTATTAGTCTATAATTTTTTTATCGCTTTATCAATTGATTTTGCTTTTAGTACTTCCTACTACTTTAATTACATGCTTATATTTATGTTGTCATTTAATTAAAATATTCAACACCAGACAAGACTTGAAAAATTGCGATGGTCCGAATTTTTTAAAAATGTGTCTTCAAAAAAACTATTCTCAGCCGGCCTTTGGTCATGGAGCATTGCACGCCATTGTTATGTACCCCTACTCTAGTACCCTCAAGTGCCGACACATCAATCACAGCGGTCGGCGCAAATAGGCGTGATGGAAGGGGCTTATAAATGATTGTTTTATATTTTCATTTAAAAAGATTGCACAGTCAACCTTTTCATAGCATATCACTGGTTCATAAATAGTTTATTATCATTTAATAAATAAAAAAATTCAAAAACCCTAAAATATTCAACGCATTAAATAACGACATCAAAAGATCTGATAAAATTACTCATGTTGCATGCGGTGTCCAACAATGGATATCCGGAAAGGAGCGAAATTTCTTTAAAGATTTTCTTCAAAGAACATAGATTAGAAACATTAAAATAGCCGTAAAATATAACATCATTTTAATTTTTTTTTTTTTTTTACATTGAATACTTTTTACAATTTTCTTTTCCATTCATAAATTTAAACTGTTCGGCACCACTGATATGTCCGATGTACTCTACTGCCTTACTTGTATTTTGCTGAGACAAAAAATTGTTACAATAAGAATTCACTGCAGTGTTAATAGGTTCAACGTGTATCTATGTGTACAAAAATTACTAAAAATTAAAACCCTTTTTAGTTATTATCTATTTTAGGGAAATCAACAGTTTACAATTGGATTTACCTAACTGAGAAACCAATTATATATTTCCTCATCATACTATTACATCGTGTCTTGAAATTAAACAGTAATCTTGCAACTAAAAAAAATTATTTGTTCATATGAAACAGTTACTTTGTGATGAGCATTATTTTAAAAAGAGGTAAGTAGTACAAAATATATGTCATTAGCATTACATTACATATCAGTACATTTATGCAGTTTTGTACTCAATTAAAACATTTTTACTCTTGACGGAGTTTAATTTTTTTATATGTATTTTCGTCACAATTGAAAATATCTATACTTATCAGATAGAATGTTATTTTATTTATGTTGAAGGCTAAGCAAGCATTTTGGTTTGAATATGTTTTACAGTGTTTTTCTTTAAAAATATTACAGTAACGTGTGATTGTTATTGCACTGTACAATATGTAAAATCGAACACCATAATACGGGCATCAGCCTAGAATGGTGGTCGAAAAATCCACAAAAATGTAACTATAATATTTTTGCAATGAATAAAGAAAATTTAAAAATTAAAATTGCAATGAAGAAATAATTTACTTCTTGGGAGCGTGTCTGTAAACCCGTAGTTCGCTCTTTTATCCTTTTTTGATGAAACTGATTTTCAAATATCGATTTTTTTGTATACAGATTATATATATGTATACAGTCTCGAGCTTAGGAATCTAAACCTTTTTTGTACATTATCTACGTCTGATTTCTTATAAGTCAGTTTTTATCACCCTTCTAACTAAGAACTTTCTAAAGTGTTTCATATTATACTATGTTATTATTATACACTCTCAGTATTATCAGTATATCATAACTAAAATAAATGTGGAGATATTTAGAAACTTTGGAACCAAAACTAAAGTAGTCAGGCAAGAGCAGGTAAACAAAATCAAAAACCTGTTTTCAATTGAATTAATCTTAAAAACATCATACGTCTCTTTTATTTTCCATAAGTAACAATTTCTTCTCTACATTTATGTTTATGTGTGTATTTACACAATGTAATAAATATGATTTTTTCTTAATTGCGTAAATTAATACACAATATACAGATACCCACATTAATCAGACATTTTTTTCTCCTTTTTAACTGTTATGTACTTACTAGAGCGCAATGAACTTACTTTTATTAATTACTGCAATAATGTACAGTATATACATACATATTGTACATACCTCTTCAAATCACAAGTAGATGATTCTATAAGAAGAGTAATATAAAAGTCGCACATAATGATTTTTTTATCATTTTAAACACACGCCCATATGGTATATTTTGAAACCACAGTGAATAGTATGTACAGATACGAAATTGGGGATTTTAGAAGATTGATTTTTTAACGGTATGAAAAGATATAACAAAAAATATTAGGATATATTTTCGACACAAATGTTAATATTCGAGGCATTTCCGTATCAACGGAATAAACTAAAATCGTCCCAACGAAACAAGCAGTGAAAATCCGTTTCCGAGGTATTCCTATAAAACATTACGCATGTTTCTAGATATATACAGATACGCAGGTATACAGATATACAGATACACAGGGTGTCCCAAAACCGCGGATCAAACGAAGGGGGGTGACGGAGGGGCGGGGGGGGGGTTAAATGCAATCAAAATGACCCCACACGTGGTGAGCCGATTCTTAACCCTTTTTTAACGTAACATTGATTTCTGTGTCACGGATACGGATATGAAGCACCTACTAATTTAATTAGCTAGATACACATCATTTAACAACATAATTAGTGTTTTTTTTTAAACTGCATTTAATTATTAATAAAAAAAAAATTATGTGTATTTTAAAAAAACACACAAAAATTGATATGGCATTGAAAGTGTTAAGAATTGGACCACCACATATTTCGGGGTCATTTTGATTGCAGATGACCTCCCCTATCACACCATTTCGTTTGATCTATAGCTTACGGGATACCCTGCATAGCACAGAGATATTTTTCAACTCGTGAAATCCAGCATTGGATATCATAACAGACGTTCGTAATAAAGGAGGCGTCTACTAATATCTACAGGAATTCCAAAAACTGTACAAATCGGACTAATATCTATGAGAACCAAAGTGAAGATGAATATCCTCAGCACAAACTACTGACTAATATCTATGAGAACCAAAGTGAGTACGAATATCTACAGCTCAAACTGCTGACTAATATCTATGGAACAGGTGATGTCGACGAATATCTACAGCACTGGCAGAGGTTGGATCATAAATATATCAAATGGGTTGGATTTGCAATTATGTATAGCATATTGGCTTACGTAATATTGCGTATGCAGTTTAAAAAACTTAATTTATGTTAAGTTAGGTTAGGTTATGTTAGGTTAGGTTAATTTTGTTTAGGTTAGGTTAGATGAGGTTAAGTTAGGTAAGGTTACATGTAACGCAATATTACGTTATGCCAATATGTTATACATAATTGCAAATCCAACCTCTGCCAGTGCTGTAGATATTATTCGTCGACATCACCTGTTCCATAGATATTAGTCAGTAGTTTGAGCTGTAGATATTTGTTCTCACTTTGGTTCCCATAGATATTAGTCCGCAGTTTGAGCTGTAGATATTCATCCTTACTTTGTTTCTCATAAATATTAGTCAGCAGTTTGAGCTGTAGATATTAGTATCTGGAGTCCGTAATAAATGGTGTAGGTATATGTGGATACTAAATTAGGTACTTACCTACCTTCAACTGAGTTAGAAACGCAATTGCATTTTGAAATAACGAATATTCGCGTACTTTGTAGTTTTATTTAATAATTCCTGCACTTTCTCGCTAATGGGATTCACCCCTTTTTTAGCCCTCCTTTGTAAGTTGACTTCAATGCAAAGTTGGGGAATTATGGCCATGACTTTTATTGTGGTCGGACTCTGGCATCGAGGCTTATTGTGTCTATACAAATTAAATCGCACCCTCGCGCCTTTTAGCTGCTTCGATCACCACCGAAAGCTTTTGTCTTACTTGAATAATTGAAGGCATTACGGCGCCAAAACTGCGCGAATGTTCCAACCCGACGATTAAATGTTTGACTATTATATATCCCGCTTTATTCAATAATCGACCTACAAACCGCCACAGTGTTACTTTGAATAACCAATAATCATCACCATAATCGTCAAATTTATTAAATTTTAATTAAAATATGAAGAATTAAAAAAAAAATAGTGGGTAATTTACATAAGTTTGTGGGCTCTATGCTAGTAGGTACTCAGCCCCCTACCTACTGGTCGGCTGCTGCTCCAGCCAATTCAAAGATTAGAATATTTTACAGGTTCTTTCGTTTTTCACTTGTTTACTTTAGAGTTAGGTAGAAAATAGTTGAGATGACAGTTCTTACAATATAATAAAAAAATCCTAAAACTCTTTCAGTTTTTATTTATCACCACCTATAAGTTAATAATAATTGACGCCTTCATTTTTAATTATTATTTTTAATTGGTAAACTAATGTTTAAGACAAGATTTTTATGCATAGCACGAAGGGTAACAAAAGGGTTCCGTCGGCGGCATTTATCTTTTCTCGGGAGATTTTTTCAATGTTGATGAGTGTTTCAGGCTAATAATTGTTAGCCTTCATTTTTATTACAAAATGGCAAAACTTACACATCTTGCAATTAAATTAACTATTTGGTATACGAATGTAAATAATAATCAGACTGCAAAGTTTAGAAAATGTTTACTTATTTATATAACGCACTTAGGGCTTTTACAAACATAAAACAAGCCGAAATTTTACATAAAGCAGAAATATAACATATATCAGTAGGTACATATAACACAAATTAGTATGTAAGTACAATAAATCCTTTTCTGGTTGCTTTCTACTTAAATTATCTTAGACATTTGCACAAAGAAGTTCAACAAACATATAATTTTATTAATTTATTTTTTTAGTCTCGTTAAATATATTTTTACTTAGATATTTGTATAACATAGATTTACAAACACAAACTAGAAAATAAGACAGATCTTTAAAAAAAATTCGGTCATCATCCTGTATTAGACATCCAGAATTAAACAATTCCAGTATTTAAATCAGCTCTTTGCCATGACAAAAAATGTATTAAAGCTTTATGTTACAATATTTTTGAACTAAATAGGTATATCTAAAACTCAGATTATGTTTTCCCCAAATTTTGAATTCGTCTTATTAAGCGTAAAATATTGCGATGTTGAAGAAGTATTGTTACAATAATATGGTTGGTATTGGAATATACTCGTAGCTACTCAGAGGTATTTTGTAACGTCATTTAATAATTTTAAACAAACACATTAATTTACAAACAATTCTTCGCTCTGAGAGTAAAGTAGGTAACCATAATCTAGGCATTCTATAGGAATACCTATTCTTAAATTTACTTATAATTTTAGATTCTTTCAATTGGTTGTGAATGAACTATAATTTGGAGATCAAAATGGGGAAATATACTCAATTCTTTGGTAGTGACTTCATAGGCATAGCCAGGTTTTGAGAGGGGTGGGGCAAAAAATAAAAAAGTAGAGTAGGTACCGAACAAAAATAGACTTCTACAACATATTCATGCTTTAGGCTCTATGACTACAAAGAATATGAACGGAAGAAGCAAAAACTATCCGATGAAGTGCTGTAATTTTGAAAATGCGACTCGGTCGATAATCCCAGAGGTCGTGCATCGGCTTGCCAGGATGAGGATGCCTACGCCTACGCCTAGTGACTTATACAATGTTTAGATAGTTTTCATAGTATAAAAGTTTTTAAATACTCTTAAAATTAAGCCCAATATTTGCAAAGCTTCGTTGGATATGATTTTTACATACTTTATAAAATTTTGTTAAACAAGCAGAAACAAGCTAGCATAAATTATTACTCATATACTCGTGTTAAAAAATGTAGGTAAACGTCTCACAGGGCTCTTGAGATTATTTTTCACAAAAACGGCGGTAAAAAAATCGGCAAAATATTATTATTACCTCTGATCGAAGGTCTAGCCTCAAAACGTTTAACATCCGTAGTAACTCAATTTAAACTTTCTTTGGAAGACTCCCGCAGTATAAAATAACAATTTTTTTCGAACGCAATTTTATAATGAATGCTAATTTAGGTGATTACTAATAAGAAAAATTCATTTCGGGAGGTGAGTATGGGTAACGCCGCACCGGAGACCATTTATTGGATAACCAACACCTCTGCCATAAGTCACCTTAAGTGGTTCGCTACGGTGTATTAGCAGGGCTGCCCGGGTTCATGGGATGAGGTTTGGCAAGGTTTTGGCGGCCAATGTGTCTGCCCACCTGCTGCGTGGCGGGCCGGTTCGAGAGATACTGGTTGAGGAGGTCTTTTGACCTCTCCAGCCAGAATCCTTCGACCCATCGCCTTGTACCGCAGTTGAATGGATGAATTCGTACGTCCGTCACTCCTAGATACACTGACCGCAGATTCCTACCCACCCCTCATACCTATTTCCTTTTCAGAACTTCCTCTTCTTTCTTTACCTAAAAAACCCTCCAAGCAGCATCCTCTAAGATGACATAAGCCCTGAGGAAAATTATTTTCCTCAAGGCCTCCTGTGTGGAGCTAACGTAAAAAAATCGTATCGGACAATTTTTAAAATAGTAACACGGCACCGATATATCATAAGTTGTATGCACGATGCACAATATCTATTTTACAATGTTCTTGAATGTTTCTTGAATGAGAATTTTACTGTAGTCAGATAAACAAAAATACCGCCATATCGGCGTGTTGTTTGTTCCTCCCGTAAATCATATCCCTTCTCCGGTGTAATACGGCTCAAACAAATTGTTCTGTATGACCTCTGTCGAAGTCAAACAAGAGTAATAGCGCACTAGTTGAGTGAGGGCAGAATATGTAATTTTGTGAAAAAACACTTTCGCATTATGTGGGTATTTGGTATTGGCCTCCGCACATTTTATATCAAGGACCAGTTCAAAAATCGTTTGTGGCAAATATTGATAATGGTACAAACCCAGCGATGGGCTGTTGTGAACTCTGGGAAGCAAGCTTTGAAATGAGAAAATGTCGGCCGCTTACGCCGGTCAAAACTGTCAGGAAAATTGACAGTGTTGAAGCAAAATTGCATGTCGGAAGAGATATGTGTTGCATGTCATGATGCTGAGCGTGTTTGAAAATATGAATAGCTAACGGTTTTGAAGAAAAGGTTTTGAATAATACTTACATATATATCTGATTTCGGTTAATTCAGAAATAAATGTTTTTTTTCTCACTCTTTTAACATTTTTTTTACTCTCAAAAAACAACTGAACCGAGAAGATCTCATAAAAGGGCTCCTAATATGAGGAATTATTCGTAAAGGGTTTGAGCCCCAATTACACTTAAAAATGTTTCCGCTTCAGACCGTTTTCTTTGTGTCAAGGCGCCGGACAATATTCCTTCTTGGAGCCAACAAGATTCTCAGGCACGTTTATCACAGCTTTCAGAGGTAACATTGCGCCTCGTGATAGTGCTGTGCTTGTCCACACTTTAAGTTATGGCTGCTGGCGATGATAACAAACACAACTTCCATTCTCGGGTTTCTATTTTCTCCGTCCTTCCTAAATTCCGCATTTAATATTTTTCTTGTAGTAGAAGAGTACGGATTGCAAACACGAAGTTTTGTCGTGGAAAACAAGTTCTTTGCCTCCGCAAAAGAATATAATGACGTAAGTGAACCCTTTCACAAACGTTCATCGAAATACTGGCTTTTGAAAAGATCAGGTAGCAATTTTCTTTGTATAATATTTCTTCAATACCAACACGAATCTCAAAATATCGTTTTTGAAATATTATTAAATAAAATATCTCAATTATTTTTAAAAGATATGTTTACTATTCAGGACAGAATCCATTCCGACTAAAAGAGAATTCTATCACTTTTTAATAAATTTAAATTTGATGTAAAGTTATTTCTACCCAATTCTTAAATGTTTTTATTTCCATTTACGGAGTATAAATGGTAGTGGTTATCTAAATCTTTTCCTTTTTAAAGGTTTTCCGTTTTGCCTGAAAAGCGTTTTTGTTGAAAAATTTAACTTGTTCAAAATCTCAACTAATTGAAAACAAAGTATCTTTAGCAGAAAAGTACCAGACTTTTTTTATATTGTGATAAAATAATTAAATTTTGTGATCTCCTTTACCTTTCAGGTAAAAGTTTTTCTCTCGGATATCCGGGACTTTAACCCCCTTTGACCCTTACAATAGTACATCATTTGCCAAGAAGCCCGTCGGTTCGGTTTTTATATACTAAGTAGTTACCAGTACAATAAAATGTTTTACTTTTAGACCAAATTGTTTTGTATGTATTTTATTTCGCAATCATTTGATAATAAAAACAAAAGCTTTTTGCAATAATCTTTTATTCTTGCTCTCAAATCTTCTTAATGGTATTCTTTATCACATCAGTCTCGATAATTGTAAAGTTCGTCGTTTAGCGAAAGAGAGTACACAATTATTATTCCGTGTTGGAGTTTGTGATATACCCCTTTTCTTGTCTCTTCTTTTGAATTCTTTTCAATTTTACTATTTTTTAATTCTTTCATCCTTTCAAGTTTTCTTGAACTTTTCTTTTGGCTCTGATCGGTATCTAATTTTTTCTAAGGCTTTATATGTATGACACCGATTAGCCGATGATCGAATATATACATATTAAAAGTGGGAAATATCAATATATAGGAATAAACTAAGAATATTTATAAGTTTTATTAATGAAGACTAATAACTCCGGTTTTTGTTTGTTTGGTTGACAATTTTATTTCAGAGATTGCCATCTCTATTGATTTCTTCATTTGTTTGGTTGACAATTTTATTTCAGAGATTGCCATCTCTACTGATTTCTTGATTTGTTTTGTTGAACTGTTATTCTAGATTTTCCCCTCCCCAGGTTCAACTCTTTGATACAAATTTTTTCTTTCCCGTGATTTTTCAAAAGTCTCATGTAAATGTTTGACACTTGTGAGGTTTTTATTCCCATAACTTCAAATGTTTTCATGTAATTCCTCAATTCATTTTTATACTACTATCCCGTGATTTTTCAAAAATCAAATGTAAATATAAACGGTAATTTAATCTTCTTGTTAATTTTTCAAATCATATTTCGCTGCTATCCCGTGAATTTTCCAAATGTTTCAAATAGATGATTTATATATTTTTTTTGTAAAATAAATACTAATTTCATTTTAAATAAATTGTTTTAAAACTTTTGTATTTTAATATCGTAGTAATGTTAGCCCGAAGCAATTAAGGAATGTCAATTGTTTATTTTACCTTTGAATTGATAAACAAATCGTCACTGACTTCGTGACCCACTAACCCAATAACATACTTTCTAATAAGTACATGGAATGACACGTGTTTTTTTTTTGTTTACACTATGCATTCCAAAACAATTTGCCCTAATTGGAGTTTTATACGTATATAAATGTGGTTTATATTCTAAATACACATATACATACATTACTTATATAGAGATAATTTCGCATAGGAAAAGCTTACATAACCTACATATTTTTAATAAATTAAATATAAGATATATATATATATATATATAACTCTATAAGAACTCGGAAATTAATCAAGTGTAGATATATTTGAAAGGTAGGTACCTGTGATAGATATCACCCAAATTCAATATAAAAGATGTTTTGTTTAATTAACCTCTTTTTTTCTGGGAATATAAGTATATATATATATATATTTACCCATATATGTATAACATATCAATATAAGCAGATGTAAGACATATATATGTCATAAACATTTAATCATAATTGTGCAATATCTCTCCGAGATATTTTATTTCCGGAATATATATATAATTACATATACATACATACAAGAATAATTCGAAATACATATTTACATACATTATTTTTAATATACATATATAGCACAGATTTGAATCAAGTAATATTTTGTCGTAATAATATAAATTTTTATACCAATGATCAGCTGTTCTTTGCCTCGTCCATGATTCTGAAAATATTTGTACTTATGAAAAACTTACCCCAAAATGTCAATTCCGGTCGGGTGCTACACGACCAACCCTTTTGTTTATATATTTTTTCTAACTAATTCAGCTATTGTCTAACTAAATCTAAATTAATCCTTTCGATTTATTATTCCGCTATTTTGTTGAATCTAAACGGAATTAATTGACGACTAATCTTTATTAATAAAAATGTATTTTATTTTCAAAACTCGTTGATTAACCTAACATTTTGTTAAATTAAATTTAACAAATTAATTCATGATTATCATCCGGAATAATATTATTTATTTTAACTTCCAGATTTATTATTATAATTATTCCATTGTTAAAATAACATTCTGCTTAAATTATAATTTTTAAGCAATAACCACTTCACGATTATTTAGGAAATAATAGATTTATTATTATTTAATCTAACAATAGATTACTACTTTGTGATAGAAATGTTCCGTTCAATCATACGTTACCTAGCCGAATTAACTCGATGTTAATTTTTTTTTTGATTAATGGGGTTCGGCAATTATTATTATCTGTTATTAAATTCTCTAAACACTATTTTTTTTTAATCGTTACACTTTATTATAAACTCTTTTTTTTTATAAACTTCTCTACACTGTTAACTTTTTATTATAATTAATCACTTCACTGAATATAATTTTCATAAATGATGAGAACGGAATTTAAATAATTATGATTTAAAGCCATTATTATTATTATTCACTGCTGTTATAAATTTTTTTAAACACTGTTGTTTTCTTTAAATTCCCTACACTATATAAACTTTTTTAATTATAATGACGAGTTGAATTTATTGTAAAACGATATAATACACTTTATTTAATTTTCAACACTCCACAGATTTAATCACTAACACCGACTATAATTTTCTAAGTCTCAGAATTTGCATCACTCTTTTAAACTGATTTTAATTCAAAATTTTACAAGTCCGAACTCTAGACACTTTGAAAACTTTTAATCATCGTATATGTGAACCACGTCCCGCAGGTTACTTGCACCTATTAACACTCGACGATTGACTTCAATTATTTCAAAGTCTCAAAATTTACAACACTTTAGAAATTTTCAACTAATAACCGTTACGTCACGTAACTTCCACGTTTGATAATCCGACGATTGGTCCCCGACGACTGCCGATCAAATGAAAAAATCATTAGTTTTATATGTACCTCCAGGACTAGAACATCTTAATTACGCGTTCATTGATTTTCTAATTCAAACTCTAACAACTCGAGATTTCATATATCAATTCTGTCATTTTTGTATCAACGTCTTAAGTCCGGCCTCCCTGATTTTCGAAATCTACTGTCTCTCCCGTAATATGTTTCAAGATTGAACCTGCCATATTATGTCAAAATTGCCCTGTCGTTCCTTTGTCTTCTGGTCTTACGAATTAAACTAAAATATCATGATTTTCGTATCCTTTTTTTTCTCAAAATATAATAGGTACGTCTTCAATAAACTGTATATAATTCTAAATTTGGTTTATCGCTACCAGAACACGAACAAACTCATGTCGAAATCTTTATTATGCATTTTCCAATTTCCATTTTTCTAAATTTCTCCGTATTTCCATGTTTCTATAAGAACCAATTCAATTTTAAACTGTATTGTCTCTACTTATGTCGGAGACTTGAATTTTCTTATTTTTCTTAAATTATATTTTATTTACGACGTTATTTTTATGATTTCTCTGCTTCATTCTTATGTCATTGTCCATAACTATATGATTAGTTAAACTCCAAGCCAAATTTATTATTTTCATCGATATTTCGGAATTTCCCTGAGTTTTCCTTACGGAATCATCTTTTAATTGTCTTTACTTCATTTTTTACCATCATTTGTATAATTTCCAATGTTTATCTTCTCTTAGAAAACTTCACCTTCTAGCCATAAATATTTTATATGCTGTTTTCCACAATTTTTATAGAAGAAAATTCCAATTTGACCCTGGGATATGTGTCAGGTTAATTGCTTTATATAAAAAACGTGTAGAATTGCGTCTCGTTTCTCCTTAAAATCCCATAAAGTATTCTCGTTGACACATGTTGATGCTTCGATTTCTACGTACTCGGTCGTAAATAAGAAATTAATATTAACTCGTTAAATTTTATCTCTTTTATCTTATCCAAATATTGCAGAAGCCCCATGTTAATTTGTATTGCCCCAAAAGCCATTAAAACTGTCTTAATCACCAAAACCCATGTTCAAAATCTCATTGTTTAAACAACAGAATCATGTGTGAGCTTGACAACCTTTTTTTACATCAATTGTCTCATCAACTTGCTCCATCGGCCATAGTATTTCCTCATAACAAATGACGTAAAACGATCCCTTCCTTTAAATTAATTTAACGTAATGCAACTAGAATAACCATCCTATTTCAAATATATAACGATATCTATTTAAACTCGTCTGAAAACGCAAAATTAAGTCGAAATCTTATATTGTTCAATAAACACTTCCGTTTTAATGTCCATTTTTTCCATTAGATTTTCTTTTCAAATCGTTTTCCTTGACTTTATTGCTTCATCTAAAAGTGACATTCCTAATTTCCATCGTTTTTCTTTCTTTTAAATAAAAAACGTACGTTTTCCTCTGAATCTGGCCTCCTTTTGTTCTTCACGTACTCGTTGTGCAATTGAATATCCCTACAGTAGCCTTTCCCACGTTTTTCAGGTCTTTTCTTTAATCTTCCCCTCCTTATATTTTTCTTGCTATTTTCTTGCATCATTTTTTTTAACATAAAATGGATTTATTTGTTCGTTAACTGCGGTTCTCGATTCCTCTATTGTACCGATTGCTTACTTTACATCTAGGGTGCACTTTACATCAAATGCACCGAGCATGGGACTGTGTTTATGTTAAAGCGTATTGATCTCTCAGGTTGATGACGATTTTTACCCCATAAATCTCAAACTTATTGTCTATTCCAAAGTTCATCTCGTTGTTTAAAATATGAATACGCCCTTCACTTTGTGATTGGCTGATCAATCTAAGTGTTTATAATTGGGTCCCTCTGTGTTCTATTTATCAAAACTTGACATGAATTTAATAATCAAAGATCTCTACTGTCTCCATGGCCCAATCAAACTTAATTCGCTAGGTGTCGCTAGTGTGTTGATTTCGTTATAATTCTAAAATATTATTTATTCATTCGTAAGGTGGAAGCTACGATATTTTCGTATCCACTGCGATTCATCACAAGTTATCACAATAAAACGGAGATATCCGGAATTTCATTTACTTGAGCTCATCATGGAGACAAAAGTGAGACATATTAATAAGTACAAAACGTTGTTTTATAAATCAGTGGTTTTTCATAATAAAAATTAAATGATACTTGTAAACAAATCTGTTCCTAAGGAATTTGCTCTTTTTACGGTTTGAGTTCGTAATCCATAAAGAATCATCAATATTCACAAAATGTATTTTATAACAAAATATTCCTTGCAACAGCCGTTAAACCATTATTGCAAAGTTGAACCAACATTCCAATCATTTTCACAAAGCGCTAATTTACGCAATGAAAGAAAACTAGTCCATATATTTTTGTGCTACGATGGGAAACGAACCCTTGTCGAATCGCCAACGATTCCAAAAGAGTTTTTCATTATTTTTTTCTCAGAAAAGCACGGTTGATCTACTCTCAGTCTGAAAAGCCTTAGGTTTGTTGAATTAATTTATCACTCTGTATTTTAGAGTAACCCTTCGCCCAGAAAGATGTCGTGACCTTTTTTTACAGTTTCCCAAAAGTCCTGGTGATATATTTTTTTTAGAATGTCGTTAAAAAGAGCTATTTAGGTAGGTACTTACGTACTTGTGTTCTTTTCAATTCCCTCGAAAATGGGGATGAAGGATATCGCATATAAATAAAAATATCATAATAACATGTATTATGCCTCCCTCGACAATATTTTTACTGGTGCTTTTTTGGTGTGACCAGTGCGCGAGATGTGCGTTTACTCGTATTGGTATATTTAGCTATAGCAGGCATTTTTTTTGTCTATCTTGATTATTAAACTAAAAACCTTTTCATATTTCAACATTAACATTATTGCTTTATTTAACACCTTCAAGTGTTACCTACCTATTCTAATATACATTTTAATATTCTTTACGTGACGTAACAAACACAATGATTTCGAAAATCCAGTTTTATTTTCATTCGAATTCTTGCTTAGGTTTGTAAAATTTCAATGTTTTCAACATACCATATATTTTATACGGCACGACGTTATTAAAATCTTTATCTAAAAATGAACAAATTATTTTACAACTCACACGAAAACAAATTCAATTTTATTACTAGGTACTGAGTAAATGAATTCAGTGTTATAATATATTTATGTTCCTTCAACATAATTGAAATTAATTAATTAATTTCGTAAAGGATGTGATATTAAATAAATGATAGTTTGACTTTCGTGGTTTTTCTTATGGAATGGCATATTTTAGTTTTGGTTATTGGCTGGAGAACGTCTCCACTCAATAGCTTCTCTTGTTGCCTGGTCCCCCTTGAATACGGACAACCTTAATTACGTCACGTTCCTCTTGATCATTTCGGAGGATTCCAGCAACGTTTTGGTTTCGGAGATTTATGAAGACGTATTAATTAAGATCAGAGTTGTTTTTCCTCATGATAGAATCAAGCCAAGCTAAATATTTTCATTGAATTTCGAGAATCCACTCATCAATGTCAAGATTTGTTATTTGGTAAAATAAACGCAGCATTTAATACATTAAAATCACAATTATTGCTTTCAAATGGTAAATGCTATAGACGCTTTTGAAATGCCTCATGCGTGTTGAGAAAGGGCCTACCATTAAATACAATACCATGTCAAAGAAATAAGTAACAGGCCTTCCCTTTGTAACGATTAGGAGAATGAAATCTGATACATCGAATGTACAAATCAATTTAATTGACGATTGGGTACGTACTTATATCCATTCTCTAACAAACCATTCATCCTTCTCCCAGAAGGTTTACGGAGAATATCTCTTAGGCTTCCTTATTCACTGAACATTAAATAAGGTTTTATGAAATGTGTTAATTAAAACGATTATTTTACTCTTCCAGGTAATTTGCTTTAACACGTAGCAACTTGAAGGCATATTATTGAATTTTATGAGTAAATGTGTATTATTTTGTGATATTACACCAAACAGCTGACAAATATAAGAAGAGATCATATAATTTCTAACGTCATTAACTAACTAACTTTAATATGATTTTAAAAATTCAACTCTATTCAGTGGAGATGAAAACTTACTACACATATAATATTTATTATGTGGAAAGGGAATAGCCGGTATCTGCATAAAAATAAAAATAAATATTTGAATCTCTGAAAAAGAATCTTTCGGGAAACATTAAAAAAATTGTCTGTAACCAGTGAGACTATGGCATCCCTAATTGAGGTTTGTTGTGAGGCTGAAGTGTAGGGAAGAGGATAGGGAGATGGGGAGAGGAAGGGGAAGTGTCTGGCTCTTCCGATACTGTCACTAAACACGGATAAAGCCATTTCAAGAACGTTTGTATTTAACCATATCGACACTGATAGTATATTCCACTCTGCATGGCGCGGGGCGGCGGGCTGATTAGAGCAGTTCGCTCCGGGCGCCGACTTACAAAGGAGTCAAGGCGCTGATAATACCTAACACAGCGCCCTTGAGGTTTTTACTAGCGCCAGGGGCCCGCTTGGCTCAGGGCTGGCCTCACCACCCTTAAATGTGCCACGAATGTACTAAAATACATTATATAATTTTTAATTAATTAATTGCGGAAAAACACAAATAAAATTTACTTTACGTTGCCGTCTGGTTCTCAAAGTAAAACGTTGTTAAAATAAATGTAATACACCACAGCAAGCTTTCTTATTTTAATAAATTAATAAGATCGTTATTAGATAAATACAATCCCCCTTTCTAATTAACTAATTTTTAAATTTACAAAACTGATGAACAACCATTAATTTTGTTGTTTTTCAGTTGTGTAAAATTTAAAACGCGTTCATTAGTAGGGCCCTATATATGTAAATGGAGTTAAAAAATAAATACATCCGAATGAACAAATAAAAATATCTGATTATTCCGATAATTTGTAACTTGTCCCAGCTTTAAAAACCGGCTCAGTTCGAAACGATAAGATTTTGCTTTGTTCGGCTCAGTAAAATATTTAGTCGGCAGAAAAAGTAGACCATAATTTTGTTTTATTTCTAAGTTCGACAAAATTATACAAGCTTTTATAAACGTAAAACTAGCAGGCCTTTTTTACGTTTCCCATACAAAATGGTTTTTAAATCAAACCCATTTATCTTTTCATCGATGTTCGATTCTAGAAATAAACTTAATGCTTTTGGAAAGTTTTTGGAAAATCGACGTATTATAACTTTATCACACAGGAGATATTCAACATATTTAATAAAAAACCTTTTATAAAAAAGAATTGTACGAAAACTATTTGAACAAACATAAAATAAAAATTTCAGCGACTTAAAAAACAAACGTTTTTTAACCATCTTTTGTAAACATTATTTATTCCCTTGCTTTTTCAAATATTATTTCAAATATCTCAAGTTTCCAGACTTTTTAACGGCCCGCACATGGATTAATTAATTAACACCAGAACGTTAACCTACCGCATAAAGTTAAGTGAGAACAACGTTATGTAAACATGAAGATGAAGAAATCATTAAAAAAAATTAAAGTAACACCAACGAAACCTATCATCAACGTATGATGGGGAAATTAACCAACATGGATATGTGAAAATCAACTGACGTAGTCAATAAACATGAAGATGAGGAAATCATGATGAACATAAGTATTTAGCTAAACAACCGTCTGACACATTTATCTGTCATCTTATCTTAGGATTTCCGATCTTAAAGGTTACCGCTATTATTATTTACTAAACAGGTACAGTTCCCAATATAACCTATTAGAACTTCTTTAACCTTAGAAAGATAATCTTATTTTTACCTACCTTAAAGATAATGATACGTCTTAGAGACGTACTGAAGTTTAATAGTGTATATTTGACATATTATCATACTTATACAGTTGAAAGGTAGTTTAATACGAGGGTTGTCCGTTAAATAAGGTCTCCAAGGCGCTACAGTCGCGAGGAATGATTTTACGCGCAATCCTGCAACACTGGCGTCTAGCCTGGTTTTTCCTTGTCAAATCCCTAACACTTTGCACCCTCTGTGACGCTTAGTCTCGGCGTGGCAGCCATTCGCGATGGAACTTCCACTCGCCAGACCCGCCAGGTGTGAGTTACGCTCTGTAATTCGTTTTTAAACTTTGCTTCGGCGAATCTGAATGACGCCACTGGCATTGTTCC
This sequence comes from Limnephilus lunatus, assembly GCA_917563855.2. Taxonomy (NCBI): domain Eukaryota; kingdom Metazoa; phylum Arthropoda; class Insecta; order Trichoptera; family Limnephilidae; genus Limnephilus; species Limnephilus lunatus. The sequence goes on along the minus strand of OU830595.1, from coordinate 93,230,759 downwards.
TTTGTCTCCGGGGTCGTGTAGTGTATCCGGGTCTCGTCATTAGTTTATAGTTTTTTACTTTAAATGAAACCAAAATAATTATAAAAAATATAATTTTAATTAAAAACATTAAAAAATATGTAAACCTCTTACAAATCAAAAAAAATATATAAATATTTTTTTAAATGAAAAATATTTTTTTTTTATTTTTTTTTTTTATCCTTTATTCCAGATCTCGGGGAGGGTGGTGCAGTCCCACGAGTTCCATATAATACATATACAATATATCAAGTAAAATAAAAATATTGCAAGATGAGAGAAAAAAAAAAAAAAAAAAAAATTACATGGTAAAAGAAAATAATAGATAATAATACAAAACAAAATAAGAAAACTTAAATTAAGTTAACTTTTTGTTATAAATCTATGTCATCAGGAAGTGGCTCCACCGCTTGTAGATGGGACCCTGCCAGAAGTGGAATGCTGCCATCACAAGACTGTTTTCGCTCGAGGCTAGTCGCGTTCTGAAGTTAGTGATCCGTTTCTTCATGAGTGCTCGGAATCCGGGAACTCGCCCTTCTTCAAACATCTCGGTGGCACTGCAGTACCAGGACAACCCAAAAAGCGTTCGATACGAGTTGTTGTACTGTACTTCCATTCTTTTTAGTGATGCTTTCTTGAAGTTGGTCCATAGCTCCGAGGTATATAGGTTCGTGCAGTACGTGTTAAAAAGTTGCCTTTTTGCAGCTGGGCTGCACTTGTTAAATCTTCGAGAAATCATATTTGCCCTTATGCACAGTGATCTTCTCTGTCGAATAATGATTCGTGTTATGTCTAAATCTTATTTTTTTATATGTTATGAAAATTTTTCCCAAATGGTAATCATACGTCTTCGCAAGCTCTGCTCGGCAACTAAGCTAACTGAGATAGACAGCGCGCTACTTTGCGAAATAAGAAAGACAGCAATTCTTGTGTATCGCGTACGTCTCTGAGATGCAGATTAACTTTCTAGGTTTAATAAATACGAATTTTTAAAGTCCTTAGTCCCAACTAATCGGTGTATTATTGTCTTTCAGTGACGAAGTTCATCCGAACTGGAATAGCCGACAAGAATGAGAGCGCTCCCTACTTTGACCGCGCGCTGTACGAGGCGGAGGTGGACGAGAATGAAGATTTGCAGAACACGGTACTCACGCTCACGGCCAACAACCATAATAATAATTGTAAGTGTTTTCAATACATTCATATTCTTCATCTACTGCACATTGGAAATGTCATTTCGAACATAAATAGTCATTTCGACTTGAGAAGACCTACAAATTTCATGAAGGTTATTCATGCTCCAGGAAACTGCTCTTCTTAAGATCATCATGGGAGAGAGATGGTTGGAAAATAAGTTGCTATTAATTTTTTTTTAATAATAATAATTTGTTCCAGAATGTATTACGGAAAAGTGCAATGCAATACATTCCATATTTTGAAATAACAAAAAAGACAAACAATAAATTGAGGCAAAAAGTAAATAATATAAAAAAAAAAAAAATAATAATAATAATAATTTGAGAAATTAAATTTAAAAAAATATATAAACTGTATATAACACACTAAAATTAACACTAAAATAATGCAAACAGCCGTTTACGGAGGGTATTTCACCGTCTCCAGAGGGCCATTAGGCGGGAATCCATTCAGACAGTCATGGCGGTGATGATCGCATTCTTCGATTAGCACCATAAACTTTCCGTAGCAGAGAAGTGCTTGAAAAGTTTGCACTCGTCCCTCCAGAAACATTTTCGTAGCTCTGCAGTATCTCGATAGGCGGAAAAGTTGGCGATAAGCGTTATTGTAGGATAACTTTGTTGGATGCAGTATAGTCAATCCACAGTTCTGATATATTCTGTCTTCACACATTTTTAGTAGTTTCTTCAGTGCACTAAGTGACATATTTTAAATCAAATTTATAAATTTTAATATTAAGTTCCGCAAGTATTTTAGTTTTTTACTATTGTCAAAATAGTTTCGGCTTACAAATCCATTTTCAAACAGTGTTTAGGCCACTTTGAGAAGCTTTATTTATACGATAGCAATATAACACCTTTTAATAAGTTAAAAGCAGTCACTTCATTATTAAACAATGAAGATCACACACATTTAATATGGGGAAAACAGATTTCAAATAGCCCCACAAAATACAGAATCTATTTTCAAAATTATATTCTCTGTAAACAGGTTTAAACGGTAATACATCATTTTAGGCACAATGAAAATTGATATTGTGTGGGGGTAAATAGAATCATATAAATAAGTCGCCTTGAAATGGCTAAGCCACAGTATACAAATGGCCTTGTTAGCCTAAACAGCTGAGACAATAAATAAAAAAAAATCCTTGTAGAACTCAAAAATAATATTATCAAATTTGATTTAATTTAAATCTAAAATGGAGTTCTACGAATTAAACAAAAACAAATAATAATTTCTACCCACACATTATTTCTAATTAAAATCGGTGCTTAGCAACGCTATAGAGACATTTGCATTTCATTAGCTCTCTGATTTTTCATTATATCAGATAGAAAATAATTAGTTTTGATCCCAAAAAATATAAATATTTGAAAATAAGTATATTAGATTACGTAATAAATAAACTGCCAGTAAACCATAGGTTATTTAGATAAATAAATAGGATATAAAAAATCTCTTTTGTGAAGGCTCCAGTAACCAAGGTAAACAATAATATTTTAGATTAATTTGTAATATATTTTAAAGGTAAATTTAATTACATATATTTTATTTTGATAGCAGTATTCTAAAATATAATATATTATAGATTTGTAACGTTGAAAGGTAAAAGGTTTAAATTAAAATATTTAATTTGGGCATTTTGAAAATTATTTGTTGACAATTGACAATTAACAAATGATATTACTAGGTAACGATAGTTGCTTGGTTACTGGAATGTAGGAACTAATAATAATAATCATTTTCGTGTTGTTTTGTAAATTGATAATATGTCATTTACAACCAACCGAAATGAAGAGAGGTCTGTTATGTCATCTACACAGATGAACAATGATAGTCTGAGACCACCAAAAACAAAAGCAGGTATTCCTAGGCAGCGTATGAAATGGACGAACGATGTCAATATGTTCATCGTTCGTTCATATTTTTATGTAACTAAATTAGAAACAGATATGTTATTGTATAGGAAAAAATTACATTTAATTTTCTCACAAAATTATCCGATTGCCCAAGTAAACGAACAAAGATTAGCAGATCAAAAGAGGGCAATTTTCAAAAATAATTTAATTCCTGTAGTAACATTAGATCAGATAAAAAAGGAAGTAGCAGATAGATTGCAATTAGAAAATAATTTAGAACAAGTTAATACGAGTAGTAATGTTATATCAGATACATTGAACGTAGATAGTTCAGATAATATTCTAGTCGAAGAATCCAATGATATTACAGTAGACTCAAATAACTTAGACGTTATTTATAATCTTAGGGAAATCAACATTGCAAATTTAAACTTACTAGATGAAAATATTATAGAATTAGCTAACTTACTTCATAATAATATAAATAGATATATAGATATAGAGCCCACAGTTAGACCAAAATTACCAAAATTACATACGTCAAAGAAATTATCTAAATTAATTTCTGAATTAAATAATATAATTTTACCAAAAATTATATTTGATGACATTAGTTTTTTAGATCTTCATACAATAGTGTACGCTAGTGCTATCACTATATGTAATAAGTTAGGAGTTAAATTAACGTCTTCTGATGATAGATCATATAATTATAGAAAACCAGAATGGCAGAGTAGATTAGAAAATGATGTAGTATTTTTAAGAAGTAGCATAGCTAGAATAATAGAGTATAAAAACGGAAATAGAAGTAGGAATATTTTGAGACATGTAGATGTAATTGGGAGAAAATTTGGTTATAGCATTGGTAGTAATAATAATGAAAATATAATCAATGATTTATTAGATTTGTTAAAACAAAAATTAGGTGTAAAAGCTAGTAGATTAAAAAGATATAATTATACGTATAATAAAAAAAATAATAATAGATTATTTCAGAAAAATGAGAAAATATTTTATTCCAAACTTGACGATAAACAAAATATTATTTCGAATAATAATAATCCGTTGCCATCTGAATCAGATATGCGCGATTTTTGGACAAATATTTGGAGTAAAGATATAAAACATAACGAGTCAGGTCCGTGGATAGAAAATGAAGAACTCAATTGTTCAGACATTGAACAAATGAGTTTTTCTGATATATCGGTTGAATTGTTAGCCAAAATTATAAAAAGTACTCATAATTGGAAAGCCACGGGTTGCGATTGGATACATAATTTTTGGTATAAACGTCTGACTACTTTACATCCCCTTTTGGCAAAAAATCTTTCAAAATTTGTCAGAAAACCTCAAAATTTTCCAAATTTTCTAACTAAGGGCATTACTTATATGTTGCCTAAAAGCGAACATATTAATAATCCCTCTCAGTATAGACCCATTACATGTTTACCGACAATATATAAAATTTTAACCTCTTGCTTGACAGATTTAATATACACTCATTTAGATGAAAAAAATGTTTTATCTGAACAACAAAAAGGTTGTCGCAGAAAACATATGGGATGTAAAGAACAATTAGTTATTGATTCTGTAATTCTAAAACAGATTCAAACACAAAAACGTAATTTACATATTTGTTATATAGGTTACCAAAAGGCTTATGATAGTGTCCCGCACTCGTGGCTGATAAAAGTTTTAAATATATACAAAATTAACCCAATTATTATTAGCTTTTTGGAAAAAATTATGGCATTTTGGAATACCGATTTGCTTTTGAATTTGAAAGATAAGAAAATTATAGTACCGGGCATTTCAATAAAAAGAGGGATTTTTCAAGGAGACTCATTGAGTCCTCTTTGGTTTTGCTTAGCATTAAATCCTCTATCTAAAATGTTAATTAAAAGCAAGTTTGGAATAAAAATTAAAGGTAATACTAGAGAGAGAAATATAATTTCTCATTTATTATTTATGGATGATTTAAAATTATATTCGAATTCTGAACCAAATTTAGAGAAAATGATTAAAGTAGTTAAAAATTTTTCAGATGATATTAAAATGACTTTTGGTTTAGATAAATGTAGAACGATCCATATAGAGAAAGGTAAAATTGTAGATGGAGACGAGGGTATATTTAGAAATTTCAAAATTGAAAGTATGAAAGGGGGTGAGGTTTATAAATATTTAGGATATCCGCAATCAAATAGATTAGATCATACTAGTATTAAAAATGATATTAGGATTAAATTTAAAACTAGGATCAGAAAAATTTTGAAATGCAATCTATCTGCTAAAAATTTAGTAAAGGCGATAAATACTTGGGCAATACCTCTATTAACTTACTCATTTGGCATAATTAAATGGTCTAATACAGATTTAGATAGCTTAGAACGATTGATTAGAACTACATTAACTAAATTTCATTGCCATCATCCAAATTCAGCTGTAGAACGAATTAATTTACCCAGAAATTTAGGAGGTAGAGGTATAGTCAAAATAACATCTTTAAAACATAATCAGGTAGAAATGCTAAGAAATTTTTTCCATAGGAAAGCTGATAGTTCAGAAATGCACAAAATAATATGCAAGGCAGATAGAAATATTTCACCATTAAATTTATACGACGAGAATGCCAGCATTCTTATAAATACCAACCAGGAATTATTAGATTCCTGGTCAAATAAAATTCTTCACGCAAAACACTTCAATTATCTCAACCAAACATATGTTGACAAATTTTCGTCAAACAAATGGTTGAGTATTGGAGAGTTGAGCGCAGAAATAGAAGGCTTTATGCTTGCCATACAAGATAGAGTCATTAATACTAAAAATTATAGGAAGCATATCATCAAAGATGCAAATCAAATTGATGATTTATGTAGAAAATGTTTGGCTTTTCCGGAAACTATAGAACATATTATATCGGGATGTTCTGTATTAGCGCCGTCCGAGTATACATTTAGGCACAATCAAGTTTTAAAAATAATTCACCAAAGTTTGGTAATTAAATATAACTTGATTGACTGCCGTAATGTACCATATTATGAATATGAACCAAATTCATTTTTAGAAAATGAATTTTATAAAATTTATTATGATAAAACTATTCTGACAGACAGAACAATTAGTCATAATAGACCCGATATAGTTTTACATGACAAAATTAAGAAAATAACTTATATCATTGATGTCGCTATTCCAAATTCTTGTAATATTCAGAAAACTATTTCTGAAAAAATAAGAAAATATACAGATTTAGGAAATGAAATTAAAAGAATTTGGCATTCTCAGACTATAAAAATATTACCATTTGTTATTTCGGCTACTGGCATTATACCTAGCTCTCTCATTCAAAATTTAGGCGTATTAGATTTGTCAAAAAATTTGTACATAAAAATGCAAAAGTCGGTCATTTTAAATACATGTAGGATTACGAAAGATTTTTTAAATATTTATATTGAGGGATCAGTAGGATTTATCGGACCAGTTAGGATTTCATCAGAGCCGAACCCTCTGATATGAAAATATCTGGAGTCGGTGAAATATTTTCCCATTATGTTTCTGGTGGATTTACGTATTGTTCTTGTATTGTTTTATTCTTATATAGTGCACTTACATTGCGTTCATTTACTAGATATTCATTTGTGGAAAAGTGTGTGGAAGGGTTTAGTCTTTCATTTGGGAAAGATTCAACCCGGACATAAAATCTGGAGCACCGTAAATAATAACAGTGAAGCCCACGTTTTCAAATAACGTTTGAAAATATGTAATGTTATTGAATCAATAATAATAAAAATAAAATGTTGAAAGACATGACCAAACAAATACAATTTGAAAGGCGGGAGTGGGTACCGCCGCCAAGGGAACCATTTTATTGGATAACCAACACCTCTGTCAGGTCACGCTAGGTTCACTACGTTTGGTGATTCAGCAGAGTTTGCTATGCCGGATTCGTGGTTTAAAGTTGGTCAAGGCCTTGACGGCGAATGGGTCTATCAACTTGATGGATAGTGAGTCGAATCGGGAGAAACTGGTTGAAGCAGACCTTTTGACCCCTCCAGCACCGGTCAGTCGTTGAATTGGCATCGCGTTTGGGTTTCACCCAGGCGTTCCGTGTTCGATTCCTCGACTGGCCTCCATCACGACTCAATCAACATTATCGACTTACTGTAGTGTAGCAGGAGATATAAAAATATTGTCGGGTTATTCAAAACCCGGAAATGTTTGTCTTTCTTTAAAAAAAATGATATCATCACATGGGTTCTTACGTCCGTCACTCCTGTACACACCTACCCCTAGATTTCTACCCACTCCTAATTCCTTTTCCTTCCCAGAACTTGCTCTCCTTCACTTTCCAAACAGCATACCTTAAAATAACACAGGCTCTGAAGAAAATGGTTACCTTGGGGCCTTCCGTGTGGAGTTAAAGTTTAAAAAACATCCATACAACAACAAAAAAAATGGTTTTCTATAAGAGCGATACTGAGTTTCAACATGTCTAGAACGACGTTAATTTATTATTTTTATTTATTTATTTACACTCGCTTTAATCAAAGCTATTTGCAACAATGGCTTTTAATCTAAAGTAAAAAATTCTCACCGCTCTGGCATTGATAAACAATGTGAAGATGTGTGTCAAATGTGGGTGACCAGTAACCATATGCCAAGAAGTAGAGCGACATATATCCATAATGTAATTATCAAGTACCTACCTAACCATTTCAAGACATCTTTATCATTAATCTGCTTTATGAAGGGCTTAGAGATGATTTATTTTAGGTTCACGATGCTACGTGAATATAAATTTTGCGTATCATTATGGCAATGAGACTAGATTTCAAAGGGCTCATAAGGTCGATCGCGTAATGCTGTATAAGCCGATCGCCAATGAAAATGCCATCAAATAAATACGTTATTGGTACTTAGGTAGCCAACATTACGTTTTCAATGAATACCCATAAATGAAAATTCCGGATCAACTCATTCAAACGAATGTAAAACGTGCAATGGCAGTTGGAAATTGTGATATCGCACTAATTACGAATACGCAATATCGGATGAATATAATATAGATTTATGTTTAGGCGATACGCTGCGAAGTAATGCGGTCATGTGTTTTTTTGTTGAATATTTGGTCGCTTAGAAATATTACAGATGCTTTGATTAAATACTGCGAGTAGAATAAATTTTGACTTTGAAACAATCCAGCATTTTTTATAAAGCACAAAAAAAATAAAGTATCAAGTCTATAAAAACTGCTTTAATGTAATGGTTTTATCGTACAGGGGTTGTGCAAGAACTAAATACCTTTATTATTTAAAAAATCAGGAAAAATATTGTTTACAAAAAAAGCATTTGTAATTTTAGATACATCTCTCACTATTTTCCAACATAGTCTTCGTTAACATCAGTGCACTTGGTGATCAGCAGCGCTAGTTCCTTGACTCCCTTGTCGTAGAAAATCGCCTCGAAAAATATTGTCACCTCTTCATGGGCGTCCTCGTCGGTCTCCTATTTTTTTCCAGATAAATGTTGCAGGTAAAGAAAAAGATGTAAATCATGGCATTACTTGCCTTTTTTGATTCTGGGTTTAGGTGGTGAACCCATGTTTTAACCCAAAAAATACACCCCCTGCTTGGAAAAGCGGTTCAAAAGGTCCCGAGAGCTTTCCACACGATTTTGCTTGTCGGAATTTTGGGCACCCAATGAGCACACACTTTGCATACGCCATTTTTTTCCTATGTTTGGTAGACTTACTGACATCTGGGATTGAAATTGCGAGCTTACGGACTCCAGCAGGGCAGACTCCCTGGTTGAGAAAGAGAATAATTGATCACACCTCGCAGGTGACGGAGTGAGCTGAGCGTCCATCTCAAACGGATGCAAAGATCGCACTGAAGCAGCTAATAAACCGGATCACCGCTCGTTATGTAGGGAAAATACTGAGAAACACACTAGTGCTATATTTTGAAAAATAATGTCCGCGTCGCCAAAAATGAATAAAAGTCTTTAATTCTAGAACAACTCTTGCATTATATTGTAAATAAAGTCCTTTAGAAAATGATAGGAAACATTTTAAAATTTGAGCTCTAATTTCACAAAATAAAATAAAACATGCTTTTCGGCGACGTATTTTTTTTACGTAAATCAAAACCGGCTAGAATCGTACTGAAATTTCAACTTTATGTAAGGAGTGTTGTTGCAGTGCAAATGTCACACGACATGGTGCCATCGCCTTATGAAATAAATGTCTCAGTCAACTTACACACAACTTGTACACTTAAAATCGAGAATCGAATACTATGTAGAACATCTAAGGCTGCATATTATAAACATATAGATATTACCACGAGCAACAGCAAGCGGCGTTTCGCGCCGTCTGCGGTTGCTTAGTTCGTTTTCTATATTCATAATTATTATAATTCGTGGCTCGGCTCGCGGAATATACAAAATTAACCAATTTTTATACCTGCTATTAGCTTTGGCAAAAACCTTTTTTGCACAATTTTATGAAAAATATAAATATTTTATTTTTATTTTCTTCGATCAGGCAGAATTTAAAAAATCTCTTCCGCCGATGTAGACAGTTCAATGAGCAAAGCATTCAATCATATTATATACCTAATAAAGATTGTATATTTTCTATCAAAACATTATAATATTTATGAAGTAGTTCGCATCTAGATGTGCGGTTACATCGGTGTCGTGCTTTAATATTATTTATTTATTTTTGTAAAAAATAAACAGCTTATACACAGAATACAAAGATAAATATATAGGTACGTATTAAATTAATCGAAGTCAAGAAAAAAAATTCTAATGCTAATGTTGCTTGGAGATGGTGTTTTACTTTGTCTTAAAACTAATTCCAGGTAAGGAGGAGAGGAAGAGGAATATAGGTTAAGGATAGGAGATTCACCCAATACGTTCCATAATAACTTATACATTTATCATCGAACGCGTTACTTTCATTCGATATTTCTGAAGGTATAATTTTGTGTTACATAATATATTGCGCTATTCGGAGAATTGCGATTTTTCTCTTATGTTGGTTCTACGTGTAGGCAAATGAAATAAATTAGTTGTGGTGTTGATCTTGACAAAAAATGAATATTTATTAAATCGGTAAGCTCTGGCGAGTCCAAGCCATTATTCAGTATTATAATAAGAAAATTTGGACAAAAATTACACTTCGTGTATGAAGGGAGTTGTGAATTTTAAAGGATTCCATTTAATTTGAAAATGTAAGCTTTGTTTTTAATTTATATGTTTAAAAAATCATTCGATTCTTTTAATATAGGCTTAGTTGAAACGAGTCCATATCGGTGTACAGTGTTCGGGGTGGACATACGCCGCGTAAAGGGAATACAGAGTCGTTATATCGTTTTATTATCACTAAGAATGTTTTTGTTTTGTATTTATAGTACAAAGTAAAAGAAAACAAAATAGCAAAATTACTTTAAAAGGTCAATAAAAACAAAGATCAGGCAACTACACAGAGGCTGTGTAAGCTGTTAAGAAAAGTTCGGAAGTTAAAGGTGCTATAGTATTAAAAAGTACCTTTATAAAGGTTATATTACAGGTAATAGCATAGGACCAATACCTACAATAACGGCTAGTTGTTTCACAGAATTCGAACAATTTATCAATTTTCAAAGCTTAGAAAGAAAAAATTATTGAATGGGGCATTTCCACAAAAATGTACGGAATATTTAAAGATCATTTTTCTGATTTTAATTATCCTACTAAAAATGTTTGTTTTTTATGTTTTCATTCAATGTTATTGTTTTTAAAAACGATCTAAAACTGACAAAATCAAAACGGCCCGTGGTTGGTATATCGGATTGTGACGTCACAAACGTCGCTCAGCTAGGCCAGCATAAATAAATAAACACTGTCAGTGAGCGTCCACGCTCATGACGTCACACGGTAGACTCGCCCCAAAATATCGTTTTAGCAGTAATTCAAAAATGGGAAACTTTGACTCGCTGTAGAAAATTTGTTCGTCCACATAAAAATAAAATAAATATTTTGTAATCATCACAATGTTTTGCTTAATTTTTTTTTAAGCAATTAAAAAAAACGTGGAAATGCCCCATTGTTTAAGTTCTGTAAAAATAACTGGCCCTTAGTGTGAAAATACATAAAAAATATAATTAAAATTAATATAGCATATTATTATGAAGTGAAAATTTTAATAACTACGTATTAATCGTAAGTATAAAAACATAACAAAAAGATTAGTTTAAAACACATTAAGCACAATTTAGCAGTATTTTGGTATAAAGTATGCTTCATATCGAAAATATTTTTTGGAAATTAATATTAGGCATTTCTACAATATATTATCGATTTCATTAACTTAATTATCTATTACATTAAATTATAAGTGATAATTTCGGAGCTTTAAGTTCTAATGTTAGAACTATGTGTGTGTTATTTTCATTGAACACACTATGTGTGTGTGGTTCAAATTGTATGGATTTATGACTTTCAGCATTCGGCCATAAGTTTATTGTCAAAGGATTTGGATGGGACGATTGAACCCTTGAAACATCATATCACTCTCCCAAAACCTTCATCTGGGTACTTTAAAAGTTACGGTAACAATTTGTCACTGATCGACTTGGAAACAAGATAACGAATATATATACAAGTTGTTAAGGGACGTTCTTCACTTATTTTAACCAGTAATTCCTGACATTATTTGAAGTAAGAAATCTTAATGAAATTTTGGTCTCCGGTGCCTTTTTATGATTTTTTTTCTCCTTTCTTTTTCTTCAAAATCAACAAAAATAATCTTTCGCATGTAGTCACAGGTCACTCAGCCGAGTTACCGACCAACCCCTAACCCCGCCTCCAACTGTCCAACACCTAACATTGTTTTATATTATTGTAGAAAAAAAAATGTTGTCACCGGAGACCAAAATTTTATTTATATTTTTTACTCCAAATAATGTCTAGAATCACTGGTTAAAGTAAGTCAAGTACGTCTCTTAAAACCCTGTATGTGGATTGGTCAGTTCAAGAAACTTTTAATTTCCACTGACTAGCAGTTATATAAAAAAAAGGAGGTATCATTTATTCCGGAACGATGTGTAAACATATATTATGTACTTATACATACTATGTAATAAATACCCATGCAAATTGAATATCATTAAACAAATCATTGAGCAAAGAAACTAAGCTTGCAATCCACTACGGCGTGCTGGTATTTTTCTCTTATTTATATATACCGGTAGGGAGGCATGGAAATGGCAGCAGAAGGATGAAAGTAGGCTTAATGTTGTAGAAATTATCCCTGATGCGTACGTGTGGTAAAACCATATATGATCATGTGAGAAATGTGGAGGTTCCCAAATAATGCATGGCTAATGTAAGCGTAATGATTAATGATCAAGATTAAGAAAGGACGCTTTCATACAGGAGGCCCTAGAAAAAAAAATTACCTCAAGGCCTATGTCATCTGAGATGCTGTGCGGAGGGTTTTTTTGAGGAGAGGAAGGAATGAACATTGGTCTTGAAGAGTCCCATATTGTAGAAAGGAGGAAACACAGAGACCGTACGAAGAAAGGAGTGTAAGGAGAATATATGACGTGAATGTGAATGGTTGGGGAAGTTGGGGACGCCCGAGGAAGACGTGGCACGATTAAGTGAAACAAATGTCCGGTTAGTGGTTGAGTGGGCATCGCGTTTGGATCCTACCCAGGCGTTCCGTGTTCGATACCTCGACCGGCTCCATCGTCCTCCATCACGACTCAAGCAACATTTTCGGCTTACTGTGGTGGTAGTAGGAGATTTTCAAATATTGTCAGGTAATTCGAAACCGGGAATGTTTGTCTTACTTTTAAAAAAAAAATACTTGAGTCGGGCTTAAGTCAGAATTTCAAAAAATATGTACCAGATGATTTATGAATGTGTATGGGGCAAGGAGTGTGTGTCAAGTCCGTCCTCTCTGCCTGCCCCTGCGAGGAAATGGCATGATGGTTTGTTCTTATCGGATTTTGAACCTGCGATACACGTTTATAGGGCCACAGTAATAAATACGCCGCCACAGAAATACTAACGTATGTTGGAATTGACTTGTGATTCCAGAGATCCATTTGAATTTCCGCACCCTCGAATCAACGAACCTAAACTCATCTCCTATTACAATTCTCTAATTTGTAGTTGTGGTTGTTGTTATTATGATTAAACTATATTGCGGAACGGGTAAGTGTTGTTTGGTTAGGATTTATATATATTTAGTCAGTTGGGAATAGAACCGGGATACCAAAGGTTGGATTTTCACCGGCCGCAATACACATAATATCGATAGTGCTATTAAAACTATGATTATTTTAAATTATAATAAACAAGTATTTCTGTGAAAAGTAGACTTCGCATTATAAAAATAATGATTTTCCCTTATTTAATAAATCCAAACATAAATTTCCAATGAAATCACAAGATTTGTAAGTCGGTACTTAAATACCTACCTACCTGCTTAACTATGAACCACATAATGTTTTATGTAAAGTTTTTGTTTATTTCAAATAAGGTATTGTACATTTTGAGTTGTACTTAATTACCCTATTTCTCATCAATATAATAATAATTATTATTATAAAGATTATTTGCTGATTTATAAAGCGCCATTTTCGGAACAATCGCCTCAATTGCGCTGTACATACGTAAACATGTAATAAAATAAAATTAATCTCAAAGACAAATCTTTTTCAAACTTTCTTCAGACAGGAAGGAACGCAATATTGAAAAAATGTTAAGTAAGTCCAAAATACATTTGAAAAAATAATCTTTTCTAAACCATAGACAAAAATAGCCACCTAGTCAAATTAAGCCTTAATAAACCGAAAACGGAACGAACGAACAAGTTTACTGACAGATGAATTGCCGAACTATCAAATTAAAACAGGACTTTGTATACAATCAGACAATAACTTTATTCATATACCATTATTGATTATTTCATCAAAGTTTACCACTCAATGAGTGAACAGTGCAATAATAATCGTGGAATGATCAGCGTTCTGAAAGGTTTCCACTGTCCCATCGACCATGGCGCCTGAGGAGTTCTCGACGACTCACTTTGGGAATCTCAAGGATGTAGGTTTTTCTTCCAAAATTATTCACGAATAGTCTACGTTAATCCGATGGCGGAGAAGGTACCGCGGTTAAATTTATCACGTTCTAGCCGCTGCGCGCCACAAACCGCGCGCACCATACTTCTGGGACTAGTTTAAGCAGTCCTACGTCTTTATGATATTAAAGCCCGCGTTAATATTAATACTACTAAATTGAAAACTGCACAATAGAACGCTAAAGTCGGTGGCAATGACACATAAGAGCAGTGAGAAGAGGCGGTGGGTATTATATTATCCGCCGGGTTTGGAAAGTTGAACCTAACTGACCCAATTTAGATACACCACGCCACAAACAGGAAAATGTATTCAGAGCCTTTTTAAGACCATTGGCCCTAGGCACTTTCATTTCTTAAGGTTCCGATTTTTTTTATTCCTATTTTATCGATACCCCTAGGTCCAAGTTTTTTTAAATCATCCGTAACGTGGGCTCTCGTAAATCATTTCAGAGAAACGTGATCTTTTCGGTAGTATGCACTCTGCATACATATACATATATACTCTCTCAAGAGACACATTCTTTATTGGTTATTTTGGCTTGCATGTTGTTTTTCCTCTTCTAGCTAGCGTAAACCTTCTTCGTATCAGTGGTGTGGTATAGTCAACAGTTAATCCTCGTTAATGTGAGTAGATACACGGTGGCTTTTATAAAAAAACCCGGATTCCGAGTACTAAATATAGTAATTATTCGAGCTAGATTTTGAGTTTTCTGACGCTTCGCATTCAAATTTATATTATTGGTTACAACCTAATGAATATCTCTCGATCCCGTGTAATGGAAATATTCTGTATCTCCAGGTAATACATTAGATAAATAATTGCTTATGTGGTGCATAATTGAGTTAAATCTCATGTTTAACTTGTCTCAATTGTTTTTTCGCACCTACAAACATTCATTTTGTTGTACCCTTATTTGTAATGCCTTCTCCAATATGCATTGTTTTTTTATCATTTATAATAATAATAATAATATTTGGCTAATTTATATAGCGCCGTTTTCGTGAAAAATCACCTCAAGGGCGCTGTACAAATAAAAACATAAAAAATAATATTACTGGCTTACAACTAAGATTTACAATTATAACTAGTGACTTACATCTAAGACTTATTGCTAGTGACTTATGACTAAGACATATAAAAGCTGACCTAAAACTGAGCTCAATGACATATATATTTACAATTATGACTTAAAGTTAGAGATTTATAACTAACTAGATTTATAACTAACATATTTATTTATATTTAAAAATACTTGAAAACATCTTATAAATATCATACATTCGCCAGAATCAAATATTGTATTATGTCAGATATTGAGGAATTATGAGGCCAAAGGTAGTGAAGAGGGGAAGGAGTTGCGTAAGAGTAAGGAGGGGAAGTACCAGGCTTATCAGATCTTATTACCAAATATGGCTAAAGCCATTTAAATCAACATTTCAATTCTGAATGGTGGTCTCACACCAGGGAGATACTGAGAGCATCTTCAACTCTGGAAAGCGCCGCAAAATTGCTATGTTTTATTTTTAATGAATTAATTTAGAAATAATTAAACACAAATTACAAATACAATTTAAATGCTGTCTGTAATTTGAACCAGCGACCTTTGGATTGCTAGTCGGAAGCTTTGCTTCGAGTTCATACCTACCTATAAGGCTGGCCGCTTACATCAGGTTTTGCTTTCCGATTGTCTAATCAGGCAATCGGATCGGATAAACACCGCATACATCCGACCGATTGGACGGCCGGCGCGGAAGGGCGTGGCCTATTTTTATTACCGATCCGGTTTTCAAATAGGATGTTTGCGGGCTTTTATAAGAAATGTATGGCGCGAAGGCCTACCGGTTGTCTGATCAGACAATCGAATCAGACAATCGGATCTGACAATCGGATCAGATAATCGGACCAGGCAATCGATGGAAAAACCTGATGTATGCGGCCAGCCTAAATAACGCCACATCTGAATAACATCATATTAACAAGGCACCCAAGGGCGAAGACAGGCGAAGACTACTATTGATTGTAATATAATGAAGCCACGATGTACACTAAATGGTGAGGTTTAAAATAGCAACCCCTTGTCTAAAACAATGAATGATAAAAATATGAGAAGCAAACCTTTATCTAGCAATAGGCAGACAAAATCCAAAGAAAAAGAAAAAACAATATACCCTGTTCCCGCTGTGAAGTAAGGATGTGAAAAGGTTATTCAATATCAACAAATCATATTCCAGCTAGTTTTACGTACACTGCCTGCCATTTCAGTCAACGTTAAATCAGGTTTTTATAGAAAATAATTTGCGTTTCAATATAAACTACTCAGATTTTGTGCAATCTCTCCCTCGCCGGAATCAATCGATGCCGGGTAAAAGATCTTGTAAATGGGCTTCGCCCTGAGCGCGGAGCTTTCTCGTCTCACGGATTCCAACCCTTTATTGGGAACTCGGCGGAATCAGATCAAAATCTTAGGTATTCTAAGGCATGCACGATAATGTTAAGGAAATACCTACTTTACTGATACGATAAATTGGGGGAAAAAAATGCCGAGAAATATTTATATTCGACGTTTGTAATTTGATTTTTGTGCGTGTTTAGGTTTGACTTCAACAATCGAGTTAGTTTTTTATATGCTTCTTTGAACCTTTAAACCTTTGAACCTTCGAACTTGAACATAACTCTTACGTCACTGAAAAGTCATACTGATATAATCAAACCAGCGTTAAATCACTCACTGTTCAGTTTCATTTAGTGCCAGAATATTCACATTAAAATATAATTAATGCAACGTTTTTCTTCGCGGAATTATTATGTATTTAGTACAAGACGTTGACTGCTTTTGAAATCTCAATTCTAAAACAGTCAAGGCAAAGCGTTATTCGTCTAATACCACTTCAATTTCCTTCAATTATACCCAAAATGAACAGTCGGAGCACCCACTTAAAGTTTATCGTTTTTCATTGTACGGCCAAAGTATTGAAGTGTCTTGCACTTCATAGTCGTAATCTTAATTTGAAGTGGAAAATCTGTTCGCGAGTCTCACCAAAACCTTACTGTTAGCCCTGGCGTTATGAAATTAGAAGAGATGTTTTGTTTGAAATTTCTCGGTCTAAATAACTGTTTTAGACTTATAACGTTATTTTCATCAGCTGTAGAAAATTGTGTTACCTATTCACAACGCCATGTTTATAAATTGAATAGGAAAAAAAAAATTTCAAAAGAGCGTTTTAAATATTTTCCTGTTTATGTTGGTTTATAATGGGGTATTAAAATCTCTCAGAATAAATCTGTAAATATTTGTACGGTTATTAATATTATTAAGATGCGGGTCTCCAAATTTCAACCGATTTCTTGCAAACCTCCCTTAAGAGCGCGCAGGAGCGCCGAGAAATTTTAACGATAGGTATTTGTAAAAATTATTTCTATTTCGTTCATCTCAGCGGGGACAGCAAAAGCGCTATCGGTGTATTGGTGAACCCCAATGCGTGTGTGTGCGTGGCTGCAGGTGTTGGAAGCATGAATCGCCGCGCCGCGCCCGCCAGCGACTTCGCGTTCTTATTATTTCATTTACTGTTATTCATTTATTCCAAAAATTAAGTAGGTGCCTAGGTACATATTCGTAATAAAATAGTGAGGTCTACATTATTTAATATTTTATTGTACTTAACTTTATTATTATTATTACTTACTACAAATACATGTGACTGCCTGCTCCGAGCTCATCTTCTGCACACGCACAAGTCAATGAGACTTGTGGGTGCGTGTATACAGGTTGCTGCCTGCTGCAACAGATAAGTCAATACGCGTCGCGACTTGAGCGTGCGTATTCCTATATAATAGATATCTTCTGCGCTCATAGTTCATTCATCTTGTTACTATTAGTAAAGTAAGATGCACGCTGTTTTGGTTTAGTAATATCGGGAGATTCATACCATCTTTTTTTATAAAACGGCAGCATAGGCGCAGTAGGTACATCACGTACTTTGTGATTGTATAGTGTTTTTATTTTTCGCTGGCTGCATCACTCTACTGTTTTTGACTAGCCTTTTTACTGGAAACTATTCTACGTCAAATACAGACCTTCGAATTTTGACCCTGAAACCCCCTTGAATATTGAAATCTGTTTGGTCATTTCTCACGATTTACACATATAGGACATATGGTGAGTAGATACCTACTAAACTATTCATAAATTATTCATAAACTATTATTATAAACATAAACTATTCATTCATAAAAACTCAATATTACAACACAATTTCCTTTTTTAATTAAACATATAAATATCGCTAAAAATGTTGTTGTTTTTTGGCTCTCCCTGAATAACGTAAATTCATCAGTTTTGACTGTATGCATAAAGTGCATTAGTGCAAGTCGGTACATTTGTTAACATATCTAGTAACCTATAATAAATATTATTCTACGTCTTAGGCTGCGTATACACACGCCAGCCGAACAACGGATTATGGGAAAGGAACGAAGCAAAAGCAAACTGCCCGAAACGCTGCGCCGCTTGCGGTTGCTTCGTACCTTTACCATAATTCGTGGTTCGGCTCGCGTCTCTGTCCGCAAAGAGTGGCGTGCACTGATTTTTCAGTGGGCTAGAATCCTAAGATTGAAAATACGACAGATGTTGTCGAAGCTGAAAATTATTTTTTTTCCGAAATTTCAATTTTCAAATTCTGTGCACGCCACAATTCGCAAATATATACGTAGCATAAGATATGTGTATTTAGAAATTGAGTTACATAAAATCGACTACTATATTACCTACCTTCAACTCAAAAAATTTTTTCTTACAGATAAATAATGGGTAAAAGAAATGGAAACAAAGCGCGTTTGTTTTTATCTACTAGACGAAAAAAACCGATTATTAGTATCAAACGACAGATTCATGTTGCACCACGTTCGACATCTAGGTAAGTCGAAATATCGCTTTCCTGTCACTCTTACTACTGAACCTTCCTAAGGTTACCTTTACGTACGTAAAGTTATTTTTCCCGTAAGTTGCTCACATAAGAGAGTTATGGCAAAATTACCAATGGGTATCGTTTACATTGATAATTTTGCCATAACTCTCTTACGTGAGCGACTTACGAGAAAAACCTAAAGATTTATGCTATGAGAGCCGTGTATTATGTAGCATGTATAACGGGAAAATGGGATGGACAAATTTAAATAAATAAATCATTTGCATTTACAGGGATATGGATGTCATCGATACTACTTTTGGAAACTTAACTACATCTTCACTAATGCATGAAACTTCCATGGATGAATCATTTGCTCCAAATATAGACGAAAACGCAAGTTCATCATCATCAACAACGCTTGATGATTTGGTGATAGAACCAGACCATATTGATGAAACCGATAATTTCGAAGGTCGCAGAATTGTGGATATAAAATATTTGTTTTCGGAGATATCAAATATAAAGCACGAACACACCAACTGCACATTTTCCGATTTAAAATTTATGAAGGAACGACGAAATGGTCTTCTAAGCCAGTATGTTTTCGAGTGCAAAATGTGCAAGAAAATAGAATACATTCACTCCGAAGACCCGAAACGGAAAATGTCTATAAATACTGCTGTCGTCGAAGGAGTCATGTGTACAGGAAATGGGTATTCACAATGGAATGAAATTTGTGGGGTTTTAAATATGCCAAATATGGATTGTAAGACTTACACGAACATAGAACAATGTTTAGCGCCAACAATTGAAGAATGTGCCTTAGAAGAAATGATCGCAGCTGGTGAAGAAGAAAAAAGGCTAGCCATTTTAAACGGTGACGTAGACGAGGGTGGCTATCCTTTGGTAACGGTGGTTGCAGATGGCTCCTGGGCAAAGAGGTCGTACAAAAGTGGATTTAGCTCCTCATCTGGCGCAGGGTGCATAGTTGGACTACGAACTAAAAAGGTTTTATTTCTGGGAGTGCGAAACTCATACTGCTGCATATGTGCTAGAGCTACTAAACTACACATAGTTGCTTCTGAGCACAGGTGCTTCATAAACTGGCGTGACAGTGCTAATGCCATGGAAGCCCACATTATAGCAGAAGGGTTCTTGAGAAGCATGGAAATGCATGGATTGAAATTTAACAAACTAGTTGGTGATGGCGACTCCAGCATCATGAAAAAAATAATGCAACAAATGCCATATGGTCCTAACCTTAAAGTACAAAAAATAGAGTGCAAAAATCACTTACTCCGCAATTTTTGCAACAAAATGAAAGCACTTGGAAAAAAAACCAACAACGCTAAAGGCTTTGTACCAGTTCATATAAGGAAAAAGGTTGAAGCAAACGTTTTACGCATGAGAAGAGCTGTAGTTGGAGCAATAAATTACAGGAAAGAGCAAGAAAACACAGTACAAAGTGATAAAATAAAAAATTTGAAAATGGACATAAAAAATACCGCAAATCATGTGTTTGGTGATCATAAAAATTGTGCATCGTACTATTGCAAGCCGGAGAAGTATACTGATGATCCAAATTTAGTAAGCGATCTTCGAGATTGTGGAATATGGACTGATATCCAACAATTCTTATTGTCTCTAATAGCAAATGCAGAAAGTCTTATTATTGACGTGACAAATAACACTGTGGAGCAATTCAACAACGTTATCGCCAAATTTATAGGTGGAAAAAGGGTAAATTTTACTACAAGAGGATCTTACCAAGCAAGATGTTTTGGAGCAGTAACTTCGTGGAATAGTGAATTGGCAACCCATTCAAGAATACAAAAGAAAATCCAAGGCCACAGTCCCGGCAAATACACGAAGCACTTTATAGAGAGAAAACGACGTTCGAAGGAGAATAAACAAATGTGTCGAAAAAAAAAACTAAAGTATAATGAAAATACGACAGAAAAAAGAAAAAAAGTTACAGGGCCCGATGAAAATTATGGTCAATTGGAATTAGAACCAGATATGCCACCTGAAATATTTGAAACGAAAAAAGAGGAATTTCTCAAAGAATTATCTTCAATCAATAAGGAAGAGCTCGAACGGAATACGGTAGGCCAAAGCAATAACAATCTGTGGGCAATTGAAAGACGTAAGCGGATAACGGCGTCTAACTTTGGAAAAATATATAAGCTTCGGCAAAAAACTTCAGTTACGGGAGTACTAAACTCTTTACTGTACTCACAATTCAAAGGAACTATGGCCACAAATTATGGAAAAGAAAATGAAAGCCTAGCAATAGAGCAATTTTCAAAAAAAAACAAGTTTTCAGGTATCCGCTTGTGGGCTATTTATCGATAAAACCAAAAACTTTTTAGCGGCATTGAAATTAAATGCCCTTATAGTATAGCAAATATGTCACCAGAAGAGGGAATTGCACAAAAGATAATTGATTACTGTAAATTGGAAGACCATTCTTTAACATTAAAACGGAATCATAATTACTTCTACCGAGTACAAGGCCAGTTACATATTACTCGTCGTAATTATTGTTATTTTGTTGTGTGGAGTCCAAAAGGTTTGCTGTATGAAAAAATTGAGAGGGACGATGAAATCTGGCAAAAAATCGTTCCACTGTTAGAAAATTTCTACCACCAATGCCTTTTACCAGAAATAATTGACGGTCGCATACCAAGAAATTTACCGGTGAGGGAAAGGTCTGGACCATAAATTGTTATAATTTCATTGTGTAGATGTTAAACAGTAATTTTTTTACAATAAAGCGTTTAAAAACAAAAAATATTAGATCATTGAAGAAGATTGAAAATGTCAAGTGATGTAGGAGGTATTCCCAAAAGTGCATTTTTCTGTAATAATATAACGTATTAAAAAAGTTAAATAAAAACTAAACTAGTTATGTGTATGTACCTAATATGTAGCACAATAAACAATATGATGCCTCTTATACATAGATTTCAATATTCATTTGTATAATATGATATTATAATAACATAATCGATTCAACAACATGTGGTAGATGCATGTACTACTGAACATACGCTGTACCAGCATTCCATCAAACGATCAGTGGTGTATGTACTTACCATCACACATTTTCTTGTAAAATATAATTTTTTTGAAAAAAAAATCTAGAACAATATATTTAGTCAAATATAAAAGTTTTTTTTTGGTTCGGTAGTTGTATCTTAAAAAAAGTGTCCTATAAAGGGATAATATTATGTTGAGTACAACCTTCAAAAGTTATCAAAAAATATTTTAATTAATTTTTGTGTTCCATATCCAACTCGGCAATACGGAACGGAATCATCTCGGGGTCTGTCTGTAACAGGTGTTTTTTTTTCAATTTTTTTCCATTAATTTATTTGACGTAAACAAATTAAATTTGTCACAATAACTTTAGTAAATAAGCTCGGTAAGTATTGGCACACTCAAAATAAGTCACCAAACAGAAAAATAATTTTAAAAAAACATCGATAACTCGGGACATGACAACACTAGTGGACTAGTGTATCGATATAATTATTGAGAATGTCACATCACTTCGTTGACTGTATACGTATTCAACAAAACCCTCTCCGCCCCCCCTCACCCCCGAATACTGAGAGAAAGGGACACATGCACCTCAGCCTGATAATACCCAAATAAAATTGTCAAAATCGAGGTTTTGTAGTCCTCATTTTTCTACTCCAAAACTGAACCAATTTCCAAGATTTTTTTTACCAAATGTATTGGAAGAAAACATTCTATGTCTGTACCTTTTGCTTTTTTTAAAAATACATCGTCTAATTTGTATACTGAACGTTTGTTAATGGCGTTAAAAAAAGGCAATTTTAACAATTTTTGAAGGGTTATAACTCCTATAAAAAGTAACTTATCAAAAAAATCAAAACGTACCGACACGCTTGCGGTCAATATTCATATTATGTAAAAAAAATATTTTCTCTAGTGTCAAAATTCAGAGAGGGAAATGAGGAATACGTTTGTATGGAAAAAACACCACCCGGTTTCCTCTTAAACATTTGAAGTTTTTAAGCTCTTAAAAAAATATATGTTATTCTTGAAGATAATATCTAGACATTTATCGCGCCGAAACGTAAATTATATAAAATTCCCTCGATAGAAAAAAATCGCAAAGTATGCTCCAAAAATTATTATAAACACGTTTTTTCGGTTATTTTACAAGTTATATGTATGAAAAAATTCACATCGTTTCTTTAAATAAAATTAAAGACAATTATCGCGAGATTTTTGCTCTATTTTTAACGAGTCGTGTTTTATTAAAGATTTTCATGATTTTTGCATCAATTTTATCGCTGTAAATGTTAGCGCGCTCTTCTAACATTCGTAATTTCATATCTCTCCGTCTTCTTCTTTTTGGGGCCGGGAACTGACCCTTAAATGAAAATCACCAACTTTGTTCATGGCACCACTTAAAATTATTAATATGTTTCGAAACAAAAAGTTTCTTGATTAGGATATATATATATTTTTTATATGAATCCCTCGCAAGAGTCCCAACTGTTTCCATCTGGAACCAGAGAGACTATGGTTTTCCCAATTGGGGTATGTTGTGAGGCTGAAGGTAGTGGGGAGGGGAAGGAGATATGGGAGAGCAAGGTGGGGAAGTACCTAGCTATTCAGATCTGGTCACCAAACACGGTTAAAACCATTTCAAGCAACGTTATAATTCTGAATGGTGGTTTTACATAAGGGCGATACTGAGAGTATCTTCCATATTGAAACGTGCCGCAAATATACTATATTATTTATTTTAAATGAATTAATTGTTAATAACACAAATTAATCAAATAAAATTTATTTGCCCACGATTTGGATTTCGAGTCAAGATCTTTACCACTCGACCACGCCTATCAAAATGTATAAAATAAAATACCTATAAAATACAATAAAATTAAATATATAATACTATTCTTACTAAGGTGATATAATCATTCTGACTCTATTTAAGAATTAATATCATTATTTAATTACTCTTTGGAAAAATTAATATGCATTCGGTCCATTGTTTTGAGAATATTCAACACTCACCTGCAATTTTTTTATTTATAGTATTTTAAGTTTATGATCTCACCTGAATTCCTTATTATGAACATATTTGAAATAAGTGGCAACCAACCGAAATTCAGGGTATTATAAACAGAATTACGTGATAATGGAAAGATGATCCTTTAAACATTCAGCACCTTTTCTGTGTAACAGCTTTATTTTCAACGCCCTTATTTTTTGGGCCCAACGAAAAGGAAAAAACCATGAATCATTTTCCGTTAAATTGTGATTCAATACCAGAAGAGGGTAATTTATAAATCTGTCCCAAGAAAATTTATTAGACTTGCGGAAAAAATTACAATTATTTTTCGAAAACACGGTTGGTGTTTGAAGGAATATTTCAAAATTTTAGACGGAGGCCGCTTTACAATAAATTTTGACTTTATTGAATAAAGTGGCCTCCGCTACAAAATGGTTTGAGTAATAATTGGCTTTGTTTCAGGATTTTTTGGATTCCTTTTCACAAAAACGCGGGCATATTTCGACACGATAATACGATCACTACCATCCAGGCAACTTTGCGGTAGATTTTAAAAAAATCTAAAAATGGCCTTGTATTGCCAGAAGCTTTTATGTTTATTCAAACATTTAAAATATTTATTAATAAACAAACTTTCTTCTTCAATCTTTGCAAAATAACTTTGTGGCATTATTTATTATTTAATTAATAACAGATAACTTTGTATAAACCACTTTTTTAATAAACAATATTGACATGTTTCAATAACAATGTTATCTTCTTCAGGATATTAACATATAAAAGTAAATATTAACATATCCTGAAGAAGATAACATTGTTATTGAAACATGTCGATATTTTTTATTAAAAAAGTGCTTTATACAAAGTGATCTGTTATTAATTAAACCTTCATTTATTCAAATATTTACTAAATAGAGTTTTATACAAATATGGAAAATGCCTTAGGTATATATTATAACTTATAACGAAAAATATTATTTGCAAACTCATTGTTTTATGTGTGCATATTACAATGAAGTGTCTTTATATTAGTAAGCTGCATGTAAAAAACGTGATTGAAATGTTACTTAAGGTATATGACAAAACCTTTGATCGCATTAAACGATATATATAATTTCCTTGTACGTACAGAATTCATGTTTCATATAATACTAGCAGACCCGGCCATGCGTTGCTGTGGCTAACGAAACATAACGCCACTATCCAACCTTTATAAAATGCACACCACCCGCTTGCCAGCTGCCCGCTGCCCACCGCTTGAATTGAATATTTGAATTTCTCGGCTTTTCTCTCTTATAATAAGCACCTATTATACATATAAACCTTCCTCTTGAATCACTCTATCTATTGGTGAAAACCGCTTGAAAATCCATTGCGTAGTTTAAAAGATCTAAGCACACAAACATTTTGATCGACTTAATTTTAAAGTATGTAATGATACTCTTATTATCACAAACATAACACATATTGGGAGAAGAACTAAATGTTATATTTTATACATTTGTTAGGTAGAAACAATGTCAAATCTCCGATACGCAGATGACACTACCATTATCGGTTCTTTTTAAGAAGAAATGAACCACCTCCTTGCTAAAATAGAGGAGAAAAGCTGTAATCTAGGTCAATTGATTAACAAAGCCAAAACAAAGCTATAGTTGATCGACAGGGCGAACACCTTTATAATGAAAAAGAATATTCTTACAGACTAGAAACGGTGAGTGATTTTATATACTTAGGCTCGTCTATAAGTGACGAAGGAGATTATGAAACAGAAACGAAAAGAAGAATTTGCCTGACAAAAGACGCCATGCGCTATGAGTAAAATGCAAAAGATATGGAGTGACAGAAGCATGACGAAAACCACCAAGCAGGGACTCGTTCGGGCGTTGATTTTCCCCACGTTTCTAGATGGTGTGGGAAATGGACCCTTAGAACCAGCGAAAGAAAGCAGATAGATGCCCTCGAAATGTGGTTCTGGAGAAAAATGCTCAGGATTCCATGAACAGCCAGACTCACAAATGTGACCGTTCTGAAAAAGCTAGGGGTCCACAATAGACTCTCAACTATCTGCCAACAATGATTTTTTAAAATACTTTGGATACTGCTCGCCAAACTAAGGACTTCAACTTAGAGAAACTCGTAGTCACTGGCAAAGTGGAAGACAGAAGAAGAAGAGGAAGGTTACCAATGTGCTGGAGTCACCAAGAATCAATGGCAACAGCACGTTGCACGACCTGTCCGCAGCTCTCCTCGCAGCATAGACCTACTAGGAATGGATGAGAGTTGTTCAACATGGAAATTGAAGTAGAGGTCACGATTTCGAGCAATGAGGAACCGACTTAAGAAGTAGGTAGGTAGTAATAATAGTTTTTTTTTAGTACAAAATCATTAAATTCTTCATCTAGAACTAAATATACCTATCAATAATGCATTTGTTCATTTGCCTTACAGATTTTTTATTACAATTTTTTTTATATCCGAATTTTCATTACTTTTAAATTTAATTGTTTAATCTTTGTAGAAAGTAAAAATTAAATTACGAATTTAGTATCACGACGAAAACAAAGAGTTTCTCTACATAAGATTTTCACTTTCGTGAGTCACGCCAACTAATTATTAGAAAACTATACCCCAGGTAATCTAATAAAGTCTTCCACTTTTAGCTACTCTTCCACGTTGCAGAAAATATACGTTCGACGTCGGAAGATAAAAGTGTTACCTTATATTTCCAAAATTCCGAATTCTGAATTCTTCATTGTTTCTTCCGTAGACAGCTAATGAACCGGAAAGATCTCGCGGATCTATCATTTCCGATGAAACCGAGAACAGCGTACGACTATGAAATATCTTTGCTAGAACTTTGCTTCCGAAAACTTCCTCTGCGCCGAGCGATACTTATTGAATATTTAAATGCCTTCCCTTTGAGAAGAAAACTTTTCTCAAAAATATAAGATTTCATTCTAATAAGTTTACTATAATTTCAGAAATAGAGCCTAATGAAGCAATTCTCATTAGAGTAGGTATTATAAATCCGCTTCTTATATTATTTAAGCACATCTTAACGAATTTAGCCATTGTCAGTGAAATTATGATTTTTAGTTGTTTAGTTGTTTGTTTTGTTGTTAAATTTAAAATAAGATGCATCTTTATTAGCTTGAAGAAATGTTATTTATTAACGGGGCATTTCACCATCCTCCTGATAGCGTATCCAGCGTTAGAAAGCGTGTATTTTAGATTTACGATTTGAAATTTATTTTCTAATAATAATAATAAATTTATTTCAGATAAAAATTATACAATTAAACATATGTGGAAACTTTGTCTAGCCAATTAGGAATGGATCCTGTTTTAGGCCAGTCAAATTGGCAAATTTAGTTCATATCATAAATTTTATCTTACATTGTTTAAGTATATAACATATTATTTAAAGAAGGAAAAAAGTGTTAAATTGAAATCGTCGTATAAGCTTTAAATAAATACACAATTTTGTATTTATGAGAATTATCATATAAGCTTTAGATAAATACACAATTTTGTACTTATAAGAAAGAGAATACCTAAGTGAAGAGAAAAAATGAAGAATGCTTATGTTAAATGTGAATGTTTTGGAAAATGGAAAATGGGAAGCGTAGTGATATAAGTTTATAATCTAGATGTGGGATTAGAAAATAATCGATCGCATAAATTAATAAAGAATAGACAGTTATGTTCTGGAGTGATAAGTATGCGTTTTTGTATTGTATGGACTCTAACAAATGATGTATGAGTGTGTGTTTTTTTTTATTTTTTCTGTTTTTTTTTTAATCTTCGACTATCTATTGGTCAACATATCTTCGCTTTTGACCCTCCCTAAACCAAGAAGCCAGTTGTTGATCAATTTGCGCAAAACAGTTGTACTTTTCGATTTCCAAACATTAGGAATGATATTGGTCCTAAGTACGAAAATTGCCGTTGCCCAAGGGACGTCGTGGTTTTTATTGGGACTATTGGATTGTTCCTTGAATGAATTAATTTACTACTTGGTTAGTTTACTATTTGGTTCTCCAACCTTTGGATAGTGGCTGAATATCTGAAAAGTTAGTTAAATTTTTCAGCCATAATGGGTATTTATTATTTTGTCAATTTGGGAGGCGGGTAAGGGTCCGCCGCCCCGGGAACAATTGAATGGATGAGCAATACCTCTGCCGTAGGTCACCCCAAGTTGGGAGTATGGAATCATACGTCCGTCAGTCCTAAAACAGACTGACCTCCAGATTCCAATCAACCCCTTATACCTTGTTCCTTTCCAGAACTTTCTCTCCTTATTTTACTAAAAAGTCCCTCCGCACACCTAAGATGGCATAAGATGGAAATTATTCTCTTCGTAGCCTCTTTTGTGCAGCTAATGTAAATTTATCCATTATTTATTAATAATTTTAATCCTATGGATAAACTATGAAGAAGATGGTGAAATACCTCCCAATTGTCATAAAAGCTTTATAAGCTTCGATAATTTTGTTACTAACTTACTAATCATTAATCATCATGTCGTTTCCCGCAGAGATGATGCACTGCCAACCGCCACACAACTCGGTCTCGGCACACACTCCTCACCTGATTCACAATATTTCGTGGTCTCTTGCATATCTTCTATTCTGTTATTTTGACCATTAACATGACCCAACAAGAAATCAATTTACTCCAACTTACCACATTTTTCTCACATGCCCCTGACATGCTTTATCATTTACTTTCTCATAATATATTCTCCTTACCTTCGTTCATCTTCTCTGCAGCTTATAATTATAAAACACAGCGGTTGTCAAGGAAAAATTCATATACCTACGTAGAACTAAAGCAGGTACTGAGATTACGATTTTTAGCCCTCCCTAACCGATGTGATTTTTCACAAAATTGGCCACTGTATATAATAGGTGTGGTTATTATTATATTTCTCGGTATTTCATTATCGATGTTGATCATTTGTAGCTGGTATTATTTTCAGAAAATTGTATTTCATTCGTAGAACTTCATTTAAAATTTCGCCCAAAATTTAATATTGCCTTCTAATATTCATAACTATTAAGTCCCCTTCGGTTTTAAACAATAAGTATTAACAATCAAGCTTACAGAGAAAATATCGGCTGACAAGCAGAAAATTGAAAATACCGATTGAATAAAACATTTATGTTAAAACATTATTTTATTTACCTCCTGAGTAGGTACCATATTTTGTAAAGTCGAGATTATTGACATTACCAAAAGAGTTTAGTGTTTCCAGTACTTGGTCGAATATATTAAATAATGGAACTTACAAATGAGGCACTCAGTGGAAGAGTGGCCCAACCCACAAAAATTACTAATCAGCGAAAACATAATTTGTTATTCATTTTTGTCATATCTATGAAGCCACAGTGGCCTAATTTTAGTTCTCACTATTTCAAAAATCCTTTAAAATCCGTGAAAACTAAAATTGGGCCACTATGGCTTCATACATATTACAAAAATATATAACAAAATAATATTTTCGCTGATGTGGGTTGGGCCACTCTTCCGCTGAGGTTTGAGGCGCTCAGTGGAAGAGTGGCCCAACCCACATCAGCGAAAATATTATTTTGTTATATATTTTTGTAATATGTATGAAGCCATAGTGGCCCAATTTTAGTTTTCACGGATTTTAAAGGATTTTTGAAATAGTGAGAACTAAAATTAGGCCACTGTGGCTTCATAGATATGACAAAAATGAATAACAAATTATGTTTATGGCCCAACCACCAATTTCAATATTACCTAGGTACCACCAGCGGAAGTGGTGGTACCTAGGTAAAATTGAAATATTTCTAATAATATTCAATTTGGGAGGTGGAAATGGGTAATAACCGACACCTCTGCCATAGGTCAACCCAAGTGGTTCACTACGTTTGGTGATTAAGCAGGGGTGCCTGGGTTCATGGGGTGAGGTTTGTCTAGGTCTTGGAAGCGGATAACCAGGACACACTGAACCCCAAATTTCTACTCACCCCTTAAACCCTTTTCATTCCAAAAACTCTCCTTTCCTTCCTTTCCTAAAAAAACCTGCACACATCATCCCCAAAGATGACATAAGTCCTGAGGCAAATTATTTTCCTTAGAGCCTCCTGTGTGTAGCTCATGTAAAAAAAAAACAACAAAAAATTTCCACTCAATTTTATTTCCTGAAGAAATACGGCAGTTCTAAAGGTTTTTTGGCATAAAAACCCCAACAAAATATATGTAAGTGAAGTGAACAATGTACGTATTGGATTTTACTCATAAAGTTAGTACTTAAATATTAAATATTCATATTTTGGTAGAGAGCAGTAACTTTTTTATTTGACATATTAATTGAAATAAAGCAATCAATTGGTTTGTAACGACGATTTTTTCGTTTGTAACACAAGCATCTTCAGGGTATAAAATTATTTAATTTTATACCCTGAAGATGCTTGTGTTAAGCGAAACCGGTCTTTAAGGAAAAAAATAAATTATTAAAATCGTGGTTACAAACAAAGTGTTTGTTTTATTTCAATTAAATATTTTATTTTCTATTATTCAATTATAGCCAACTAGTTTACCAACTTTATGTATAATATCAATTAACTTAGAAACTACGCTTGTTTTCGGTTAATAAGGCTGGTGTTTAACTACTGGGGATTTGTTAATGATTATATTGAATCCTGTGATAGAGTAAATGTCAGTTAGACTCAGAACGGGATCTTGATTAATTGATCAAAATCTCCAAGACGTGGCGCCAGCCCTCCCAGGAAGGATATTGATTAAGTTAGCGTTATTACCGTCATGCAAATAATGTTATTTTGATTAAAATATCGTAGTATTGACAAGTCTTGATTAGAATATTTACATCTTGTGGTGTTTCCCTATCTCGACCAGGTGTTTCCAATATTTATTGTGTTTTAATTTATTTAAAATAACTCATACTTTTTAAAATCAGTAAAACTTTTACCTACGACATTTGATTTTTGTACAACATAAACCAGTTACAAACAATACCTATTTAAAAAAAAATTTAACAAAACGAAAAACGACTTGAAAAATGCACTAAACAGTAAAAAAATAATTTCGTACGATTGTTATTTTTGGAGTCGGTGTCAGCCAAGGTAACTACATACATATGTAGTTATAGGTGAGATGTGGAGATCTTGGTTGACACCGACTCCAAAAATAACAATCGTACGAAATTATTTTTTTACTTTTTAGTGCATTTTTGAAGTCCTTTTTTTGTTTTGTTAAAATTTTTGTTTATTTTTTGATTTTCAGTGACGAGCGTGCGTAAAGAAGTTTTACTTTAAAAAAAGAATCATCGAAATCTGTTTGCGTAATATTGAGTTATTCGTCCATTTGTCGCGCACATACTTATTGCAAATTTAAGACATTGATGGTTTTTCTCATGGATCCCATGGTCAAAACTAAACCAAATTAAAATGGGACCACACGGAAAGCACCAGCTTTCTAATAAAAAAAGAATCATCAATATCGGTTCACCCAATCGAAAGTTCTGAGGCAATAAACATAAAAAATAAAAATAAATTAAATACGGTCGAATTGATAACCTTCTCCTTTTCGAAGTCGTTTAAAAAGAAAGATCTGTTAGTATTTTAAAGCATGTTTTTTTAAATCAAATTATTTACATCGTTATCCAATATTCTTTGCTCCATGATCGATACCTTTCGAAGATTCTCTCGATGACATCACACGTTTAGTGATTTTTTTTTCAAATTCGTTGACTTTTCAGATTCGTACCAACCGTTATTTTTGTAGTAGTGCGTGTGTTTTTAAACATGGTAAGAAACATAATACGTTTCATGTAGTTTATAATGTTCACAATTTTTTATTGGTATTTTTCCGATACAATAAACTTTAGGCATTTTACGATTTTCTGCCTAAAAATATGATATTTTGGTTAATTTTTCGTCATATCGGCAGAATAAAGGTACCATATGATGCATTTAATTACTTTACTTTGTATTGCCCTTGGTAAAAACTAATATTATGTCCAGTAGGTTGGAATCCTTGTTGTTCCATACAGGAGACCCTCAGGAAAATAATTCCCCTCAGTGCCTATGTCATCTTTGGGGATGCTGTGTGGGGGTATTTTTAGGAAAGGAATGAGATGAAGTTATGGGAAGGAAAGGGGTATTGGAGGTTGGTAGGATCCGGGGGTCAGTCTGTTCAGGAGTGACGGACGAATAAATCCATCCGTCCAATTCATTATTTCGGAATCTATGGGAATGAATGTTGAACTGGATGAGTTTATTTATTTATATTATAATACACGTTTAAGGACTTTTCCAGGCATGTGATTGTACATTTAAAAAAATGGGATAGTAATCATGAAACAAAATATTCTATTTTAAATATAAAGAACCCGTGCAGAAGAGTATTATGCTAACATTAATATTGTTATTTTTGGTGCTCCAGATTTTATGTCCGGGTTAAATCTTCCCCACAGGAAAGACTAAACCCTTCCACACGCTTTTCCCCAAATGTTTATCTAGTCAATCCACGCTATGTAAGTGCACTATTTAAGTATAATAAATACAAGACAATACAAGAACAATACGTCAATCTACCAGAGACCAAATGGGGAAAAAATCACTGACTCCAGATATTTTCATATCAGAGAGTTCGGCTCGGTAGAACTCCTAACTGGACCGATAAATTCTACTGATCCTTCAATATAAATATTTTAAAAAATCTTTTGTAATCCTGCATGTATTTAAAACGACTGACTTTTGCATTTTTATATATAAATTCTTTCACAAATCTATTAAGCATAAATTTTGAATGGGAGAGCTAGGTATAATGCCAGTAGCCGAAAGAACAAATGGGAATATTTTTATATTCTGAGAATGCCAAATTCTTTTCATCTCATTTCCTAAATCTCTTTATTTTCTAATTTTTTTCGAAACAGTTTTCTGAATATTACAGGAATTCGGAATAGCGACATCAATGATATAAGTTATTTTTTTAAATTTTGTCATGTAAAACTATATCGGATCTTTTATGACTATTTTTTCTGTCTGTTAGTATAGTTTTATCGTAATAAATTTTATAAAATTCATTTTCTATAAATGAATTTGGTTCATATTCATAATATGGTAAATTATATGTTACTATATTCCATTTGGTGGAACACATCTATTACTTCTGAGAAAATATTTCTAACTGCATGCAATCAAGCTATAAGAGTGTGTATTAACTTGTAACATAGGAGGTGAGTCAATAATTGTGTGGATAATTGTGAGTATGATAATCTTATCGAAGTCTTTTCTACGTTTTTTCTAATATGAACAGGTTTAAAGTTTATTAAAATTTCTATAATATCCCGTGTTATGAATATAATAATATGCGGGTAGTTACTTCCTAGGCTTCCTGCAATCTTGGAGAGAACCAGCGCGCTGAGAATAGCTCAGGGCGAATCCCGGTGAGCCTGAAGTTAGCTGTTGCTACTTTGGAATTCTGAATAAGAAACAGGACGAATTATTGTGCGATGGTATTATAAAAGTAAAAGCAGTAGCAAAGTTTTCCCAAATCTTTAACATGTTATTGATAAGTAACTTTGTAAAATACGCCAAATATCTTTAAAAAATTTCAATTTGGGATTTCCACAAGATAAAAATATTTTTTTTCATTAAGACCAATTCAACACAGCTAAAATGAAATTTATCGAGTAACAAAGCAGTATCGAGAGTGCTTTTGACAATTTGTTAACTACAATGGCTGCTTCTTGTTTGTCTTCACTTTGCTCTTATTTTCTACAAGGTTACAAATTGTTCACTCTGTAAAATTCCAAGGGAGAGCCGTCCATTATTTTAATTGAAAGAAGATATTATAGACAACACAGAAGTACCAAAATTATCTAAGACAGCACCAGCTTACCAGTCATTCGGTTACTACAAATATTCCTTAGATGTAATATTCCTACATACTCATTGGATGGTAATAAATATGCCACGAAGTAATGAATATTCCAAGCTTCACTCTGGAGTCCTCTTATCCGGCTAAGTACCTTTATTATATAGGTATAATCATCATTATTTCACTTAAAATTGTATAAATTTAACGTTGCGCAAAGCGCGTGCTGCGTATTTACTCTCGCTTTAATTATTTACGATTACTTAGCTTATTTGACTTTGTGCTCACATGGCATAAATCCGAATTATTATCAAACGAGTACCTACCCTACGCCAAGATTGTAAGACCCTTAGTCCAACTTTAGACCTGTGCGTGTGCATTTTAATTTTTATGTGTCCGGATTATCTGTAAAATAAGTGTTGTAGTAACTATCTCTATTATGCTTTTGTACAATTTTTGGAAATATGAAACCAACAATAATGCATCGTGACATATTTATTAGCAATTAAATGGATTGCTATTTCGAAAGCTTTGAGTAAAACCTACGATTTTTGCTAATCAATTGACAAACAAACATAATTTCTACGGTAAATCACAATTTTCTTTAGCTTTCCACGAAATATGATTTGAATATTTAATCATTTCAAAATGTGTTTTATTCAACTTCCTTTTCTATATTACTATTTACGCCCACATACATATACTTAACGTTTTAAAACCTATCATAACAAAATTCTATAGACACAGTTATTCCGTTATTATTGCGACTTCAACCTACGGCTCTCGCTTTTACCATTCATATTCGCACACATAAACCTTTCGAAAAGATTCACATCATTACTGTCATGAATTACTCGCCCTTTGTGAAATTTGGAAGGACCCTGTCAACCGGGTAATTTCCCTGACTTTTATTGCCCATTGGTAAGTCGTCGGCTAAAATGACGAAGCAAACATTTCTCTGCGGCTTCGAAGTGACACCCGACCCGCGTAGGGTCTCAGGTAGACACCAAACTAAACTGAATAAAGCCGCAGTCATGACTGACAGTGGTCGAAAACTTTTTACCACTGGTGTCACTTGCGTAGGTGATATCGTATCCAACTCTACATTATAAATCCTTTTCGGTCAAACAACCGTAATTGTTTTGGGTTGTTCATAAGTTGGGTATGAATAAATTATTTGATAGCTTGTTATAAATTCACTTGTTTGATTTGTTGATGTTATCAGCAGCAAATCAAAATCATGTAAGAAGTTTCTAATCACGCGCCACAGCCTTCGGAACTAATGTAAATTGATTATGTTAAACCAAATATACAATTTTATTCTGCTTTGATGATTTTGTTTGTCAATTGTCATGTTTGCGGATAGAAACACGAGGAGTGAATTTATCAATTTGTATTAGATGCTCTCATACATTCACAGTTTGAACCATATCAAAACAGTTAGTGGTATTTTTTTTATCACCTCATTAGTGACATGACGGTTAAGTGGGTTTGGTTGGTAAGATTAACGCAAATAAATTAATTCATGTTTAACAATTTTATAAATTTTACAACTAAAGTTTCATTAGCCTAGTGCCTAAACTAGAAGTATGCATAGATATCCAGTTTCACTTTATGTTTCCGAATAATTCTCCTTGAAAACGTAAGGAATTAAGAAAATGATGAAAGTGGTGGCGGATGTTGCTTCGTATGTGGAAATAGCTAGATAAAACTATTTAGAAGTGGTAATGAAATCGGCTTAGTGTGAGTAATATTTTGCATACTTAACAGTCACCGCTCATCTAAGAAGCTGGCCTATCAGATTGTAAAATTCACTGAACAACACATATATTATTACTCACACAAAGCCAATTGCCTCCTTACGTGGAACCAGTTCAACTTCCGTAAAGTGATAGTTTATGTCCGGTGTTATAGTGGGATAGAGGTTTTCGATGTTTCAGTGAAATTTTCACAACGAGGTAAGTACCAGACAGTTTGAGATGCGCACGTTATCTCGTTGATGTTTAACTTGATGGTACGCAGAAAGGCGTATGAAACATCAGGCTGCGGCACATCGGATGTGGAATCGTCCCTCGTATAGTAGCTTTTCAGAAAGACGGGTTCCCGCGAATGTTCCCCGACTCTCCGATAATTTTATATCTGCTAAGCAAATTCAAAAGCTTTTCTGCATAAAAATTAATATTTTTTGGAAAATGTTATTACGTTTATAAAACAAAATTTTAGAATACAAACAGCGTAGTCGTTAAAATCGCAGATGGGTTGGTTTGCGAACAAGCTGTTGTAAGTAAGTAAGTATACAATCTGTTGTGAGTAATCTGTTGTAATTGTAGTTAGTCGCCATAGTCAATTGGGTACAAGTCCCTTGAGACTTGGTAATCTTGGTAGTTGTCCCGTTATCCGGTAGGGTGGCAGGTTGACCGACTGACTTGGCGGCAGCGTTAGGATAATTCTAGCGGATCTTCCCAGACACGGTGACCGCAGCTTGAATGTTCCATGCAAAATTTATAGGAGAGTCTAATAATTTGAAACTAAGGACTACTTTAAAGGCCAATTCAGTTACGGATCCTGCAAATAGTTCATTAATGTCTAAGTTTATCAACAATCTAATAAAATCAATCCTATCCTGACTACAACTAGGAGGTTGAGCTTTCAGCTTGATCTGAATTCTCTGTGCATCGCGTACAACCATGTTATAAAATCTGTTATCATTGAAGCAAATCAATCAACGAAGTTTACAGGCGGTTACTCAGGATGGAAAAGTGGACTTGAGTAGATACGGACATTAGATAACAATCATCGATGAAGTGTGAACTTGAGACATGTGGCTTGATAAGTATCACCTATCTTCCCTTTTTCAGAGTCTTTGTTATGCATGTTACTTGGACACACCTCAGGATTGTCTGATGAGCTAGATGGATTCATCACTGTCTAAATATCTGTAGACCAGCTTTAGTAACATGCAAAGCGCAAGCCCGAAATTCTCGACGCGGAGTCTTGTGGGGTGATTGATGGCTGTAGTATATACTCTGCTGGCTTTTACTAACAATATCCACAAAGTTAGGCTAACCTCTGACGTATCGACTACTTTCCTCACCGACAAGGTTTGTTGTTCGGGGGATTCTAAACATATTTATCCCTCTTCACTGACACTAAATCTATAGACAAGATTCGGAAGCAAAGATATTTGAAACCCCATCGGATATATCTATAAAATAATAACCAATATTTTGTATCGTGGATATTAATCTGTTCTCACTTCTAAACACTCGACTGGACTAACAATCTAAACTTTTTACTTAACATTTTCCGATGTGCTGCTAACATGTTCAACTTTACTTTCTGACTTTTGGTGTATTTAAGTATGTACATGTGTGTGAAATAGGGGTAGTTTCGTCGTATCTTTAAGATGTCCTGGTATGTATTTAACAACGATTCCGAGGTTAAAGAGTAAACAGCGTCAAAGTGGTTTTGGATTTAATGAGCTATTGAAACCCACTAGAGTATTTTTGGTATTCTGGTAAAATAGAATATCCCGAAGTACTTTTTTAGCTTCAATTTCACACATCCCGATATATTATTTGAGATGCACTTATCGCCAAGATAACGTCATTGCAATGAAAGAAAGTGCACAAATTTCCATTTATGCCCACAAATAATCTAAAATTGTTTACACTTTCTAGAGGTTTTTGGCGACCAGCAAATTATTATATTTTTCGATATGAAGACGTGTCATTTTGACAGGGGAAAAATTATGCAGATTCGCTTTATTTTATGCAGAGTTCTTTACTAAAAACAACTTCACCACGGAGGCAGAAGAAAATTCCCGCAACATTTTTTTTTTGCTTATACTTGTCTAATAGCAGCTATCGTCATTTTTCAGAGACATTGAAAAAAACTTTCTTTTTGCAAATGTATAGGTTTTTAAGTGTGAAATGAAATTATTTGAAAATCTAAATGAAACCAGCCATAAAGATATTATAAAATAAAATCGGTTAATATATAAACAGAATTTATGAAAATATATCCTTTCTGAAATAGTACAACCGTTTTTAAATAATATCTTTCAAAACTAAATTGTGTTCAAGATTTTCTCCGTAAAATTTCATAAAAAATAGTTTCAGATAACGAACTGTCATTCGGCGTAAGTTGGTAGGTACATAATATTATGTAACTTTTTTGTGTTAGGAATTCCAAAACCGGAATCGCGTGATTTTCAACCATTTTGTTACGTGTTATTCGCAAAAAGCTCTGAAGAAAAGACAAACTAATAAAACGCTGAATAGTTTTAAAAAACATTTCCCCTGGTATTATTATAAATTGGAGTTCTTTGTTTTATCGTGGCATCGCACCATGCTGGCATCGTTTAATTTAATATTCTGATAATATAAGGCAGGAGAATGTGTGCTGCCAATTTTCTCTATTTTCATGTTTTTTGTGGTTTTACGTGAATACCTCCAACACACTTTAGACGCCCACTGTCTTAAGCCAGTGATATTATGGCAGCACCAATTGTTAAATTTCACGGAAGCCGATGTATCTACATTTATTTTTTTGCTTAAAATTAGATTCCATACGATCCTTGAGGTTTATTCTAAGATTTTTTTTTTATCTATATAAAGTATGTTTACATTGGGTTTTTAGATGCCTATCTCACTAGGATATACCTGTGTCAAAACCAGGTCATCTGAGAATGTCCGTTTATAGAAATAAATTAGTTAAACTAGGTCTTAAAGAGATTCATTGCCAGATAAAGACAAGGGCGGATCCAACTTTGGTGTCAGGAGGGGTCACATAGTCGTGGTCAAGTCACAAGAAGTTTGATAATAATAGATACAAGTTAAAAGTTGGTATTTTATTAAGTACTTAAATAAAATCTATATTATGACAAAAATATATAAAAACATTATGTTTAACAATTTTAATTAGTGGTCCACCTAGGTCCTCGACCCAGCCCAGGGGGGGTCATGACCCCCGTGACCCCCCCCCCCTCCCCCCCACCCCTTCCTGGATCCGCCCTTGGATAGAGAGTCGTAAAAACGACCAATTTTCACTTGGTAAATGTCAATCATATACAAATAATGGGCACACGTTTGGTATATCTTCCTGATATGCACTAAAGGATGCCAATGATATCAATGACGCTTGTTCCTTGGAGCAACCTACACTTTAATAAACGTATAAAAGTTTTTGAGAAAAAAAGAAATAGGAGAGTGCGTGGAATACTACGGGTATAACATACGGGTATATATAATAATAGTACGGGTATAACAACTCAAGTAATTAATAATAACTAAATGTGTCAATTGTCATTTTTAGTTTTTGTCAATTAAATTTTTTTGAATAGGGATTTGTTTCAAATGAAGAAACTTTTTTTTGTATTTCTTGGGCATTAACTAAGTAACAATTTCTAGACATTTTGTTTTGAAGAGTTTTAATTTTTAATGTACATTTGTTAGTTAAATTTGAAATTTTCTGCCACCGGTTTCGACACATCCGTGTCATTCACGAGCAAACTTTAAACTTTTTAAGTTTGCTCATGAATGACACGGATGTGTCGAAACCGGTCGCTGAAAATTTAAAATTTAAGTAACAAATGTACATTAAAAATTAAAACTCTTCAAAACAAAATGAAGAAACTTGTTTATTTACTTGAACAAAAATACATACTCGCATAGATTATGAGAAAACTTAGATATTCCTCTAATCAGTAATATTAATGATATTTTCAATATATTGCTTCAACATAATTTCTAATAATCAATTAGGTATATAGTTCCGGAGTAAAGAGTAAAGTAGGACATGTGGTAGTTGTCTTATTAATGGAAGAGTAAAACTTGATGTAAAGTAGTACAACTACAAGTTTGCCAAAAAATATACATTAGAAAAAAAAATTATGCATAAATGTACTGCATGTAAAATCAGAACTTACCTACTTACAAATTGTTATTTCAAACGTCTCTCCTGAAAAAATTGTATTTTTGTAGATTTCTTACTTTACGCAGGGACCGTCGAATATATCGCTTTGTTTCTAGTATATATGCTATCCTGTGTCAATTTGATTAGTAATAAAATTATTTAACAAGTCCTTGTGGGTTCCATTCCATTAAATAAATGTTGACTTTTATTTTGTTTGAAGCAGACTTTCTAAATTAATGATTCCGATCTTTTATTACATCTCCTGTGTAATTAGTGCCCTAATGACTTTTATCTCGTTTTGCGAAAGAAAAATAAAATGTATCCCGTTGAAAAAAATAAAAATTTCACTTAATTATCAGAGCGAAAATGGCAGTAAGTAAATTTTGTTGAAAATGTATCTTGGAAAACATTCTTCATAAATTATAAAGGAAAAATAATATTCTGTGCTTACTTTTCAATAATTTGCATAAAATGTAATTTATTATCATAATGTACCTACATAATTTATAAAATGCATTTCTAAAAAGTTAGAATAACAAAATTATATCTTCCGAGAGAGAGAATTTTTATATTGATTATACGTACGACGGTCTAAGTGGTCGACGGGTAAGACAAATCATTTAAAAATAATAATAGATATAAAGTATTTCTGTGGCACGAATAGTACATACTTTCAGTATCGACCTGACGTAATACCACCATTCACAATTGAAACGTTGCTTGAATTGGCTTTAGCCGTGTTTTTTTTTGTTCAGATCTGAATAGACAGGTACTTCCCACCTTCCTCTTCCCAACTTCTTCGAATTGAAGATTACATAGTCTTACTAGCTCCAGGCTGATGGGAGCAGCTCTTGTGCGGTATTCACCACATAAAAAAATTTAAAAACATAATTATTTGCATAACATTATTCGTATAACATTGAGTAAATTTAGCATTCCTAAGAATTATAATAAAGTGGTTCCTAGAAGCAAAATATATTAATTTTAAATTTACTAATTGAAAATACATTAATTTGATAAACATTAAATTGTATAATACGTTATGCTAAAAATAAGGGAGAATCTTAAATCACGTAAAATTTATTATGAATCTCAATTTCCTCAAAGTAGGCTGGACTGTTTTCAGGTATCCATAAAAGAGTATCTTCCTTATACTTGTACTTTCTAAAATCGTGTACTCAAAATTTCCAATCATATAATAACAATAACATTAAAATAACAAACATAAGATGATGAAATTAACGAACATAGTCAACAAACATGGTCAACATAGTCAGAAAATGTCCAATCATTTAACATTAAAATAACAAACATAAGATGATGAAATTAACGAACATAGTCAACAAACATGAAAGTGGGGAAATCATGATGTAACACCAATACAACTACATACATACAGAGCACCTCGGAATAGAAATCCTTAGTTAGGAGGACTGTAAATAATCTGTTTTACTTTGTATTTTTAAAAGTCAATGCAATAAACGAACAAGGCACGTAGTTTGGTCCGCGGGAACTTCGTAAAGATTAGTTGGTAAGTCCGAAAGCCAGGACTGCTTGCAGCTTTTAATAGTTTTCTAATACAGCAACCCGTTACAACCGCGATGTTTTAATCCTTGTTTTCGCTTATCCGCGGTAATCATATAAAAGAAAACTATTGTAATAGTAAAAGCTCGCATTGCCCAATATAAGAAAAGCTTCTCGAGTTTAATCCGCTCATCTAAAATAGATTGAAGTAAGAAAGAGGGATTCCAAGTTTATTGAAGCTCCATAAAGAAGGACGCACTTGACATCAACTTGAAAGTGAAAAAAACGTAGAGCACTATTCAGATAATATCTAAATATTATTAAGTCGTCATTGCAAGCAAAATACTATTTTACAGTAAATACCTAATTTTAATATAGGTAATTTTACCCGGAAACAT
Source organism: Limnephilus lunatus (assembly GCA_917563855.2). Taxonomy (NCBI): domain Eukaryota; kingdom Metazoa; phylum Arthropoda; class Insecta; order Trichoptera; family Limnephilidae; genus Limnephilus; species Limnephilus lunatus. The sequence goes on along the minus strand of OU830595.1, from coordinate 93,188,864 downwards.
TCAATTCCTGTATGGATTGCATTCAACCCATACATGCGTGCAATTTTTACTTTTTCTTTGTTATAATTTCAAGAAAATAACTATTTATAATATAATAATGAAGATTTATAGTAGAGGATTATAATAATGAGGATTTGTCGAAGATATAATGGCAAACCGCGGATATTTGTGTTGTTAGTAATAACTTATTACCTCACATCTTTTAAAAATAAGCGGATAACCGAAAAAGGTGGTTAAAATTTGAAGATGTTTCAACGGATCTATCAGTAATACGCCTATGTGCTATCTCCAGGATGTCTGCCAAATAGCACTCCACAGGAAGCTCCCGTCCGGCGCGCGGCGTCCGCGTCGAAGAAAATAACGCCCGAAACCCACGTGGAAGGCATTCGGGCACTTGCGGAACGGATTTTGCCGGAGCGGTGACATTAATTTTCTGATATTTCTCTTTAGCCGTTTGAATGGTGACACCCTTTCTAAAATTCTCCTTACTCCAGTTACACGGAAACCAAGCTTTGATGGTCGGATAACACCTTTCAGGAACTACTTGTCCTTGTCGGTATCCTTAACCGTGTCCAGTTTCAGGAAGACGTTTATATTATTATGTATAACACAATATATCTACGAGTACTTTACAAGTAGGTACAACCCGGCTTCGCACGCCTTTGAATACTCTTTCTCGGTATCTGGTTTGTTATTGACCAATAAAAAGGAACAAACAGTATATCTAAGTTCCATAGCTCACAAAGAAGGCCTTATGAACTGAATAGTTTAGTTGTTTTAGTAACTTAAGCAACTTTTGACCCCAGAGCTTATCGTTATTAGCGAGAAACATTAACAGATTTTCAGATTTATAGATAAGAAAGCGGTGACATAAATACTCCTTCCCCGGGTTTAGTTTCATCTTCTGAAAAGTTTGTTATTGATTGTAGTACAACAATTCAACATTCTTTTTGACATCCTTTTGAGAGATTTCTCCCCCGAGAGAAACCAACATTTAGATCATAGAACTATCTTTTACAAACTAGGAATTGAAATAATTTCTCCACAACAATTAAAGGGAAGACTATTTTTATAACTCCACGAAGCATTATATATAGTAAACATAAATGTATTTTTATTTAACATTGTATACGAGATTTTGAAAGGTTAACCGGACAAATCAGCACTTTTGAAAAGCGATGGATAAAAAACGGTTTTGGGCTTGTTTTTTTTCATCACTTTTGATGACTTTGTCACTTTTTAAAAATGTTCTGGTTTTTCATGAAACCGTTGAAGTCGAATAAAACAAAACTGTTGTGGTTGTAAAATTCTCAATTATTATATAAACATAAAGTTCTTACGTTCATACAATTGCAACTATGCGGGAACCAACGTAAAACTGAACTAGGTAAATAACCGTAGAATTGGGAAATCTAAGGTTATTGGTAGTTCGTCAACATACGACTAAAGGTATATTTTGTATAATGGTATTCCCTGGACAATTTATTGTTCGTTACTAATGTACTTCTTTATAGGTACATATTATATTTTTTTTTATAATTTTGCAAATATTTATGTTGTGCTTGGGATTCCATTCCTGCTCAGCATTGGTTTTATGCGCTGAAAAACCTCGAAAAAAAGTTCTCACTTGTAAAACACAGTTTTACAGCTGAGGAAGGAAATAATGATGCGAGTATTCATTGAAGAAATGCAAATCTTTCACAGAATTTGAACATTCTTCAAATTTAAAACTTAATTTTCAAATCCTGTAAAACTTCTATTGAAGTTCTGTTGTTAATTTTAAGTTTTTTGCACCCCCGCGGAATATGTGTTTTATGTCCACCTGATGTTTTCCTTTGTTAAAATATATTTTTTTAATTTACTCATCGGGCACGTATCAGACAGTGAGATTCTGGGACAAATGAACTTATTTATTTCGAAGTCTCTCAATCGGAGACGTCGCCACAACTTGTATTATCGAGCGGGTCGTTCAAACCAGTACCTGAATTCGCCCACGGGGTGAGCGGTCCTCCATCAGATTATGGTGTATGACAAATTCAACTTATTATTAGAAACCTACGGTGAGTTCACAAATTTTTTGGTACTATTCACTAACAGACATACTAATAACATGCTCTTGATAAACAATAAATATGGTGAAAATTTTATGCTTTTTGACATGGGGCTCAGTGAGGATGTTTAAATATGTAAGGTGTGTCGTAAATCAAATAAGCAGGATATACAAGTTGGTACAAGACTTACAAGTTAATTTACAAATTACAACAGAAACAGAATACAACACCAGAGTTAAATATTAACAATAATAATTAATGTGAAGGGCGAACAAACACGATGTTATTATAAAAGTTTCGTCTTGACCGGGAGTTTAAAGCAGAATGAATTGGTGATCTACGTCGCAGCGCGAGCGAGAGTCTTGTGACAGATTGATTCCAATTGGTTGATGGGGTACCAATCGGATTGTCGCACGACTGCAGAGCAATGATATTGTTCGATCTCCACAATGATATTTTTATGATTTAAATAAAAATAAAGGCGTTTTACCTACAAATGCTAAATATTATTTGATACCTGTGAAATTTTGTTTAGTGTCAAGCTTTGTAGATGAATTATAATATTCTGGGAACTATAGTTCATTATGTTTTGCTGTTTTACTGATACCACGAATGTGAAATTAATAAAAATATTTATTTTTTCAAGCCGTGGGTAAAAGTGGAACGTAATAATTGGGGGATAGTAATGTAATAATACCGGGTATTAAAGTAATATAATAATGTGGAAATAGGTATTTAAGTAATATTTATTATCTGTTAGATGATGAAAAAGAACTGATTGGCAAACAGTTTTTTTTACAATACATTCATATTTCCTTCCGTCGAAAGAAAAAGTGTTATTTATTGTTCTTTGTATAAATTCGACATGTCTTACTTGGATAATAAAACATCTTTTAATATTATGGTATACTCGTACTTCCGCGCGTATATTGTCTGCGGTTTGACTTATGAAAAACTAATACATCTTTGACGTAGAATTATTGACGTACTAAAACCCCATACCCCGAGATAAACCACAGGGAGGTTCGGCTTTACGTTTCATCTCTTCCGTACTTCCAATCTTCTTGGTTAAACTGAACTTCGTCGAATCTTTCGTTTTGGAACCAATGTTGGATGTACTAAATGTACCTAAAGCTGGTTAACTCCGACAACCCTTTGCCTCGGTTCTTTAATTAAAGGCAGCCACAAGAAACACTAAATTAATACAACTTCATTACTTTAACGACTTATTCTTCTTCTATAGTACCTATGGTGGAAATATGTATGGCACGTTCCGGATACTCCGTTATTCCTGACTCCTGAAATGAAATACCATGATGTTAGTCTTTCCGTGGCCGGAAGGTATTATATTCTCCAGGCCCTAGAACGTACTGCTCGCTACATAATGTATTCATAGAAAACGCTTATAACAAATACCATGTACTGATATTAAATCGCATAACTTCTTGTTACACTGTCCATTTTAAGAATGTCAAAATGTTATATTCTTAGTGTATAATGCAGCGTGGCGTCTCGCTTTAATGTGAATGATTCGATTAATGGTTTATGTAGTTAGGCGTATTCAAGAAAATTAAAGATTTAGATAGGTATACATCTCTCTCATTTCTTGCTCTCGTACTTTTTATTTACCAGTTCTTACGTTTTACATGTTAGTACGATGTCCTCCGTGGTCGAGGGGTAAGACTCTTGACTAGTAATCTGAAGGACGCGAGTTCAAATCCCGGCGTGCGCAAGTAAATTTCATTTGATTTAATCGTATTATTTAACGATTTTATCATTTAAAATAATATAATATATTCCTACCCATCCCTTGAACCCTTTTCCTTCCCAGAACTCTCCTCTCCTTCCTTTCCTTAAAAAAACCCTCTACACAGCATCCCCAAAGATGAGACTCCTGTGTGGAGCTCATGTAAAAAAATAATAATAATTTTAACAAAACCGCGACAAAATATCCCCGACAAAATATCCTACGGACAAAACGCGCCGTACCATATTTGCGGCACGTTCCGGAGTGGAAGATATTCTCAATATCGCCCTGGTATAAGACCACCATTCAGAATTGAAAAGTTGCTTTAAATGTGTTTAGCCGTGTTTATTGAATAGCCAGGTACTTCGCACCTTCCTCTCCCTCGTCTGCACCCCCCCCCCCCCCCCTAGTTCCCTTTCAGCTTCACAACACATCCCAATTGGGGTTGTGATAGTCTTACTGGCTCCAGACGGTTGGGAGCAGTTGGCAGTCTTGTGCGGTGCTCAAATAAATAAAATAAATAAATAAGAAATTTATATTTTCTTTACTAAGCCATTCACGAGTACAAGAATCAAAAAACGATTCGCCTTATTTTACTTGGAGAAAGATGTATTGTGTTTTAAGTATCATTTAAATGAATATTCTTATTAGCACAGCAAATGAAGCGTGCACTCTCGCGTGTAATTTTAGTTAATTTAGTGAAATGAGATTTTAAAGCAAGAGCTATTCATTCCAAATGTATTTCCCCAAACAGCGATGTTATAAAGGCGGTTAATGACAGTCTTTAGTACATCATTCGGTTGGCTATTTCGCCGTAGAAGATTCGCGCAAATTACGGTATTCTAGCACGATGGTATTGTATGATAACTAAACTTTATACAATGCTCCCCACTCGTTTAATATTATGTAGTATGTAATTTTATACTTTTATACCACCTAGCTTCCATGCCATTTGGAGAATTCGTTCCCAGAACCATTTTCTCTATCATTTATATGCTAAAAAAATCTTCAATTACATTTCGCGTGCGAGAAAAGTCTCGCAGAATTTTTGCCTCGCCTTTATGACTTAAAAGACACCACGTGGACGACAATAAAAGTTTGTCCTGGCAGTTAAACCTCTCTGTCCAGAATTGTGGCAATTTTGACACACGCCAGATGGTGTTGACGAATAAAACCAGAACGCGGAATGGTCGTTAAGTCTCTTGTCCATATGAAAAGATAAATGAAGAAACAATTTGAAATATCAGCAATTGTAGTCAGGATTAAATTTCTAAATATAAAATCTCTCCGGGCGCCGCGCAGGGAGGGCTGAATAGTGAATAACCTACACAATATGTACATTGATGAATTTGATGTATTTATTTTGAAATAATTCTGGCCTTCTATAAATATTATAAAAATTAAAACTTGAATCACTTTACCGATGCTGAAAGACCTACGAATGCTTATTAGAAGTTCTATATTATAATTTGTAATTATCCGTGAAAATCTTTTACCGCTTTATAGCGTATAGGTGAGTGCTTTTACTTTCTGACAATAGAGCTAATTTGATCACCGATCGATCCTATCCAATACGTTTACGTAATTTGCACGAGTTGTACCTGCTTCTAGCAAACTAGTTCTATTCCTTAAAGGAGACCTAGCTAAATGAAAAAGGCTCTGAAATTCTTTCTTGTCGTGTTTTTCCATTGCAAACCTACTTTATTTTATTAAACTTTAATACCTTGTCCTACCGCGCAACGACGAATTTTATTTCATTACGAAGAATAACTTTTATTGCATTTCAGAGTTTTTAGTTGCATCAATAAAAAACTTCCTAAAAGAAAGTTTATCTACTCTTAGTTTTTCTGCTTCATTTCTTTCTCACTTCTTTAAATCTTTTTCTGCACAAACTTTGGGGAGATATATTTAAGATGAAACAATCCAGAAAATAAACTTAACTTTCTCTAAAGTAATGTTTTATGATCCGAAGGATAAGTGATTGTCTCGCTGGGGAATTTTTTGTCTGGCTCTCCTGATAAAACTAACGTATGGTTCCATTAAAGGAAAAACAAAGTGCGTGTGGTAGAAAACATACCAAGTTTTAACCAACTGAAGGAAAAACGCCGTCAAGGTTATTTGGGATTTTCGTTTAGAAATACGTGGAGACATTTTCATTTTTTGTCCATATTATTATATTACCTAGGTATATTCTTCTGTGGTTATGCAGTCAATCAGTTAAACGGATAGTTTTTGACCAGTTTTGACGTCATATTTACGTCACAGCTTCCTTACCTACTACATTTATTCGGAATAACATTTTACCGTTACTTATTTTTACGATCAAAAACAAATCTTTCGTGCTTTGAAACATATTTTTCTGACTGTTTTTGTTCTGTCGAGTTATACCGGACTGAGTTATATTGCTCTGATGATATTCATCATCTAAGTTAATGCAGTGACGGTTAATCTTTTTAGGGGGGTGGGCCAAATTATAAATTTTCAGTTTATTTGCATACCACATCGATATTTTGAATTTGCAGTCGGTGGTGTCGCAAACCAAATTTTATCTTCTAAAATGGTAAATTTTTAATATAATTATTAATGTAAGTGTTAATATAATCTGACCGATCAATGGTTGAGTGGACATCGCGTTTGGGTTCCAGGCGTTCCGTGTTCGATTCCTCGGCTGGCTAAGTCCTCCATCATGACTCAAGCAACATTTTTGGCTTACTACATTTACGGTAGCAGGAAATTTTCAAAAAGTGTCGGGCTATTCGTTACCCAGAAATGATTTTCTTTCTTTAAAAAAAAAATTATCGAATAGAATGCAAAAAATGAACAAAATAATTATGTGACAAAGACCAAACCAACAAATGCTATCGATTTCTATCATTCTGAAATATTAGAACATGCAAAAAAAAAGCCTTAGTGTAAGTACCTACTTGGAATTTTGGGCAACTCTTAATTTTTGTCGTTCGGAAAGTTAAACAAAATTCAGTACAGAAAACTTTAGGTATTTTTAAAATGCGTCGAACATAGTGTGGTCTCAACAATAAAAGCGAAGGTGAGTTTTTTCTGTACTGATTTAAATTTTGAAGAAAGTTTGAAATTTTCCTCTTAACCCTTTTGCAAAACAACATAAACCTTTGAATATTCTGTAACGCATTTTTTTATATTTATTTAGCCTAGAGGAAAGTACGAAAATGCTCGCGGGCCTGCCGAAATGGGCTCGCGGGCCGCGGTTGCTCATCACTGCTCTAATGGAAGAAGGTTCTAAGAAGAATAAAAGTAAATAAAACAAATAAGATTACAACTAACAGCAACTAAGGTTAGGTGTAAATAATATAATGTATATTCCTATTTTATTGGTAACGACACAATTGTGAATAAGTCTGTTTTAAAATACTGAATTTGTTACACTCGTGACTCGTAGTGAGGTGGGAAAAATACGTAGAAATAAAATTTGTAGAGCGACATCAAAATGCCAAATAGCGCAAAACACGTTGTTTTTTCCTGATATCTTTCAACGGATATGTAGGTTTATCATTTTTGCCGTTAAAAAAACTTGAACATGCGTCAGGCGCAACATTATTTGCCGGAAAGTCAAGAATGAGCAACAAAAACACGCCACGGAGATAAGCAGTACACATATTCATGGATAAATCTTCGCCGAGGACTAACTTAGCACTTTATTTGAGACCTGTAATTTCACCCGTGACTGGAATATTAAGGAGACCGGTTGTGTGCGAAGGCTCCGTGGCATGTGGCGAAGCTTTGGCTCTAGACTCTAGACCACTATTTTAAATTCAAATTGGATCAATGCGTGTGCGGCCGGGCGTGTAAAGACCATTCCAGTCCATTCCGAGCCATTCCTAGCCGGCTCTATCTTTTGTGATTCTTCTTTTAGCTGCTAATAACATTTCGCAATACCCGGATTGTATCGTTTAAATACTGTTCACATAGGTATTAGCAATGCTTTGTTACCAAAAACCTTTTAATTCGGGCACAAGGACACGAAGAATACGCCTCTAAATATAAATCTCCTATACCACTGTTGTGGCGACGTAAATACGAAAAATATTAACGAGCTTTTGACCCTTGGATGATCTTTAAAGAGGGCTATTTAAATATTATATTGCCAAATGACAAAACAAGCAGCAGGCCGCTTCTGTATCCCCTTTGATGATTTATCGTTATTTGAGACATTAAAGTTTTCATTGAGTTTTGGGAGAACATAAAAATGTAAGTAAGCATTTTTTTGTATGTCGACTGGCATATTTAAAATTAAATATTATGTGGATTTTGCTTGGGTAGATGATTTTACATTGATTTTACGATGATTTTACATTTTGTCGCTTAGCCATTGATATTCATTGATACATTAGAAATAAATTAAAATTAGATACAAGAAAAGACTGTATAAATTTAAAATTAAAACTAAAACAGATCTAACTACCTGTACCAAAGATAATAGAATTTCCTTATTTGGCCGGTAAACATGTTTTTTTACATTAACTCCACACCTTTCACTTATGGCCTATGTCATTTTTGGGGATGCTGTGTGGAGGGTTTTCATAGGTAAAGGAAGGAGAGGAAGTTCTGAGAAAAAAGAGGTATGAGGGGTGAAAAGATTTTGGGGGTTAATATGTCCATTAAACCATCCCTTCAATTGCAGTGCAAGGCGATGTCTTGGTAAAATTCGGCTGAAGAGGCCTGGGATAGGTCTCCGTCAACTAGTATCTCTTGATCCGGCCCGCCACGCAGTATGTGGGCAAAAACATTCTCCCAAACGTAAAAAAAACATCGTGAACCCGGGCATCCCTGCTGTGTTTCTACATTTTATTTATATAATGGACAACTTCTTCTTGCTTGAATAAATTGATCTCAATGTGTATTACGAGTAATATTTGCTTCAAGAAATAATCTTTAAATTAACTAATGGCATAAAAAACATCGGTTGAGAGGTTAAAAAATAAAATTTTCAAAGCACTCCTTCGGATTGGCTATCCATTTTCATACATCTTTATTTTCCCCCTTCTTCCAATCAGATCAAATAAATCATAATTACCCACTTCGTATTCTCAGATTATCTTTCTTCTTCCTTCCTTTAATACCATAAGAGCATCAATCACATACTTAAGGGCCATTAAACAAAGGGTTTAACACACTCAAATTCCCCCATGATCATTTTCAGTGCAAAGGCGAAATGGGAGTAACAAAATAATACACAAGGCCAATTTATTTATAGTTTTTATGGTACATAATTTCTTGTGTAGCTGAAATATTTTGCAGATATCACCGCGTTGTACATTATTATAAACTTATGCGTTATGTAAAACTACATAAATGCTAAATAAACTCCATAAAAGACAGCGTAATTATATTTGTTTTAGACAAAGGAATCTGTATTTCAAAGCAGGTGTATTCTCCGAACACATTTAAAAAAATCGCTATTTAAAAGCGATAAAAATCTTTTGTTGCCTACCCTTCTAAATTTCGTTCTCCAAATTGTATTATTTATAACGTCCGCTTTGAAAATGAAAGCATTAGGAAAGGATAAAAGAGATCAGCGTGTGGTAAAATACATTCATATAATTCGATCGTAAATCACCATTATCCGCTAAGTATTGCTTGGCCGGTTTGTTTTGGCTTATAATTTGTTAGGGATTTTATGTGGCACATAATGCCAACATATTTATTGGTTCTCAAAAAAGCATTATATCAGTCGGGCGCGCTATCGGCATATTAGGGTACACTCTAACGACGTGGGACCGCACTAAACGGGTATCATCCCTTGTATATTATATCACAAATTTAGTATTAAAGTCGCGCCGGGTCGTCTGGGTAACCTAACTTGTTATTGATTTAATATCCCTTGGTCTCCAGCACACTCAAATACTGATAATAATAATAATAACGCCTCCTCACCTCACCTCACCTCACCTAGCCACAAAACTCGACTCATTAATTAGCTTTTAGAAACCGTCAGGTGGTAATTAGAATCAGAATTAGTTAGATCAGAATTGCGAGAATAATGACGGTAAGCTTCCCATAAATACCAATTGATCGGCATCTGATATAATGCTTTTATTAATTTTCTGCACCGATGCCATTTCGGAATTCTTCAGCAGTCATGTCAGGCAAAGTAAAAATTTATGACGAAAAAGATAATAGAAAAATATTTCTAAGGGGCTTTGGTTACTTTTTTTAATCTGATTCATGGAAAGCAGATAAATTTCAGTTGACATGGTTGACCTTTATGTAGGTAGAGAATTTACTGTTTCAACTTTAAGACTTCCCGGTTAAATCTGTTTGGATGGGATAAACTATTTTTCATGCCACGTTACGATGAGGATAAATCACAAGATGAAACATTACAAGAAGTATTTGATGGTACAATTTATCGTTGTGTAATTTCTTACTTGAATTCTTTTTTTAATTCAAGTAAAATTAAAATGTTATATTAATTCCTAAATGTTATTTCATATTTACCGCTTCGTTAAAGATCTAAGTTATAAGGCAATTCGCAGAAAACTTATAATAATAACATTTTAAGAAGGCCTGATGTTCTATCATTTTTCGTCGCCTGAAAAAAAATCTAGAGGACAGATTTACATGAATTATAATAAAATAGCTCTTCTAAGAAGCGCCGCAAGAGTTTTAAAACCGTTTTTTTTTTCTGGATCGTTGAACTTTAAACAATTTTAAAGTATAAAACAATCACTTAGATGCTTTGTTGCTTATGGTATACAAGGATATTAGGATGGGGATTCGCGACCACTAATTATGTAAAAACACTATGTTATAAAGTAGTATTACAGTATTACAAAGACATTCTTAAAAGCTCCTATAAGAACGCCAATAAACGAAATCTTCTTATCTTTTGCAGTCCCAAACATACTTAGAATATTTTAATAAAACATCTCTAAACCAATTTCAAAATAAACTAATGAACCACTTTTACAACAAAAGCTCTTATCACAACGATATTATGAATGTATTAAATTTAAAACTGCTTCTGGACAAAAGAAATATATATACCTCTCCACTGAGCTTTACAATTCACATTCACCAGCAGTAAAGAAATCTGAATAGGTAATACCAAGGTTTTTTTTTTACAAATCAAAAGTTGGCTTAAAGAAATCAAAGAAATGGAATTATCTAACATATTGAAAAAAAAATTAAGCGCTTATAAGGTCTAACACCTGGTTCGGCTCTGCACAAGAATCCTTAGTGAAAACGAAGAAAAATATTATGTACTTTTGAATGTAGCTATAACTTTGTAGTTATCCATTATAGATAAATGAAACAATGTTACTTTGTTTGAACCACTTGTATATTTGTTTGAAGCCGACCGGTTTCGGAAAGACCGTTCCTTCCTCAGAGCAAACATATACTGATTTGACAGTTAGAAAATAGTGGGTGGGTACAATATATTATTACAAAGTGTTGTGAAAATTATTACAAAGGTGGAGATGTGGCTAGGGATTATATAAGAGTGGGGTGGGGGAGCATATACATGATTGGGCTATAAGATTAAAAAAATGGTTTTTTTATAATGGATTCATTATTTTGAAGGGATTTTTTTTATTTCCAATGCTTCTAAGTTATCTAAGCGTTTTCCTTTATGGTTGATATGAAGAATATTTATCCCCGTATTTTTTCAAAACTATGGTTATCTTCAATGATATGGTTAGCGAACTCGGAAAAATTATTATTGTTAAGACACCTTAAATGTTTTTAGATTCTGATTTCAAAATAACGAGTTGTTTTTCCAATATAAAATGAACAGTTATTACATTTATGTATTCCGGAATTAGTCAATTTATGGTCTTTATCTTTAGCATTCCTTAAAAAATTGCCGATATTATTTCTTGTATAAAAAGCTGGTTTAATATTAGAAGGGAGATTTTTGCAACATTGAACTGAAAAATTATTCATATATAAAATTTAACGCCATTCTTTAGCATTATTATTATTAGAATTGTATAGATATTTATTTATTAAAATTTTGCAAAGTTTTTTTTTTATTTAAGATATTATCAATTAAACTTGATTCATATCCGTTATTTACAGCAATGTGTTTTATTAAAATTAAATTGAAAATAACCATAGTTTTGAAAAAAATACGGGGATAAATATTCTTCATATCAACCATAAAGAAAAACGCTTAGATAACTTAAAAGCCTTGGAAATAAAAAAAATGCCTTAAAAATAATGAATCCATTATAAACAAACAATTTTTTTAATCCTATAGCCCAACCATGGATATGTTCCCCCACCCCCACTCTTAAATAATCCCTAGCCACACCTCCACCTTTGTAATAATTTGCACAACACTTTGAAATAATATATTGTACCCACCCACTATTTTGTAACTGTCAAATCGGTATATGTTTGCCCTGAGGAATGAACGGTTGTTCCGAAACCGGTCGGCTTCAAACAAATATACAAGTGGTTCAAACTATGTAACATTGTTTCATTTATCAAAAATATTATGAGTTACATGTACTTAGTATGTAGATATGTAAAATAAAAATTGTATGGAAACCAAATAGAAAATATTATTTTTTATTTTTGTTTTTAACTTTATGAGTAAGAACCCAAATTATAATATTTAATTAAATGAAGACAATATTAGCGAAAATCAATCAAAATCTGAAGACTGAAAAATCAGAAAAAGATATTGATTCCACTGGGACACGAACCCAGATACCTTAGCATTCATGGCCAACTGTACTACCGATTGAGCTATGGAACCCATTTCCAATTCGGTCACTTTTACCTGTATCATACTTCGACTAAGAACTACCAACACTATCTTCATTTTTCTTAACGCACATATTGTCCCAGTGGAACCAATATCTTTTTCTGATTTTTCTGTCTTCAGATTTTGATTGAGTTTCGCTAATATTGTCTTCATTTAATTAAAAAGAAAATTTAATAATAAAAAAATTTTAATCATTAATTTTCTCCGCAAGGGGAGAGGCAGATTGGAAGGACCGCCACATAATTCTGTTTTGACACACGCATATTCTTAGCTTTATTTACGTGTCTAGTCATTTTCACGATTTAAAAATCTCATGGTGGAACAATATCTCGATTTGAACCTTGAACGATAGACGCGTTGACCTAAGAATTTAAGATAAAAACTGTTTGAAAATTTGATTCATGACGCCACCGCTCATCATTCCACCATTCTAGTTTTTTTCACTGTTTCGGCACAAGGTTTGATTTAAAGGGTTAAAGAAATTAGTTAAATAGAAAAGAGTCAAGGAAAATAGTTTAATTATCAAATCATAATTTATGTCTCCATCTTTTCCAATCGCACAAATCATAATACTCGAGGAATTTTTTTTGAAGACCTTACAGGCTCAAGTATTGAATGGGATGGTCATATAAACGAGCACCTCCAAATGTTAGTTAGAAACTCAAGAGTTTTTTTTAACTGTGCCAGGTCTTTTTTAATCTCAGAATTAAGCTCACGTCGAGTTCGCTGTTTCACTCAGGGGGGTTAGAAACCATAGCAGAGGGGATCATCCTAAGTATTTCCTACCTACAATAAAAGCACGAGGGCGGATGGCAAGTCTCACTGCTGAAACTGGTCATAACCTTAAATATTCGCACAATGGCGCCCTCCAGGCGGTAGCCAAGCGGCGATTTGCTTAAACAACTTTATTACCTAGCTTGAGCATTAGCCGTTATAAACAAAATCTTAATTAATAATTACCCAATTATATACCTGCACAATATGTATAGGCTTACGAGAAATAAACTAACAATATAATAAATTTTATATACCTAATACTAGCTTTACTCACCTAGCCGATGTTGCTCGAGTTTCAATACGTTTTATGGAAATCATTTTCATTGTTGTTTGTTTGAAAATTATGGAGGGAAGATTTGAGTTTTACTTTGTTTAATCAAATGTATATTCGAAAGCTCCGTATTTCAATTTGGAATAATACCATTAGGAGCTGAAAATAATTGCGTGAACACATTGCGATTTAATCTTTTCACAACGACAGAATAGGCCACTTTCATGGAAAAAATCGTGTGGATAGATTTTATTACCAAGATTACAAAAATGTTTAAAAAAAATTTTTAGAAATGTATAGTTTCTTTTATTTTTAAATAAATAAATCCATTATTTGAGCTCGTGACGTCACTACATGAAAATGTCCCGTCTCCGATTATGTTCCCTTAATTTTGTTAAATTCCACACTGACCATTTTTTTTTATATGGCAACACTTTGATTTCCGGCAAATTTTTGAATTGCGTTTAACGTTCACTAGATTTATTGTTTGTTCTATGCGAACTTGTCCTTTGGTTTGATTTTTCGATAAAGATGGCAGTGTTTTTACAGATGTTACGAAGAGAACCCCGTACAATTTATTGCTATTCGTGTGGAAAACGTTCTTTTTTTAAATGATTTTAGGCTATGTAATTATCGTTTTTCGCACCCATAAAATTATGTCCCCTCTTTCCGGTTTATAAAAAATTGTCTGATTTTTCGGATTGAAATTTTCAAAAAATCGCCAGGGTTTCAAAAATATGAAAAAAAAAATTAAAAATACAGAATGTCTTAGAATTAACCGGAAAAAAAACTTAAAAACGTGATGCAAGTGGCCTGTTCTTTCACTTTAAGGAGATAGTTCGGCTTCGTAGTTACATACATATATTAGATATTACAACCTTTTTTCTTTAGCACCTTTCACGGGTAATACTGGTAGTTTTGACAAAATATCTTTATAAAAACAGTAAAAAAACTGCTGGAGCATTATGCGTCCACAAGTGGTGTAGATAGCTTTCGCACTTGAACACCTGGCATCCACCACAATGTGGCCGTCTAATTTTGACAATAAATAAAAATATATTTTAACCTTCTGTCGCGCGCCGCCCGAATGTTCATAGAAATGCCGTTTATTTTTTTCACGGCGACCATGACACCGCGTTCGAAAATCCCGTTGATGGTTAATTTAGAAAAATGTTGATTCATTTTATACTTAATGTGTTCGTTATTAGATTCTCTGCTTATCCAAAGTTATTCTAAAGTGTTGAATTACATACCTAACTGAACACTTCTATTTTCGCAGCGATGTCTGTTTTACTATATAATTTTTTGTTGAATATCGTAACACACGGCTTTTAACATTACTTCAGTTAGAGTGATTCCTAATAAGGAAATAGATAAAAATGTATTATTTTAGGATAATTTTTATTCAGTTTAATTACGATTGAAAAATTATATGAGAAGTGAAAATACGTTAAAACGTTTTTGGTAAGAATATTGTAAAATTTTCTAAATTAATGTTTAATATTATTACAATATAATAATAATAATTGTTTGTAGAGCGCCGTTTTTGTGAAAAATCACATCAAAGGCGCTGTAATATATATTTTTTTTATTTCTGTCAAGAACTATATCATTGTGTTATAAAAACCCTGTAATAAGAACAAATTTCACACGTTTTTTTATTCAATGATTTTCTTTTTTATTAAACCTATACTTTCAGTTCAGTTTCAGTGCTGGCAACCCGAGCATTTACTTTATTTTCATTTATGTATACATATTTATTTTACCCACCTCACTAGACAAAGTCTTATGAAGGACTGGACTTAAGATAAATAATAATGTATAGTTAAATTCATTAGCTTTAAAGGGCAGTTAACAGTTTATCTGTCGTCGTATCAATATTCAGAGGTATGATTTTTTAAATAAGCGCGGGTGAATCTGAAAATAGCATACGAAAATCTCCAACGCTCAAGAAATCTTTTTTGGTACATGTCTTGGCGCTCCAGTGGTTAAAAATCTCAGAAAATGAAGTACCTATATACTGGATGTCTCAAAATAAAGTTTTAATTTGTTTTGTTTACTGAATGAACGCAACGTGTACGAGGGTCGCGGTGGGTATGTCAATGAGTGTTTCTCGGGAGCGACCGCGCGTTGTGCGTGCGTGAGTTTTACAAAAATGGTGATTCCGCGACCGTAGCGCGTAGAAGATTCTGCAATATTTGAGGTTTACGTCACTTGAATGATGCGCCAAGCATTCCTCTCATTCGAAAATGTGTCAAAAAGTTCGAAGAGATCGGTACAACGCTGGCAAAACCAAAATTCGGGCGACTAAGGTCATCGAGAACGGTAGAAAACGTAGAGAATGTTCATCAATATTTTTGTGACGACTGAATCCTTTCGATTCGGAAGCGCGCAAGTACTTTAAATGTGAATAGATCATCACTACACAGCATTTTGCACAAAAACCTAAGGCTGCACCCCTGCTTACTTTACTAGCTATAACCAAAGATCGTGGTTCCATCAAGACGGAGCAACATCACATACGTCTAATACGTCTCTGCCACGAGTTCGTGAAATTTTTCCTGGAAAATTGATCTTCGGGAGAGGTGACATAAATTGACCTCCTTGTAGTCCTGATTTAACCCCCATGGGCGTTTTCCTGTGGGGTTATCTCAAATGTAAAGTGCACGCTGACAATCAGACTTCCCTGGCACAATTAAAAGAAAATATTCACCACGAAATGGCAGCCATCACCTACCTACCTGCCGAGCCGTCATGTGAAATTTTACTATTCGATTAAATTAATGCCGCGAACGCGACGGTTGGACATTTGAACGATATTATTTTTAAGAAATAAATTCCCAAATTGTGTATTTTAATATTCAATAAACATTTTTTCGATGGAACCCTTATTTTTTTTTAAAATTGATCCACTAAATTTAAACTTTCTTTTGAGGCACCTTGTATTTAGGTCAATAATCCCCATCTCCCAATATTTTCAAACTTCATAAAGAGTTATCTACGCAAAAATAAACGAAGTTACATAAAAAAATAACTTTTCATGTGTTAAAATGGCCATACTTTTTTTCATATTATTCACAATATGTTATGCACGATATGTTTCCGTTTCACCGAAAAAAATAGATATCTGATAAATAAACGCAAATTTTGAGTTATAAACAATTGAAAATGTTCGTGGTGTCATTGTATTCTGAACTTCGGCTATCATAAATTAATAAACCGTCTGGGGTAAGAAAATCTTGGCAATCACAACGAAGCATACTCGGCCGCGGCAGTTTTAATAAAATTACGCATTTATCCAGTGCTTACAATACGATGAACCGAGTGTTAGGAACATAATATCTAACATATTTTACGTAATAATCACGAGCTTACTACGAAAAATCATAATAAGGTGTAAGCTACATCTAAAAAAAATGTTAAGGTTTGGTTTATGCTTTGTTACAAAATGTATCGTCACTCTTTCATCGCTTTACGAAATACGATGAAAACCCTTTCCATTTTATTATCTATAATAATTGCGGAAAAAATGATACCTTCACTGAAACATTCGGATTTTTTAACAATATTCTTAGGGTTTAGGTTAAACGATTGTTACCGTAGTACAAAGTTTATTTTATTTACATAATACCCTTTTTTATTAGGAAAGTAAGTGATGCTGAAAAACCAATTTCCGCCTGATTTGGTGGTATCATTGCATATCCTTAACTCCGGGTTTTGTGTTCAGGGGAGCATTACAAGATAATAGGGACGGAAAATGAGGGTCAGTAAAGAACGAAAATGATTCTTTGGGCATTAAGTTAACAACTTGCCTGGAGTGAGTTTTACTGTAGCAGGGTATTATTATAAGTTGACATGAAACATTGGCCATTTTAAGATATTTTTTGTGATATTGTATCAATGACTTTAAAAACGAAAAATATGATTTACTTTTTTCTAACATACTTATTCCACCGTTTCAACGAATTATTAAATAGAACAATTAGCGCAAAATCAATTTGTTGAGTTTGATTCAAGTATAATAATAATAAAAAATTATTTCTTACTAGCTTTTACCTACGGCTTAGCTCGCATAGTATTAGTGGGAAATTACTGGCATAATTATTGGCATAATTGTTATTATTATTGCTATTTTGTCTAATAGAAAATAATTATTGTTTAATAGAAAATTTCAAAATTTGAGAATGACCTTTCGCAAATAAAAATTCTATTTTAGAAAATATTTTAATCATAGAAATAGAAATTTATTTGAAGTACCTACTCCCTTTATTAGTATTTTATTCATATTTGAATCCAGAGTGACCTAAAAAATAAGAAAATGACAGTCCACTTCAAACGCTATGCTTTATAGCAACGTTATGCTTTTTGTTCGGAGAATAAACATTTTTAGAGATATGTAGATATTAACTATGACGCCAAAAAAGTACTCTTTTTAATCACAACAAAGCACTCTTTTTAAGCCTAAAATTAAAAAAAAAACATTGTTTCCAAGGTAACAATTTGTTTGACGTTTGCAATAACTCGATTTTGTTAGGGACAGAAAACGTATGATACATAATTTCATAACGCCACAGTTCATTCATAACGCCAGAGCTTACCAATATATAAAACCTTTGTTACTTGCAAATAATGTAGCTTTTGATTAGTTAAAGAATTTTTAAATTCCATTCGATATTTATTGCGTGAAAGAGTAAAGACCATCCAATTAACCAACCATCCATATAAACTTTCGCATTTATAATATTAGTAAGACTTAGAATAATTTATCATTGATTAACTAAATTCTTTCATATACTTGGGTCTAGTTTACTTCCGTTAATAAAACCAATATTTTGTTAGGGCAACTTATGATTTTGACGACCTCCGTCAGAGAGAGGTGGGTGGTTTGGTATACATATTTATGGCTCCTTGGCTCTGAATCCAATAATGTGTATACACAAAAGTATGCTTTAATAAGCGTGTTTTTTATTAATTGTATGTTTACACGTCTCTTTTCTCTAGCTTAAATGACAGTTTTTTTATTGTTATAGAATTAGTTTTTAAAATCAAAATAAATTTTTAAGTTTTAATTTTTCAGGTCTCACAAAATCGTACCAAGTTTGTGTACCACTAATCACAAAACGCCTACACTTTTTTTCAAAAGGCGCTGAATTTTGTATGGGAGTCGAGAGGGGTTTTATTCCTAAGATTAAACGCTTTTCATATTTAAAATACCTAAAATATTAGCATCTCATCACTTCTGTTATTGTGTTTTACCAAAGTGCAAAAATACGTCCGTGAACGCATGTGATAAACAATTTACAGGGTTCCCAAATCTGTATTACTTCTAAAATAATGCATACAATACAATACACAAGTCTAAACAATATACTGGTATTTAAAAATAGATCAGCACGACTGTAATAGTATGTATATTAAAATTCCTTCATGCTGAAACGAATTCGAAAATACAATCAATTTTTAATATTATTGTAAAGAAAATATCAAATACGACATGATCATACCTCAAATATTTTAAAACTTACCACACACAATTGAAAATGTATTTTTGTTGCAAACCATGACATTACGCAATTAATAATATGATTTTCTTATTGAGAAGCTTTTGTTCCAGGTAATTCTGCACTTAAATAGTCGGTAAAGTAGAATAAAAAAATCAGCTGGGAATGTGAAAATCATCCGAATGTCACCGATTTCCGTCCTGGTTTTAATTTTAGAGGACCTGAATAATGATTCAATTTCGTGAACAATGTGAAAGAACAACAATGAAGGCTTTTCAATACAAACCAAACCTGATTTTCAGCTCAATATTCGTACAAAATAACACCGAAATGTTGACTTGTGGATTGGTCTGAAACCCGTGACGTCAGAATCAGCAGATTCAGTGGCACCAACTTAACGGTGTTTAATCCGTTTTTAAATTCTTCATATAATAATACATAATAAAACTTGTGTATTCAGAATTGGCGTTTATTGATCTGCATGAACATATTTTACACTGAAGTTCCTTATTAGAACATATCTTAATATATAAAAGAACTGATAAGTTTTTAGATTTTCACAGCCAAAAGCATTTTCGTTTTTAGTTTTTGGGGTGTTATGCCGTGTTGCGCTACCTCCTTCTATAGCCAACGTTTCGGACAGCGTTGCAGTGTCCATCATCAGGGCAGATCCGGTAGATCCGACGATGTTAATAAGTAAATAATCACACCCTCTACACTAACAATTACACATCGTCGGATCTACCGGATCTGCCCTGATGATGGACACTGCAACGCTGTCCGAAACGTCAGCTATAGAAGGAAGTAGCGCAACACGGCATAATACCCCAAAAACTAACAACGAAAATATAAAAGAACTGTGTAAAAAAAGTCGGGTTAGTTACACCATTTATAACTTAAGAACGGTTGGACCGATTTTTATGGTCTTTAATTTGTTGGATTTGTCTCCGCCCCGAATAACAGAATAGCTATATATAGCTAAAACACCGGAAAAATTCACAAAAAAAAGTTACGAAGAAAATTATTTTCCTCATACATTTTGTACGGAACGAATTCTCATCTTTTGAAAGATTTATTGTTTTATAAGAAATATTGTGATAAGTATAATATTGAATAGTGAGTGAATTCCAAAAATTCAAAAACGTAAAAAGTCAATGCGCTGATTGTTTTGCCTTTGTTCTTAAACATATAATGCTGCCCCTCTTTCTTTCAAACTAAATGTCAACAGTCGAAAATGAGATAAACGGTGAACGTATGTCTGCACCTCTCCAAAGGAAAAATACAGTAATTATAATAAAGCTCCCTCACATGGATAAATAAAATGAAACGCAATTCGTAAGTGAAAAAATAAGAAAATCATAAAAAAATATAAATCGATACACAACGCCATCTTTGATACTGACAAAAACAAAGCAGTTGCACATCGATAATTGCTTCATTGTGTAATTTTTAACTTAATTAACAAAAGTAAACTTAATTCATCTAATAAGTTAACACAACAGTAATTGATTCTGAGGCGGTTCGAAGTTCGCCCGGTCAGCTAGTAGTAAATATTTAATTTGAACAAATTTAAGATTCACAAAGCATCATCCTGCTAAGAGACCATCATAAAAAATGTCGAAATATTCTTGGCCTGGACATTTTTTGTATTTAATTGAATTATTTTGTAATTTTTGAGAGAGGTGGGATTAAAGATACAGAGATACAGAGTATAATACTATAATATATACTCTTAAAGATACAGAGTATAATACTATAATCACAGTCCTCCTCACTAGGTATTCCTGTAGGTTATTATGTTGGTGTTCCTCTACATTTTTTAAAATGTAATTAACTTTATTACAATTTATTTGAGTTCTCTCAACTATCGTGATTACGTTTGAAAAAAAAATGGCGAAATGATATATTTAAAGATAAAGTTTTTAGTGGTAGTGGACATTCTAAATAACACTTCATTATATTATTAAAAACTCAATTTGGCAAAAATGTTAGTCAGACACTTTTCGCCTTTAACCGGCGATATATTCATCTTCGTTAGTATAATGTGCACATTGATTGAACAGATGTTCAATCATGACTCACGACACGGACTACAAAACTAACTATTTCTCCTTCATTAGTATAATATATATATATATATATATATTGATTGACAAGATGCTCAATCACGACTCGGGATACGAACTACACAATCAAGTAGGTATTCCTATTTCTCCTTTATTAGTATAATATGTATATTGGTTGACAAGATACTCAATCACGACTCGCGATACGAACTACACAACCAACTATCTCTATTTCTCCTTCATTAGTATAAAATATATATTGATTGACAAGATGCTCAATCACGACTCGCGATACGAACTACACAATCAAGTAGGTATTCCTATTTCTCCTTTATTAGTATAATATGTATATTGATTGACAAGATACTCAATCACGACTCGCGATACGAACTACACAACCAACTATCTCTATTTCTCCTTCATTAGTATAAAATATATATTGATTGACAAGATGCTCAATCACGACTCGCGATACGAACTACACAATCAAGTAGGTATTCCTATTTCTCCTTTATTAGTATAATATTTATATTGATTGAAAAGATACTCAATCACGACTCGCGATACGAACTACACAACCAACTATTCGTATTTATCCTTCATTAGTATAAAATATATATTGATTGACAAGATGCTCAATCACGACTCGCGATACGAACTACACAACCAACTATCTCTATTTCTCCTTCATTTCTGTGGAAAAATTTTTTTGCGATTCCATTTATAAATAATGAAAATGTACATTTATCCGCAATGCATTTTAATTAATATTTCAAACAATCATAGAACAGTTTCATTCGTCCTACTTTAATAAAGACATGAGTCCATTCAGCGGTTTCATCTAACCAGTATGAAGTGTTTGCTGATAGCGCTGTTTAATATTAAACTCTTGTATATCGAGAGTTTATCTTCTGTGAAACGGTAAATAATGAATATTTTGATGAAGGATGTCAAAAAATAAATCTTGTGTATTCAAGAAAATATTCTGAAACCAAATTCTATATTCATAGAATTTTATCCTGAGTATTCTTGGCGATTTCAAAAAAAAATGGAAAACTCTATTTCTAAGACAAATAAATATTATTTTTTTAAATAAATCAGTATTTTAAGGGATTCATTGTAAAGTTATCATGAATTCGTATTTTTTTCTCATTTAACTTCTTTAAATGTTTTTGACTTTTCCGTCCAAAACCATAAAAATCTTAAAATTTACTATTTTTGTTTAGAAAAATCGTAAATGCCGTCGGCTATAAGAAAAAAAAACAAAGAAATGAGATCAAAGCAAGGTTTTCTTTTTAAAAAAGAAAATGGAAATTATCAGCTACTTTTGTTTTACTTTTATACATTGTGTTTATTGAATACCCAGAGGCAGAAAATGAGGCTTGTTGACTTTCTGACGTAGCTAGGGGCGATTTAGTACCCTATTTTCATTAATGTTAAATAAATCAAAGTGTTAGAGAGAAGAATTTATAAATCGGCAGGATAACTTCATAAATCTTTTGATTTAGCCTTTTCTTATTATTATATTGTCTGCAATAAGTTATTGTTTTAATTATACAATAGGGTAAGAGTAATTACAGAACAGAATAAACTTCATTAATTTTAATAAGTCTTTGAAATAAACAAAAACGGGTGAACTACCCTATTACAAATAGTACGAGTATAACAGTTTTATTTATTTATTTGCGCCCCTGAGGCTTTTACATAAAACAAGTCTTAATTACATTAGAGTATTAAAATTTACATAATAGTGATAAAAATTTTAAAAAGTTTTATTTCCAGCTGCACGCCTGGAGGTTCTATTCAATTTTATTCATATTGGCTCTAAAGCACTTAAAAATAATATAAAAAAATAAATCAATGCACAACTCTTAGGTACAACTAATACCTACTGTAAAAATACTGATTAGATTTATGTACTTGTTTGTGAATTAACTGAGTTTTTATAATAAAAATAATAATATTTGGGCGATTTATATATTGTTTTTGTGAAAAATCACCTCAAGGGCGCTGTACAAAATTTACCATACATGCCTAAAATCTAGAAAGACTACAAGCTAGACAAACTCATAAGGCCACTTGCATGGATTTCATAACGACTTGGAAAAAATTGTGTGTTTAGATTTTTTTACTAAGATTACGAAAATGTTAGTAAAAAATTTTAGAAATGAGTAGTTTTTTTTATTTTTAAATAAATAAATCCATTATTTGATCTCGTGACGTCACTACATGAAAATGTCCAGTCTCCGATTATGTTCCCTTAATTTTGTAAAATTCCACACTGATTTTTTTTTTTTATATGGCAACACTTTGATTTCCGGCGAATTTTTTAATCTGCGTTTAACGTTCACTAGATTTAATGTTTGTTCTATGCGAACTTATCCTTTGGTTTGATTTTTTGATAAAGATGGCGGTGTTTTTTACAGATGTTACGAAGAGAACTCCGTACAATTTATTCCAATTCGTGTGGAAAACGTTCTTTGTTTTAAATGATTTTCGGCTATGTAATTATCTTTTTTGGCACCAATAAAATTATGTCTCGTCTTTCCGGTTTATAAAAAATGGTCTGATTTTTGGGATTATAATATTAAAAAAATCGCCAGGGTGTAAAAAATACGATAAAAAAATAAAAAATACAGAATGTCTTAGAATATTTGCCTAAACCGGAAAAAAAAAAATTAAAATGTGATGCAAGTGGCCTATTGTTCTCGTGTGATTGAGAAAATCTGTAAACGCCCAGTATAAATAAATAAGAAACACCAACATTAAAAGTTAAAGTAAAGTAAAGGGTAAAAATTAACATAAAAAGTGAGTTACGGATTATATTATATTCCAAGTTATTGAATTTCGTTTCGTGAGAACGGTTCGTTTCTTCGACTCGTTTTTTGAAGTCGGCTGGCGCGTGGGTCGAGCTAACAGCATCTGTTTCTCTTAATTCATACAATCTGGACCTCTTCAAAACCTGCATTTATAAGTCCCTTCCTACAGCCCCCTATTTTCCTTAATCCGCCTCACGACTTTAAATTTGTGTTAACTGATGGGCTTCATATGGTGTATAGTACTGAAACCAAATTGTGGAATTTATTGAATATTAATATTTGAGTTATTATGCCGTGTTGTACTTCCTTCTTATTTGGACGACGTTTCGGATAGCACTACAGTATCCATCATCAGAACAGTTGTGTAGCCTACAGGAGGAAGCGCAACACGGCATAATACGTTAATTTATGATTTATTTTGACCTAGAGGTAGCCTTTATGATGGAACCCCTCCAGCTGACCAACCGTGGTTTTGTCGTTTGCCGTATCCATTGGCATTCCGGAGCGACTCCAAATAGATCAGTGGAAAATTCTGACCACTTTCCCAACCACTTCGCTGCGCAAATAAGAACGTGCTGACGGCGATCGAGATGTTCTTTCGTGCGTACTTTAACAGACAATTTAACCTTTCCTTGAGGCTCTAAAGATTTAGAGACATTTAGGAATAATTACAATAAATTCGTCCATTACCTTCATACAATAATGTCTTTATAATACAACATTTAATATAGTATTGTGTCTGTATCTATTTTAATCATGGATTCTGAAGGTTCTGGGGACGATCAATTACTTTGAGTTACTGTTTATATCTAAATCAAATATCAAATTTATGATTAATCGTCTTTGGCTAAATATTTAACACAGTTCTGATACCAGTAAATCTCTCAGAGGTATATCCTTTCAATAATGTAATAATGTCTATTTATTACTGTTGATGTTAGATTTAACAAAAATATAGTTAAACAAGAAAACGGAAACACAAAAAACAATATAATATGTATTTTTTACATTAGCTCCACATAGGAGGACCTAAGAAAAATAGTTCCACTCAGGCCCTATGTCATCTTTGGGGGGTGCTGTGTGGAGGGCATTTTTAGGGGAAGGAAGGAGAGGAAGTTCTGGGAAGGAAAAAGTTATGAGGGGTGGATAGGAATCTGGTGGTCAGTGTGTCCAGGAGTGACGGACGAATAAATCCATCCTTTCCACTGCGGTGCTAGACAATTCGAGAGAGTCCTACTAGAGAGATCAAAAGATCTCCCTCAACAAGTCTCTCCCGATCCGGCCTGCCACGCTGCTGGTAGGCAGACACGTCTGCCACCAAGATCCGGACAAACCTGTCCCCATGAACTTGGACACCCCTGCTAAATCACGAAACGTTGCGAACCACTTGGTGTGACCTATGGCAGATGTGTTGGTTATCCAATAAATACATACTCGCCTCCCAAATTGAAATTGAAAACTGATTTAAGAGAATAGTTTAATGAATCTATTTATTTAGAACTGAAGATGAATAAACAAACAAAAAAACTCAAACAAAAAATAAAGTAAATAAGATACGTAAACAAAACAACATACAAAAAATAAACAATAAAACTACTTGTTCCAAGGAATTAATCCCCTTGTTTACGTCATGGAAATCTCTATATTGCGTTACTTGCCGCAAGCACTGAAGTTTCCTGTGTTTTTCAATAACTTCGTTGGCAAGACGTGCGTCGGTCGGCCAGTGGACATTTTTATTAATAAAATAGCTGACCCGGCCACGCGTTGCTGTGGCTCAGAAACCCAACGCCATCTACTGGGGAGGGGAACTCGGGAGGGGTGTCGCAGAACGGGGGAAGGGAGGGGAGTAGAGTAAGGAGAGGGAAGGTGGAGGAGGAGGAGTGGTAAAGCAAGATGGAAAGGGGACGCGGGAGATGGGAGGGAGGAGGAAGGTGTATGGGACGAATGAGAAAGGAAGGGGGATCCGCGGGAGGAGGGTGGCGAATGCGGGAGGGGGGAGGGGAACTCGGGAGGGGGTTCGTGGGACGGGGGAAGGGGGGGATTAGAGTGAGGAGAACGAAGGTGGAGGAGGAGGAGTGGTAACGCGAGAGGGGAAGGGGTCGCCGGAGAGGAAGGGGAGGAGGAAGATGAAAGGGACGAATGGGAAAGGAAGGGGGTCCACGGGAGGGGTGGGTGAATACAGTAGGGGTACTCGGAAAGAGAGTTCGGGGGACGGGGTCAGGGGGGGAGTAGAGTGAAAAGAGGGAAGGTGGAGGAGGAGTGGGAATGCGAGAGGGGAAGGGAACGCGGCAGAGAAAGGGGAGGAGGAAGGTGAATGGTACGAATGGGAAAGGACGCGCAGGGAGAAACAATTTCTTTATAAAATGGCATAGCAACCGGGTACCAGCTATGTTGAATAAAACTACTGTTGAGCTCTGGCATTATGAAATTTGTATAAAAAATTGTAATAGGTGGCACATCAGCAGATTAAAAACTAAAGGTTCCGGGAATGAATGTGTGGAATGCGAGAGATGGGAGGGAAGTAGTAGGGTGGGGGGAAGGTGGAGTGGGGAGAGGGAAGGTTGAGGAGACCTCGGGTGGGGGGTTCGAGGGACGGGGGAAGGGGAGGAGCTGTTTGAAAACTGAATGTATTGGGAATGAATATATGGAATGCAGTAGGGAGGAGGGGAACCCGGAAGTGGGATCCGCGGGAGGGTGATGCGAATACGGGAGGCGGGAGGGGAACTCAGGAGGGGGGTTCGCGGGACGGGGTAAGGGGGGGAGTAGAGTGAGAAGAACGAAGGTGGAGGAGGAGGAGTGGGAACGCGAGAGCGAAAGGGGACGCGGGGTAGGAAGGGAAGGAGGAAGGTGAACGGGACGAATGGGAATGGACGCGCAGGAAGAAACAATTTCTTTATTAAATGGCATAGCAACGCATGCCGGGTACCAGCTAGTATATAATAAAGATTAGTCTAGAATTGCGTTCAGTGCCAATGACTGCCGAGTTAAAATTTTGATTCGCATAGTCGGTTCACGCCAAACACATCGAAGCGAACAGCAGAATTTTATCACTCAGAAACATTTAACACGGAATTTGAAGTGAAAATGCCGCAAATGGACATGCAGTTAGTTGGTTGTCAGCTTTGATGGAAATGTTCTGATTAAATTCGTGAAATAACTGCTACTAGCAGTGAAAAGGCTTTGATTTAAAGCAGAACTTAAAGCGGAATCTGAAAAATAACGAAAAGTGATTTAAGGCGTCTTTATTTTCACAGCGTTTCTGCCTGAATATTTTAACGTAATAATTTAATTAAATTAGTAATGTCAAGAAAAAAATCCATTTTCTCTGTCTTAAGCTTGAAAGAAAAAACAGTATAATATCAACTCAAGTGAATTGGGTAGCAAAGCTACTACTATATTATTATTCCTGAAAACCGTTCCCCTTCGAGACCTTTGAAGACGATCATAAATAAAAAATCAGGAGTATGTGAAATTTATACATTTTCAACTTTACTAATAAACGTGGTGAAAATTTTATATAATTGATAAACAACCGTGTAGGTACTAAGTTTCAATTGGTAAGGTAATACAGTGACATAAAATAGTTTACCCAGCCAAAGAGGGTTTTTTTGTTTGTTGTATGAACTCGAAAATTCTCATCGAATTTCGGAATATTTTAAATGTTTTTTTAAATGTGCTATTTATTTCTGCTTTTTAAAAGTGTGGTAGAAACAAATAGGAAGTCTGGAAGAATACTATCGCTCCATTTTTTATATCGCTTATACTATTAAATTTTATTATCAATTATAATAATAATTGCCAGATAATAACCAAAAAAAACTCTTTTTTTTCATTGATTGTTCAAATTAAACTTTGATGTATAGGATTTATATTTACCAAGCCATGCATAAAATATGTATTTTAATGAAAAACGTTACTTTCAAAATGCAAGCGGTAACAATCAATTCTCACTTTTTCGAGACGAGAATTTCACGTGTCAGTCTGCTCAAATCAACGTTGCTGGCTCTTTCGGAGCACAGCTAAAGACAATTTTTTAGTTCCAAATCGAATCTGAGCTTACGCAGTTTTTATCCAAAGTGTAACTAAAACACCGTTTAACGGTTTATTCGCTGTACAACTTGGCAACCTTTATTAGCCTAATTATAGATTTCTAACCATAGAACATTGCATTTATTTTAAGAAAGAAAGTTATTTTGTTCTATCAACACTTTGGTTTCTGTATTGACAGTCACAAAAATGTATATAATACTTGTATGATGTATTCTATCTAACTATCAATATTATTTATGATGGTGTAATAAAAACCTGTCTTAGTAGCATAAATAATACGATGTCCGAAGTATATTAATACCTGTACGAAGTGCTTTTGACCTGGTAATGAAATTATTATGTTCGATTTACATGTAATCGAGGTGATTATAAATATTTCTTTGTCAGTAGTTGTAGGTAGATGTGAATCTAAAATACCTGTTCTAAAAAACCAAACTCTGCAGAATTTGAAAGGTTACTCAACATTTTGGCAGAATAATAAATTAATGTTTTTAAATTTAACTTCTGCGCGTGGGAATATGCCCCCCCCCCCCCCCCCCCTCCCCCCCAAAATAAATAAAGAAGCGATGGAAAATAGAGAGGGGGGGAAGAAGGATCGGTGATGGTTAAAAAGATCTAGTTGCCTAATTTCAAGTGTTTAATTCCTATTCTTATTGATACACTCTTCCCGAAAGATTTTATTCAGGGAACGTACAATGTTCATACCTGTTACAATGGATATTATTAAAAATACTAATTTCTGTTGTATTTCTGTCTGTCTGGCTGTAACTCGGATTTGCTTCGAACTTAAGTTTCACCATTTAAAAAAATTGTAATTGTTTATTTTGGAGAATTCAGACAAGCAATAAAGTTCCTGCCAATAATGTAGTATTTTTAACTGAAAATTCTCTCAAAGGCCATTATCAAAATTGGAACTAATTTATCTAGAATTCTGACTAACCGTGATTTTTCGCATGTATGCGCTTTTCAGCGAACAAACATGCACGTTCGACAATTATAGTATCCCTTGCTTTCAACATACAGAACATTTTGCAGAAATTCAGAAAAGCTGAAACTTTACTAGTATCTAGGTACCTACAATGATTTTTAAGCATAAACTCCGATAAAACGAAACGGTATTCCCTTTCCAAGGAAATCGGTTAAAATAAACATTAGGCTGGAATGGAATAATCCG
The DNA here is from genome assembly GCA_917563855.2 of Limnephilus lunatus. Taxonomy (NCBI): domain Eukaryota; kingdom Metazoa; phylum Arthropoda; class Insecta; order Trichoptera; family Limnephilidae; genus Limnephilus; species Limnephilus lunatus. The sequence goes on along the minus strand of OU830595.1, from coordinate 93,159,656 downwards.
AAAGTAACATAAAATGAATTCAAATAACGCCTAACGAAAAATTGATTTCGATACTTTAGAAATCAAGGTTTTTGCTCACTGAAACAACAATTTTCGATTGCAAGAGAAAATATTTTTACGACAAAAAGCTTTAGAATTTTCAGCGAATGGTAAAAGTAATGAAGAATTGATATACGAGTATGTACAAAAGAGCAAGTATAAATCAATCGCTTTTCAGAATGATTCATACATACAGATTTTATGTAATTTAAAATAACTTTTATCCGTCATTCATTGGTTGAAGTAGTCTAGTTGAGAAATCTTCTTACTAATATTATAAATGCGAAAGTTTGTATGGATGGTTGGATGGTCCTTACTCTTTCACGCAATAAATATCGAATGGAATTTGAAAATTCTTTCACTAATCGAAAGCTACATTATTTGCGAGTAACAAAGGCTATATAAATTAGTAAGCTCTGGCGTTATGAATAAGCTGTGGCGTTATGAAATTATGTATCATACGTTTTCTGTCCCTAACAAAATCGAGTTATTTGCAAACGTCAAACAAATTGTTACCTTGGAAACAATGTTTTTTTTTAATTTTAGGCTTAAAAAGAGTGCTTTGTTGTGCTTAAAAAGAGTGTTTTTTTGGCGTCGTAGTTAATATCTACCTATCTCTAAAATGTTTATTGTCCGAACGAAAGGCATGGCGTTTGAGGTGGACTGCCATTTTGTTATTTTTTTACGTTACTCTGGATTCAATATGAATAAAATACTAATAAAGGGAGTAGGTACTTAATAAATTTCTATTTCTATAATTTAAATATTTTCTAAAATAGAACATTTATTTGCGAAATGTCATTCTCAAGAATTTTATTTGTCTTATCGTTATTTGTTGTTTGTATTATGTGATTTATTTTTAACAGAGATAATTGGAGGAATGGGAAATGACATAGGCTACTTTTTATCACGGAAAAAAAATTCATTACCGTGGGAAAATTCTTTATACAGTAATTTCCCACTAATACCGTGCGAGCGAAGCCACGGGTAAAAGCTAGTATTAAATAAAGTTTAATTAATAATACAAGCCACATCGCTCGCATGTATTACTTTTTGGTAGTGTTTTTTATTCGTGAGGTTGTAACGTATTAATTTTAATAAACGTAAGTACTGAGAATTTATTGAAGGATTTGCTTTTATTGGTACAATTGTTTTTTTTTTGCTCGAGAGGTTGGCGGGATTGATCGAAAAAGAGAGAAGAAGGCAAGATGGCGGCAGACGTGAACTTGTGTTCCCTGACGGGACTGTTTTTATTTTTGGTTCTGTTAAGAACGAGGCCTTCCTTATTTTTTGGATTGAAGACGGGGGTGTTATTGGCGATGCAGTAGCGGCAAGTGATTATGCCAGTTATTTTGAAGTCCTGTGTCCATTGGTCTCATTTTTGAGCAGAAGGCATTGAAGGAAAATGTGCCTGACATGGCGGTTTAGATACTGAAGAAGGCAATGTGACTTTTACGTTGGGATTTGTCACGAGACGGGTTTCAGCGGAGACGGTCCGGTTGCGGAGGTCTTCGGATGTGGCTGGAACGTGTGATTCCGTATGCTCCACCATCCTGTCTGAGGTTTAAGAAGTCAAGGCGCGCATGGTGTTTGGGAATGAGAATTCTCGGATGGAGGCTTCTTTTCGCGGTCGCGAAAGAGTGAGCCACACATCTGGATGCTCGATGCACAGGTTCCCTGGGGAAGAAGCCAGTATGTTCGGAGTCCTGGCCATGGATGGGAAGAGGTCCAAGACTTTATTTACGTCCAAGAAGTTCTCGCGTCGGTTTTGCGGTTAGTTTTGGGACTCTCTCTCTCTCTCTCTCTCCATGTTACTGTTATCACCGTGTAGCATAAGGTTTTTACATTTGTTTGTTTATTTTGCTAATAATAATAATTGCTCTTTGAATAATCTTTCATTTGAGATGAACCTAGCATATTTCCCACTAACTTGAGATGGATCGACAGTGCTCTGCCGTCTACATTACATAAATACACATTACAAGGTGTCTAAAAAACAATAATTTAGGAACGTTACAATAGAGAGCAGAGAACCATGTATCGGGCAATCACGAATAAAAAGATGGATATAGTCGTATGTACTTGAGCAATACAAAAATATGATGCAATAATAGGGGCATATTACAATCAATTGTGGAATGTCGTAAATGTGAGCGCTTAATACCATTTTTTGATGCTACAAATGACAAAGAAGGTCAATAGCTCCAACCACAAATTCCTGGTAATGAACTTGTCATAATATTAGAAAGCAACAACTAGCGTGCCATTTTTTGTGGAATCCGAGATATTTAGATCGTTATATAAACGTCATCTCTTCTATGAACCACCCAAGTTACCAAAAAAGAGTCCATCTTCGACACTGCCATTTCAGCAATATAACTAGGGGATTTCAACAGTCGTCACTCTCTATTAAGATGTTCTTCAGTAGACGGTGACGGAGCAACCGTGACTGGGCACTCTGGTCAGCCACCATTATGCTCACCATTCGACTTACGATTCAAAGGATAATCCTTCCCTAAAAGGGAAGGATTTAAAGGATTTTTACCTACATAACGATTTTGTGCACAATTTTTGGAATGAAAAACCATTGTTCATTCGAATATTGACATTCAAGAAGCTCTGCGGCGAATGGTTGCTGACTGCACAGTCAACCGCACATCTTAATTGATAAAATTTACTATTTACCTTTGTTTATGTTTTTGATTGTATGTGATTACATTATTTATTTTGATTATATTCTGTAATTTTTATTATATTCTTTATTTTCGATTATATTCCATATTTTTGATTAAAATTCTATTTTTTTTAATTATTTTCTATATTTTTGATTATATTCTATATTTTATATTTGAATTGATTTTATTTTGAATTTGATTTGAATTGATTATATTTTTTTTCGTTGTTAGTTTTTGGGGTGTTATGCCGTGTCGTGCTACCTTCTTCTATAGCTGACGTTGCGGAGAGCGTTGCAGTGTCCATCATCAGGGCAGATTCGGTAGATCTGACGAACACCCCAAAAACTAACAACGAAAATGCTTTTGGCCGTGAAAATCTAAAAACTAATCTGATTATATTTTATTTGAATTAACCTTATTTTAAATTGAAGTTTTAATTTTAAGATTATTAGCTTTAATTTGAATTCCGATTTGCATTTTCAATTTATTTATATTTTAATGTATTAAAGTAACTCTACAACTTTATGCGGACGATACAGTAATTTTTTACAATAAACTGAACCTAGCGGAGCTTGAAACGGAAATGAATGCTGATGTTTCTAAACTCACAAGCTGGTTAAGAATAAACAAACTAACTCTTAACGTAAAAAAAACTCATTATATACTTTTTGGCAACAAGAAAAATTTCAGCCTCAATATCAAAGTCGGTGATAACTGCCTCGAAAAGAAAATGAGCACAAAATATTTGGGCCTGATCGTAGATTCCCAACTCTCCTGGGATCTCCACATAAATCATGTAAAGGAGAAAATTACCCCCATAACTGGTGTACTATATAGACTCCAAGGATTATTGCCCATTCCTTTACTAACATCAGTGTACTACGCCATGGTACATTCACACCTTTCTTATCTCTGCTGTATCTGGGGATTTGCCTCAAAGAAATTGATAGCTGATCTGCAGGTGGTTCAAAACCAAGCTCTCAGAAATGTTTTTGGACTTCCATGGGACACCCATGTCAGAGACATCTATTCAGTTTCCGGTATTCTTCCAATCACAGTCAATCGCTTACCTCAAACACAAACTACAAAATATGGGATAAAATCTCTAAACTATGTTGCCTATACACTATATAATTCGCTTCCAGATATGTACAAGGGAATCCAGCAAAATAAAAAAGTTCAGAATAATGCTTTAAAAGAATATTTTTTAAATACGTTTAAGGATGAAACTGTGTAAATTTTCTTGTCATGTCTCAATTGTCTTGTTTCCTTTTCTCTTATTTTCATTTCCATTTATTTGTAATCATAATCATCCACATTTGTATAACCTTGTTCCTTATTTCTTTAATTATTTTCTATTGTTGTTTGCTCACTCAACCTGTTTTTTTTATTTATTTTTAGTCTATGTTGTATGTGAAACTTATATTTTTATTATCCATTTTCCAAGTAAAACTGTAACTATTTCCTCACACCCATGAATTTTCCTCCTGTCCTAAAATGAGTTCTGTAACTCATCGTGATTGCTCTAGCAACTAATAAAAACAATAATAAAAAAAAAATATATATATATATTTTTTTTAAATTCTATTAATTGTATTATGTTATATTGTGTGTGTTTAATTTATTTTAATTGTATTAATTTCATTTAATATTTTATTTTCTGTTTTTATATTGAAGGCTCTGCTGAAAACCAGCTGTATTCATGGAGAAATCCTGAATTGTAACTGAGCAGTGACCTGTTCCTCAATAGAATCAATGAAAAAAACAACAAAGTATATAATATTGTAAAAAATCGATAGATGAATAAACGTTTTATTACTATTATTATAATCGCTATATTTTAACATATAAGATAATTTCCCGCATATTTACACGTTGTCACACGATATTTTATTATTTTGTCAATATTTTTCAATATAACTGGTGATCTTCAATTAAGACGAGGAGAGTTAAAACACGATAAGGATGTGATCTGAAACTTGCTGGCGTATCAACCCAATCCACAAAGAGAACAGCTGGAATCGGTAAGGCTTATCCCTTTGTTGAATATTGTGCCGCAGCGTGGACCAAGAGTGCACAAGCAAACTTATTGGATTTGACGATATTTTCTCAACTATTTGTGGCTTCTTGTCCTCTCGAATTTCGTCTCACAGACTGGAAGACAGGAGATACAATCCTCAAGGAATAAAAAGGCTTTACAAAATAACGAGATTCGACTATATACATGATGATATTGGATACCACTCTAGTCCAAATGCACAAGTTCATTTCAGCTAGTGTACGCCCATAAACTTCGTTGCTAAATAAAGAATACGCATCTGACTCAGAATTCAACTACTTTACTGTTTGGACTTTTTAAACTTAGAAATATCGACCTCAATAAACTACATCCGCGATAGTATCAGCTGTCAGCTGCTGTGTACACATGTTACACAGATGGGGACATAAGGCCTATGCATTTTAGAAATCTTAGCTAGTTCAAATAACGAATATTGCTGATTGAAATCTACTTCGTGTGAAGAGTAAGTAATTAAAAAAATCATTATCTAAGTTAGCGTTTGGAAAAAGGTCATCATCTACATTGAATATGCATTGCTTATGTAATGACTCTTCACAGTTCACAAACTCCCTCCTTGTGTTAACATAACGCCGGCCCTCTCCTCCCACAGTTCCACTTATATTTTCCCCAGCTTGGTTACTGGAGTAATAAATTGGATTTTGTTCGTCAAGAACTGCCGAGAGAGTTCCGTTTGGTTGCCCTCTGCAACGATCCTGAACTGAAACCCAAGTGACCTAATCTGGGATTTGTCTATAAAGATTAGCAAGGCCGATATACCTCGGGACCTAAGCTCTAGAGCTTATCGAATAGTAGTGATTCTGAAGTAAACTCGTGAATCTCATTTCGGCAGATCCCCGAAAGGTCCAACGGATTTTTTTCTTTAGTAATCCAGGTTTGGTGTTCGTGACTTAAAACTTAAAAGTTTGTTTAAATTACGAAATGTCTACCTCCTAAAAATTAGTAAATTAGTAAATCCTATCATTAAATACAGCTCCGTTTCTAAGTGTTTCCAATCGTTCCTCTGTAATCGAAGACAAATTGATAATTGGAGCAACTCGTCTAAGTAAGTTCAACAATCAATGTATCACTCACTAAACAAACATAACAGGATGTCGGCTGCTATTTGGAGGAAGATATATATTTGTAGCTATCTATTCCATTAGTTATTTTGGTAGGTAATGAAAACAAGCGACTTTATGGCAGAGGTAATACCATCACGTTGCAAACAACCCTCACAACTTCCACCGGATGCTACTTGAGGTTCATCCCTAGCAAACGAGCAATCGATACAGCACTGAAAATCGTAAAGTTACGATTCTCGCTAATAAAAAAAAAAAAAAAAATGTACATTGTATTTTGTATATATGTATTGCAATATCTTGGTCAATAAATAATTTAAAAAAATAATTTAAAAAAAAAAAAAAAATACGGCATTGAAAGTACAATAGACTTTTAAAGTTTCGTCATTCTTCTTCATTCGATCAAATTTGTAAGATATATTCCGACAATATGGATTTTTTTCTCTTATATCTCGTCATAAAAGCGTAAATTTATCAGGTGGTATTTTGCACGAAAACCAAAAGCTCTAAGTAAATTTATTTTTTATGGAAATTCAAATGGAAAAGATATGGATTTGCCATGAAAATTTATAACCAAAACTAGTAAGAACTTAGGTTAAAATGGAAAAACACGTTAGCGAAAATAAGATTCATCGTGATTTGGTTACCCTACCCACCCTAGAAAGTTTTTACTGATATTTTTCCAATAGTCGTTAAGGGGCTATTTTTTTTCATAAAAACTAACTTTCAAAAACCTTGAGTGTTTACTTTCCTTTCAAAATCATTTTTCGAGATGGATAAACTACCAATAACGTCTTTAAAAACATACTTTAAGCACAAATAATTTTATGAAATAGTATTTAATAATGTACCTACATTTATAGTAATTTAGTTTTGGTGTATTATGCCGTATTGCGCTACCTCCTTCTTTAGCCAACGTTACAGTATCCATCATCAGGGCAGATGTTTAATCATAGTGGTGAAGTGTGTGCTTATGTAGATAGATGCGATACCGTGTTGAAACATAATAATTATTAGGTACTTACTGTAACGCTGTACAAAACGTTGGTACTAAAATGACGTAGCGCAACACAGCATAATACCCCAAAAATAAATCACCATAATATTTTTGGTCCCGAAAATTGAAAATCATATCTACCTACAATTAATTTATTTATTATAAAAACATAATTTTGTTATTTTTATATGACACATCACACGAGAGTCCCTATCTACAGATGCAGTATAAAGACGGGGAAACTATGTCGCCACCCGGTTAGGCAGGGTTGTGAGGCAGGTTAAGGTAGGGGCTGTAGGATGGGATTTATTAATCCGGGTCTTGACGAGGCCCGGATTATATGAAGAAAAGAGAGGATGTTCTGGAAGGAAAAAGGTATGTGAGGTGGGTAGGAATCTGGGGTCAGTGTGTCCAAGAGTGACGGACGAATGCATCCATCCCTCCCACTGCGGTATAAGATGATGTTCCGAGAGAACCCTGCTAGAGAGGTCGAAAATTTATCTAAACCAGTCTCATCCGATTCGGCCTGCTATGCAGTTGGTGGGTAGATGCACCCGTCGCCAATACCCGGACAAACCTCACCCCCATGAACCCGGGCGCCCCAGCTAAGTCACCAAATGTAGCTAACCGGTTGGGGTAACCTGTGGCAGGGGTGTTGGTTATCCAATAAATAGTTCCCGGGGCGGCGGTACCCATACCCGACTCTCAAATTGTAATTCTACAATCTTACTAATAACTACATAATATACAAACTATTATAAAACCTTTTTGCTAATAGATTGCATCCACTGGTTCGTCAATCACTAATACAAAACTCCATGTTCAATTAGATTGTTCTGTACCAATGAATTTGACCAATCAATGTGATGAATATGATGTTGCTTTAAAATTATGTAAGATTAAACCGTATAATAAGAAAAAATGATTAATGAATAAATAAATAAAAATAAATAAATAAAATAAAAAAATGCATTTTTATTGAAATCTGTAATGTTAATTAAATTGCAAAGCAAACACTAATATATTTTATCTGCTTGAAGTTGCCAGCTCAAACATAAATTTCTGAGTGCATCATTTTTTTGCGCTTGCATTAAAGTTTAAACGTTGGGCCTTTTTTAATTGCGGCTGTGCAGTAGGTACTGTGCAGTACCTACCAAGCGGTTGAATAAATTTCAACGGCATAGTTTGCAGAAAAATTTTATCATATTTTCAGAACTTTTAGATATTTATTTATGTGTGATCTGACAGTAGGGAGTATTTTAACTACTTTTGATTTAACGAGTTTTTGAATTTTACCATAAACTGAGGTAAATGCGTCAGTGGTTCGAATACGATCTTTGTAAACGGTTTCATATTTTAATTATTCAAAGATTAAAGGGGTAAAAACGGTGACCCAATAACAGTCAAATGGCTTTAGAGAAATTTCTCAATGAATTTTGGTGGATTTATTTTTCTATGATACCATGTTAAGAGAGTTCCGTGACAACTCAGAATCAATCAGTCCCCATTTAAGAAGTGTTGTGGGGTTTATCAGATTTGGTCACTAAACATAACTCAAGCATTTCAAGTTAGGTTTCGATTCTGAATATTCTATCACCAGGGTGATACTTAGTATCTTCGATAATGGAATAACTAGCAAACATAAACATAAATACATAAAATGTAAATGCATTCATCTAAAATTCGTCTGTTGTTTTCCTCGCCGGGTTGGCCACCCCTTGGCGCAGAGAAAATGAATTTCCCGCTCTGCATCGGAGGTTAAGATTAAACTTAAAAAATAGTAACACCTTTATTCTTGCGCATAGCTTTCCATATTTACTAATTGCAAGGTTAACAGATAACATGACGCATTAAATTTTCAATGCTAACTTTATGATAAAAAATGGAACGAAATTTATATCCAGCACTCTTGGGTCACCTCATATACTCATGTTTATCTGGAAGTAAACTCCGATTCCTAGGTAATATAACAGCTTTTTCAATAAGCTTAAATCTTTTTAAAATTATGTAAGCTGATACCAGCTTTGGGATTTGAACCTGATTCCCGCTAGTGCTAACCGAGTTATCGAGCACTTCTTTATAATTTCTAAATGATTTCAGTGAATATTGGAAGAACATTTAAGAGTAATTCTCTTTTTACAGTGCAAAATATTTGAAAAATTCCAGGATAAGTTACAGGGTTTTGAACATTTTTGTGATATATTTTGCTGTATCCCTGCGTAGTGCATTATTTTAAACCGTAAAAGCGGAGAAAGATACATGAAAAATGGAAGAAGGAAAACTGAAAAAGTGGGTTCCATAAGTCTCATAAAGTTAATATGTCATTCTTGAAAATGTACGGTTTCTATGTCAGATTTTGTCCTTACATTTGCATGATGTGTGTTCTCTGAAAAGATTATACTATATTATACTCTCCATATTATTATGTTTGTGTAAAACCAGGGGCGTAGCGACAGCCTGTAGGTTGGGGACTCAGATGGGGTTTGAGCAAGGAAAGTGATGCGCAAAACATATTCATGAAATGAAAAAGCTACGAAAATTATGCGCTTTATGATGCTTTACACGTTTGATTATCTGGGCGGTTGCATTCGAATGTATTATAAATAAATTCTAGAAGAACGACAATATTTCTGAGTACTTCTGCTTAGTATTCAAATATGTCTTATTTATAACCTTCATATGTTATAAATAAGACCTTCATAGGTTATAAATAAGACAGTCCGACATTTGACCGGTCAGTGGCTGAGTGGGCATCGCGTTCGGGTCCCACCCATGCGTTCCGTATTCTAGTCCTCCATCACGACTCAAGCAACATTTTCGACTTACTGTGGTCGTAGAAGGAGATTTTCAAATATTGTCGGGTTATTCGTAACCCCATTTTTTAAAGCACGTGTTTGTTTGGTAATAATATCACAATGATGATGTGCGTAATTAATTATTAATTTATATTCAGTCTCTTTGAAACCGTAAATTATTATAGCAGCCGTATAATTATTATATTTCCTGGTTTTCTTTACCAATATTGGCTATCACATTTACTGTATTGATCATTTGATAGGTTTTCATGTAGAAATAATATACACTGATTAGAAAATCACATGAGATTTTTTTTAATGCAGCGACCGGGATTTTAACGCCGTAATCTTTGTAGTTTTAAAAAATTTGAACATGATTGCTCTTCGTAGTTCTCTCTGCTTTAAAGAATTCTACCTTTGTGTAGGTACTGTAAGCGAACGTGGTTTAAATACTAAATCGTAGCTAATGGTTTTGTGAAATATTGTTCTCGCTTGGTTGCGGACTATCGACTTCAGTGATTCAAAAAATTTATATTTTGAATAGATTATACTGTACGGTACACCGTGACAATATTTAATTTTAAGAAAATATTTAGTGCAAAACAATCAACAAAACAACGCTAAGGATTCCAATTGGATGTGTAAATTAAAACAAGATAAATTAAGAGTTTTAAAGATTGGATGTGGTTTTCTTTCCTAATTTTAAGAAATAAAACAGTAAATTAGTTCGATTTTCACATCAAATATTGAACTATTGCTGAAAACAAAGTAGATTTATTTGATTATTGAAACGTTTTGTTAGATCAAACATAAAACCAGTATGTTTTAATTACGGTGCTCCAGATTTTATGTCCGGGTTAAATCTTTCCCAAATGAAAGACTAAACCCTTCCACACACTTTTCCACAAATGAATATCTAGTAAATTCACGCAATGTAAGTGCACTATACAAGTATAATAAATACAAAACAATACAAGAACAATACGTCAATCCACCAGAAACATAATGGGAAAATATTTCACCGACTCCAGATATTTTCATATCAGAGGGTTCGGCTCTGATGAAATCCTAACTGGTCCGATAAATCCTACTGATCCCTCAATATAAATATTTAAAAAATCTTTCGTAATCCTACATGTATTTAAAATGATATTATGATATCATATATAGTTCAATTAAACATTAAATAATGAAATTCCGGAAAAAATCCTATAATAACGTTTATTCAGAGATCAGGATACTTAACAAGAGAGTTCAATAAATGGCTCTATTCTCATATCTCGCCTTTTTTCTGCCTCTTTTACCGAATTCCCTTCTCTTTAATACATAATGTTAAAAATAGGATTACCCTCAAATTATAAAGAGTTTTTGTGTTACAAAGAATTGGCATAAATTTCGTTTAACATTTTTCGAAGCTCTTGCAAAATTACGGCGAACCACCGTTAAAAGGGGGTAAAATGAAATTTCTATAGCATGGGCAGCTTTTCCAGTGATAAGAAATTGGGTGTTAAAATTAGCTACGTGACATTTTATGGATCAGAGGCTCAGCGGGCGAATAATCTCCCGCGTGATATGAAAAATTTGAAAGACATTTCGTGAAATATGAATAGTCTTCACGCGCGCCGGCGACCAACAGATTTCGGGAAGTCACGTTTCGAATTATTTTATATATTAAATTGAACACTTTATGTAAAATTTTGCCAATGAAATATTTGATAGCCAATATTTATTTTTACCCATTAATAACGCAAAATCATGAATTTCTTAGAATCAATTTGTTTAATTAATATTCCCCTTCTTTGGTGTCTTATGAAGTTTTCTCTTGTACACATTTACCTAAGGCTGCCTATTAAAACGAATTACTTCAACATTTTTCTTATTTTATTAACTCTTCAAACAAGACTTTGAGATTTTTTTCAAGGCTCATGCCATATATAAGAACTTCTGGCTATATTTTAAAAAGAGAATCTGGTTTTTGAGACCTTTTTTATAAGCAGGAGGTAGGAAATACAAAAGTTGAAATATCATTCCACGGTCAAGCCATTGACCACAAAAACGGGTTGTACACTTTTCTCATTAAAAAATATTATATCAACCATGAAAATAAACGCCGGGCACGCGTTTGTTGAAAGATGTGTAATTCTTGCAAAGCGATCGCGTTACCATGTATCCGTTGTCATATTTAGTTGGCTAAAATAAAAGTTCAAAGATATCCCATTAAATATAAATATGGTTCCACACACTTCCAGCCATTCTAATTTACATACATTTAAATAATTCATCCGCGAATCCTTCCCGAGGCACAGAGCATACGTTAAATATAAATTTGCCATGTCTCTGCTGCGCAAGAATTTAACAGTTAGGGCTTTGTTGGACAAAGTTAAGAGAAACCCCAAGCGGTAAGAGTTGTCAGCACATGTAAAATTCAACATCTTTCTGTTGTAGGTAATGTATTTGCGTTCATATTGCAGCAAATAAGATTTAATTTTCCCCGGTAGCGGAAACTTGCTTTGCGAATTTTGTCGGAAGCCTTCAAAGCGTATGACAAAATTGAAATTCATAATATATTTTGTTCACTTCGTGCATCCTTTATCTCTTTTCTCGGTATTAGCATGTTAGAAAGATTGATGTAATAAAAATGCATTCTTATTGCTGAATGGCAAAAAAAAAATTGTTGTTATTAAAATCAAAAAAATATGAAAGCATGTTATGTGAATTTAGCGCCAGAAACAAGCGGAACTATGATACCCCCGTTTGTGGAAAGTTGAGAGTCTGAAGGAAGTGACTGAAAAAGAAAGAAATTATGAAGCCAATGGTAAGAAAGTACCTAACTCATATTTTTTTCAGGTGGTTTCTATTCTTTCATTTGTCAAGCAACTTCGTAATTAAAAATCTAACTTTTTTAACGCGGGTATTTCCCCTTAGGAGTACGAAAGGCGTACGTGTAGTTAAATTTAATCAGCGTGTCTTGTGCGCCTCACATGATCTGAACGTATTATCTTAATTTGCCTAGAGGCATTTTTATCTTTAACATCATAATTAACATATCGAGTAGCTACGCTGGAGTACCTACTAAGCACCGCGGGATTCCGAAACCCAAGATACATATTACGGCTTGCGTAATCTGGCGGCCTCCGTGGTCGAGGGGTTAGGCTCTCGACTAGTTAGACTATCCGTAGGTCGCGGGTTCGAATCCCGGCCTGTGCAAGTAAATTTTATTTGATTGATTTGTGTATTTCACAATTTAATCATTAATTCATGGGTTTGTCCGACTCTTGGCGGCGGATGCATCTGCCCGCCAACTGCGTGGCAGGCCGGATCGGGAGAGACTGGTTGAGGGAGATCTTTTGGATCTCCAACAGGACCCTCTCGAAACATCGTCTTATGCCCCAGCAATCATTCTCATTCAATTTATGGCTGACGCCACTTGTGTACCTCGATATTATCGCCGTCCGCCCATTCCACTATATCTATTACAAACATAATCATAAATATTTTCATTATTGCTAACCATATTAATTTGGTGCTAAAAATTATAGCAAAATTGGCAATATGCAACACGAAAAATAGAGCGTGAACCGAATAATATTCAACATTTCGCTGTTCTTTTTTTTAGTCTGCTGAACGAATCCTTTTACTGAGCCTATAATTAATACAGTTGTTTGGTTCCTCTAACGTGGTCGGGGAGTTTCTTAGGGAGGAGAGTAGTTGTGCATTTTCCAAGCTTCCCGTTCCTGATCCTACTGATCAACTATTGAGCTGAAGTGTTGGCTCAACACTCCTCAAGTGTTGAACCAACATTTCAGCATAACAGTTGATCAGTAGAATCAGGAACAGGAGGGTTGGATTCAAACGTCCTTTACTCCTGGACACACTTCCCAAATTCCAGCTCACCTCTCATACCTTTTTCATTTCAAGAACTTCATTTCTTTTCTTTTCTAAAAAGACCCTTCATACAGTATCCCCAAAGATTACATAGGCCCTGCGGAGAATTATTTTCCTCAGGGCGTCCTGTGTGGAGCTCGTGTAAAAAAATAAATAAATAAAATGAAGATACTCTCAGCATCGCCCTGGTGCTTACACGGTGGTCTTAACCACCATTCAGAATTGAAAAGTTGCTTGAAACGGCTTTAGCCATGTTTGGTGAGTACATCTAAATAGCCATTTTTCTTCCCCATCTTCTTCCCATCCCCACTTACTTTCAGCCTCACAACATACCCCAATTTGGGAGGCGGAGATGGGTACCACTGCCCCGGGAACCATTTTTTGGATAACCAACACCTATGCCACAGGTCACCCCAAGTGGTTCGCTACGTTTGGTGACTTGGCAAGACTGCCCTGGTTCATGGAGATGGGGTTTTGTCTAGGATTTGGCGGCAGATTCATCTGCCCATCTACTGTGCGGCGGGACGAATCGGGAGAGACCGGTTGAGGGAGACATTTCGATCTCTCCAGCCGGATTCTATCGAACCATCGCCTTACAACACAATGGAAGGGACGGACTCATTCATCAGTCTTTCCTGGATACACTAACCCCCGGATTCGTACCCGCTCCTCATACCTTCCTTCCCTTTTTTTCCTTTCCTTAAAAATACCTTCCACACAGCATCCCCAAAGATGACATAGGCCTTGAGAGAACTTATTTTTCTTAGGTCCTCCTTTGTGGAAATAATTTTTTAAAAAAATGGGTATGTCATAGTCTCACTGGCTGGTTGGGAGCAGTTGGAACTTTTCTGCGGTATTAACATTAATTTTTTTTTTAAAACGGGAGTCAGGTGTAATGGTATTTTGGTGTAGTCAGCATTGAGTGTCTTCAGAAAATAAGTTCCCCAATGTTGGGCTTATTTACCGTTCAGGCCTTTAGGCTTGTTACTATATTACAAGCAGCCTAACACAATTCTGAGCCGTGTCTTCTTCCAACCGCTCGGAGGCAAGGATTCTGGCAAATGTGAAAAATAGTTTACTCGAAAACTCGGGAATATCTAAGACTAGCGGAATTTTCTCAGCTCCCTGTGTTTTCTCTTGTCGTCTCCTGTTGCCAAGTATTATTCAATTCTCCTCTGAGAGCTTACTGAATAATATGTATCCATTTGTTAGGACTATAAAATTTTATAAAAAACCAACAACTTTGTTGAACTCGCATTGACAGATTGTTCTGTTTAAAAATTGGAAGATAATGTGTGGACATGTTTTCAAAATTAACAAAATGGGAAGAAATTCGACGTCGTACCTAATTTAGTAATAGGCTAGTAGAAACATTGATTACTTAATATATTTTACAACAATATGTATGTTGGAGAAAAGCCGCACTTCTGAAGATTACTGCTCAGTGTTTAGAGTAGTCACCCGAGTGGCGAAATCCTTGTCGGAGAGGTCGTTCGAATCCCTGTCGTTGCAAAACTTTTTCTCGTGTGTTTTTTTGTATGTACTTATGTGGTTTTATGTTGTTATTTAATTACTGTTTTAATATGCGCCTTGATGGATTAACATTTTGTTACTTATAACAGAGCGGGAAAGCGTTTCAATAGTTATTTAACTTTATATTGACCAGTTTACACCGTAAATACTAGAGCTTAATGAATTGATTTGGATACTAGCAAATTTTTATTTAAAATTCAATTTTATCTACGATTCCATATGGGCAGAAATTGAGTAAAGCATAATGAATGAAGAAATTATTATATTGTGGTCGAAACCTACATTCGAATTGCCAATAGAAGTATTGCTTTGTCTGAGAGTAATTTACTCGTATCATCATCATCACTCTTGTCTCTACAACCCCTGGTGGGTCTTGGCCTCCTCAAGAGTCTTCCTCCACTCATCTCGGTTTTGTGCCAGCTCTCTCCAGTTTAGAATCTCCAAGGTAGATATATCTTTGAGGACGTTGTCGCTCCATCTTAATCTTGGTCTTCCCAGGCTCCTTCGCCCTGTCGGTCTTGATTTCAGCTGGGACTTTGGTGCATGATGCTCGGTCATTCTCTCTACATGACCCAGCCACCAAAGTCTTCCCAGTATCCTTATACATAGGAAGTATATAGCTCATTGTTATAACGTCTGCGCCAAAATCCATTTTCTGAAACCGGTCCGAAGATACGCCTCAAAATTTTCCTTTCAAAAACTTCCAGTGCTCACTCATTCCTCTTAGTTCGTACCCAAGTCTTAGCTGCGTATGTGTGTACGGGTCTGTTAAGTGTTTTGTACACTAATATCTTGGTGTTTCTGGACAGCAGTCTGGATTTTATTTGGTTTTGTAGGCGGTAATAACAGCGATTTGCATTCACTAACTGCTTGCTTCTGGAACTCCTCTGGGGGCCCTTATCTTGTATGGTATTATTGTCATTTGTTATCAGGGAGTCTAGGTATGTTAATCTTGGTACCGTTTCAAAATTTTGGCTTCCACATGAGAGAGTTGGGGTTTGTTGGGCCCATCCTACGGCCATGTATATGGTCTTCTGCTGGTTCTGAATTTACTCATATATTTAGTTACATCATGCTGCTTCAAATTGTATCAGACTAAGAGAATTGTACTTGACTTTTTATTTTTCAATTACTTAACACATTAATTATTTTTCTAAGTGAAGGCGAAAACCCGAATTAGATTGAAGAAAGACGGATTCCATAATTGTTACAAATCGGTTTACCAAAATACGTTTTCTAAGCAGTAGCAAAAAGAAAAATAAATGTTTCTAATTTATTATAACCTCTTTGAAAACCGTATATATTATTTAAAAAGAACTCCCGCTGGCGAACACAAATGAAAATTAATGGCAGCCAGTGAAAGTAAAGACAAAGAAATCTCGAGGCCATAAACTCTTTAAAAGGAAACAACGACATTTGAATCTTTAGAGAATATTCTTAAATAAAATGCAATACATGCAGGATATTATCTTCGCATAACTCATCTACCCATAAACATATTTTAAATTTTATCTTAAACTACCTCACTAGTTATTTTCTTGTTTTCTTCCTACTTAAACAGTTATATTTACTACTGTTTAAATTTTGCACAGCATTTAAAATGGTTCGAATGATATGCAAAAGTATTACACATCTAAAAAGTATTTATTTATTTTATTTTTATTCTTGAACATGCACATTACAGATTATTACATTGGTTTACATATATTATAAGTTTAATAATTAGAAAAAAATGTTAATGATCCATAACTGTATGTATATAGGTAAGTGCCTAGTAGTATTTTGTAAATACCTCACTAGGCGAACCTCTGAGGTGTTCCCATGTTTGGGAATAAATGCTATTCTGTTGCCATAAGAAGAAACACCGTATCCTCCTTGATATTGTCATATTATCTTAGTATAGTTTAACTAGTCTGTTCACAATTAGTAAAAGCGAGACAATGTAAAAAGGAATACATGTATATTGTGTACTGTGTATCTCTATGTTGTTTTATGTTTTGTTGAGCGGTGGAGTGAATAAGTTTAGCGTTAAAAATAAACTATTTCTTTGTTATTAATCCATACGGGTCTTTGGACTGCCCGACTTCATCAGCCCTGATGATGGACACTGCAATTCTGTCTAAGGAGGAGAAAGCTTAACAATGGACATTGGCATAATATCGCAAAGTCAACCACGTAAAGTTAAATACTGACTTTAACGTCTCAACTAACTAACGTACTCACTGTCTCTCCAATTCCAGGGCTAGGCAGAGAATAAATCGAGTTGATGTGTTGACGTTAACCCTTTTTTTCTTAGTCACACACTTCTTCTATCTTATTCAATAAATTACGTCTCTTTTTTATTAATTTTCTGATTATAATTCTGTTAATTTAAGCAAGCTCCCCTCTCCGACACAGGTAACATGCAAAAAAAACAACAGTAAACAACAACAATTAAAAAAAACAAGAATAAAAACAACAATAAAAAATAAAATAAATTGAATAAAATAAAAAAATAAATTAAAAAACCACAATATAAAACATCAATAAAAAAACAATATAACAAACAAAAACAAAAAAAAAACAAAAACCAAAGTACATCTTCCAACCCGGCTGGTCACCGTGGAAGATCAAGACCAAAACCCTCTAAAGAAGAAATTCTAAACTTCCTCAAAAATTCAAGAAGTGACACAAACACCAAAAATGCTTAACCCTACGAACAAAACAAGAGATAAATGAAATTTTTTAGCGGAGGCCTTCACCTTCGCCTGAGAGAAGGGTTCTTGCTTTATGAAAAACTTAAGATACCTATATTACATTTTTCGTAAATACCATTAATTATACTTTTTCTTAATTTTCACATCTCTGTAACTTACCTATTTGCAAGAAATAAAAGTCTTTTTATTTTTATGTTATTTCTTTATAATGTAAGCGTAATACTTATCTATCATTTGTCTCATTGATTTTGAGTCGATTCTTCGAGTGTGATGTAGATACTTGTACTTAAGGTTAAACGTCACGTACGTTATAATCTACGCATTCACAGATGGCGCCAATCAAATTATTTTAGGTTTTTAATGCTTTTTCCACGTTACGCTTTAAAATATTAGAGTAAATGAATAGTTCACGATCGTACACATTTAATTAGAATATAAATAAATGTTTTTGTCCATAAAAAAACCCAAATCTTTCAAGAAAGGCTGAAAAATACAATAATGGATTGAGTCACCGATAAAAAATTGAATTTTTAAGCCTTTCTTGAAAGATTTGGGTTTGTTTATGGCGAAAACTATTTATTTATATTCTAATTAAATATTTACGATCGCGAACAATTAATTTATCATAATATTTTAAAGTGTAACGTGCAAAAAGCATTAAAAACCTAAAATAATTTGATTGGCGCCATCTGTGAATGCGTAGATTATAACGTACGTGACGTTGAACCTTAAATGGATGGATTGAGTTCAACGATAATATTTTTTATTTTTGATACTGACAATTCGTGGTGGAATTACATTATAATAATATAATGAAACGCACATAAAACTTTTTTGTGACCGTAGCCAGTTTCAGCCTTTTAAAGCCATTTTCAGACAATATAATATAAACTGTAGATTAAGAAAAATTTGCACCTAAGTTAAATTTAAAACATTTATCTTATTTATAAATGTGTTACAAATTATATAAATATGGCTTTAACAGGCTGAAACCGGTCACGTTCATAAATAAATTAAGTGGAAATACGTTTTATATTATGATAACGGATTTATATTATATATTTATATTATGATACGTTTTATATTATGATAACGGATTTCCACCAAGAATTGTCAGTTTCAAAAATCCAAATATTAAAAATCTGTGCATTGTATTGTAATTTATCCTTTTACATAATGCCTCTGTGATAAAATGATTAAATTAACCTGTTGACAAAGTGCTTCGCTAAATTAGCGGGTTTTATTGATAAATGATGCAGACCGGTGAACAATCACGGAATATTATAATGTTTGCATTTATGAGGCTGAAAATGTATGTAAAGAAAAATCTAAAAAACGACAACTGCTGCAAGATCACAATAAAATTTTACAACAGCTATTTTTCATTAACAACTTTATTCGTGAATATTTTCATCTTGGTCATTTATGTAATAATAATAATGTAAACTTTTATTTGCAAACAGATTTTTAAATATTTATTCATCTTTTTTTTAATATCATTGATTCTATTGACAAAGGGGTCAGCTCACAGCTATTCATTCGCGTTTCTCACGGAATGCATTTGGTTTTAGCAGTGCCTCTAATATAATATGTAAACATAAATATATTATAGTAGTTATTATTATCGAATTTTGCCTGAATTCTTGACACATTAGTTTCAATTTTGAAATCGACAATTAAAATAATCTTATGGGTAAGTAGGTACTTTTTCAACACAATAGTTCCAGATTTTGAAAAAGACGGTTAAATCTACTATCTACTTCTACTACACTGTATAAAGAGGTAATATTTGTTTGTTTGTTTGTGTGTTTGCTTGCATCGAATAGGCTCCGAAACTACTGAACCGATTTGAAAAATTCTTTCGCTGTTGAGAAGCTACACTATCCCTGGGTGACATAGGCTATATTATATTTAAAAAAAAAATAGGCATCCTTACTAAAACTTCAATAATGTAACCCAGGGTGTAAAAAAATTACCTAAAATATTCTTTAAATCGCGTGCGCTGCGAAAACTATTGATGATAGAATAAAATAATGTACTACGACTTTATAGAACACATTATTATTTACAAAAAAAGTTACAACAGCATATGTCTAACTATTATGGTTATGCCACAATAATTATTCTTTTATTTTAAAAATTTAATTTAAATTCGCCGCTTTGAAAAGGCTCTTTATTTGTATCTTGGTTTTAATCCTTATCAAAATAAATAACTTCATATTCAAGACAGCTTCAATAACTTTATTTAACTTTTTAATTTTTAAATTCGGATATTTAATTAGAAAGATATCACGAGTTTAAAATTGTTAGTATTAGAAAAAAGTTTCGGCTACGGGCCGGGCGGGAGAGGAGTCAAGAAATGCAGTGTGGTTGGCGGGACGGGGGAGCGGGAGAGCGGTGGGGGGGAAGATGGAAGCGGAACGCTGGAGGGGAACGCACGGGAAAGGACATGTATGGAGTAACATTTTATTTATTTGAATATGGCATATATTATAAAAGAAAGTCCAAAAAAACGTGCAGCTCGCAAAAACTCAGAAACGAGTTCCGGTTCGATCAAGGGAGTTATATGGTGTGGTAGATCTCTATCACCCCTAGGGAATAAGGGTATCCGTTTTTACCTAAAGGGCGTGCTTTTAAAGATATAAGGGCTGAAAGTTTCGCCCTATTGAAATTTCTAGAACAGTCTTCCGGAAAGTTCTAGAAGGTTCCATAGAGCTGTAGAAAGTTGTGGAAGGAGTGGCGGAGTATGTCGTAGAATGATCAGGAATAGGGAATCGGGAACATCATTGTGCAACATTCCAGAACACTATCTTATTGTCCTGAGCGAAGCCGGGTAACCCAGCTAGTACAAAATAAATCCGATTTCTTTGCATCAGAGTTGCATTCACTCACAAACGGATCCACAATCGAAATTAGAATGTTTGATTTTTTTTTTAACATTAACTCCACACAGGAGGCTCTCAGGAAAATAATTTCCCTCAGGGCCTATGTCATCTTTGAAGATGCTGTGTCTGTGTGGAGGTCCTTTTTGAGGAAATTCATAAAAAGCCTTCCAACTAAAAAGTCTCTAGTGTGCATACCTCCATATTACCGTAAGGCCCTTCGTACTTGGAGATATTTAGAAGCTGTGATGCAACAAAAGTATATACCGATATACCGATATGCTACACTTTAATGATAATAGCGTCGACAGTGTGTTTCTATATTGTATTTTAGCATGAAGCATTTGATAAATAATTTTAGCCATAAAACTTTCTAGCGTTGAAACTTGCGTCGGCTATACCGTGAACATGTCTTTAATATATTAAACAAAGTCGGATTATTTACACCATTTATAATTTGGAACAGCTTGACCGACTTTTATGATTTTCTGTTTGTTGGATTTGTCTCTGCGCCGAATAGCAGAATAGCTATCAAAACATCGGAAAAAGACACGAAAAAAATAACTATGAAGAAAATTATTTTCCTCATACATTTTGTGAGTGAATTCCAAAAATTCAAAAACGTCAAATGTCAATGCGCTGATTGTTTTGCTTTTGTTCTTAAACATATAATGCTGCCCCTCTTTCTTACATACTAAATGTCAACAGTTGAAAATGGGACAAACGGTGAACGTACGTCTGCACCACTCCAAAAGAAAAATACAATATTTATAATAAATCTCCCTCACACGTATAAAGAAAGTGAAACGCAATTGTAAGTAAGTGGATTAGTAAGAAAATCACAAAAATTATAAATCCGTACACAACGCCATCTCTGATACTGACAATAACAAAACACAGACAGTTGTGCATCGACAGTTGCTTTATTGTGTAATTAAATAAAAAAGATAAATTTTATACAGCTAATAAGTTCACTCAATAGTTATTGATTCTGAAGCGATACGAAGTTCACCGGGTCAGCTAGTTTTAAGATAAATAGTAGCGCAAATTTATAAACCCGTGCCCGGATAAAACAGAATATGAGAAAATAATATGTGAGGTTGGATTCATTTTTCAACATTGTTCTGTTTTGTCACTGTTTTGTTAGGTATATCATGGAACGGTAAATATAAATTTGATTGTGAAGGCATTAAATAATTATTAAGAATACAGTACATTTTATCGTTGAATTATACCTGAGCTGTGCTTGGAATTAATTAATGCCACAACTCCCATAGCCCTTATAGATAACTCTACTAAATTAGCTTTGGTCACTTTAGTATGCAAATAAATGAATGATCTTGCCAATGGCACAACCCACCCACGCGCGCCCTTCCAATGTCATTTGTCAACGGGCCAAATAAAGCCCTCCGCGTGATCACAATGGAATGTCAGGTCCGCACTTTGGCTACATTTTATTTTAACGCTACTGCCTGTATTATAGGCGGCGTGGTAAGAAATCGTTAAAGAAGACCTTCGTGGCAGAGTGAAAAGCTCCTTTGATATAGACGTTAAGGTCTTGTTTTGTGAATCATTTTTGTAAAGCCACTTTATATTCATTATTAGATTTAAAATTTATCATTAAAAAATACACTGAAAATTATATCAACTGTCAAATTCAAATTCCATGCTGCAAAATTATATAATAAACATAAAGTTTAAAAATGACATCAAATTATGGCTAAGTAAACACAAGAATGAGGAAATCTCTAAAATTATGAAGTAACACTAATGCAATCAACAAACATAAAGATGTGGAAATCAACACGAAGATACGAAAAGTAACAAACCCAGTCAACAAGCATGAAGATGAGTAAATTATGATCCAACGCTAATACAACTACTGAAAGAACTGTGTATAAACTGCTTGAAGTCATGCACTCACAGAGAAACTGAAAAAAAAAACGTTTGAATCGCTATCCACAGGAAAGGAACTTGTGAATTTCATCGGCGGTTCGCACACAGGCAATTTGTTAAATACCAGTTGTAAAAGGCGACGCGTTAACTAGCAGTGCCACATTGGTTGCGATGGTGGCGGCTCACGACCTGTCAAGTTTTCGACTAATTTTCGATATGTCAGATCAGAAAAATATCGAGGAGATTGATAAATTGAGTATGTCGAGAATTGAGTTGCCAACCAGTTTTCGGTTTCTCCGTAAACGAAGGCCCTTATCTTGTATTTTTTTAAACTTTCACGGATATTTATATTATTCATTCATTATTATATTATATTATTCACGCCAGCCTCTTGAAAGTCTTTTTGAAGTGAAACTTCTGTAGCCCCGTTAGTGATTTGAAATTCGGATGAAACGGAAATGCGTCACTGAAATTTATTATTTGGTCCTCGGTTCTAATATAATGTAGTAAATTCACGCGTCAGCGCGGGCCTTCGACAGCGCAGTGGGCAAGGCGCTAGGCAAGTCTCAGCGGCCAGGGAGACATCAAGATCAAGCTAACAGAGGTTCGAATCCTACGAAATCCAAAAAAAAATAATCATTTTAATTTTTGTGAAATCAATGTCCAATCTTTAAACCACTTTAAAGTAAACA
This sequence comes from Limnephilus lunatus, assembly GCA_917563855.2. Classification (NCBI taxonomy): domain Eukaryota; kingdom Metazoa; phylum Arthropoda; class Insecta; order Trichoptera; family Limnephilidae; genus Limnephilus; species Limnephilus lunatus. Next base: position 93,136,428 of record OU830595.1, on the reverse strand, counting down.
GGCAAAAGAAAAGAAAGCGACATCTATCGACTTTCTAGTTTCACTTCTACCGCGTGTGAATTACACACTCTAGTTTTTTTTACATACAAAAACATGTAATAACTATTTATTTTAAAAATTTTATTTAAGTTTTCAAAGTTTTACTCATATCTAACCAAATTTCCAGTGGCGTATAAGTATAACAAAAAATATCGTTCCATGTTAGTACCTACCTTCTAGTAAAGCTTCTTTGCGTATTGTAAAATATATGTATATATTTAATTAATTATTGTTAACAAAAATGTTGTTCACTGTATATTTTATGTGTGTTCAATTTTTTGCTTGGAATTTTAAAATTGTCGAAAATTTCTCGAGCTCTGAAGAGAAATTTTTCCAAGAAAAAGGTACGACAAATATTTTTGTTGTTGTTTTACGACAAATATTTTTTAATTGGTATGAACGACGTCCGAACATTAAAAAAATCAACAAAATTATTAAAAATGCTTCTCCAGACTTATTATAGATTCAAATTCTGCTTTTCGAATTCCATGAATACCAATTTTTAATAATTCTTAGAAGCTTATTTACTTACCTATTCGATAATAGCAAAAACATTTGTTTTATACGAGTGTATATTTGGCATAATCGTTTAATTATAAGATTAATATACTCGAAGAAATATACTATTTAGTTGTTCTGTGAACAGTATACCTCGCGTCCAAAAAAGTATGTTTCTCATCTTCTTTTATGATAAATCAAAATTTGTACGTAGGTACTTAAATACCTACCTACGCTACCTACTTAATTAAAACCATATATTTTACGTTACTTTTTTTTATTTCAAAAAAGGAATTACTATAATTTTTTTTTCCAAATTTTCTCAGGCACCTTGATACCATAATAGTGAAATAATTCTAATAGTAAAAGTAAGTCCAAATAAACACAACTATTTCGCATTTGAAAAATATTTTATTAAAATTATTATATTTTATTTATTAAAACGGTCACCTTTTTGAAACAGAAACGAAACCTGCAAACAAATTAACAGACAGATAAAAGGTCAATTTAAAATAAGACTTCGCTATTCTCAAACAATAATATTATAAGATTCTAAAGCAGTGATATTTTTAGAAATACATTTAGCGGGGGCGTTCCGGTCCTCAAGTGTATTATTGATCAAATCCCGTTGAAAAAAACTACACAAATTGATGAGTTGAATTTAAATGTGATTAAACTTTTGAAAATAAGTCACGGCGCACCGTTAGTCTGTAGCGCGTGCCATAATAAATTTGATTTGATTTCTTACAAGTAATAAAACGTTTCATCCACTCCGTGAATGGTCAAATTGACGTCGCAATCACACAAGATTAAAAAAAAAACACCGGGAGCCTTTTCTTCTCTTTCCTTCTAAAACGTGTAGCCAATGGTAGCCGTTATTGCCACGGTAACAAAGGCAACGTTTTCAGTGGTCGTTTCTGCTAGGAAAAGACGACGGGGTTTTTTTTTACTCCCAATCTGAACACGGCATTATAGTCGAACGCCAACCGACGGACCCGAGTTTAACGCAAAACGATAGACCTCTGGTTTAGAATGTAACTTCAGAGCTGGAGTTAAGCATGGTCGAGAGGTTCTTGATGGATTTTAATCCGCCAACCGACACACGCTCCCAATTAGATTAGGACAAACATAAAATGGATCAGGAATAATCACAGGATGTCCGGGAATTATTCGCCGCCATACATATTCATGCGAGTCTGGATCCGCCCCGCCCTCTCTCGGACCGAGGGAAACACAATTAGCATGAGGGGTTTCCCCTGCGGCTACCAGTCCTGCCAACCAAACCGATGTAATAGTACTACTAGCCAGGGCTTGCGACTGCTATGTCCCGATACATGCCAGCGCTATCCACTAATACCTTCCAGCCTCACACCAACGCGCATCTCCCGTCGCTGCATTGTGTTTATATGATCGCACCTATCGTATGTTTTCAATTTTCCGAATGCTCTTTTAGCTCGCTCAGTTATTCCCACGCGAGATGCGGCGGGCGGGCCAGCTAATGGGAAATGGTTTAGCACCGTAGTTAGATACAATGCAGCTATTGCACAATTCCGTGTGGGCTAAGGTAAAGCACTAATAATTGATTTGTTAATGCTTTGCAATCAGATTATCTAACAGGCAAATACACTGAGGATAGCACACCATTGCTATCATTTATGATTTATTATTGCTTCCAGATAAATTCGTTATGTAAACAATACAAACAAACAAAAATATGACATTTCGTCGTGTCATTAACCTGCTTTACAACCTCTAATCTCCTATTAGCCAATGTTGGAAATATTATTGCAAAACCAAAAAACTTATGTAGATCTTGAAATATCACACAAAAAGTACTCCACTGTTTCAATGTTTTTAAGAATTTTAAAGGATTTAACGGATTTACTTGTTTATAATAGAATTATCGCTATGAAGTGAATACTAGAATACATTTATGAACAATACCCACAAAATTGCTGCAATAGTTTGCAGGAGTAAATTTGTAGGAATACATAAAAGTTAGACCAACCACGACCTATCGAGCGATTCTATATTTTTTTGGGATCGTTATCGAGATAAAAGTTGTGATCTCCTGTGAGATTTGTGTGATTTTTACATATTTACTGTCACATAAATATCTTAGTTTAGATCATTCTAAACACGAATTCCTGCAAGTACGCATGATTATTTATTCATCTAATATACATTGTACATAGAAAAATAAATAATTCGCACAAATCTGACAGGAGATCACATCCGTTATCTCGATAACGATCCCACAAAAGATAGAGAATAACTCTTCGGGCTGCAGGAAGAACCTAGGAACCGTAGGTTCTCCGTTCTTAGTCTACGATATGTTCTTCAATCGTAGGCTTCGATATCTTCAAGAATCGATGGCTACAATATCTTCTTCAGTCGTAGGCCACGATATATTATTCTTCGATCATACTAATTAGCTAATCGTATGATACAATATATTCTTGCATCATAGTCTACGATAGTTAATCGTAGGCCTTTCAGCCAGGCATACCTACGATAACACAGTTGTAGAATGGCCTCGTCGTTCAGAGCAAAAACAAAACTTACTTGTTACTTATTTTAGCTTAGTTTCATGACATGTTTATGTAAAAATATTTCCGTTCATCGCATAAATTTGGAATTTTTGTGAGAAATCACAAATCAAATCCCAACGTCTGCAATTTTTTTTCTATTACCGTCATGTGCCGTTTCCCTTGCAAGAAACAAGTATTATATTTGAGAAGCATCGCTTAGTATGTACTCTCAGTATAGCCTTGATGAAGTCGGGTAGTGGCTACCTATTTAGAACAGTATATAGTTGAGCATCCGTACTAGAAACGACCTGCATCCATCTGTTTAATGGATGAAAAGTATTTTATATCAAATTTAATATGTATATTAGAAATATATCTCGAGTGGATTGTCTACAAAATTCCTGGCAAGACTATGATTAATTAAGAAAATATAAATTGAAAGAGATCGCGTATGTTATTATTCGTGCAACAGAGAAGGATAGCGATACATTAGTACCTAAATACTTTAATTAACTACTCCAAAATAATGCTCAGCATCGCTATCCTTCTCTGTTGCACGAATTATAGCATATGCGCTCTCTTTCAATTTATATTTTTTAAATTAATCATAGTCTTGCCAGGAATTTTTAAGACAACCCACTCGAGATATGTTTTTTAATATATTAAATTTGATATAAAATACGTTTCATCCATTAAACAGATAAGTGCAGGTCGTTTTTAGTTCGGATCTTAGACTAATAAGACTACTAATTATGTTTCTATAAAATTCAACGAAAAAAAATAATAAAACGCGGAAGACTTTGTCTACATACGTATTTTCTTATAATAAACTTATTTGACATCAATACAAATATTTATTTTTTCTGCTGTAGAAATATTTACAAACATAGTTGTTATCTAGCTAAAAAAAATCCGAGAATAAATTTACATCATTACAGTTTATAGATATAATTCGATTTTATTCCAAAAATATTATTTCATTCGTACAGTATTAAAAAAAAAACTTATGCAAGCTAATAATTTGAATCTCTTAAAAGTTCCATTCCAACTGAACGAACGAATGAATGTACCAATTCGTATACCTAATTAACCTCGTCAAATACAAACACCACAATCAAGTGCAACCTCAATCCGCGATAAAAACCAGATCGTCAAATAAAAACCCTGAATATAACGATTAGACACACCTCTCATGGGCAAAGAAACTAAGTACTACGCAATCAAACTAAATAACAGCATGCCCACATCACTGAAACAACTACAACTATCTGTAAATATATATTATCTACTTACATTGACTGGATCAAAAAACAAGGTATTCACTTTATGGAAAGCATTATAATGCCAACCCAAACAAAACGCAAATCATAAAAAAACTTAATTAATTAATAGTCTTTTCTCCTTCTTTCTCTACAATTATACTTTTTTATTAACTTCTTTTCCGAGGTTTTGCCAAAACATCGACATTATCTTGTCTTTTATTAATTACTCGGTACATGCTTTACGAAAACACGTAAATGCCTCGGCACAGGTTTTCCTAGTAAGGTGTTCGCCAAATACTATTATATATCAGGAATCATTTACAGTACTTACACATCATCAGTCTGTAGTTTTTAGTCTTATAATATTTCGCAATATTCTTTAACGTAATGATGTATGCAATTCACATGAATACTACCTATATCAAAAACACATCAACACCACAACGCTGGTTCACGAAAACCTATAATTTTTAAATCGTTATACATATCAATCTTTCTTCACTGTAACATTACACCACCATTCAATTTGGAAAGCGGGTATGGGTACCGCCACCCCCGGAATCATTTATTGGATAACCGACATTACCGCCACTCCCGGAACCATTTATTGGATAACCAACATTTCCGATATAGGTAACCCTCAGTGGTTTGCTACGTTGGTTGACTTAGCAGGGTCCAAAGGGTTGAGGTTTGCCTGAGTCTTGGCAAAGTCAGGCCGGATTGGGAGAGACCAATGGAGGGAGACCTTTGGATCTCTCCAGCAGTATTCGGTATAGTGGTAGTTGTCCTGTAGTGGGACGGATGGATTCTTACTTCCGTCATTCCTGAACAAACTGACCCCTAGATTCTTACCCACCTCTCATACCCTTTTTCTTCCCAAAATTTTCTCTCCTTCCTTTCCTAAAAAACCTCCACTCAGCATACCCAAAGATGACATAGACCCCGAGGAAAATTATTTTCCTCTGGGCCTTATGCGTGAAGTTAATGTAAAAAAAGATTCTTAAAAAATCTATATACATGTAATATGTTAATTTTAAATCCATATAAAATAATGGATTTTTTAATATTGTAATCGAAATAATTAAACCCTAAAATAAATATAAATAAATTAAAAAAATATATCGAATTACCTGTTAAAAGCAAAAATCGAAACAGTACAAAATAGAAAATTAATTAATGAAATTAATCATGAATGCGTTAAGTGCCTGCAATTTATAATTAAAAACACTTTAGTGCAGAGAAGTATTCTCCACATTTGTTTTATTTTAGATAAACCCGTTTCACCCGCTCTGAAAAACCCGTAGCATAGTCAAACTTGTTCAAATGAAAATAAACTAATGGAAAAAAAGTATTATGTCATTACTCGAACGATGGAATTCCACAGCAAATTAAAAATGTTTCAACAACGTAAACACACCTTTTTTAAAGTCTTGAATCTCCAACCAACGTAAAATAATATTAAGTTTGCTATTCAACACAAAGAGTGTTTTATGTTTGCTGTTTACATTTTATTTACTAAGCACATAATACGACATAGAGGACATAATACTTATTTTCCCATCGAGTTCCTTCTACAAAAATTTTAAAACGTTTAAATGATGTTTACCTTGAGGAAAATAACACACATTGTAGCTACTAAAAATAATAAAGGTTTTCAAAAACCTTTTGCGAGCATTTCTCTTAATTAAATAACTTTCACCAAAGCTTCTTTGAAAATTCCTTCACTTTACAAAACCTTTTGAGGCCAAAAAAAAAGTGATTTCGCGAAGATACAAGTATCTAAAATGCTTGAACAACACGTTATTATGTCTCAGGAGAAGGTGTTCGGCAATCTTTAGCAACCCCTCGGCCGCTGCAAACCCTCTTGCTTTTTAATTAACGTTCCCAGTCACTCCTTTGTGACGGTGGCGCTAACAAACTCATTGTCTCGCGCGATGCAAATCTTGAATAATGAAGCATCCAAGTTATCCTATTAGCAAAATATATGTGTCAGGTCATTAAAGTAGTCGTTTGTGTCAAGAATGTCTATGATCACAAAGAAGAAAGGCGCCAGATCACAGGGCTAAACTTAGCAAAGACAAGAAAACTCTAAGATAAAATTGGTTAAAAACCGCTTCCAAATAATACGGCTGACTAGGACTTTCCATCAGACAACGAGGGAAAAGAGAAGAGAAAAGTCAAAATTATATATGGTTATCTTCTAGTAGGTAAACATAGCTAACACCATTTCCAGCTAAGTTTAGGTATTGATTTATGGAATCCTACCAGGCCGATGTTGAGAGCATCTTTAACCCCGTACTGAAGCGCATAATATTATATACGTATCTACTATTTAATTCTTTAGAAGTTTTTGTGATGAACAGACTCCAAAATGGTTTTTTTTCGCCGATGAAAATATGTATAAGCACTGTCTCAAGTGTCGTCAATTTACAAGCTGTTATACATAATACTATTTTATTATTTTATAATTGATTACTCCCTAATTGTTTTAATATTGATTTCGCCTGCTCTTTTTCATAGAGAAAATAATTATATTCAGTCAATCCATCCGTACTGCGTATGCATGCTGACTGACAATGAGATGAAGTTCATCCGTGCTATCTATCTTCTATCTATCTTCTACACACATAAAAATCAAAATATGTTTGTTTGTGGGTTTGAATGGATGTATGTTCGCTATGCGTTGCTAAACCATTCATCCGACTGCGATGAAACTTTAAAGATTTGATGTGTGCATGCCTTCGATGGTTTCTGTATATAATAGTGAGCTCTGGCATCATGAAATTATGCATTGCTAAACCGTTCTTCAGATTGCGATGAAAGTATGGGATTTGATAAAGCCGCCCGCAGGGCTTAGCAGCAAAAACCTGCGGAGCGGGTTTTTAACTTCTAATACATAATATAATAAGTATGATAGGACGACGTCCAGTTTATATAAAATGTAGTTACGTATGCATTAATTAAAGGAATATTCATCCGACTCTTGACTCAACAAACAAAAAAACTATAGCTATGCCCAACTCTAAATAGATTTTGTCGTTAATCTGTTGGAACAGTGGAAGAAAAAACGTTTTTTCAACTGCATTGTGATGTATTTTAATTAAAATCTGGCGTTGAAACGTACAATTTAAAAAAGCTGAAACCAACCGTGGCAAAAAAATACAATTTCGTGGAGCGAGAGGCTAGCGATGATTGCGGAAGATCGCCCGCAGTAGTTGACTCCGAGCAAAGATTAATAAAGCCGTGTAGCACCCGGAGCGAGAAAACACCCCTGGAAAAAGCCGAATGTCTCGTACAACAGCCTAGCCGAGACACGTTCCCAGAAGTTCCCTGCCTCCACCCGACCAGAGCTTTCGGAAATAACTCAGCAACAAAAATGTTCCAGTATATCGCGCGGCATTCGGAAGCAACTCAGTAACAAAAATTTATATCGCTTGTTAAATTCATGTATCTCCATAACCCGTGCACCTAAACTCAGCTGTGTATTCGAGTACGTGTGTCCCGCTATTACGTAAACTCACAATGTACGAATACTTTAAAGGAATTGCATGGGAATTTATTTTCCCGGTTCCGTAATAACGACGTGATTTTCTTTCTGCTCGGTTGCATCGCTTTCAAATTACAAAAAAGTCTCCTCAGTGTATCTGCGAGCACACTATAGAGATGTTGGCCCGGTTCCCCGGGTACATTGCTTGTGCAAATACACAGTAGATTTACTATTCGACAATGATGGTCGGACATAAAAATAAAATATTTTTAGGGACATTTTCAACACGCTATTTTATATATTTTTTACAAAGAAAATGTGCCTACCGTGGCAATTTTTTTTTACTTTTCTTTACAAATTTGATGAAGGGTATAGGAATTAAAATGGCGGTATTCATTGGTTTTCTTTTCGTTATTAATCAGACTTTTTTAAATGCAATAAAATAGAATATACCTAGGAAAACTTTTCAAACCATCTTAAGCATCTATCTATCTTCTAATATATAAAGTTGATTGTTTGTGGCGGACGAGCTGGCGGGCGAAATAATTTGTATACAGTTTTATTTCGAGGTCATTGCATAGACTTTTAATACTTGACCTTAAAAACAAGAGAATTATGTCTGTCGGCACGGGTATGCGGTGAATAACCTCCAGTGTCGGCACGAGATTTCGAAAAACTACCCCCTTCCTCTTCTCCCATCCCTTACAAGAGTATTTCGATGCTTTTTGGTGAAATTTTGTACACTTCAGGTCAAAAATAATAGGAAAATTGGACATAGCGAACACCCTTGCAACACAATTCGAAAAACCACAAGTTTACCAACCATTAGTCTAGTATTGTATGTAGATAGCTCACTGTGCGAAATCGAATTTACTCCATCAGCAGTTGAGCATCCCATTTTGTAGGAATTACAAGAAGATAGTGCTGGTGGCCCCAATAATATTCCTGCTATTATTTTCAAAAAGAGTTATTCTATAGTTCTGGTTATGCACCTTTTTTTTAAATGGGAACCTGCCTAAAGATTAGTAATTGCCATAATTACATACATTGGGTATATACATACACTGTATCGTGATGCCAGTAGGTGAACCGGCAGAATTCTGACCCTAGTCCCACTCATCACATTTTTAAGTATACGCTAAATACCCACGCGGGTGGAGCGCCGACAATAATCACCAATCCCTCGAAAACATCATACCTGTCGGAACATTAAACAGTAATATTAGGAAATAAAACCGTTTTATCCATGTTACTTCATCGACTCAATAAATCAATTATATTATCGACGTTAGTGAGTAAATAAACCAACAAAGTTGTTAATCGCCTTTTGGGTTTAAATACGTTAATATCGCAAGTGTGTACATCATCGAAGAAAGAGCACACAAGTAAGAGGGCAGTACTGCAGTCCTGCAGTAAGTACTTGATTTTGTGTTATAACGTGTTTATTTGGTTGCGTCGATACCCATAGGCGCTTTATTGAATAGAGTGGCCCTACAATGTCAATCTGACCCATGCGATCTCGCACAAACACACATCTATAAAAAGGGTGATAATCTCAAACCAACATATTACAGTCCTATAAGATTAACTAGTATCATTCGCAAAACTATGGAAATAATAATAGTAGACGAGATATGCACATTTTAGAACAAATTTGACATAATCTCAAACAAACAAAATGGATTTATATCGGAAAGGTCCACAATTACCAATCTCATTATTAACAAAAATTACTGGAAAAACGATTGGGACAGACGGATTCCTACTGACATAATACATCTTGACTTTGAGAAAGTCTTCAAAACTGTTACAACCAAAGATATTGAAATACAAGAGATGTGATATAATAGCCGTCCGACCGTCAGCGGACTACCGTCCAATGGGAATAGTTGGAATACGAAAAATTCGTTCATTAAGTTGATTTTTTTGAAGGTGGGCAGTAGTATTGGTTAAAAATACTACTGCCCACAACAAAAGCTCAAAATTCAAGGCTTACAGTTCAAAGCTCATAACTTATAGCTCAAAGCTCATAGCTCAAAGATTATAGCTCAAAGCTCGAAGTTCAAAGCTCATAGCCCAAAGTTCATATCTCACAGCTCACAGCTCAAAGCTCAATTAAAACTCAAAGTTCAAAGCTCAAGGCTCATTGCTCAAAACTCATAGCTCACAGCTCATAGCTAAAAGTTCAAAGCGCAAGTTTAAAATTTCAAAACTTGAAGTTGTAAAGCTCAAAGCTTAACGCCGAAAACTCTAAACTAAAAGCGGTTTTAAGCTCAAAATAAATTTTCATTCAAAGTCAGTGATGTGGTTCAGCTCTTCATTCGATGAGCGATGGACGATTCGTTAATTTTAATTTCATTTTTTTTCCATATTTTGTATAATCACTTGTGACGTTTTATATTTTTATTATTATTTTTTTTTAATATTTTTTATATGTATGTATTTTCAAACCGGGATTGCCCCGTCCATTTAGCGAATATGGATATACCCAAAATTTATTACCATTCAAACCTGTTAAACAACCTCTGTATATTTACAGTGAAAAATGTTATTGTGATGAACTAAGAAAGGGGTGTAAGCAGAATGTTTGAAGACTTAGACGCTGACACTCATTTTATTTTGTGTGCAAAATTTATTCATTCCGGAAAAAAACTGTAGATTTTCATAAAAAATAACCGTCATTTTCAAACATCTTCTTTATATAAAAATAACTAAAGTTTCCTCGGCGTTGCTCTGGGTTATGAATAAATCTATTGTTATTGTGATGAACTAAGAAAGGGGTGTAAGCAGAATGTTTGAAGTTTGAATGTTTGGAAATGAATTGTAGAAGAAGTCCAGGTCGTCTGATGAAGGCACGAAAAAATAGGTGATAAATCTGTGATATATTAAAGCATATATACAGGATGTTAAGGGACGTACTTGACTTACTTTAACCAGTGATTCCTGACATTATTTAGAGTAAAAAATGTTTATGAAATTTTAGTCTCCGGTGACTTTTTTATTACTGGTTAAAGTGAGTCAAGTAAGTCTCTTAACACCCTGTTTAAGGCTGGTGTAAGCGAAATTGATAAGATAAAGAAAGGGATGCTTAGATTATTTGGGCATTGAAATCGGATGAACTAAGAAAGGGGATTAATGAGATTATATGACGTAAAGTAAAAGGTAGATGAAATCGGGGAAGCCCGAGGAGGACTGGCACTATGATGCGTCGATATTTTTTATTTATTGACAATACTATTATTTCCACCTTATAACTTCACTCGGTTTACTAGAATTCACAACCTCACAAGTTTTTCTCCAAATCATTCAAACGCCGGGTTCACTAGCTTTTTATATCACGAAAATTGGCTGGTTGGCGGGTGGACGACGGGCGGGCAGAGGTTGTTTGATGTTTATACAAATCTAAAGTTTTATTCCTAAAATGAATAAATTATGCACCCTTGAGAAGAGGAGCGTCACCATCTAAGTCTGATTTTGAAAACTTTGTGTAAAACCCGAGCAACGCCGGAGAGTTCAGAAATTCTTCAAAATAAATTTAAAACAATAAACTCCACTAAGGCCTCAAATAAATTCAAATCAATAAAATCCATTGATGCTTCAAGCTCAGGTCAAGTGGTCGGAGGCTCATCAATCTTAAAACCAATTTCATAAGAATGACAGCTTTACCATTTTAGCGCAGGGTATTTGATCAATTTTAACGCCCATTTACAACTTCTATTATAAAAGATTATGAAGTAGGATTAAATAACAAACCTTAGCAACAGAAATAACAAGCACATACAGATTATTCTAATAATTTATATGCACACAACAATGTTTTGGATTTACAATACGTGGGTACGTGTATACTGTTCAGCTACTTTGAAGGCTTAAGATACGTGTTCTTCGAAGAATACAGTCTTTGTCTCACAACGTAAACATTGTTGTCTAGATAACTTCAGAATTCCATTTCAACATTCCGAGGCTAAGTCAGAGTTCCACACATATTGTAAGAGGTCGGAAAGTAACTACTGTAAAGTGTTCCTATGCGTTGGAGATGAAAAAATAACATGAGATTTACAAGGTAAAATTTTCTTGCTCCTTTGCGCGCTTCGACATGAAATAATTCAGGTAATTGAAGAGCTTATAAGTACCTAACGAAAAAATGTGTTTTTTGTTTTGGACTTCTTTCTACACTTATGTTTCAACTTTCAACATATTGAGGCACCGATATAATATCAACTCCAAATATGGCGTGCCTTATAAATTCGGTCGATAAATTTGGCCACCAACTCCCCTATGATTCAGTCACTTCGCTTGGAATCTTGCATAATATCTTGGGAGACAAATTTTGTCCTTGCAGACCAACAAAAGGTAAAAAACAATACTTCTTTCGATCCTTTGACTTTATTTTTTTGTTTTACAATAGCTACAGAGGGAACCTAAATTTAGCTCTTTCGCAATAAACCTCTTTTACAATAGTTCCTCCTTACACAGGGCCTTTATCATATTTGGGGATGATGTGGGTTTTTTTTAGTAAAAGGAAGAAGGGACATTCTGGGATCGAATAAGTTATGAACGTTAGGTAGCAATCTGGGGGACAATATGTCGAGGAGTGATAGACGTATGAATCCATCCCTCTCACTGCATTGAGATAATCCGGCTGGAGAGATCTAAGTTTCTCAACCGGTCTCTCCCAATCAGGTCCGCCACGCTATACGTCGGCAAATGTATTCGCCACCAAGATCTATGAAACTCTCACCCATGAACCCGGTCACCCCTGCTAAGTCACCAAACCTAGTGAACCTCTTGGGGCGAATCTGTGCATGCACTGCAATACACTTTGTTTTTGTGACCAAATTTTTGGAAACAATAATTTTGATTTCGGTCATTTTTAAAATCTACACGCCTTGTATAGACTTTGTTGATCGGTGGATTAAGGGCATGACGGAATAATAGGATTTATCCTCACTTTTTCAAAATCGACCTTGGAATCCAATATCTTGGACATGGACATCCCACGTGAGGCTACATGCACCATAATCCAATGACGAAAATATAATACTTACAAAGTGTGCTATTAAGTAAGGAACAAAAACTCAGGTAGGTACCTACTCAAAGTTTCAGTTAAAAGCCATGAAGTTTTTTAATTATTATTTTTAATTGATAAACTAACGTTTAAACAAGATTTTTATGCATAGCACAAAGGGTAGATAACAAATATTATAATCAATAATTATCAGCCTGAAACACTCATCTACATTGAAAAAATCTTCCGAGAAAAGATACTGGCCGCCAACGGGAATTGAACCCGTGACCATCTGATTGCCGGTCAGCAGCTCTGACCGCTGAGCTATGGCGGCTTATCAAATACCCGCCAAATAATTCAATATATACTAGTGTTTCATTCGACAATTACTTATTATTACATTTTTCCAACTGAAAACAACCAACTTTATTTTTGTGAGAGAGGTATTTTTAATACTAAATCTCCCGCTAGGTGGCGTCGAGACTAATTATGTCTGCATTTTTTGCTGAAATACTTTAACTTGTCAAATATTAATTATTATTTTTAATTGATAAACTAACGTTTAAACAAGATTTGTATGCATAGCACAAAGGGTAGATAACAAATATTATAATCAATAATTATCAGCCTGAAACACTCATCTACATTGAAAAAATCTTACGAGAAAAGATACTGGCCGCCAACGGGAATTGAACCCGTGACCATCTATTGCCGGTCAGCAGCTCTGACCACTGAGCTATGGCGGCTTATCAAATACCCGTATAGTTTTTTAAATATTTTGTTAGGTCAAATATTTGGAAAAAACCAAAACTTTTTCTGTATCTTTTACTTTTCGAGAAATATACCAAAGAAAAAGTTATTCTCTGAAAGATTTCCATTTTATGGTAAACCTTTTTATTCCCCTGTTCCTTGGAGACATAAAAAAATTCAACACAATATTTTTGTCAAATGTGTGTTCATATCTGTCCATACACCATGTTGAAAACCAAAAACTCACAAAATTCAAATTTGGACAAATTTGTAACCAAAATTTGAATTGAAAACGTTTGGTTGGTAGCTACTATTTATGATTCTTGCCCGCATATTAACAAATAAGTACTTAACATCGTAACGGAGACGAGCCCAAATTCGTGCGGAGTTTATTACTGTACGTGCCGCTGTCACGAATTTGAAAGCTGAACAGCAGCTGTCTGTCTTTATCTATGCTACAAAATAAGCCGTCAGCCAGGGTCTGCAGCCAAGCGCAACACTGAGTTAACATCGTTAGATTTCACGCATTTTCCCGTGGAAATCATTTTCAAGAAAATAAGCTGAGGCTGTTTTGAATCTAATTTGATAATATCGTAATAACGCCGTTGTGGCAATTATTATTATATTAATTAAAATTATTTCAGATTAGATAGTTAAATTTTATCAGTTACTTGCCGAACTCGTTGCTTGTTTACACAAAGTTTTTCAAAATTAGACTTAGACGCTGACACTCATTTTATTTTGTGTGCAAAATTTATTCATGCCGGAAAAAAACTGTAGATTTTCATAAAAAATAACCGTCATTTTCAAACATCTTCTTTATATAAAAATAACTGAAGTTTTCTCGGAGTTGCTCTGGGTTATGAATAAACTTATGTAAACAAAGACCGTTTTTGTTTTGAAGGTGCAAGGAAGGTGTTAACAAGCGTGCAAAATTGCGTAAATCGCGAAATAAAATTATACATAGATAATAGATATGTATCGATAACAAAACCGGTTCCATGCCAACTCATAATAAAACCAACTCAGAACCACCACAGAAAGGTCATTAAAAGCATGAAAAAATGATTTTAAAATAGCCGGTAACCCTAACCTAACTTAACCTACTTAACCAATTTTAATTTTTTTTTTCTTCAAATTTTGCAAATTCACTTTGTGGCAATTAAATAATTAAAACACTTTGTTTTTACCCCAATAATCTTTATTTAAAAAGTCGACATGTTTCGAGAACGATGTTCTCTTCATCAGGACATTATATGTACGAAAATGCCAAATCCCCCTCCAACTAATTCCATTTCCACCCACGCCTGTCTTTCTATGCTTGATAATTTAGTTTTTAGTACATATAATGTTTTGATGAAGAGAACATCGTTCTCGAAACATGTCGACTTTTTAAATAAAGATTATTGTGGTAAAAACAAAGTGGAAATGGAATTAGTTGGAGGGGGATTTGGCATTTCCACCTACGCCTGTCTTTCTATGCTTTATAATTTAGTTTTTAGTACATATAATGTCCTGATGAAGAGAACATCGTTCTCGAAACATGTCGACTTTTTAAATAAAGATTATTGTGGTAAAAACAAAGTGTTTTAATTATTTAATTTTTTATCATCAACCTTATTGACTTTTCTGAGGTGGTTCTGAGTTGGCTGGTCACCAACAAAATCATGCCACCACACCTTCTCAAGAAACTCTCCTTCTCTCCCAACACCCGTTTCTTCGTCCATCACACATGCCATACTTTACAACAGTATTTGATTCATTTGTTCGGGCCACGTCTTCTACGGGCTTTCCCGACTTCTTCTATCATTCACCTCCACGTCACATATTCTGCCTTTACCTCTTTCTTCCTTTATCGCATTCGCCTAATTTTATTCATACATAAATATTTGTATCGCTTGCCATGTCTTCCTCGGGCGTCACCGATTTCATCTACCAGTCACTTCCATCTCATATGATCTCCAAACACCCATTTCTACGTTCACCATATTCGCCTAATGTAACCAAACAGAAGTATTTTTTTATTTGGTCGTACCATGTGTTTCTCGATCGTCCCCGACTTCATCTACCGTCCACCTTATAATCTTTACTTAGTTCATCACATACGCTTTATTTTAATATTTCGAAATAAAAAAATAAAACCAAGCTACATCGGGATGTACATAGATATAATTGATAATAACTAACGGATGTCCCGGCGTTTCCCGGTAATTTTCAATAAAATTTCATCAAAAAGTCTCAAAATTTCATCAAAAAATTTCCGCACCAGGATACTCTTCTTAAAATTATATTGATACATAGCTGAAATCCCCTTAGTTTTCCACTAAGTTTGAGTTTTTCAATTTCAAAATCCATGACGCCCGCCCGCCTACCCGACCGCCATAAACAATCAATTTTATATATTAGATAGATTTTGTTTGATATTGTGTTTAACGTTTGTACCTACAGAATTTTAAAAACCCTTTCTTTTTTCACATAAGTAAAATATTGCTCTTCATCTAAGATTTATTTCACAAAATACGAGTAGTTTTAAAACCTTGCTTTAAAACCTTTCTCTATCTATCTTTTAGTTTTATATAACAATTAAAAAATATAGGCGTATCTGGAGATGCGATGGTATTGGGAAATAAATAAAGGAAGTTTCAACTGAAACAAAAAAAAACTAGAATTGACAGATTTTTTTTCTCAATTCGTCGAACTACATTTTTTTCATGTTTTATTTTTATTTATATTATTGAATTCTTTATAAGAACAACTCTCCTTTTATAACTTTTGAAGGTTATTCCCATCAATTTAATATATCAACACTTTGAAAATATGAAAATATTGTCAATCTCATATTTGAAAACATGAAAATGACAATTATGACGGTTTGATGGTAAAATTATGGTGGTAAAAGAAGAGTGGTAAAAGCTGAATCGCTAAAAGCGCACGTCCCGGTTAAACGAGAAGTTCAGGGATCGAATCCTAGAAGTGACCATAATTTTTATATTTTTCTGTGTCTTCATATTTTCATTTAGATTATTAGCGTTATCTTCTTCTTCTTCAATGAAATATTATTATTGACTTGTTTACGATTTCGGTTGAATCAATATATTAAACGTTCATAAATAACATAAATTGTAAATTCCGCTAAAAGATTAGCTTACTACATCCAAACTAAAAAGGTGACCCTGTTTTATGAATATCTCTCCTTCTACAAAGGTAATACATATTGATGTAACAAATGGCACCTTTCCCGGGTAGCAATACCAGGTACCTCGGGATTGGTGGATCTAGAAACCCCCCTTTGATCTGTACCTTTCATTTGACTGACACCTGTCATTATCTGGTCGATCATTCGCGTTCATTCGTTGTCAGATGAAAATGTCGAAATGTTGAGAGCGTTCGAGGATATAAATATCACATTGACTGACATCCACGGTAATGAAGTTATGGAGTCAAAAGTACAATGGAATTGGTGTAGTTTATAAAAATAAAAAAAGTATTTATTTGTTTAAGTTTGTCAATAGTGATTCATATCAAAGCGCTCCCAAATACAATTACATTGAACATGGTTAATACTATAATTAATTAAAGACAAACACAACATTGATAACATAATGGAGCATAATACGCTTCACTAAGAAAACATCATGTATAGTATATTATACCCAACAAGATACCATCCCAATACTGCGTAGAAAATTATGTATATTATATACACGTACACATACACATACACGTACACATACACAAACACACACATGAACACATAATCATATATACAAACACATAATCATATATACAAACATATATACCTATGCACATGTACATGCACACACACATTTTACAGTGTAACATGACCAATGCATTCAAAAGTGCTCTCGTAACATCCCCAATTAATTTATTAAAAACTTCATATTCAGCTAAATTTATAAATAATAATGACGATGTTTGACTCTATTCTTATATCTTCTTTTTAAACGAATTCGAAAAGGAGGAGGTTATCAATTTGACGGTATTTTATTATTTTTTTTTATGTTTGTTTCCTCAGAACTTTTGATAGGGTAAACCGATATTGATGATTTTTTTATTAGAAAGCTGGTGCTTCCCGTGTAGTCCCATTTTAATTTGGTCCAGTTCTGACACTTTAATCTATGAGAAAACCATATATGTCTTAAATTTGCAATAAGTATGTGCGCGACAAATGGACGAATAACTCAATATTAAGCCAACAGATTTCGATGATTCTTTTTTGAAGTAAAACTTCTTTACGCACGCTCGTCACTAAAAATCAAAAAATAAACAAAAATTTTAACAAAACAAAAAATGACTTCAAAAAATGCACTAAAAAGTAAAAAAATAATGTCGTACAATTGTTATTTTTGGAGTCGGTGTCAGCCAAGATCTCCACATCTCACCTATAACTACCTATGAATGTAGTTACCTTGGCTGACACCGACTCCAAAAATAACAATCAAAAATGCACTAAAAAGTTAAAAAATAATTTCGTACGATTGTTATTTTTGGAGTCGGTGTCAGCCAAGATCTCCACATCTCACCTATAACTACCTATGTATGTAGTTACCTTGGCTGACACCGACTCCAAAAATAACAATCGTACGAAATTATTTTTTTACTTTTTAGTGCATTTAAGTCGTTTTTTGTTTTGTTAAATTTTTTGTTTATTAATGACTCCTTACTACCTTATCTTGTGATATAAATATAATTAATAATTATTTGAACTACTTAATCAAAATCACCCAAATTTTGTACGAATATGCATGATAAAAATCCATTATAAATAAGGTTAGAAAACTACTACTGGGAATTTAATCCGAGAACACATACCGATGCGATTGTCCAGTTCATTATTACAAATACCAAGTTTTAAGATAATGAGAAAAGCAATATTCTAACGGTCACCATAAATCAAATATTATTAACTAGCTGAAGTCCCCGGCGATGCCCGGGCTTTACACAGAGTTTTCTAAACCAAATGTGATAAATTTCATCAACCTCGGCATAAAACTGTACATAAAATCAAATCCACACCACCCGCTTGCTAGCCCGCTCGTCCACCACATATAGACATTCTCCTTTATATATTATATGTTTCAACCAATTTACACAAAACCTTGACAAATTATATACTTGAACCTTCTTCATGAATCACTCTATATATTGGCGAAAACCGCATGAAAATCTGTTCTGTAGTTTTGAGTTTATCACGAACAGACAGACAGACAGACGCGGCGGAAGACTTTAATTCATAATAATATGTAGAGATGTTGTGATAAACCCCCCCCCCCTACGAAGTAAACCCTATCTTGGTTTTCCAAATGCTGCTACAGTACTACAGCTACAGGCGCAACCCCGGCCGGCCTTTAAAAGCTCGTAGCTCGCCCGTTCTCGCGTCTCTCCCCTGCATTTCTTTTGCAGCGCCTTTTCAACCCCATCACGTAATACTTTTATGCAAACGTGACGAGATGCTCTTAATTAATCAATTGTAATTAACCCCACAACGTTGTGTACTTTTTTGTTTTAGTGGTTTGGTATAGTTAATCCAATTTAATTAATAATTTATTTGTGGTAAACCCTTGTTCTTTTAGGTATGGCGTGTTACAATTTGCAAGGCTTCGAATAACAATGACTGAGTCTGACTAGCTTGAAAATTAACTAATTATCTATCTATATTCATCCAGCTTCCTCCCCTAGCACCTGTTATACACCTACGCTCATCGACGACTAATTTTATTGAAGTAATCTGCATTTTCCCTCCTAGCATCTAGTATATAAATTTACATTCAAACGGCGAATTGAGAAGATCCTACCTTTCGATGCGATGGCGCGTACTCTCTGCGGCTCTATAAAATGCTATCATGAAAATAATTTGACATTTATGTACATTCTAACAAAAGATTTACACTCAAGCAGTAAGGAGTGCAATAATTCTACACCCACGGTTCTAGATGCAGTTTGTTAGTTAGCTAGCTTGTTTTATTTTGTTAATTTGATTCTACGGGTAGGTATTTTGGATTAACATGAGACAGAACATGTGCTGTTTAAATAATTGGACTCCTCCATAGCCCAACTGATAAGGTGATGGTCATAGACCGCCGAATCAGCTTCCAATTCCAACGCCTCCGGAGAATGTTAAGGTCGCAAGCGACGAATGAAAATCGACATGTTTTGCCTTCTGTCGGGAAAGAATTTGACGTGTGTTTCTGGATCATAGAGTGGTAATGGGAATAATATCGACCAATACGCCGTCAAATTATAACTATGTTGATGATGATGATGAAAGGTCATCTCATACCGTTTGATATGAGGGTCTGCTCCGATTAATGGTGTGATAGCCGATGTCAGGAACTGTTCAGGAAATGTGTGGGTGGCACGAGGTTTTGGAACGTGACATCCTACTCTGGAGTGATGATGATGTTGAAGTTCTTCAGCATGCCGATGACTTGAGTTCCATTAACTCCTAAAGCACCGGCATAAACATTAAACCGAAGTTGATTAGACAATCGGCAATGTCAGGAGATCGGTGGGGCCGCTCTCTCCTCTGATCTGGCGATGTATGAATTTAATTAAGGAAGATTTTGATGTCACCGATCCTCGCCTTGGCAGTCACTCATGTCCCCAATAGTCCCGTTCTCCGTCCAGCACGCCGCCTCGAACCAGTAGAAATAATGATTACGTTTTTCCTAGGCACGCTACAGAACATGCGCCAGCCTGCAATCGCGATGGTCATCGGTATTTGATTTGAATGAAAAATACGTCCTCTCGCATAACATACACAAGCGTAACTTGGGACCTTCCCCTATATGTGTTACGGGCATATGCTCTACGATAGGCGTACTCCAAGCTCAAACTCAAAAATCAGCTCAAAGAAGGAATGTCAAGCTCGGCGTCCAGGGTGCTGGGTCCAAGAATGAAAGGCACCAGGTCGTGAATCTGGCTTCCCTCCCTTCTATTTTCCCGGCTGCCCTTTCGTCCAGAGTACATTCCCACCCTGATGCTGGATGATCCCTATTCCTATTGTGATGGAGTTAAAAGAACTTTTGCTACTTATGTAGGTGGATATAACGCATTACGCTTAAAATATGAATACCTACTGACGGCTTCATTCAACCGACAATGTGAAAGATTTTGCTAAATCGAATATCGAATGAAATATACCTACCTAAGCGTAGACCAAAAAGTAGTTAAGAAAACTTATCCGGATTCCAACAAAGAACCGCCGTTCGGTTGCCAAACGATTCCATATGTCAAGTTCCCTTCGTTCCGCCGACAAGGCAGACCCCACACGAGCGTAACCTAAAAGGTAGTGAAGCCCACGCAAATTTCGTCACTTCGTTTCCCCCATGACGAAGGTAGTCCGGCCAGATCGTAATCTTGGTCCTGCATCAAACTGGCCTCCCGCGACGACAACTTTTATCCGCTGGTACCTCGGAGCGGCGGTAGAGGGAGGGCGAAATGGGTGCACGTCCTTTGTTCTCCTGAAGTCCCCCAATGCCTTAGTGACGTACATACGTCGACATCATGAAATGGCTCCGGCCACGCTTCCAATCCAGTCTAGAGCGGGTACGAGATCCACGTTACCGAGAAGTGATCACAAGGGATTCCAATTTGCTCGGACCAGACACGACCATCGCTTACTTCGCCTCCACATTAGAAAAATAGTGTAAGCCCACCTGCATTTCGATCACATCGCCCCCGATAAAGTCGCGTGAGATACTTCCTCATGGTGAAATAGGAAAGCCGGACCCGTTAATCCATTCGACAACCGCCGTCCATTCTCGAGTCGTAACCCGCTCAATTAAGTTTGAAGAAAAAGAGTTTGTTAATTAAGTAGGTGGATATAGCGCATTACGCTTAAAATATGAATACCTACCGACGGCTTCATTCAACCGACAATATGAAAGTTTTTTGCTAAGTCGAAAGAAATATACCTAACCGTGAACCAAAGGTGATTATATGATAAGATATCGAACCAAGTTTATGCAAAGTCCTATGTAAGAGACTTGTTGTGATACCTAAAGTTTGGAATAAGGTGTGGGAAATTTTTGGAATGGGAATTCAATTATGTCAGATTTTGTTAGTAATCAAAAATGCCCATGCTACGCACCCTTCATAAACCGTTATATTACCCAATGCCTTTTCAAAAACCTTCCTGAATATAGTCCCCTAGCTACGTTCAAAAATATTATTACGAAACTCGTAAATAATAATTATCACCTCAAAGGCGCATTACACATTAATTTATACCTATATTCTATACCTCTGTATTTTGTTACCCGTTATGTATTGGAGCATACCCAGTAACCTAGTTTTCTAGATCACCAACAAAGCACTTTTAAAGGATTTTATTATTGTTTTGTGGTTTCAAAATCCCGTCTTTTAAATGAAGTCTCTCGTCTAAGATTTATTGCCCGAAAGTGTCTATTGTGCTTCAAATAGTATTTTAGTTCATTGAACCCCAAATTATTATTTTACAACGGTATTGTCTCAAGAATCGTCGCCGGTCAACATCAGGCAGCTCCGGATCGACTTACGGAGGGAACGCTCCTTTTTTACGATTACCGACAATTACCCGATAGCTTTTTAAATGTTACCGTTATAATTTTCCGATTAAATCATCCGACTTAGATGACATGGTTCCTTATTAAAGGCCCCATTAAAGCAGCCATAATAATAATACTAATATTTGAACGATCCACATGGCACCGATTTTATGTAAAACACCTCAAGGCGCTATATAACTATAATACATGTTTAAAAATCTAGAAAAATACAAGCTAGACGAACAATTATAACCAATTAAAATACTCGGGAGTAATGATGATTCTATTGTTTTAACCCTAGTTTGTACGAAATCCAAACATTAATGTTGTTAATAATTAATTCAATTTGTCAAACTTACCCCTCTCATGCACACGAACCTTGACATGCACGAATCACAATCCAAAACCAGCATCCCTCGTGCACTGATTGATTAATCACTAATTAAAGCACTTATTATTTCGGTCTAACTTTCGCGTCGGTTTGTATTAAATTTTATCCTCCCTGACAAACGCCCCAAAAGTGCATTTTGTATTGATATTAAATTAACATTGACCGCCTTAATTTACAAATTATATTATTTAACTTCATGAACTCGCAAGCCGCAATCTCTGTCTTCCTTATTCGCGTGGACTCTTTTTGTTTAATAAAGACGAACTATTCTTTGTTTAATTAAAATGATTTAGAAGCACCGAGCTGGTCTCCTCGCGACTCTCAGAACTTGACGATCTTAATTCTCAACAGGATCTCTCCCTGACTGTCCTCTAACACTCCTCTACCCCGACTATCTATTATTATATATTACTATCTGAATTATTCCCGGTTTACGCGCACCAATTTATTACTCTGCCGTTTATCAAAACTCGATGATTTTTATCCCGTCCGCGCGCCTCCAGGTTCCTTCCCTCACTGTCCACCAACACTTCTCTACCCCGACTGTCCTCTAGCTACCTCTCTGCCCCCTGACTCCCCCCCATCTACTTGTGTGGTTTCAATAATATATTAGTCACTTCTTCAAATCTTAAGTGATAAACACATCTCCCAATATGCATATTTCAATCGTTTTAATAGTGTTCTGTCACATTACATCCCAAATTCCAAGAAATCAGTGCAACTTTCATGTTTGCTATTTTTTTGTGTGTAACCTTTAGATAACAGAATACAAACTAATTTTGTCTGCGCCGAAGTCATAAATTATCCCAATAGCGCTTAAAAGAAGAGCTCAGTGGCGTACTTCAATCTAATACTCTTTCTCATTACTTGCGTCGACTTTATTGGTTATATAATAACATTATATAAGCATTGTCTGTACACGTTTTCGTTCTTTCTGCGTGCGTCACTATTTAACGAATTCTGCAATCTTATTTTGACAAATATGTTAAATATTTTAACCCCTAATCGGCGCGTCGCTCTAGTATATTTAAATGCACCAACGATCAATCTTTATTGCCTAATTTTTCAACTCCCCACTGCCATAGAAAATTCACCAGATAATTGTTTCGTAAATCCAATCTGCTCGCGTTAAAGTCAGTCACCACTCGGGCAAATATCCATCGGCCGCCCCTGACTTGATAATGAACCTGAAAAAAATCCCTCTAAATGTTATTCTGGGTCCCTTCTTAGTTTTGTGAAGAATGGCCTTTGCCGGGGCTCGCAGGCACTCGAGCTACGCAAACACATGTGGTTATTTAGTGGTAAGGACCCATAAATCACCCCCATGAATTGAAACAGAGAATCGTATGCTGAAACCATTCCATGTTACAAAATTTAAATATAATTCTAAATTGATCTCTCAATTTTAAAAGAATTATTTCGTAGGCCCAAAGGCGAGATCATGACAATGTAAATATGTTAACGTTTACTATGTTATTTTGTACCATTAAGTACCACCAGGGGGCATAGGTTTTGAAATATCCGACTAATAACCCAGAAGGCATCAAGATTTTGCTTAAATTTATCAAGTTTTTCGACAGTTACATTAGTGATTTGAGTACTGAATTGAAGAAAGATGTCAACTTTTACATACAACTGCATATTTATTTATTTTTTTTGGTTTTGGATTTGTCCAGACTCAAATTGTTAAGGCAAGAAAAAATATTAAACGCTCAAAAATAACAATTCTTCATAAATGATTTTTTTTTTTTCAATTTATTTATTCATTTATTTACGGTATAAATACATCTTAATAATAATTTACATCTTGGAGTTATTTACTACCCTTCCGCTTGAAGCATTTGTTTGTGTATCGAAGGGGAGTGTACATAAATGCAGTCATTAGTTAGCGCTTAAATAATTCATTGTGCATGTATATATGTATGCTGTAGTCAGGCCCGGACTGGCCAGGTCCACAGGTCCGCGATCGCGGAGGGCCCCCGGCGCGAGGGGGCCCCGAAGGGGCCCCTCAAAACGTACAAAAAAAAGTGTTTGTCTTGTTAGTAGTTATTTTGTGCTCTTGGTAATGTTTGTTATTTTATGTTTTTGGTAATGGACCCCAAAAAGTTTGACTTTATCTTGAAACTCCAAACATTTCCCACAGAAGGCTCTGCACAGTATTTCTAAACTGTGTAAAATTGAAAGAAGTCGGCTGTTGATAGAGCTGCGACAGTTTGCTCAACAATACAGCAACTTCATAGTGGCAGAGTCCACTGAGAACTACGTAGACAGATGCAGTGACGAAGAAGACGATTTGGACCCAACGGCAGCGGAAACAAATGCTGACATTTACTGCTCTGAAAATAGACAATGTTTCCAGTGTTTGACATGTGCTTTTTCTGTTCTGTTTGAACTTACTCAATCTGGACTGTTTACCAACCTGTATATTGTATATAAATTTGTTCTTACCATACCTTGTACCCAAGTTACATGTGAACGAGTTTTTTCTAAACTTAAAATCGACAAAAATCGACTTCGGTCGTCCTTAGGTAAAGACCTTATGTCCAGTCTGCTTTATATTAATGTTGAGAGGGATTTATTTTATTATTTGGACAAAAATAAAATGATTTAAATGATTTTTTTTAAATGTTAGTATTATTTTTCTAATCCCTATAATCCGTTTGTCATTATTTTTACTACACAAATAATTTTGACATAATTCATTAATGCTTCGGTGTGAATAAAATCCTGCCCTTTATTTTGAACTCCGTTATAATTATTGGCAGTTCTAAAGCATATATATTAGTAGTGTTGTGGTATCCTAAAAATACCGTGAATTTTTTATTTCAATAAATAATAAAGTCAAAAATCATAATATTCGTATAAAAACCTATCTGAATTTCTTCTTCTTTATAGGTGCCAATATAGCGTAGAAACGCGTTTTCATTATTTTCAAGTATCTAATTTTCGAAAATCCAGGGGAGGCCCCCGGACCCCCCGTTTTCTACAGCCCCCCCCCCCCCCCCCCCACGTTTGGGGCCCCTTAACAGATTTTAGCGGAGGGCCCCAAATGGTCCCAGTCCGGGCCTGGCTGTAGTAAGTGCATGTTGGTACGATGAAAAATAATAAAGGTATTCAATACATTTAAAGAATTTAACAATTTAATACAATAATTTAACGAACAATATATTTAACGAATATTGGGTTTTAATTTTTTGGAAAAAATTCGGTTTAGTGGCAAAATTCCTAAAAAATCAAACTAATTATTTTTATACTAACTATGGGCCAGGGAATCCGAATCTGAAAGAATTAGGCGGCGGCAAGCAATATTAACTGAATTACACGACTTTTAAATTTTCAATACACACATACGAAAACAGCCATTTTAAAAGCATTTTGACACATGAAAACCATAGAAACCATAGAAAAACAACAAATTTAAAAAAACATCCCAGTTTTCAAGTAGTTTAGCGGCTACGCAAGGTTTGTGTCACATGGTTTGTGCCCCTTTATACCGCCTGCTCGCGTCAATTTAAAAAAACATCCCAGTTTTCAAGTAGTTTAGCGGCTACGCTAGGTTTAGGTAGCATGGTTTGTGATACAAAAGTGAGTAAAATTTATAAAAAGTAAGTATAATGTCTGAGGTTTGTAATTAAACACAAAAGCCGATTCATTTATGAGACGTTTATTGACACTGTTAACAAGTTCAAGGTTATCTATCAAGTGAGTTGACAGACCTGCCAACTATCAGAATGTGACAGCTGATGCATACTATTACCAACATAACATCCTTCCCTCCTTCCATTTTATTTTATTTTATTTTTATATAAAACCAAATACAATGACAAGGAAACTTAAGAGTAATCACTATGACTAAATCGTACAGGAGGTTTCACAACTCTGCCAGACCTAGTTATAACATCATTATTTCCACTAGTGCTGGGTAAAGGTTCAATAACAATTTTATTTTCCTGACTTCTAACGTCTTGCCATTTATCGGGATTCTCATAACTTGATTTTGACTTAAGACAACTTTTTTTTATTTGGTTAACATGAACCTTTTTCACCTCTCCTCCGATTAATTGAATTAAATACACCCATGAACTTAATTTTAATTTAACAGTTCCCTGAAACCATTTCATAGGACCTTTCACATGTCTTAAATAGACCAAAACATTATCATTTTCCTTAAACTCTTTCAATGTATTTTTTCTCGATTGTTTGACATTTTGTGATTGTTTACTTTTATTGACATGATTTTCTTCAGACAAAATATGTAGTGGTGTACGTGGCTCATATGAAAATATTTTAGCCATTGGAGATACACCCGTAACAGAAGTAGGAGTGGAACGATAACTATACAGACAATCTATTAGACGTTGAGCTGGCGACAAAAATTTTGAATTTTTCGAAAACATAAATTTAATTAATATTTTTTTGAAAGTTTGAACAGACCGTTCTGCTAATCCATTTGATTCAGGATTATACGGTGGACTAAATAATAATTTAATTGATTTTTCTTTACAAAAAATAGAAAATTCTTTGCACGAAAATGGAGGACCATTATCACAAACAATAGTTTTCGGAAAAGCGAATCTGGAAAAAACTTCACTTAATTTAGATAACAAATCCGAATATTTAGATTTTTCATGTAAAAACATTCTATCCACTTTGAATATGAGTCGCAAACTAATAAGTATTTAGAACCTTTTAAATCAAAAAAATCCAAATGGACTCTTTCCCATGGACTTTCAGCAATAGGCCAACTATGGAGCACATTTTTGTTAGCATTTTGTACAGACTGACACATTTCACATCTAGAAATAACATCTTCAATATCTTGATTCATACCTAACCACCATACATATGAACGGGCAAGAATTTTTGATCTGACTATACCAGGATGACCATAATGTATTAAATTTAGGACTTTGGACTTAAGAGATTCTGGTATTACAATTCTGTCACCAAATAAAAGACATTTTCCTTTGACTGACAGTAAATTTTTAAACTTAAAATATTTTTTAATTTCTGGACTTGACAAGTTTTCAATCCAACCGATTGAAACATACTTAATGACTTTACATAATATTTCATCTTTTTCAGAATGACTTTCAACTTCTGACAATGGAATTAAAGGTGTAGACATGTATACAAAATTACATTCCTCAGTATTGAATTGTTGTTTACTTGGTAAACGTGACATTACATCTGCTTGAGGAATTTTCAATCCTTTTTTATATTCCAATTTATAATTGTACGCAGACAATATTATAGACCATCTTATAAGACGTGATGCTGCTAAAACGGGGACTTTTTTGTTTTCAGCAAATAAAGACCACAATGGAGCATGATCAGTATATATCGTAAAATGACGACCAATTAAATACTTGTGAAATTTCTTTATTCCAAAAATAATTGCAAGGGCTTCCTTGTGCAATTGACTATAATTTCTTTGAGCTGAATTTAATGTTGCAGACTCAAAAGCTATAGGAAATTCTTGATTCTTTACGACATGACTTAAGACACAACCGACACCGTATGCACTGAAATCGACTGTTAGACACAATGGTTTTGACGGATCAAATAAAACTAACATAGTTTTATCTGACAAAAGAGACTTACTATTTACAAATGCCTTTTCGCATTCATCAGACCAACACCATTTTACATTTTTTCTTAATAAATTATGAAGTGGTTCTAGCACTGTAGGACACATAGGAATAAAATTCCTGTAAAAATTCAACATTGACAAATATGACTTTAGTTGAGTAACATTTTCTGGACACCCAGTTGACTTAATTTTCTCAACTTTCGACAAAGACGGACTTTTGCCGTGACCTGACAAAGTGAAACCTAAAAATTCAAAAGAATTCACAAAAAAAACACTTTTTGACATATTAATTTTTATATTAAAATCATTTAATTTTGACAAAACTTTATCCAAAGTATCAGAACACTCCTTTTCGTCTTTACCACCTACACAAATATCATCAATGTATGCAGCACAGTTCTTTATGCCACCCAGAACTGTATCAATTACCATTTGAAATACCGCAGGAGCCGATGATAATCCGTAAGGTAAACGATTATAGACATATAAACCATAACATGTATTAATTGTAAGTAATTCTTTACTAGAATCTGACACAGACAGCTGTAAATATACGTTTGTTAAATGTAATTTACAGAATACTTGACAACCTGAAAATTCATTAAAAATATCCTCTGGAC
The DNA here is from genome assembly GCA_917563855.2 of Limnephilus lunatus. Classification (NCBI taxonomy): domain Eukaryota; kingdom Metazoa; phylum Arthropoda; class Insecta; order Trichoptera; family Limnephilidae; genus Limnephilus; species Limnephilus lunatus. The sequence goes on along the minus strand of OU830595.1, from coordinate 93,107,700 downwards.
GTGGAATAGGATACTGATCAATTCTCAATTGTGGATTGACTGTAGATTTCAAATCTGCACATAAACGTAATTTTCCATTTTGTTTAGGTACACAAACTATTGGGGAAGACCAATTACTATATTTTACTTTTGAAATAATGCCTTCGCTTTCAAGACGACTTAGCTCTTGGCAAACTTCAGCACGAAGTGCGTAAGGAACTTCATATGCTTTGTGGAAAACAGGAGTAGCATTATTTTTTAAACTTAAATTCACAGAAAATTCTTTAATTGGTAAATCGTTATTAGTAATCGAAACAGAATTTAAATATTTTTGTGACAATTTTTTGATAATATTTGATTTATTTTTCTCGCTGACAGACACTGAATTTACAGTATTATTATTCATATTTGACACTAAAGAACTTATGAAAGTATTTTCCCAAGATGGATTAAACACTTTTAACCAATTTCTACCCAGAATAGCATCAGACGATAGATTTTTTATAACCAATACTGGTAAATCTATTATAACATTAGAATCAACAACATTTACTTTTGCTATAAAAAATCCAAAACACAATAAATTTTGACTATTTGCTGTAAACAAATTACCGTAGAATTGCTTTAACTGACAAGTTTTGAATAATTTTATGTACATTTTATGACTTATTAATGTCGATGAACTTCCTGTGTCAATCATGAAAGAAATTTGGATACCATTTACAATTAAATTAATTTCCGCTGTATCAGACACTGACATATTTAATACATTTATATTATTGACACATTTTACGTGATTGATGATTGATTTTGCACTTGGACAAAATTTCGACGTATGACCGTAAATATTACATTTGTAACATTTCGACTTTTTTGACGGACATAACTCCGGTTGGTGAGTTATAAAACACCTCTCGCATCTTCTGGACCCTTGACGTGATGGAGATGAGGGCTGACTTGATGACCTTGAACTCCTTTGACCCAGATGAATTCGCCTACTCGGACTATGCTGACGTGAAGGGCGATCCTTTGAGACATGAAATGTTTTTTTACGTGACATTTTTGACTTGACTTCACAAATTTCCGATGTATAATTTTCTTTGTGTAAAATTTGCTCTGAGCTGTGACTTACTGTCTCAATGTTCTTGACAATTAATTTTGCTTTTTCAAAAGTTAACGTTTCGTCTTCAGATAGTAATCTTCTAGTCATTGCATCGTTTTTTAAACCACACACCAATTTGTCTCTCAGAGCTTCGTCTAGAAAAGCACCAAAATTGCATGATATTGACAGACTTTTTATATCCGTAATATAATCATCGATTCCTTCGTTAGAATGTTGTTTCCGGTTATAAAATTTATATCTTTGGGCAATTGTACACTTTTTTTCTTCATATTTACTCTTTAGTGTTGTTACCATATCGTTGAAGGTTAAATCTTCTAGATTTTTCGGATGCACTGTCTCTTTTAAAATTTTAAATTTTTCTGCACCGATCAACATACATAAGTAACCAATTTTTTCTTTCTCTGCGATATTAATAATCTTCAGATAAATTTGTATGCGTTCCAAAAACATATTGAAACTTTCGCAATCCGGTTCGAAATGAGGCACTGGCAAATTACTATTCGACATGTTGAAAAAAATGTTTTTTTCCGCGGCGAAATCACTGATAATTACTGACAATATTATTAACACACGTTTTAATATGTTTTACTGATTTTCTCGTCGCCAATTATAATGTCTGAGGTTTGTAATTAAACACAAAAGCCGATTCATTTATGAGACGTTTATTGACACTGTTAACAAGTTCAAGGTTATCTATCAAGTGAGTTGACAGACCTGCCAACTATCAGAATGTGACAGCTGATGCATACTATTACCAACATAACAGTAAGTACTTAAATTATAAACATGTTATTTTACGTTATTGATATTACTGCTTAATGGCAACACTTAATTTTATGTGGTGTAACATCTTTATTCTTTTTCTATGTTTTCTTGCGACTTCGATAGTGTCAAAGTGCTTACAAAATGTCTTCTTTTTGTGTCTGTTTATAGCAAATTTTAAAGTCGTATAATTCATTTAATATTGCTTGCCGCCGCCTAATTCTTTCAGATTCGGATTTTCCGGCCCAAAGTTAGTATAAAAATAACTAGTTTGATTTTCTAGGAATCAGAATGCTTCCAAAATGGCCATTTTCCTATGTGTGTAAAAAAAATTTTTCGTAAAAAAAAGTCGTATAATTCAGTTAATATTGCTTGCCGCCGCCTAATTCTTTCAGATTCGTATTCCCCGGCCCATAGTTAGTATAAAAATAACTAGTTTGTATTTTTAGGAATTTCGCCACTAAACCGAACTTTAGCCAATTTTTTTAATAATTCTGTGAAAAAAATCAAGCCAATTTTCCGATTGTACCTTTTCAAATCCACCCGTTTCAATATTACCGATAAGAAAATGAGTTTAATTTCGAAGAATCATTGGCAAACAATAATTAGCCGATTAAATTAAAATGGTTTCACAGAATAATTCATTTTGAATAACCTGCTTTTGATTAGATCTTTACCTTTTAATGCAAATATTTTGTTGATCAGCATTGTATTATCTATAATTTCATCTTTCCTTTGAAACAAAATATATTAATTTCGAACGCTGTAGTAATGATGCGGCCGTATTAAATCGACTTAGTCCAGTAAATATAAGGTTTCAACACGGAATGAAACGGAATAACTTGCCGTAAATATCATAAGCCTATATTTGATTCGCTCGATCGTGCCGTGTCTTTCTCGGGCTTCCCTGAATTTTTCTACCGTTTACTTTCACGATAGGTAAACATTCTAATTTTTTTGCACTTTTTTGGTTCATCGCATACACTTCATTTTGCAACAAATAATTATTTTATTCATCTCTGACTTTTTCTACCGTTCACTACTGTACGCCAATCAAAGACTAACTAACTAACGACAATGCGAATAAATTAAACAAACATATTTATATCGTTACAAACAAAATTCGAGAAATACAAAACAAAAACTTCACAATTTTGTTATTATTCAGAACTAAGTTTAGAAAGAAAGCTTTCATGCCATCCGTCGGCAGATTCTGAAGATTCTAATGAATCAAACATATCTCTAATAACATCTTAATTATTAAACAACAAAATAAGGTACCTATTGGGTCAAAGAATACAGACGCCACATTAATTACACTGCCTTAATGAATTCATGAATTGTTTGGAAATTGCCCTAACTATTCATTGTACGGAATAGAATAACGTACTCGAGCATAATTGAAAACATAAACGTTCCACACGAACCGCCACGCGCACCGCGCCGCCAGGCTGTTGGAAATCAAAGCTACGAGCATGCGGTATGAAATCTACATCTGTTTTACATTCCACATTACCAATACGATGTCCTACAAGGACATCTTCGATCCACGCAACAAGTCGGCTCGTTTTCCAGGCACTATTTGTGAAATTGTGAACCCATCTCCTTATCAAATAAACATTTTAGGGTATATTTAATAAATGAGTGTTAGAACTGATTCATTGAATTTAACGAATATTTTTAAACGACTTCGAAAAGGAGATTATCAATTCGACGGATTTTTTTTTTTTTTTTTTTAATGTTTGTTACCTCGGAACTTTCGATTGGGTGAACCGATATTGATGATTCTTTTTTTATTAGAAAGCTGATGCTTCCCGTGTAGTCTCATTTTAATTTGGTCCGGTTATGACAGTGGGATCCATGAAAAAACTATATATGTCTTAAATTTGCAATAAGTTTGTTCGCGACAAATGGACGAATAACTCAATATTACGTCACTAAAAATGTAAAAAAAAAACAAAAATTTTAATAAAACAAAAAATGACTTCAAAAAATGCACTAAAAAGTAAGAAAAATAATTTCGTACGATTGTTATTTTTGGAGTCGGTGTCAGCCAAGATCTTCACATCTCACCTATAACTACCTATGTATGTAGTTACCTTAGCTTTTTTTTTTTACATTAACTCCACACAGGAGGCCCTGAGGAAAATAATTTCCCTCAGGGCCTATGTCATCTTTGAGGATGCTGTGTGGAGGGTCTTTTTGAGGAAAGGAAGGAATTAACATGGGTCTTGAAGAGGCTCATGTTGTAGGAGGGAGGAAACACAGAGGCCGGTAAATCGTTCCACAGCCGAGCTGTTGAACTCAAGAACGAATCGTAAAAACGACCCGTTCTCATGTGACTAATATCAACTGTGTACAAATGTTGGGCGCGTGTTTGGCGTGTTTCCCGACTATGCAACGGTGCCGAGGGGATCAATGACGCTAGTTCCTCGGAGCATCTTCCATTCTAATACCGGTAGAACAAGGACAGCATTCCCACATGACGCCTATGCTCTAAAGATTGCAATCCGGCTGATACCGACTCCAAAAATAACAATCCTACGAAATTATTTTTTTACTTTTAGTGCATTTTTTTAAGTCGTTTTTTGTTTTGTTAAAATTTTTGTTTATTACTTGATTATTTTAACGAGACACGATTTTTTTCCGTCATAATATATTGTTGTAATTGTATTAAAATACTTGCAGTTAAGGTTATCGAAAAAGGTAACTATTATTTATAAAAGAATATTTTTAAAAAATTGAAAAGAAAGACATATTCCCGGGTTACGAATAATCATATAATATTTGAATATTTCCTACTACCACTACAGAAAGTGGAAAATGTTGTGATGGAGGACTTAGCCAGCCGAGAAATCGAACACGCGACGCCCAGGTGGGACGCAAATGCTATGCGAACTTAGCTACTGACCAAAACCAGACTATTGTTAAAAATAAAATATTGGAAAACTAGCCTGTCTTGACACATGCTATCTCATGCACAGTAAAATGTAAGTCATGTACAGTAAAAACATGTGCGTAAACATTAATTTTATGTATAAATGTAACTAATCATAATTATAATCTTTACATAGTATAAAGGGAAGACGCTCCCGCTGTGTGTGCGGTTAGATCTTTTAAACTACGCAACGGATTTTCATGCGGTTTTCACCAATAGATAGAGTGATTCAAGGGAAAGGTTTTTAGGTATATAATTTGTCAAGGTTTTGTGTAAATTGGTTGAAATATATAAATAAAGGAAGCGGGACAGCAAGCGGGTAGCGGGCGGCGAGCTGGCGGGCGGGGGCTTTGATTTGATTTAACGGACGGCGTTGGTTATAAAGGTTAAGTAATGGCGTGGTGTTATGTATAAGCCACAGCAACGTGTGGCTGGGTCTGCTAGTAATTAATAAAACAATGAAGCGGAAAGCTTTGAGAATTTAAATTAAAAATAAATAAAATATTTATTTTCCTTCTCATCAAACTTGCAATATCAATATTTGTCTAATTTCATTGAAACAACTTTTAAATTAATAATTTTCGCAATCAAAACTATCCTTTCTTCCATCAATAGGCACATAATTTACATTAAAGTGATTTTATTCAGTAATTACGCTGTACACGTACACCCGCGATATTATTGTTGAATCTCGTAAAATATTTTAGCTAGAGAGTTACTTCTCTGGATTACCTTATTAAAGCCTGTTCTCTGACAATTCCATCTTCAAGACAAAATAATTATTATTTGTATCCGTGATCTCGGATCAAGGAACGGATGAGTAACTAATTAAAAAAAGAACATCAACCCACTGAAATCTTAATACTCGTAACTCGTGAAAAGAATTACATTGCTTGTAATAATTAGCATGTTACTCTAAAAATTGTTTATATTAAATTCCCATAACTCTTAAGGCAGCCTAAAAATAGTTTCAAAACATGATGTTTATAAAGCAATACGTATTCAATTCCTTGTATTATTTAACACGTTTTGCCATGTAAATATAAATTGACTTCAACCACGTGATTCACACGAATGAATACATTTAAATTGGGCATGATTGGGGGGGGTGGAAACGGTATGGGTGTGTACAGGAAAAATACGAATTTCGTGACCGAATATCCAACTTTTCTTTCTTTACATTAGCTCCACACAGAAGAAAAAAATTCCCCTCAGGGTCTATGTCAACTTTGGGGATACTGTGTGGAGGGTCGTTTTGGGAAAGAAAGGAAGGAGAGGAAGTTCTTGGAAGGAAACGGGTATTAGGGGTGTGAAGGAATCTGGGGGTCAGTGTGCCCAGGAGTGACGGACGTTTGAATCCATCCTTCCCGGTGCAAGGCAAGAGAGTATGACTAGAGAAGTCAAAGGGACTTTCTCAACCATTCTCTCCCGATCCGGCATGCCATGCAGCTGGTGGTAAGACGCATCTGCTGCCAAAACCCGGACAAACCTCACCTCTTGAACCGGGCACCCCTGCTAAGTCACCAAACGTAGCGAACCACTTGGGGTTATCTATGGCAGAGGGGTTGGTTATCCAATAAATGGTTCCCGGGGCGGATGTACCCATACCCGCCTCCCAAATTTACATTATTCAGTGGATAGATCCATAAGTTTAATGTAGGATGTGTAAAAAAATTAAGAACTGATTAAATTCAGATTTGGACAGGACATTAAAATTAATATTACTAAAAGAATAAAACAGTCTTCAAAAGCGGACGAGTTTAGTGTAGGATGTGTAAAAAAATTAAGAACTGATTAAATTCAGATTTGGACAGGACATTAAAATTAATATTACTAAAAGAATAATACAGTCTTCAAAAGCGGACGAGTTTAGTGTAGGATGTGTAAAAAAATTAAGAACTGATTAAATTCAGATTTGGACAGGACATGAAAATTAATATTACTAAAAGAATAATACAGTCTTCAAAAGCGGACGAATGTATTTTGATTTTACAATAATAATAAATTGATTTAAGATTCTATTTAACCTTCATCGAAAATAAATTGTTTTTAAAATTACCTTAATTTCATTTAACGACAGTGTTAGTTTTGCTTTGTGAAAATGGCCTTTACAAGGGGAGAAACTAAGGATATCTCGGATAATATTAGTTCGGTCTGATAGGGCTATTACGCTGACGACGCCATAAAATGAGATGTTCATTTCGCCCTAAATAAGATTTTATCACCGGGAAATATTTTTTCAATTCCAAATTGTTTCAAATAGCCTGTTTTGGAGCACAATCTTCGCACTCTGGTCAATGCCACTTATTTTCTTATTGAATTAGTATTAAATGGCTCCTATAACAACACTTATATTTCATGTCGTTTCTTTTTAGTATGTTACTCGCAGAAGAAAAACCTACTAGGAAAAGTATCTACTTGAATACGTGACTTAATTGAGTGTCGTAGATCGGATTAAGTGCGTAGGGCTAAAGTCCATAAATTTGATTCGATTGGCTAAATTTTAAGTGCATTTTTTTATCGTTAGCAAATAATTCGTACAATGTATATATTTTTAAGTTCAAAATATTCCAAATAATTTTCATAATCTATATCTATCTATCTATATTAAAAAAATGAATCGCCGAACTGTATGTACGCGCGTAAGTTCCGAACGACTGCACCAAATAGGATAATTCTTTTTATCCTGTTTGTTATTGTTGGTACAAGGTTTGTATAGAACTACTGGTGAGCTCTGGCATTACGAAATTTGTATAAAAAATACAATAGGTGGCACGCGAGCTGTTTAAAAACTGAATGTACCGGGAATGAATGTATGGAATGTGGAGGCTAGGTGGAGGGGGGAGAAGAGAGGGGGGGCAGGGGAATCTGGGAGGGGGAGGGGAACTCGGGAGGGAGGTTCGCTGGACGGGGGAAGGGGGGGAGTGGAGTGGCGGAAGGGAACGGGACGAATGGAGACGGACGTGCGGTGAGAAACAATTTCTATATTAAATGGCATAGCAATGCATGCCGGGTACCAGTAGTAATTTATAAAGAATTTTTCGTTACGTTTGCTTCCTTCAGGGGTTAAAAAAAAAAAAATAATGTGGGAAAAATTTTTTTTTAATATTTTTCTCTCTTGTACATGTAGTATACTATAGTATACAAAATATATATGAAATTGAATTGCTGTTTGGTTGTAAGTACAGTGCATTGATTGTGTTTTGTGGATTTCTAATAATTATACGCTGTAAGTTTTAAAAACGTTGGTACAATTTCCTCACCTACACCCTTGAGAATTTGACAAAGAAATAATATCTTTTTGTTATAAAATATTTCAAAGAAATTATTAACTCTTAGGAAGGAAGCGAACAACAGAATATTCCGTTCCAAAGTAAACAATAGACTTAATGTTGTTGGTGGATAAAATAAATAGTCTTTTTAAGGTGTTATGCTCCGCCTCAGAAGTTAAACTCGTATTTAAAGCTTAAAGTCTCCGGAGAATAGCGCCTGGTCAAGGGTATAAGTAGAAAGAGTTCTAAGTCTGTTCGGGTCACGTTTTTCACAAGTATTTCAGAATATTTACAATGCCATTAGGTAACAGTTGGATTGACAAACCGCTTGTTTTCAATCGAGATTCCAGATGTTTGGAGGAAATATGCCGTGAAGAAGGATTTGCGAAGGGTTATCAAATTTAATAGAGAGATCAAAAGAACGTTTTTTGTGCATTACAGATTGATGTAATCCTATTACAACACATATGACATATACATAACTTTAAATGAAATTTTTTACAATAATAGATATTTTAGAGTTCTCGCCTAAAATGACTCTTGAAATCTTCAAGGCCAATGTTGAAAATGTCAAGAGACCTAGAGGTATCATTTAGCAGCACCATACCTCTTGTCATGCAACGCTGCGCTGAGCCAAATTGTCCGTTCTGCCATGTGGAATACAGAGCAAGTCGTGGCGACGACCCTGACGGTAGTTGTTCGGTACGAACAATTTATAGCATTTCCACAGGTATGGGCTGTCAATATAATAGTTTATGATTTTAAAAGCTGTTACTATAAGGGTCCCATTCCTCCTACATTGGAGACTTTTGTGGCGCGTTTCGGAGAGCAATGCCACGTTATGCATAAAACTTATGTTGGAACATAATAAATTTCAATGATACATGCCAAGATATAACTCTAACTGATCAGCTCAGGTATAGGGGCTCCATTGAAACCAGAGTTAAGTTAGCCTCTCAGAAACTGGGCGTACTGTACAGGGCCCGCAGATACTTTAACAGCACCCAACTGCTAACCCTATACACATCGCAAGTGCGCCCCACGGTTACATTTGGAAGCCACCTCTGGTCTGGAGCTCCAAAATACCTAAAAAAAAAAACCTTGACTCTGTGCAGAAACCGGCAGTCCGTTTGATAGATTCTCCCTTCTTAACATACGGATTGCAATCTTTAGAACACAGGCGTCAGGTGGGAATGCTGTCCTTTTTCTACCGGTATTACAATGGAAGATGTTCCGAGGAACTAGCGTCATTGATCCCCTCGGCACCGGTGCATAGCCGGGAAACACGCCAAACACGCGCCCAACATTTGTACACGGTTGACATCAGTCACATGAGAACAGGTTGTTCCTACGACTCGTTTTTGAGTTCAACAGCTTGGCTGTGGAACGATTTGCCGGCCTCTGTGTTTCCTCCCTCCTACAACATGGGTCTCTTCAAGACCCATGTTCACTCCTTCATTTCCTCGAAAAGACCCTCCACACAGCATCTTCGAAGATGACATAGGCCCTGAGGGAAATTATTCCCTCAGGGCCTCCTGTGTGGAGTTATTGTAAAAAAAAGGCTCTCGATTTTATATTTCAAAATATTTTCACGCTTTTGTGGAAAACAAATATGCGATCTTAGTGCAGGCAAATAATTTTAATGGAGACACCTTTCAAAGCATGTGTGCACATCGATGGTATCGAAAGATTAAAAAAGTTTTTAATTTTCGGAACGCCCGCCCGAAATTCACACTTACCTTAAAATGCCGGAAGATTCTGGTTGTGTAGCGAAGTTTATCAATTCGACAATTTTCTTTATATTTTTGATTCGTTCTTGAGCTTAACAAAAACAAAATGAAAATTTTTATTAAATTAATTATATTTATCCAACCACCACACAAGCAAAGGTCACTTTAAAATTATTTATCTGCACTAAAAGTAAATTTTCGAAGCGAAAATTTCCTTGTTGGTCTCTCTTTTGGCGTCGTATAATAATATATACCCATGCCTAACTAGTTAGTACTATTTATGGGAACTACGGAAGAGCCACTCTAGTCCAGTGCTCGGAAATACGTTGGTGAAATGGATATAAAGAAATAAATAAAATTACGAAAACGGTACTAAAGAAGATCGTAGCCTGGTTCGCAAACCTCATTCCAGGAATTATTTTGCAACATCAACAGTGTTAATATTTTTATTATTGGTTTATCACAATATTATTGCTAATCATTGAAATAATAATTTAAGCTTTCCGTTACCAATGATTAAACTGTAAAGAGTGCAAAGGGCCGGTGCAAGATGCGTTCTCCCACAATACTCGTATTCCATACTCAGCACCCGCTTTTATTATTCATTAAAACCTATCGCTTTGTAAATACGTATTTATAGTCGTGGAAGATAAATTTAAAGCCATTATGTGAATTTAAATTTATAATTTTCGTTGCCTCATAAAATAAGTTATCCGAAAATATCAAGGGGTGAATTTAAACATTTCTGCAGAATAAGAAGCTCAAACAAGCATTATAACCACGAGACCATCACCATTTGCCGCGCCCACGAGAACAATTCCAGCGATTAAAAATGCAGTCTAGTAAAATTTCAGCGATAAAATTTATATGCATAAACCGCAAAGCAAAACCATTCGGCGGTATAATAGAGCCGGCGAAAACAGAAGTATAGGCGGCCGCTGGCCCCATTAGGGATTTCTGCGGGATCACGGGCTCATTCATTTCCATTTGAATTAATTGGAAGTGACAGTCAGATCCAGTCGCCACATCTCACCCGGTACTTTCAATCTTCCATTTCCCCAGTTAACCGGCTCGTCCAAACCACCCAGTATTATAATTATACTGTAATGGGGATGGACTAACATTTTTTTTCAAGTTTAACTTTCCAATATCTGAATTGCTCTCCAAGAAATGTAACAAATGTAAATCATCTTATTTTGATAAAATTAATGAATTAAACAGAAAATTCAGAAGAGGTAGCTTCCAATTCCATAACGTGGTTCTTTTTAACATGAATTTGCCGTGTTTAAAAGATGGCAAGCGTTTTTTTTATTATATTTTAATAACCTTTATAACCGAGACTTAAACTTTTGGTAACAAGGGAAGCAAACTTTTAATGGCTTTTTAACGAAATTCAAACAAAGCTTTTTTAATAGTATTTATAGTTTGGACAATATTATTAAACGCAATTTTAAACTGAGTTAAACTTCTCTCTGGTTCCAGACGGTTGGGAGCAGTTGGAGCTCTTGTGCGGTAAAAACATCAGATCAAAACAGAAAAATTATGCTTCTAAAATTGTTTCACCTTTGTTGCTTGTACACATTTTGTTTATTTGCAATGTGTTGCTTATATACTGACTATATTCATATTTGGACAGGTAATTAAAATTAATATTACTCGAAAAATAATACAGCCTTCAAAACCTGTTTTTGCGGGCGGTAGAAAATCACTCAATGATATTTTATATTTAACTTGTCAATTGGTCGACATGCTTTTTTTGACAACTCATAAGTTACCTTGCTCGGATTGGTGTTGATGCATATTTAAGTTACACGTACATGAAAAAGTGATTCTAATTAATTTCAACGTTTTCTACATAAATATAAACAGTTGTTCACGGATACACGGACCTCGTAACGTTATCACGGATTTAATATTGCGTATAATTCAATTTTTTATCAATTAATTTCTCAACTTTTCTTAGATAAAATTCTTAACAAGATTAGGTAGCATTTCCGGAAAATCGGTGGTTTTATTGATCGCTCTGCTCAAATCTATTAATCAAACATACCTACTTGAAATTCATTAATATTTAAGTAGATAAAATTAATAAACTCATTTATTAACAAACTCGTGTACTTATATTTGACGAAGTACCTACTCTTCGGAAAGTACACTAGTTTATGTGGAGGAGCCCGAATACAGTAGGTAGTGTGTGGTGTAACCTATAAATAATTAACATCAGATCGAAAGTTATAAAATTACACAAAAAAACAAAAGAACCTGGCTTGAATTTTAGTAAAAATTTCAGTAAACCATTCGATGTTTGGAAACAGGAAATCTTAAGACTATTTATGTTCTATGGAAATGCAGGAAAATGTTGTATTGAGACGTGTCGCCTCGGGCCATTGAAGCATACTCCTAGCTACGTAGTACCTATAACATAATGTATAGATCCCTAGGGGGGCTGTAAGAATGCTTCTGCCGCTCGGAAAGCAACAGGATTGTGACAAGTAAAGCTGCTTCGAGATAAAACATAAGTGCAAGCTCTCGGAAATAAATCTCGACTGCAAAAAACTCCGATATCTCCACCAGTGGCATTTTTATCACGAACGTTGTAAATCATGCATCCTTACATATTGCTAGCTAAGCTCTTTGCAAGGATGCAGCACTGCAATGAAAGTGCTTTTTACGAAATCCACGTTGGTAAATTTCTACATATAAGAAATATATTGTATTCTTGTTGGACCACCTACATATCCGCTGTTTTGTACGACTAGTGCAATTTTTTATTATAGCTTTTTCATAAGAGGTAAGTACGTAATTTTTGAGTTCATAGAGCATTTAATGTCATTTAGGGACCATGAGCATAATATGGCGTTTTTTCATATAAATTGAAGCATGTTGAAGCCATGAAAATTGAATTTATGGAAAATACTGGATAGTACTGAAGATATAAGCCGTCAAAATTTTGATATCTTGCGACCGCTCGAAAAGCTTATGACATTATGAATTTTACCGAATCGTGTCTCGTGTAACATCACGAGACATCATTGCTTACCCAATTTCATTTTGATAGCTCATAACTTGTCATTTTTGTAGAAATATATAATTTTATTGTACTGTATGATAATACATTTTCATCAAAATAAAATAAATTAGGAGACGATCTCATTCCCATATACTAGGAATGGTGGATCCAATGCGTTAAATATTTTCTCCCAACAATTTATAACATTTAAACGCGACGGCTCAATCTGTCTGTTAGACTTATCAGTCCTGGCTGACTTGAGCGTAACTTGCCTTTGGGTATTCTAAAGTCCCTCAGGCAGAGATTAGCCAAGTTTGATGCTACTATGTAGTTCAATGTTTTTACGAAACAAGGAAAATTGTAGCTTCCAGCAAATACCAGCATGTTTGCATTCATAAATAATAACGGGAAATTGTTTACTTGGAGTTCGTAAATTAATTATTTTGAAGCCACCCGAAGACAATGTATAAATTTAGAACCTTGTCTGTAAAACTGACTATTTGTCATTATCAGAATAAGACGGAAGCTTATTAAAAATAGTTATATCTTTTATCATTTAAAGTTGTACATTTTTTTGATTGAATATTTTAATTTATTCACATTAGCATATTGTTCGCTAAGGGTAGTGAAAGTTTAAAAATGAAATACTGAAACTCCGGTACGGGTGTACAGTATGGGATGGGTAAGCTACGGTGGCAGATCGGAAAAAAGTTAAGTTTGAGATCAGAAATTTTCACAATGATTTTCTAACATCACAAATAAATATTAATTGAAAAGACTAATTACACAGGTACACGAATGGAAGACACTCTCAGTATCGCGCGATATATTTAGATACGCCTCTCACAATACTTGACAAGCGTTAAGCTTTATGCTAGTTAGTATCTCTGAAAGTCAGATATTTCTCAGCCTTCGTCTTCCCTTTCTTCTAGCTTCCTCCAATCTCACGAAAACGTACCCCAAAATAATGGATGCCATAGTCCCAATGGCTTCAGGCAATTGAGATTCTGCCTCTCACTCAAAAGATCAGAAAATCACTCAAAATTTTTAAAAAAATCTAATTTAGGAAAAACATGGATTTAGATCGCCGAATTCTACAATAACTAATTTACTTTCCTTTACAAACACCGTTATAAGCCATAGAAGAGAACACACAAGTTGATTTACTTTACAACGGCTTCTCTAAAGCCTCTGACAAAGTAAACCACCCAATCATTTTGCCAAGCTTCATACCGTAGGTATTAGAAACCCTTTATTAACATTACTTTACACTTGGGTGATAGAAAACAAAAAGTTGAAATGTATAACTTCGAAATTTTTGATATTGATGTGATTTCTGGCGCACCACAAGGAGTCCATTTGGCCCCACTTCTTTTAAACTTATTTATTAACGATATCACTAAGTATTTCCTCGCACACGCTTCAGACTTTTTGAATGACGATGATTCGATCCTCAAGATAATTATATCCTACCTTGACTATTTACTTTTTCAATTCAATATTGATTCATTTAACATCTGTGTAAAATTAACTTTTGGAAATAAAAATTTCTAAAAGCATTTTTGTTCCTTTTATAAATATAAAAAACCAATTCCGTTTGATGATAAGCTAATTATTATTAAAATTAAATTAAATGACGAGAAATCACTTTGCATCACCACTTATACCAAAATTATCAACTTTTTTCAAAACCATTGTTTTCTTCGTCAGAATAAAATAAAAATGATCAAAATATTTATTTAAAATGTAAATTGGCGAATATTGAAGAAGTAAATCTTATTTGTTTGTCTACTGTCACGTCTATTTAAAGGACTTTGAGGTCACTTTAAATTGCAAGCTTTCTTGTCAAAACCGCATTAATAATATCGTTAGTAAATCCACGGCTTCATGCATAGAATTTTCTCTGACTTGTGTAAGTACACTAAAAACTCTTTCGGTTCGCCCACGTCTTGAATACGCTTGTGATTTTGGTCTCCATTCTATTCTATCCCCATTCATCATTTCGAATCCGCGCAACATCGCTTCTTGCTAGGAGGTATTTGGAGGTTAGGACTTGAAAAAGGCGAGTACTCGTATGTTGACATTAAATTAACTTTTAACCTTTCTTCGCTATAAAAACGTTGAAAATACTTTAATCTCATTTCCTTTTTCAAAATTAACAACAGAATTATTGACACATTCTTTGTTACTGCTAATCCTGTTCCACTCCAAAATAAATACATGCTGTTCCTAAATCAACTTTCTACTAATTATGGCTACCATTCTCCATTGTCCAGAATGTCGAGACTTGTCAACTCAGGTCAAAGCAAAGTATTTTCTGGTGTAAGTCTAAATGATTTTAGTTAGTGGTAAACAAATAAAAATAATGGTGTTCTATTTTCTATTAGACGGACTCAATTTTTGGATCTCATCAAAACCTTATTTAGGCTTCGACTTGAAATTAACTTCCTTGTGTACATGCTTTTCCCAGGTACTCGTAATTGCTCTATGCATTTTTTTCCATTCGTGTGACGTTTAAATGTTAATGAACATTTTGATGGTAAAACAATAAATAAAAATCCAATTCTTGCGTCTTGTTGGCATCTACATTTGTCCCTATAAATAATACGCCTCTTCTCGTCGTTAAAGTATTATTAAATTTATATTGCTCGCGCTCAATGAATCCTTTGAATTTGACCAGCCAACTCTCGATGGGATTCCGAGCGATTCTCACAAACAACGTTTTAATAAACTGAGAATTTATAGATATTCGTGCTACGTCAAACGGAAAGTTCTGTCGGTAAGAGGTAAAAAAAACCGCCCCGAACCGCATTATGCAAATCATTCAGATGAACAGAAACAAGTATTTTTTCACAGCTCACGCTCATTTAAATGTACAAAATAAATACCCCCTAAACCTTTTCTTAACTATCGTATAATAGTGAAGGTATAATATATGAACTCATTTCTGAATATTTCAAAATAAAAGTTTGGGTTTGTTATTATTTCCAATTTTTTTATTTTGTGCTTATAAACACAATTTAATATGAAATACAAATTAGAATTTACGTACCCGTCAAATTGACGCAAGTTCCTGTGAATGTTAATTAATCGATTTAGGAGATCAAATATTTCAGTTTTGGAGATTAGACCTAAGTATTTATCTCATTTATAGGTTAAGTTGATGTAAATAGGTGATTTTGTAATCTGATTAGAAGGGGGATAGCTGTTTAGTTTCGGGTATTAAGTTTCACTTTGGGGTGAGTTTGAACCATGTAGATAACATATTATTACGTGAATGTTAGACAAATACTTAGACCCTTGACTGGACTCTTGTTTATATTCGGAGTAATAAATTCTGTCGTTAAATAAGTTAATAAGTTTTGAGGGTGTTAAGAAAAAAACAATTTATTTCGATTTCTTTTTTTTCTACTGGGCCATTTGAATTGTGCATAATAGAATAATGACTGAAAAATTATTTTAAAAAATGGGTTAAAGTATTTTATTAATTTGGATCAGTAGTAAATAGTAGATTCTGTTCAAGTGTACCTACTAAACGAATTTTGATCAATATGTTAAAATTTGGAAAATTATGATTAGATACGTTATAATTTTCTTTTGTTTGTAGATATCTTCAATTGCAAATTAAGATAGATTAAATGACTAGTTACTGGTAATAGTTGAATTTTTACATTATTTATTACTTAAGATATAAAATACTTTGTTTTATTTCAAGAGTTAGGAAGTTCTAAAACTGAATGTAGGTATTAAAAATTGTTTGAGATTTCTGTCGTGGTGCCTTTTTATGTGAACTGTTGTAGCTTGATTTCAGTCACTCATAATTTACTGACATTAAAGTAACAATACGAGCATTAGTTGATAAAATTACATTTTATGGTACAATTGCTTCACATTTGGGAAAAATGCTTTGTTGATTTTCCCATTATCTGTCAGATTCAATGGCTGCTGCTAAATTTCCAGACGCACGTTATTTTTCTGCTTTTTTTGTTCTCTGTGTGTACATGGGAGAGTTTCGGTGCTCGAGTTAATTGGTTTGATAATTATAATGGATTTATTAACGAGGAATGTGCCTTTTTAATGGTGAGGTAAGTCGGGGGGGTGTCTAATTTTAACTTAGCGCAGTGACTGGAGATCTACTAATGGTGATAACCTTAAATAAAAATACCAAAATACGTTTATAAAAAAAAATACTTCATTACCAGAACAGGGCACAATAATATTAAAATAGTATCGTAACATCAATATTACATATATTCATAATATACTTTAGTTCTTTCTTGATACAAATGTTGTAGAGTGAGTTATTTCGTATGATTTTGTTGCCTAACTTTGATGTGTAGGTATTACAAATGTGAAAAAAAAAAAAAAAACTAGTTAATAAAATTTTCTAAAATGATGGAAAACATCTTCTAAATAAAAACAAATTAAATGTTGTAAACAAAAAATGCATGTCCTAAATAGCATGCTCTGAACTAGAAGTAATAAAAAATTCCCCTACTTAAATTGAATTAATCTACCAACCAGCATGTAAATGAAAATTGAAAAGCGGAACCGTTCTGGTCCAAAATTATTCAGTAGAATAAAATTGTATACGGGGCTTTCATTTTTATTACGATAGAATTCCACCACAGTTTCAAAATAGAAATATAAGGACGTTAAAAATATTTTAATGACCGCTCTACAAATTGATCATACTCTCACCATTACCGGGAAAAGACTTTAAGTTCGTATAATTTATGAGATTTTTTCTATCGCTCTAGCTGTAAATTGTAAAAACATAATGAATAATCAGTATTTATATTTTTCCAACCAATAAAACATCTTTTTTTTAACATAATCGTCTTTGTTTTATCTTGAAAAAACTTAACACTTTAACTTATTTTTTTAAATAATTTATTTTGGATTAGATTTTTTTAATAATAATATATTATTCTAGTTAAAGTGTATCGGCTTTTAATGTTAATCCCCATTTTATTTGTTTATTAAGACATACTCAGTGCTTTATGAAACAAGTTATAGGTATATTAAATTAAATTATTATATGGTTACGGTAAGTCCTTAGAATATCGTTAGGTAATTTTGCCTGGGATGTGAACGGTTCTTAAAACTTAACTAATGAATGTATTAGTAAAAAAGGAAAGAAATTTTGTGGAGAAATAAGAAAAATTTTGATATCGAACGATTGATATCACGAATTATAATTAGCTGTTAACAAAAGTTTAATAAAAAACGAAGTGTAAATAGTTATAAAATAATTTATATCACGCAATTTAATAATTTGGTTTTGTTAGCAAGGAATCATTATATATAAATGCAAGGAATCATGAGAAATATCAAAGGGGAGAACTTTTCGTAACGGGTATACGTTGTGATTGCTTTTTGATATGAAAAGTTCATTTTATATATCACCTGAAAGATCATTCCTTTTTCCCAATTCTGACAGACGTTTTAATTTTCTTTATTATTATTTGAGCTCGTGACGTCACTACATGAAAATGTCCCGTCTCCGATTATGTTCCTTTAATTTTGTAAAATTCCACACTGATTATTTTTTTTTATATGGCAACATTTTGATTTCCGGCTAATTTTTGAATTTACGTTTAACGTTCACCAGATTTATTGTTTATTCTATGCGAACTTATCCTTTGGTTTGATTTTTTGATAAAGATGGCGGGGTTTTTACAGATGTTACGAAGAGAACCCCTTACAATTTATTGCTATTCTTGTGGAAAACGTTATTTTTTTAAAATGATTTTCGACTATGTAATTATCGTTTTTTCGCACCCATAAAATTATGTCCCGTCTTTCCGGTTTATAAAAAATGATCTGATTTTTCGGATTGAAATTTTCAAAAAATCGCCAGGGTTTCAAAAATACGATTAAAAAAAAAACCGAATGTCTTAGAATATTTGCCTAAGCCGGATTTTTTTTTAAATGTGATGCAAGTGGCCTATTGAAATCTACAACCATTTTGAAGTATACCTACTATATACCAGCTCGTAGTGGAGTGGAGCTGGAAACACGGTATCGCTTCCAAGTAAATAAGCACACATTTCACCACTAACAATTACACATCTGCCCTGATGATGGAAACTAAAACGCTGTACGAAACATCGGTTCAAGAAGGAGGTAGCGAAACACGGCATAATACCCCAAAAACAAATAGCGAAAATAATTTGCCAGTGTATTTTTTTACTTACAAAATCAGGTAAATGTTAAAATCCTGTTAGGCGAAATAAACACAAATTTCGATTAAATCAAAATTACTAACCGGGTTAACGACTATTTCAAACCTTCTTTAATATTCATTGTTACAAACTTTATAAGAATCTAAGTCATCCGTAGATTTTTTCTGTGTTCTGTTTTAATTTCTTATAAAAGAAATCTGGCCGTAAGTAATCGTTCCTCGTCGCTGTTCTGTCCAACGTCTTATTATTTTGTTTCCACCAGTTCTTGAAGAAAATTAATTTTCTAACATGACGTTACAAAAGATTTAATAAAACCAGTTCTGACACCTTTTGTGGCCATGTCTCAATGTCCCCTTCCTTGCCATCACTGGAATAAGACATAAATTATTTAATTTTGTGTAATAAACTTTTTTTAACATCTACTTTGATGATGTTTTGTGTGGTGATAGTCAGATACATTTTCGAATACACTCGACAACAATGTGAATTTGTATTATCCGCTATTTGCTTCATAAATATCTACTCGGTTTTTTTTGTTTGTAAAAAAATCTACGACCCAGTAATATGGAAACAGAAATTTTAATAAACTCTTTTCTTACTCTTTTTAAAATAACAAGCGTTTTGCTCATTGCACCTAACAAAAGTGAATAAATTTAATTATTATTTCCAAATATAAATAAATTATTTTATGCTTACATATTACTGATAGGCAGGTACGTGACTCGTTGGATAGATAGTGTAAGAAAAGGTAAAAAAAAATCATCATAAATTAAAATTTTATGCTAACAATACTTGAATTTATTTTTCCCTAATATTCCCTAATTTTAAAATCCCTTTAATTAATACTAGCTGTTTCCCGGCATGCGTTGCAATGCCATATTCAAATAAATAAAATGTTACTCTTTGCATGTCCTTTCCCGTGCGTTCCCCTCCAGCATTCCACCTTCCCCGCCACCGCTCTCCCGCTCCCCCGTCCCGTTAACCCCCCTGGCACTTCATTTCTTGACTTCTCTCCCTCCCTGCCCGTAGCCGAAACATTTTTAAACTCGTGATATCTTTCTAATTAAATACCCGAATTGAAAAATTCAAAAAGGTAAATAAAGGTATTGAAGCTGTATTGAATATGAAGTAATTTATTCTGATAAGGATTAAAACCAAGATACAAATAAAGATCATTTTCAAGCGGTGACATTTTAATTAAATTTTTAAAATAAAATAAAACTTATTGTGGCATAACTATAATAGTTAGACATATGCTGTTGCAATTTTTTTGTAAATAATAATGTGTTCTACAAAGTCGTAGTACATTATTTTATTCTATCATCAATAGTTTTCGCAGCGCACGCGATGTAAAGAATATTTTAGGTAATTTTTTTACATCTTGGGTTACATTATTGAAGTTTTAGTAAGGATGCCTATTTTTTTGAAAATATAATATAGCCTATGTTACCTAGGGATAGTGTAGCTTCCTATCAACGAAAAAAAATTTCAAATTGGTTCAGTAGTTTCGGAGCCTATTCAATGCAAACAAACAAACAAACAAATCTTACCTCTTTATATAGTGTAGTAGATAGTAGATAGATGAACTCATCCAACCCGACTTAACCTAACCTTACCTAATCTAACTGCTATTGAGGTTATCATGAACTAAAACATAATATTATAAGATGTGAGTAGGTACTCGTAATCGCATAAACCAACACCTTTTAGAACCTTTTTCATATTAACCCCACACAGGAGGCCCCGAGGAAACTAATTTTCCCCGGAGTCTATGTCATCTATGCCTTCTTTTTAAGGAAAAAAGAAGAGAAAGTTCTTCTTCTTCTTGTGCCCTGTCCGTTCAACGGACGTTGGCTATCATTATGGCTATGCGGACTTTGTTTAAAAATTCTGGAAAGAAAAACTTTATGAGGGTTTGATAGGAAACTAGGGGTCAATGCGTGCAGGAATGACGGACCCATCTCTCCCGCTGCGGTGCAAAACGATGGGTCAAGAGAGACCTGCTGGAGAGGTCAAAGTACGTTCCAAACCGGCCTTCTCCTAAACTGATGGGCAGGCACATCCGCCGCCAAAACCTGCACATACATCACCTGATGAACCTGGGCACCCCTGTTAAGTCACCAAACGTAGCGAACAACTTTGGGTGACCTATGGCAGAGGTGTTGTTTATCCAATAAATGGTTCCCGGGACGGCGATACCGTACGGGAAAAAAAAATCCAGTATCATTTGGCTAGCATAAAAATTTGAATATACATTTTCAGTAAACCACACTCCTTGCAGTACTTAAACATCACTGCCCTTTTCTGTGCTTCACTTTTCTGTACACCTTCTAGAACCTACACTACACAATTCTCTTCAATATACTACATATTATAGTATTCACTCTACACTACACTTTTTTAGAACACTACACTTCACTTTTTCTTTACACTACCTATTGAGTAACACGTGTTTATAATCAGAGAATAATTAACAAAAACAAATTCAAAACTTGGCAGTATAAAATTATGAATTTACCCTTCGAAATAAAATTAACATTTAAATAGCCCCATTGAGTGCAACCGGCAAAGCGCTGGTAGAGTATTAATATTTTATCAATATCGTTACATGCTCCTGGCAAAATCCATACGATATCCCTGAACATTTCGAGGCAATAAGATTGTTTTAAAGTGGTTAAAGCTTCGCATTTCTCACATAAATCCATTAGAGTTGATACAGTTGAACTCTTTAAGGCTGTTAACGTTAGTGTCGCCGACACTCGCAGTGAACGGGAATTGCACTTTAGAACCTAAACACGTTCTTGCAACAAGTTTTTAACGTGGGAGTATTTTTCATGGAGGTTTTATATTTAAAATCAAACCGATAGGGTTCGTGGTGTATTGAGCTGCACTCCAATTTAATTTTTCAAGGAATTACTATTGGTCATTATCTTTAGAAGAGAAGAACCTCATTCCATTCTCAGATTTAATTTTTTTTTTCGCAGATTTAAGTGTAGGAGACGATTTATTAAAAACTCGTGCATGCAAAATAATACTTATTCATAATCATGGGATGAGAACAGAACACCTTTAAAATTCGCCTAAACAAGTGAAATTTATTTTATGTTTCTTTTTTTGTAACTTATTTATAATACTTGGTAGAAATCCATCGCAATGAATATTTATAATGAAAATTCCACTTGTTTATCAAACCTGACCGTTTTCAAACAATGACGTTCATCTTCAGACTGTTACGTTTTTGTTTAAAATTATGGTTTTAAATATATTTTTGTAGCAGGGAAAATAAATAATTGTATTTACATATTGGCGAAAGATAAACTATATCATATGATTCTAAGTATTGTAAGATAGATCTAATAATTTCTTAAAAATATAACTAAATATATGTATTACATATAATATACGATATGGCTTTATTTATTATTAAAAATCACTTTTTGAGGTGTGTTACACTATACTTTGAATTGATAATTTTACAAAGCGTTTATCTAATATAACAAAATATAATTTATTTTATAATAAAATGCATTACATTATTACCTAGTGTACGGTCTCCAAATAATAGTTTACATTATTTATTACTATTGGTTTCCAGGTTAAATGCAAATTGTGTTTAAAAATTGAAATTATAATTTATTATGCAGTAATTTACACATGACGAAATATTTGATATCAGAGTAGATGATATCTTATTACTACTTAAATTGATAATTTATGATTTATTTATATAAACCGATGTTTTTGTTTTTGTCCGGTCTGATGAAATACAAATGTTAAATATATTTAATTTGTTTTTTTTTTGTTTTTAAATAAGACAAACATTCCTGGGTTACGAATAGCCCGACAATATTTGGAAATCCCCTACTAACATCACAGAAAGCAGCGAATGTTCCTTGTGTTGTTATGGAGGACTTAACCAGCCGAAGAATCGAACACGGGACGCCTGGATGGGATCCAAACGTGATTCCAACTCTGCTACCGACCGGACCATTTTGTTTCATTATGATTATCATATAAATTTTATCGGTATGTTGACTTAAATAATGTCAGAATAGATTTCTCTGAGAATCTGAAATAATTGGGAACATTATCAGTAAACTTGAAGTGGTTTGTTTGAAACCATTCTTCATAATATGCTGTCGCGTTTCATAACCTCTGAAAAAACAAGCAAAAACTGGGGGCAAGTATTTTTATCAAGCGGCTGTCTATCTTCGCTGAAGTTAGCCTTCTCATTTCCTTCTAATCTAGTGTTTTGTTCCACGGGTTATAAAAAAAAACATATCTTAAAACCACGCTCGTACTGTTTCGAACTATAATCCGAGTATACTTATGGCGTCGATCCATTCAGTTAGTTTCTTTCGAATCTTTTCAAAAGCTTCACTAATTCCGAGTAATTCGGATTGAAAACTGAGTAGAAGTGTCATGTTTAAAAAACTCATCCAGCTTCCATTCCGCAAACTTTGAGGTTATACAATTAACCATATTATAAAAAAACAGTGATTGCTGGTTCTCAAATTCCGGTTGCAATGGAAATTTATTTATGATATATATATATATACTAGCTGACCCGACGAACTTCGTACCGCCTCAGAATCAATAACTGTTAAATTAAATTCAGTTTTTTTATAATGTTAAAAATTACACAATAAAGCAATCATCAATGGGCAACTGTCCGTGTTTTGTTTTTGTCAATATCAGAGATGGCATTGTGTACGGATTTATATTTTTTGTGATTTTTTTTTATTTTTCTACTTACTTACGGGAATTTTAGATATTTGGGTATGGGTGCCGCCGACCCGGGAACCATTTATTGGATAACCAACACCTCTGTCATACGTCATCCATAGGTCACCCGAAGTGGTTCGCTATGTTTGGTGATTTAGCAGGGGTGCCCGGGTTTATGGGGTGAAGTTTGTCCGGGTCTTGGCAGCGGATGCGTCTACCCACCGCTTCGTGATGGGCTGGATTGAGAGAGACTTTTGACCTTTCCAGCTGGACTCTCTCGACCCATCGCCTTGCACCGCAGTTGGAGGGATGGATTCATACTTCCGTCACTTCCGGACACACTGACCCCAGATTCCTACCCACCCCTCATACTTTTTCCTTCTCAGAACTTCCTATCCTTCCCTTCCTTAAAAATACCCTCCACACAGCTTCCCCTAAGATGACATAGGTCTTGAGGAAAATAATTTTCTTCGGGGCCTCATGTTTGAGCTGATGTAAAAAAAAAGCTTTTCATTTGCTTTATACGTGTGAGGGATTTTTAGTATAATTATTGTATATTTCCCTTGGATGGGTGCAGACTTACGTTCACCGCTTGTCTTATTTTCGGCTATTGATACTTAGTGTGTAAGAAAGAGGGGCAGCATTACACGATTAAGAACAAATGCAAAACAATTAGCGCATTGACATTTGAAGTTTTTTGAATTTTTGGAATTCACACACAGTTCAATATTACAGGTACTTATCACAAAATGCCCGCTGCTCTTTCAAATATGAGAATTCGTTCCATACAAAATGTATGGGGAAAAGAATTTTCTTAATAACTATATTTATCGTTAATTTTTGTGATGTTTTAATAGTTATTATCCTATCCGGGGCGGAGACAAATCCAACAAATCAAAAATCATCAAAATCGGCCTGGCCGTTCTGGAGTTATAAATAGTGTAACTAACCCGACTTTAAACTTTTAAAATACAATAAATTCAATATAATAATTAATTACATAATATGTGTACATATTTGATTTATCCCCATAAAAAAGCAGGGCTTGTGTGTATGGGGGTGTTATTATATTGGTTTAATTGTTTTATTTTTTATATTCCGTTCAAATTATCGGTATAATTTTAAAGGTGAGTTTTAAATTTTTTGATATTACTGTTCATGTTTCTGATTTTTTCAGGAAGTGAATTAAAAAATTATATATTATATATTTCAATGATGGGAATAACCTTAAAAAATGTATAAAAAGAAAATTTTTCTTATAAAAATTGAAATTAATTTATTTTGCTTACCAAAATTTATTTTGCTTATGACAGCGCTTCTGCAACCACACAATCTAGTTAGTTATGTATCTTTCAAAAACCAAACGTAATTCTTGTTACCTTAAAAATCAATTACATGATCGTGATCGTGGAAGCAAACAAATCTTCAACTCTATTTTGCAATTTTGAAAGATTTGGAAACTGAAAACATTATTTTCTTTATATCCAAGACTAGAAAAAATTGTTGTAAGCACTTTACCTGGAGTATATTATATTGATTAGCATTAGTAATTCAACATAACTTCCATATTAATGAATGTGTCACTTTTTTTAAAATTAAACCTTGCGCGGACCTCCTGACGTTGTTCAGGGACCCCCAACTCAATTTTAATTTTCCACAAACCCCCTGAATTATCATGGGGAGCCTTGGGGGTCCTTAGGGACCATTTGGGGAACCACTGTTCTAGATAATATTCGATCACCGTTGACAATTCTTAGGCTATAATAATACGTCATTTTTGGAAGATTTTTTTTATCTTTGAATACCGAAATTGAACCAAATGCTCCCTCAACCCAAACCACACGAGCCACTAAATCATGTTGTCCGCCAATTTATATAAAATCCTCCCAAAGAATTATGTGTTAAGTTTAGAAGTCATTCTATAAATTTACTTAGTTAGCAGTAGAACTTGGCAACAAATCGTAGCAACTAAAAAAGCGTTAAAAGTAGATAGGTACCTGGTACATGTAAAAAAATATATAATATTATTTTTAGCACTAATATTTGCGATTTTTTTCGTCTGGTTTTATCTACGTTCAAGCAACTTATAAATAAATAAATATGAGAAAAACCTTTTGTACACAATTTGCTATCGCTCTTTGTATTCATTAGAATTCTTCTCGAAAATACGGATTGTTCTTATTTGTAATGTGTGCTTCCAGAAACGAAACAGCGTCTCGCTACTTTGCGTACCGCTATGAAAAAGCGGCACAGTTATATTCTAACCGTACCATTATATTTCGCAAGAAATATTCCTTAGACAATATTTCAACTCAGAAGAACTAGGACAATACCTACAATGGTTGGTGAAGTGATTTCTAGAAAAACTCTCTTTGTGTTAAAGTTACAAGTTTGTTTGACATTTTATCGAATGGCAACTTTATTTCTCTTCATATTTATATCAAACGAGCTGTGTGTTGTGTGTTACAATTCGCAGCCACAGTTCGGTGCCCAACAATGAGAACGGGTTGTTTCTACACCTCGTTCTTGAATTCAACAGTTTTTCTGTGGAATGATAACGGCCTCTGTGTTTCCTTCCTACTACATCATGGGTCTCAAAAAGACCCTCCACACAGCATCCGCAAAGATGACACATGCCCCGAGGAAAATTATTTTCCCCAGTTTTTTTTTTTGATATGCCTGTACAATGTATACGCGTTGCTTGAACGTTTACCAGGCATCTTTATTTGATATTATTTTTATATTGTTTTTAAGCTACAATTTTACAATTAGCGGGACTGACAAAAAAATTTGAAAAACAATGGCGTCACACGTTAAAAAATGAACTGACGATTGTTGCTGTTGACTATAGTTTTAAAATGAGAATGTAGGAGATAAAACTGTTCTGGTCTCTGTCTAACAGGGGAAACGCCATTGCAAGAGAAGAGTGTAGGTATCCATGCGATGTCTTAGGGCACTTCCTGTTATTTTCTATGATTTCTATGATTTTCTTGAAAAGTTCTTTTTACAAAAAACGAAAATCGTTTTAGCAAATGAGTAAATCTAACGTATTTGAGGTTCCTTTTTTGCTAATGCTTTTTACATTACTTCAAAAATTTATAATGCACTCTATAAAACTATAGAGATTGAATGTAAAACATATCATAGAACAACATATATAAGAACGTTATAAAACTGGGATCACAACCAATGATACAAATATTTACCTGCTGTAACCTAGCTAACTTGTTTTTGAGTTGTAATTCTGTATATAAATATGGATTTTCTTTTATTTTTTCTACAAATATAATATACATATTAATAAAATTTAACTGCCTCAAAAAAAAATATATACCCAGGAACTGGCGATGCCCGTATATTTTTTGATATCATACATACGCACAACGCACACTGTTACATTATACGTATATATTTTTTGTTTGATTACATTCTATTTTTTATCTAAGATATAACTTAAATATTCTTTAATAAAATACTTATTTTCTATTATATAATATAATCTATCCATGTAACAAAAGACTTATTAATACAAAAAGTCGTCTCTAAAAGCTCAACTTCTACCGTCACTTACCTCTTCTTTTTCCGATGATATGATCTTATTCAGAGGCTTAAGAAGTATTTATTCATCATTGTGTCGAATCCCCAAGGTGTAAAAGTTGCGCAATCTTTGTGGAAAGCTCGATACAGTCCCGGAATTCCGTCAGAACTGGTGATTTTCTAGAAAGTTTCGTGATTCCGGCCACGTTGTTCCATATCTGAAGTAACCATTTGTTCCGACTAGATCGAAACCTTCTTTTATTGGTCTTCGTCCCCGACTGGCTGTGAAAATGTCTTTTAAATGTGTGTTTGCCCAGTGAACAACAAAGCTTTCCCGGGAAAGCGCTATATTCAAAATTAATTCCGAAATGTTCCATTTTTCATTGCCTTTTTGTTTCATTATTTCTTTTTTATTGGCACACACATACTCACAAAGCTATTACGTTATATTAGGAAATGTTCGTGTAGAGCTGGAGGGGACAATACAAATCAGGAAAATTCGTGAAACCATTGATCTCCAATACAAAGGACGTGTGTTTGAATGATCCGTAACATTATGCTAATTATGTTGACTCCACTTATTATTGCTCTCCTTTATCTTTGTTGTGATATGAATCATTGCAAAAAATGTCACCATTTTAGATTCTCATTATGAAGTTAATTAAAAAGCTTTGGTACGCCGTTATTAGTACCTATTATTTTTTGGATTCATCAAAACTGAGAGAGTTTGAGAGATCTCATTGATTATTTTATTACATTTTTTACAGTTTATTGATTTTGTATAATATCTCTATAAATAAAGACCATAAATTGAATAAATTCATTAGGATAATGTATTTGTTTATTTTTGTTGTGTTTAACCTCTCAACTGTCGCTGTAGGGTATGTATTCAGGTTTATGTAGAAATCATCAAATCAGTTTATATTCGTACGAATATATTTTTTTAATATTTGTTTGCCGAATGGAAAATATTTTTGTTTTTGTTCTTCGTAAAGATATGATACAGTTAACTATGACACAATTGGATAGGGACACATTAGCACATTTGGAAGATCGCTGACCCGGCAAGTCATAGGTCCTCAGTTCGAGTCAGAGATACCTATAATTATTTTACTACAATTAATTTCGTTATTTTTTTTAATGAAAATAAAATGATTAAAATGCTGAGAATCTAACAAAATGTTACGCTGCTTCATTAATATATCTAACTATTTTTCAACTGGACTAAATAAAAAAATTTATATTATGAAAGAAAAGAAAAACTAAAACATGATTTTTGGCAATAGAAGAAAAGTTTGACATATTTTAATCGCACTTTTCTCTTTTCTTAAGACAAATTTACTATGCAATATTATATCAAAGGTATGTGTGTAAAAATCGTTAAAACTTGGCTATCAAATGATCTATCCTGCGTAAAAAGGCTATTCTTTTGCATTTAGAATTTATTTCTATAATTGCTATTTTTGAAAAATAACGAAAAAGGAGTCCTTACTTTACGCAGTTATTAAATTGAACATGAAAACAACTTTGAAATCTTTAAAGCCTCCGAAATATGTATTCATCATTACAAACCGTACACGAAGATAGACGAATTTCATTTATGAAGCCATTTAAACTAAAATCCAGTTGACAATGCCTTCCTGCAAAAATTTTAATTAATATTTTTCACAGTTTTCGTTGATCCTTACTGTTATTTTTTTTATATTTTCCTTTGTTTTGTTTACATACATCGAAAGTTATTGATGAGTACCTACGTAAAAATTATTTGTTAGAGTCTTTAGGTAAATAATTGGTTTGTCATATTTTGATTTTAAATTATAATTATAAAAGTAGGTAACTGTTTTTCACTGTTTGTTTGTTATATAATGAAATGAATTCGAATTAAAACGTTACATTGTATGCATTTATCAATAAAAATTTATTAGAGCTTTGGAAACCACATATAATAGTTATTTCATATAAATAATTAACAATGAGGGTGAAAAAAATGTCTAAAAACCCTCCCAAAGTTCGGCACACTAAAAATGCTGATAAATTATTGCGAAAAAGATCATTTGTTTCCATAAAATTAATTTGAGGAATACCTTTTTTCCGCCTTGAATTTTTCTGCAAATATTTTTCCGTACACATTCAATAAACAACAAACTTTCACATAAAACGAGTGTGTTGGTTCTGGGTATATTTACCGATATTTTAATTCGATTTAATGTGTATTGAATTTTTCAGAACAAAAGTTACGAACGCGAAAATAATGTTGAAAAACAAAATCATTGAGGTTTCTGGGCTTCTCAATAATCGATAAATCATAACAAAAATATTCACACCTTTCTGAATTGGATATAATGTATCAAAATAATTGGAAATCCTTGCTCCAAATATTCTATAAATTCCTCAGTATTTTGATTTTCATCACCTTAGGTAACACTGTAAGGTCGAAATATTTCTTCCTGCCATTTTTGATAAACGAACTTATAATGACTCTTTGGGGCGGAAAACTTTTTATCATTTCATCACACGAGTTCCAAAATACCTTTCTCCAAGTTTTTATCAATATACCACAGCTGATATTTTTACGTACAGGGTGGCGCAAAAGTTCTCACTCAATTTTCTAAGACAATAACACCGTTTTTAAAATAAAATAATTATTTTAATACAAATATTCCAGGTTCTTGGGGAGTATTTATAGCGATTTATGGTTTGTCAGTACCTATGTATTCTGATTACATTTACTTCAATGTCAAAGTCATTATTACATAAGACGCCATTCACTAAAATGGGACAATCCTCCGGTACGGTAATTTTGCGCTACCTTTTATTATAATGAAATTAGCTGACCCGGCCAAGCGATGCTTGGCTAACGAAACACAACGCCATCTACTGGATGGTTACCAAACCTTCATAACCACCACCGCCATCTGTTAATTTACAAACAAATCCAATCCACACCGCACGCTTGCCAGCCCACTCGTCCACCACACACAGACATTCTTCTTTATACATAATATAATTAAACCAATTTGCACAAAACCCTGATAAATTATATACCTATAACTGCCCCGCGAATCACTATTGGTGAACGCTTGAAAATCCGTTCAGTTGTTTTTGAGTTTTTCTTAAACAGACAGACGCGTAGCAGTATGAAATATACTTTACGACCTATTCTCATTCCTACCAAATATACATTTAAAAAACCATAAAAATCGGTGGAGCCGTTTCGGAGGAGTGCGACCACAAACACCCTGACACGAGATTTGAACAACTGACCAAGTTGAGATTCTTGTGCGGTATTCACTGTAAAAAAAAAACAGTTTGTGTGTTGAATTGAATGAAGCTACTTACTTTCCTACTTTCCTCTTCCCCATCTCCTTACCATCTCCACTACCTTCGGTCTCACAACATACCCCACAATTGGGGATGAAAAAGTCTCGCTGGCTCCAGACGAGAGCAGTTGGGACTCTTGTGTGGTATTCATATAAAAAGTTACATTTGTTAATTATTGAATTACTTTTTATTACTTTGTTTTCGCATTCTGCAGGTGAACCTGTTTGATATTGAAAATAGTGAGATTGACAACAATCTCACTATTTTCATACATATACAGGTTCACCTGCAGAATGCGAAAACAAAGTAATAAAAAGTAATTCAATAATTAACAAATGTAACTTTTTATATGAATACCACACAAGAGTCCCAACTGCTCTCGTCTGGAGCCAGCGAGACTTTTTCATCCCCAATTGTGGGGTATGTTGTGAGACCGAAGGTAGTGGAGATGGTAAGGAGATGGGGAAGAGGAAAGTAGGAAAGTAAGTAGCTTCATTCAATTCAACACACAAACTGTTTTTTTTTTACAGTGAATACCGCACAAGAATCTCAACTGCTCCCGTCTGGAGCCAGTGAGACTATGGCATCCCCAATTGGGGTATGTTGTGAGGCTGAAGGTAGTGGGGAGGGGAAGGAGGTGGGAAAGAGGAAGGTTGGGAAGTATCTGGCTATTCAGATCTGGTCACCAAACACGGCTAAAGCCATTTCAAGCAACAGTTCAATTCTGCATGGTGGTCTTACACCAGGGCGATACTGAGAGTATCTTCCACTCTGCAACGTGCCGCAAATATAATATGTATTATTTAAGTAATTAATTGTGAAAGAACCTCAAATAATTTTTATGACTCTAATTTGTTTCTATCATATTTTTTTTCTATTTTACTCTTTTATTTTTCTTTTATTGTATTTATCTTTCTAAACTTAAATATTTATTTTTTTAATCTTATTTTTCTTCCAAGATTAAGATATCAAAATTAGTTTAAATTCCTGCCACCTCGGAACAGGCTCAGCCTAGTGAGGTGGTTTATACCAAAAAAAAAAAAAAAAAAAAAAATGAAATAACATTTGTATAATATTATAATAGAGAGTGTTACCCCTCGACCACTGAGGCTATCAAATAAATAAAAACAACAGAATATTTTTCAGTGTGCACTTTTCGTGAAATATCACAACAGGAATACTGTAAAGCGCTAGTAATTACTACATTTAGGGGCCTTCAAAACACGACATATGTAGGTAAACAAACGAAGGCTTTATATTTACGTTAGTATAGATGTCACGGACTCTGATACTGTTACGAATGAAAAATGAATATTCCTAGAAATACATACAAATTTTCACAACCTTTTTATTATACGCTTCGATTAAAAAAAATACACTGAAATTCCATACGATTCATTTTTTGTATTATTGTAAAAACATTACAAAACTTCAACGTGTATTTTAATATTATAGTACCTACAGATTATTTTTATGTAACTAGGTATTCTTGAAGAAGAATTTTGAGTTTCAATCCGAAATCTGAATTTGCGTTATCACTCGTCATATTTGCGGTTGCAACTTCAAACAACAATAAAAATATATGATTATTATTGGAAAATACATCCGCGGACAATGGAACATCTGTTCCAAGAGGTGGTAGATACTAAATAAAATAATTGGACTACCGTTTTCCAAAAAATACTAAAAATCCGCAAAGCAAAATTTTAGGTAAGTGTCCAACTTCACCTGCGTTTTAAATAGTTAAACAGGAAGACCAAAAAAATAGTAAATTATAACATAAAAATCAGTTGCGTGGCAAGTAACAGGCTACTAATTCGAAAAAGAATTATTTTCTAAGAGTTTCTTGTTATATTAAAATGTGAAGTGGTTGTTGAGCGAGGGAAAATTTCACTCGTGAAAAGCCATGTTTCCGCTTTAACACTTAAATTTGTTAGTAATTTCGGCGTGGCAACAGTTGACTTCACGCTCGCCGAGCGCCGTCTACGGTTAAATTCTCCACACCGAGGTTCTGTCTGAAATCGTAGCGAAGCCAAGAAAGTGCCTCAGAGCGTCCTTGGGGGTCTTTTTTATAAATCCAACTCAACCGCTAAAAATACGCACATTTTTTTTAAATCTACCGACATACAGAAAAAAGTACCGAGATATTCCACCCGGTGGAGGTTACCCTACTTCACTGCTCATCCACGGGTAAATTGAAAAAGGAGCAAAAAAACAAAAATATGTAGGATAAGATGTAACACTGTTCATATTTTAAATATTCTGGATTTAAGTATTTTTACAAGTGCTTGAAACAATTCTAAAATTGTAGATTATTACTGAAGATGATTCAACTTTATTAATTCACAAGCGCAGAATAAACCTTCTAAAACTGGTCTTAAGTATGTTATTTCCCTTAGCACATCTCATTAAAATGTAGGTCCTTCCTTCTTACGTAAATGTTGTATATTTTTTATTGTTGTTATCGATGTCTCTAAATAATAAAGTTTATACAAACGTGAGATGCTGTATTAAGGGGAAATGCCTAAATAACAAAGTGATCTCACCTCGTCAATCTACATGATAATAGTCTTTCCGCCTCACATAAGATGGCATGGCCGCATACCCGTAAATACCCGACGCGTTATCCATTTGGGATATTTCGGTAGTGATCGTGTGGTAAATGCCCGACGTCTTGTGACGATACCTCTGCTCTTTACCTCTCTCAACCAGAAACAATACCGATTAACAGAGATATTAATAGCTAACGCGTTCTGACGAAACATCGGGCACTTAGCGAGCATCCGAGCGCTGCCGAAATATTCTTAAAGATAAAACTTCGGGTATTTACGAGTATGTGGCCTGATCAGATCACCGTCAGCACATACGCTGCCAGCGCATCAGCGAGTGCATTAACCGCGACGTACGTTTTTACGTTTTACGTATGTTACGGCCAATACGTCTTTGTAATCTTACATAGTGTTCAATTTTGACTACAATGTTTCGTGATTATTATTTTGATACGAGAAGCTTTATAACTGAAATTAAAATTAGAAGAGGCCCACATCGCCCAGGTTAGTGTACGATTTCACGTACAGAATCACCATTTGCGAGGGTATCATATAATTCTAGAGATCAACCCCGTTTGAGTTCTTCGCAACAATCACCTGAATTAGAATATTTTGAGATATTCAGAATTAGTTGGTTTGTTTGCTTCTTTGAACTAACATTTTTTATGTTATTTTCATGTTTTTTTCAGTTTTTCTCAATGAAAAAGATAACTCCTCTATCTTCATTTTAAAGAAAGCTGTGAAATCTACTGACAATATCGGCCAATGACTGCCTGGCCAAAACCTTTTAACCACTCGAAAATACAAACCGCAGCGACCTGGCCGTCGCGCATTGGTGACAATTTATATTTCTTCCCCTAGAGAAACTTTGTTCTGTACCTATATAGCTTAAACCAAAATACCTTTTTAGATTAAAATAAACCTCAACACAGTATTACCAAAATAACATAGGCCTGCGGGAAATTATTTTTCCCGTGGGCTACTGTGTGGAGCCAATGTAAAAAAATATATTTAAAAAAAACTTAAAGAGGACACAATAGGTACTAAAATAAAGTCGGAATCTTAACGACGTCATTCAAGAAGGCGTGTTCAAAAATCCGCCGCCTCCCGGCGGATGACCGACCTGCGGTCAGAGTTGACCTGGCTGACCTAGAAAATGGATCATTCTTAGGGATATATTAGTTTAATTCTAACAAACACGTTGCTAAAATTTCAGATATTTCTAACTAATGCCTCTGGAGGTTACTTATTCATTAAAAATAGAATCTAGTGCTCACCGCAAATTTTGTACTTGATTGTACTAAAATTTATTTAAACCGTTTTTCGCAAAATACTTATGTGAATAGAGGTACTGTTTTTATAGATTTTAACTATAAATACATGCCGTGGGCATCAGTCTGAAAAAAAAATATAATTACAAATTCGTGGGAATTAATTAAAACGTGAGCCTCGTCATAAACTCCGAATGTATCTAAACTACGAATATAAACTATCAACCATTTACGTGAGAAACCTCTCATCATTATTATAAGAATTTTATTTTCCATAAATCGATGAACAATGTTGTTTGGCTTAATTATTAAGTTAATTGTGTGATTAATTGTCCGTAAACCTTATTAGAAAACCATAAAAATCAGACAAAGTATCCTTTTAAGAAAAAAAATACTGAAAATTCGCAATAAATATGGAAAAAATTAAACCAAACTCGAAATATCCAGAGCCTTAGAAAAACACGTCGGTATAAATAATCAATATTCAGAGTGGTCGACATTAAAAGCCGGGTTAAGCTCGGCGCGAGGCGAACTTATATATGTATGAAATATTCAGCGGGAGCGTCTCGGGTTGCCGGTTGCCGCCCTGTCCCATCCAGTTTGCCGGAGCCCCGTAGCCCCATGGCCGTAAGCCCCGCATATCGCGCATAAAGTCTGAAAGGATACGCAAACATCAAATCGAGTTTGGCGCATTTCTTTTCCGACGTGTAATAGTCTTTTCGAAAGGCGGAAGAAGAATTAAGGATACGTTGTACAAGTGAGTGATTGTGATGTTTGGTAGCGTCTTTATTTGAGTGAGTCAGACCTCATTCTAATTGCAAACAGGAAATAGAAAACTGGTATATTCTATGGTTGTTGGTGGAAAAAGTTAGACTCAGGGGAAACATCGAAACATAAGTTCATGGTTTATTGTTCTGAGCTCTCACGCATTTTTGTGTTGGTTTCAATTTTTCCTGTCACCATTATTTATTTCACCGGGAAAAGAAAAGAAAAATATTTCCACATGAATTAATGATACAAATAATCATACACACTTAATATTATATTATTTATTTTCCATATTTCTTTCTGTTTCCATAGACAAATATGAATTTATTTTATTTTTATTGTTTTCGTTATCTTCACCATTCACCAATCTCTTCCTAGATATCTTTATTTAGAAACAATTTCAAGATTTACAAATGTGTTCCTATTTGTTTATTAACTGAGTTGACATAACTGGATCCAACTTCATGTGGATTGAAAAATATAACTTATTATAACACTAGCTGAAGTCCCCGGCGATGCCCGGGCTTTACACAGAGTTTTCGAAATCAAATGTAGCCAGTGACCTTCTTCTTTTTCTTAAGGTCACATGTGCAAAATTTCATCAATCTCGGCATAAAACTATAAATTTGCATACAAACCAACAAAATTTGCACACACTAAAACAAAACCAAATTTGCACACACCGCCCGCTTGCCAGCCCGCTCGGCGCTCATCCACCACATTCAGACATTCTCCTTTATACATTATATATTTCAATCAATTTACACAAAACCTTGACAAATTATACACCTAAACCTTCCTCATGAATCGCTCTTATCTATTGGTGAAAACCGCATGAAAATCCGTTCAGTTGTTTTTGAGTTGACAGACAGACAGACGCGGATAACAGTTTTAACTTCAAAAATAAGTTTAGAGAGTCTGAAAATTTTTATTCCGATTCCGCGATACCAAATTAGAAGATCGCATCTAAATTAGTATTTTTTTTCACTTTCTACTTTTACTTTTGTAGCATTTTGTTCTCTCTCCAATTCCAGGTATTAAGCACTAGTACCAATCATTGTGTTTCAGTTGGGTATATTTGTTGCAGGTTGTTCCGGATGCTGCCGTTTATATTTGCTCTTTGAAGGTAGCTCCACAGAGCACTTAAAACCGTTCTGTTTACCTCTACGCGAGCATTTGCCCCTAGTCAGATTCAAAGAGAAAATCTGTTTTGGCAATCAGTCATCTTGCATTTTGTTTAGATAATATGTAGCCCAATAAATGATATTATTTTTTCAAACACAGAAAACTTATTTTGTGGCACCATTTTAATTAAAAAATTAATAGAATACTTAGTTTTAACCAAGTTTATTGTTTAAAAAACCAAAATGTTTCGTAAGCAATATTTTACTTAAAACATTAAAACTTTAAAAAAAAACTACAGTTTAAAGTAAACCCTGATGAAGTAAGCATTGCTTTTTTAATTTTTTTTTATTGTTTTATTGTTTTATTGAAAGAATAGTAAATACATATCAACAAACATTCCTGCTAAGTCAATTGAATTGGCTTGTCAACATCATCTAGTAATTAATCGACCATCTAGTCTCCTTCAACGGAAGCATTCTGCCGAACAGGACCTCCTTTGATATGCTTGGTGTAACTCTAATAACCAGCTCAGGCTGTCCTTGTTCTACCGGTATTACAATGGAAGATGCTCCGAGGAACTAACATCATTGATCCCCTCGGCACCGGTGCATAGTCAGGAAATACGCCAAACACGCGCCCAACATTTTTACACGGTTGACATTAGTCACACGAGAACGGGACTTTTTAACGACTCTTTCTTGAGTTCAACAGCTCGGCTGTGGAGTGATTTACCGGACTCTGTGTTACCTCCCTCCTACAACATGGGTCTCTTCAAGACCCATGTTCACTCCTTCTTTTCCTCAAAAAGACCCTCCACACAGCATCCTCAAAGATGACATAGGCCCTGTGGGAAATTATTTTCCTCAGGGCCTCCTGTATGGATTTAATGTTAAAAAAAAAGTTACACATACATTTTAAAAGTTATAATTTACATTTTATATCTACAGATTCAACATTTTTTCATACATATCAATATAAATATTTTTTTCTGATAGCCAATTTTTAACTATATATTTAACCTTATTCATAGAATTACATTGCTTTATAGTATCAGGTAATAAATTTAATATCTTCGGTATGTTGAATTCTAACGTTCTCTGCCCGTACTTATTATTAAATTTCCGAAACTATTTAGCCGTCGTTGCGCGTGAATCTAGTAGTGCTGTATTTATGTTATAATTTATCTTTATGCTGCGGGGTAAATATATACTGAATTATAATTTTGTGTCATAGTATTTATTGCCTTAACAGGTAAAATTTTGGCACTCTGAAACAGCAACGGTGTATTATGTCTCTGTTGATTACGAAACATGTAGGTTTTTTTATACTATAAACTTGATTAAAACTATTTTTTCTATTAATTTTGAATTTATATTATTTTCGGTGTTCGTCAGGTTAGCTTTTGCAAGATCACTACCCTTAAAACACCAACAACATAAATAATATGGCAAGTTTCCCAATTATATACAAGTCGTGAAATCAGATTTTTTTTTACTTAAAGTGATATAATCCATCCCTTCGGTTTACACGGTAAATAAGGCTGTCATAAACTTCTTTTCTACTAAAATATACTCATGGTCAGCTTAAAAATATATTTATCGTGGATTTGTAACATCATTCCACTGCAAACTCCAAAGTTAGTTATCGGCCGCTTTTCTTGTAGCATCGGATAACCCGGAATTTCGGCTACGTCTTGATAACAACACGTCACAGATAAATTACCGAGACGGAACCCCCCTTACGCGATATGACGTTTGCAAATCAAATTTTACGTAGGTACCGCATTTGGGTGGCAGCGGTATGGCCGTGACAGTCAGAGACGCGTTTTATCTCAGAATTACCGATAAAAGCAAGATGTATCGCCGTTTTTACCATTCTCCCTTTTTGTGTTATAAAATAATAAAATGTTATGTTTACGGCATTCCCTGTGACAAAAGTGTGAAATTTTTAAAGGCTATTGAGTTCCGGATGTGTTTTTTCTCTTTCCTAAGTAACCAAATGGTAGGGAGTTAGGTATGATGCAGGTAGTTTATATAGATAGTGTAATGCAATTAGGAATTCATGTTTCCAGACTTTGGGTTTTCGCCAACTGTGAAATAATCCGGTGCAGGTAAAAATATAATTATATCGAAAGCCGAAAAAACCCTTCCCATGCATGTATACAACGTATACACGAAAGTGTTTATGGCACGTAAGGTACGTTATAATTTCTTTTTATGTTTCTAATGATATCATATTTTCCAAGGACTTTATTTATTACTAGCGAATACCCAAAATGCGTTGCAATGCCACTCAAAGAAATTATTTTCTTATTAACCAATACATATAATTTACTTGCTATAATATATAATATTGGTGGTAACAATACCTCCCCAATTGAGAAATTCTCGTGTTTAGAGAGGGAGCACTATCAGATTGACAGTACTATACATACTTAACAATAATTAGTTGTTACAATTTGGATTATGTAGAACTACTTTTTTTTAAATAAGATAAGTTTATTTTTTTTATTTTTACATAAGTTGAATAAAAAGTTTCAATTTTCTATTTGTGCACAATTGAAAATTTTTATGCATAATGAAAATATGTCAGCATTTTTTTTTTTGTACTTAATGAAACATAATGTGAATTTTCATACATAGAGAAAAAATAAGTTGATATTTTTTTGTTCAGAATGGAAATATAAGTTGGCACATCGTAACATATACCTAAATCTAGTAAAGAGTAAAATGTCTTTTTAAGTTTTTGTTTAAAAATTTCATAATTCCTTTCGGATTGTATTTTTTGGGGAGTTCGTTAAAGCATTCTCCCTGCCTATCCTTTCTCATGCGTCCCGTTCCCCTTCCGCGTCCTCTTCCCTTCCCCCGTTCCTCCTCCACCTTCCCCGCCTTAACCCCTCCCGCGACCCCCACCCCCTTACTTCGTACCTCTCCTCTCTCAGATTCCCCTCTCCCGTCTTTCCTCCCTGCCGCTAAACTAAAAAACAGAAACACACACATTTTTCAAGCAATTCGCGCACCGCTTATTGTAAAAGTTAAAAAAAAAATTTAACACCAGATCTCACCATTATATATAAGAACCTTCACGTGTATGCGCACAACAAATCACAAAAGTTTCATCGCAATCTGTTGAATGGTTTAGGAACGCATAAGGGACAAACAAAGAAACAATCATTTTTACATACATAAATTACGATAGCTGTGTGTCAATATCGATTTAAAGATATTAAAAATCTAATTATTAGTTTTAATTGATAAACTAATGTTTAAGACAAGATTTTATGCATAGCACAAAGGGTAACAATCATTATAAGTAATAATTATTCTCATCTCGGGAGATTTTTTCAATGTAGACGAGTGTTTCAGGCTAATAATTATTAAGTAGTATGCATAAAAATCTTGCCTTAAGCATTAGTTTATCAAATAAAAATAAAAATTAATATTTAACGAGTGAAAGTGTTTCACCAAAAAATGTAGACATAAATTGTCTCGACGCCACCTAGTGGGAGATTTAGCACTTACAATGCCTTTTATCATATAAAAATAAAGTTGGTTGTTTGCTGGTGGAAAAATGTAATAATAATTGTTGAATGAAACACTAGTATATACCTACTGAATTATTTGGCGGGCAGGAGATAAGCCGACGTAGCTCAGTGGACAGAGCATTTGTCTGGAATTCAGAAGGTCGCGTGTTCGAGTCCCGTCGGCGGCATGTATCTTTTCTTGGGAGATTTTTTCAATGTAGATGATTGTTTCACGCTAACAATTATTACTGATAATAATTTTTAACATGCTATAAAATATAAATAATTGAAGTCTGGTAACCTACATAATCCCAACAAAATTATCATAATCGTATTCTAGAAAAAATAAACACGATTTGTTTTTTTTTACCGCTGTACGAAATAAATCACTGGTTTAGCCATTCCGATATTGAAACAAGCAATAATGGACAGATTCTTATCAACATTTTACCCGTACCAATTTATTTAGATTGCCAGCACCGTTTTTCACCAATTCACTGATACCTACTCGATTTTACGCATTAGATACAAAGCGAAACCAATTTCAATTTGCCGCCGTAACACACCGACTAATGCGTAATTGAAGGCCGCCCGGATGCCATCCCAGGCGTGTGTGATAAAAATATAAATTGAAGACTTGGGTGTGAATTATGTCGTTCTGTCATCGTAGATAGATAATAATATGTGCAGAGCCACTAAAGCTTTAATTGCGTTATTTACGTTTCAGAAAATACCAAAATCTTTGTCTCCGTGTAGTGGATTTGTAGCTTTTATTCGATACACACACAGGCTGCGATAGCGATTCGTTTCAACAAAAAGAATATTTATGAAAAGTTGTGTAATAATTTACATATATATATATATATATATATATATATATATATTTTTATTTTTTTTAAATGTTATGTTTTAGATGTGTGTTCGAGATAAACTCCTAAACAATTTTGATGAAAATTGGCTTAATGTGTGAAATTTGGTCCAACTTAAATGATAGGATAGTTTTTATCTCGATTTTTACCTCAATATTTATTATAGCGAATTAGATGATCATTATTATTTTTTTTGTTATAGGACAATGCTTTGTTATTATTAAAGTTCTATAAGTTTCTAACAGATGGCGGTGTGAGCTAATTTAGCGACACAACGCTTGGTTATCTAGGTAGGATAACCATTGCATTGTGTTTCGATTTCACTCAGTTTATTCCACGTTATATGTGTTTATATGACTATAACTACCGAGCAACAGCAACAGCAATTGTATGATATATATTTTAGGGAAAATATGAAAATATGAAAAATGCAAATTTCGAATGCTTGTAATTATTATAGTTCTGATTCACTGAACTCAGATCTTCATTGAATCTTAACCAACACCTCTGCCATACATCTTAACCATCACCTCAAGTGGTTCGTTACATTTGGTGTCTTAGCAGCGGTGTCCGGGATCATGGGGTGAGGTTTGTCTCAACGACGGATTCGTCTGCCCACGTACTCGTGGCGGGTCGAATCGATAAAAACTGATGAAAGAGGCCTTTTGACCTCTCCAGCAAGTCGCCTTGGACCGTGAAATCAAATATCGCGATATTTCAAGAGCAGCCGCTTTTTAGGTACCAAGCAATTATCAATCATATAATTAAAGTATCCCGTGTTTTTCACGATTCGTGTGTTTAACCTTGAACAATAAAAAAGAAGTTTTTTTTTAAATTCTTTAAGTTATTCTTATTTTTTTTTAATTAACCCTTATAATAATATTAATTTTTGATATTAAAAAATATGAACAGAGGCCCGGCAAGGCTACAGTGCTGGGTTCAATTCCTAGATGTGACCGAATTTTTTTTCTGATTTTCTGCTTCAAATTTTTGATTTGATAATGTTGGTAGTTCTTAGTTGGTATGATGCCGTAAAATTTGACCTAAGGACAGAGGGTCGAATTATCTCAGTGGTTAGGTTGACATGGCTGGTTCAATTCCTAAATGCGACCGAATCCTTTTCTGATTTTTCTCTTTCAAATTTTCGATTTGAGAGTCGCTTATATTGTGTTAAATGTTTAAAAAGTAGGAGTAACAAATTATTAATAACATAATAATTATTATTGAGGGATGCTGAAACAGTTCTTAAGTTTGGCTAGAAGAATCTATAAAAGCGTCTTTTTATGGATATAATTTGTTTAGCATAATCACAAAAATCAAAATAATGAAGCAATAAAATGTTTTGAGTAGCTAAACGAAATATATTAAACGTTGAGCTCTGACATAAAATTGACACCACTTTTTTATCTATTTCTAGTTACGCATCTGATATTCGGTTGTCCTGTTCCGAACCCAAAATTAGTTTTATAAAACTAGCGAGTTCCCGGCATGCGTTGCTATACCAATTAATAAAGAATTGTTTCCCCCTGCGCGCAGGAACTGACAAGCAGCTGCGTGTCAATTCCCATTCGTCCCGTTCCTTTCCACCTCCCCTTCCTCTCCAGTGTCCCCTTCCCCTGAAGCGTCCCCAATCCGCCTTATCCGCCTTCCCTCTCCCCACTCCCCTCTCCCACTTCCCACTTCCCCCGTCCCGTGAACCCCCTACTGAATTCTCCTCTCCCCTCCCAATTTCATACATTCAGTCCCGGTACATTCAGTTTTCAAACAGCTCGCATGCCACCCATTGGAACTTATTTATACAAATTTCATAATTCCAGTGCTTACCAGTATATATAGAAACCTTTGCGAGCGTGCTCACAACAACTCACCATAGTTTCATCGCAATCGGATGAA
This sequence comes from Limnephilus lunatus, assembly GCA_917563855.2. Taxonomy (NCBI): domain Eukaryota; kingdom Metazoa; phylum Arthropoda; class Insecta; order Trichoptera; family Limnephilidae; genus Limnephilus; species Limnephilus lunatus. Next base: position 93,065,117 of record OU830595.1, on the reverse strand, counting down.
CGGTTTAGCAACGCATAATTTCATGACACCAGAGCCCACTATTGTATATAGAAACCATCGCGGGCATGCGCACATAAAACCCCTAAAGTTTCATCGCAATCGGATAAATGGTTTAGCAACGCATAGACATCTCATATAATCATGTAGGTTCACCAAAGCAAACATAAGTTGATTTTTATATACAAACATGTCATACATATATAGATCGGGCATGTATAAAATATAATTATTTGTAAATATAATGTACCTACCTACGTGATGGAGGTAATTTTTTTTTTTTTTTTTTATTTAAAAAGAAAGACAAACATTCCCGGGTTACGAATAACCCAACAATGTTTGAAAATCTCCTACTACCACCACAGAAAGCCAAAAATGTTGCTTGTGTTGTGATGGAGGACTTAGCCAGCAGAGGAATCGAACATGCGACGCCCGGGTGGCACCCAAGCGCTATGCCCACTCAACCACTGACCGGTCAAATATTCAAAGATCGACTCGATAAGGTGGACGAAGAAGAAGTAGAATTAATATTTTTGTTTGTTAAATATACGAAACTTTATTAAATTTGCACTTAAAATCTTACCCGACAAAGATTTTAAAACACAATAAGCTTCAATTCAAAAGAATTTGTCAAAACTTCGTTGAAAACTCGTTTCTCAATTTTCTGAAAACTTATGCCCACTTGTAGATAAATTTTAAGATGCCATTGTGTTCTGATTTCTCAGCGGTTAACAGCTATCCAGGCCTAGCATATTTCCATCAAAAGTAATAAATCTACTTACCTTTTTTATATTACATGACATCACGGTTTGTCAATCAGACGAACCGAACCGTCACTCTTTGCACAAAGTAGGTTTATCAGGTATTTTGGGGCTCAAGTCAAGAGGTTGTTCCCAAATGCAATTGTGATTGTTTCAATTTTTTATGTAAAGTCCCAATTGCTCCTATCTGGAGCCAGTGAGACTACGGCATTCCCAACTTGACTATGTTGTGAGGCTGGCGGTAGTGGCGAGGTGAAGGAGGTGGATAAAAGGAAGGTGGGGAAGTACCTGGCTATTCAGATCTAGTTACCAAACACGGCTAAAGCCATTTCAAGTAACGTTTCAGTTTTTAATGGTGGCTTACAACAGGGCGATAATAGTACAGATATATTGCTTGTATTTCACATATGTATACCTATGTATAAGTTACTATTGATAAATTAGAATATTTTAATTTCAAATACGAAAAAGTTTAAAACTTCACAAGCATTACAAAATGTTGATACTGAGGCATTACAGTTATCTTTACGTAGTATAAAATGAAGTCGCTCCCGCTATCTGGGCGCTTAGATCTTTTAAACTATGCAACGGATTCTCATGCGGTTTTCACCAATAGATAGAGTCATACACGAGGAAGGTTTTTAGATATATAATTTGACAAGGTTTTGCGTAGAGTGGTTGAAATATATAAATAAAGGGAGCGGGCTGGCAAGCGGGCGGTGTGGTATTGATTTAACAGATGGCCTTGGTTATTACGGTTGGGTAATGGCGTGGCATTGTGTTTCGTTAACCACAGCAACGTGTGGCCGGGTCTGCTAGTATAGGATAATTATTAACTGTGAATAATTTTTAACTACCTATAATACGTAATTACCACCATACATAAAATCCCCTAAAAAGGGCGTTAAGAAATAAATGTAGATAGCGATAGAGTAGGTAATTTTTAATTTTTAATTAATTAATTGTAAAATAACATAAATTAATGAAATAAAAAGGGTTTGCGGATGCCGGGAAGTCATTCTGTTTTTAAAAAGCTGGTTTTAATTCCTGAAGGAATAAAACTTCGAATAGAATAAAAGTTAAGACGAGTCACAAAACAATCAAATCAAAACAGGCAATGACAAGTTGAGTTTAGCATTTAAGAAAGAAGAATTGATTAAGAATGATAAATTCATTGATTTTTTAAAAGAACAGTTTATAAAATGTGGGTTTGTATTGTTCTAAAGCGATTAGGTATTTTATGTTGTTCTACTTTCAATTCCTATATAAATTTCCAAACAATATCGAGGTTCTTTGAGATTACAAGTTGGAGAATTTACGGTATCGTACGGTTTACAATGAATTTATATGTCACGAACGACGATAGGACGATACCGTTCTTATATTATAATAGGTAACTTACATCCGTTCCTGTTGGGATACCACACAACTTTGTATAACTTATTAAACTAGCGACATCTATCGAATGATGTTTAAACTACATGACTCTTCACATTTTTTTCTTCTACTTGTGCTTGTTGACAATGTGTTTAGAATATCATCCCACCAGAGTTATATCACTTTAATCTTTAAAATTATGTGCAGTTTCTACGATAATTGATTTTCACTTTTGTGCATTACATTATTAGTAGGACTTAAATTTAATACTAACATAATTATTTGCTAAGCACAACATTAATTTGTTACCACAAATCTAAAAGCACGTATTGGTTAAACCTGGGCTTTGTATTGTTTTGGGAACTCCGTACTTGGTTATGAATATGCTTTGCCAATTTGGAAGTTGCATTTCCGACGCTAATATTACAAAATCATGAATAAATATATCATTAGAGGTTTATAAAACAAGCACATTTAATAAGCAACTCCGAGAATTTTAGAATCGGTTTTCCACAAAACCATTTTCTCTGTGATGCTATTACACCGCTAATATTCTAATTGGTTCTCTAAAAACAAATTATTTTTATTTACTGCCCCTTTGTTTTCATGTTTGTCTGTTATCATTCAATTGCTTTGTTTTTGTGTTTTTATTGGAAGCATGACATATTTAGTGTATTCAGAATTATTATAAATTCTATTATGGATTTTTGCAACCTTACGAATGGCTCTTAGTAGGTAAGTGAATGTCTTTAATTGCGAAATAATATAATGTAATACAATGTAACTCTTGATAATAAGAAATATATGTTTTACGATAAATAAGATTTTAATGTTAAAATATTTTGACATGATACATTAATTTGTTTATTCTTTACCGTGGGAGACTTGCATAAAAAGAACTGTTTTATAATATGATATCTGTTTATAGTATTTATTATTTCAGACTTTGAAATAAGGCATATTTTAGGGGTCGACTATAGATATCTAATAATATAATCGTCCCTAGTGATGTGACAATAGTGACGTTACACGTAAGTGACTGTCATTTCAGCACAACTCGTCATCATCCCCATTGATACGATTGGTGTAACCCTAAGTGACCAGCTCAGATACGGAGGCTCCATCTCCATCGAAGCCAGAGTAAAGTTAGCCTCCCAAAAACTGGGCGTACTGTACAGGGCCCGCAGATACTTTAACAGTACACAACTGCTAACCCTGTATAAATCACAAGTGTGCCCCACGGTTGAATTTGGCAGCCACCTCTTATCTGGAGCTCCTAAATACCTGAAACATACCCCCGACTCTGTGCAAAAACGGGCGGTCCGTTTGATAGATTCTCCCATCTTAACATACGGATTGCAATATTTAGAGCACAGGCGTCGGGTGGGAATGCTATCCTTATTCTACCGGTATTACAATGGAAGATGCTCCGATGAACTAGCGTCATTGATCCCTTCCGCACCGGTGCATAGTCGGGAAACATGCCAAACGCGTGCCCAACATGGTTGGGCATGTACACGGTTGACATTTGTCGCATGAGAACGGGTCGTTTCTTCGACTGGTTCTTGTGTTCAACAGCTCGGCTGCGGAACGATTTACCGGCCTCTGTGTTTCCTCCTTCCTAGAACATGGGTCTCTTCAAGACCAATGTTCATTCCTTCCTCTCCTCAAAAAGACCCTCTACACAGCATCTCAGATGAAATAGGACCTGAGGGAATTTTTTTCCTCAGGGCCTCCTGTATGGAGTTAATGTAAAAAAACAATAACAAAAAAACATAGTAATTATGATAATTTTTCCTGTTCGGGAGGACCGGTGGTACAAAACTTCTTTTAATCTTCTATGTGTTGTTCTTATTCTGAAGTTTCAGTTTGTGTTTATAATGGAAAAATTGCTGATAAACAGAAACATTTTAACCATCTGATTATATTGTTTGCCACAAGCCTGTATATAAAATTATAATAAATTTCTCACATATGTATCCTAGAAAGTAATAGAAAACTCATCTTGCGAATCTGATTTATTAAACCATACATCCGTCATTATGACAATATTGTAATACCAGATAGCGCTATCTGATGCTTATCTGACAGCTGTACCTCCCGCCAATAATTCTTCCCGATTGAACCATGTTAGCGGGCAGATATCGATTTTGGGCTAGTAATTTTTCATCACGGTTCCTAGTTCCTAGATACTCCAATAAATATAGGTATATATTATATTTATATTTTTAAAAAGTTTGGTTGTTTTAGCATTGAAATGTAAAAATTGAAACTCTGTTGCTTGTTTTAAGTAAGCACTGCCGGTAGGTTATTTTTAAAGAGATTATCTATAAGTAAAGGTATTGTTGGTATTACTTAACGGGTACCTTCCTCAATATTTCCTAGATTTGTATTCTATATTTTTTGTATTGATCGTGTTTATAAATAAATACTTTGTTTATAGTCCCAAAATTTTTTATTTTATTACGATGGACCGGTCTCGCTTAACAAGCATCATAAGGGTAAAAAATCAAACTTTCCTTATTCTTTGCTTTGATGGTTACATAATTTATGGATTTTTCGATCACCATGCTAGTCACATGCCCACATGTTGATCGAAAACACAATGAAGTAATAACAAAAACATTGTGTGAGCTTAAAAATACATGCAGAAAGAGACAAAACATTACATGGAATTGCATGAAATTAAAATCTGACATAGTTATACAGAGAAAGAGACTTATCTTACCGGTTCCATGACAGTTGATTCGCCTATAATTGCCCCCCCGGCGTACTTATATACAATGTGCAGTTGGTTTAAGGAAAATACGGTGAACCTAATTACACAAAATATAACCAAGTGAATAAAAAAAGTATTAACTAAAATTTCATTCAAATGCATCAAGTAAAAATCATTATTTAAGCATCTAAGATGCTCTTTGATTCTAATGTTGACGTTACATATTGTTTTACTAATATAGAATGCTAAACATACACTACAATCTAATTTATAAATTCACGTGTGACTAAGTTTGTCATCTTTACCCTTTGAACCTTTAAAAATTTATTATCATTAAATAAATTATTACCATTTGCCTAAATGATGAAAATGGTGAATAATTTTTCAACGAAAAAATAACTTTCCCTTTGATGTGAACATTTTCACAGTGGGTAGAACAAAAACATCGGGAAAATAAAAAATCCAATTTTTGGTTTGTTTTTATCTTCGCGTATGCATTATGCATTGCGAATCTGAATGTGTTCACACATAATTCCAAATGAAACTCTCTCATACATTATGGGGCCTCTCGTAGATGGCCTCGAGCCACATGTACAAGTAGGTACCCACCCATGAATAAAACATTACAGCCTTCGATAGGTCTTCCACAAAAACATTTTTGAAATCTAACCCCAGATTCGATGATCCGATACAGATAATAATAATCATTCGTAGCAAATATTGTTAGTTGAACTATTTATTACCTAACTATTGTTTATCTAATAATATTTGACTCTTCAATAGTATCTACTGTACACAAAAAATTATATTTTCATCAAGAAAATAAAGTAATCCCGAAATTTTTTATCTCTCCATGTACGTACTCATATTACGTGTTTTTATATTACTTTGCCAATTCGAATTATTATCATGTCAATACATATCATTTTATAGGAAAAGTATTGATTAAATCAATGGATATTCATTTGTTCTCTGTTTTAATACAACATGGAAAAGCGAGTGTGGAAAGAAATAATGTTCCACGATCATCTTAACAATACAGCAGAAGAATTGTACGCATTTATTAAATATTCCTTATTATTTATTTATTTATTTAAACGCCATAGAATGGCTTTTATATTCAAGTGATAGGTAGATGATATTATAAGTATACAGTGGTACAAAGGAGATTATCAGTATTACAATAATAACAAAATATGACTGTACGTTTAACAAAGTATGTGTGATAATAATAATCAATGTTATAATAATAGAGAACATATTATTTGGGATTATTTAGAATAAAAAAGATGTAAACAAAGAGGACTAGTCAGAAAAGTTGTCAACCGTAATAAATTTAGACACTGTAGTAGATTAAATTTGTATTGAGTTTATTGTTACCTTCAAAGTTATCATTGTTTGGAATTACTAAACAGGTATTGCTAATTAGATAACTGTTTCAGGTATGTCAGTTAAAGATTTAATAATAGTTTTGGTTTAAAAAAATCATTTTTAATAAAATTAAATAAATTTAAAAGCTATCTCTCTTATAGTTAAGATATCTCAAGTAAATAGTTGAGAATTTATAGTAAAATATTTATTTATTGAGAATTTCCCGCCCGGCTGAATACAAAATAAAATAGGTTATATTATTTACGGTAAACTATATTCAGAATTTATTTTAGATATATTTTAGAATTTAAGAGAATTTATTTACCTAGATCTCGGCGTAATATTTATTAGTGCTACAAACGCTTGTATACTGCCGAAATATGTAGCTGACTTATCTACAAAATCAAATAAACTTAAGGACTTGGAATCTTGGAATCACCACGCTCATCAGGATTATGGGAATATATACCACCCTTTTTAGAACGCATTAACCGAGGAAACTAATAATAATGAATAAAACAAAATTTCAATGCTTTAAAATTATGTTTAAATAATTATGCGAAAGAATTATTTTACATTATGTCTATTCCTTCAATACAAAACATTGGTGGATTTATACCATCTCAAATTCATTAAAACATCGTACTTATTATCTGTGCCATATTTTTTTAGTTTTTTTTAATTATCCGTCTATCCTGAAACGTGATTGAGAAAAAGTGGTAGATTTTAGATAACTTAATTTAATTTTTTCAATGCCGGCAACCCGGACTTTTATTGTTTTAAATTATCGTTTACAAACAAGAAAGTAACCCGCCTCACTAGACTATGTCTATTCTGAGACGGGTACATGTACATATATTTACAGATGCATACAATTACACACATATTACAATACAACTTGTTAATATACTTAAGCAATAAGTAACAATAAAAAAATACCCTTCCCAAGTATTTTCATTAAATTGTGAAGATTGATTTTTTCGATGGATTGATTAACATGTTCTTGTTAACACACTTTAACTATGCTATGCACTCGATAAAATATCAACCCAGCACACATTGCTCACATAACTATGCATGAATATTATTTGTATTGAAAGACACAACATACGATGTTTTGGCGTTAAAAGTTATATTGGTAAAAATTTGACGGGAATCAGATGTAGACAGCTGTGGCTCTAAAGGGTGGGATAAAAAATTATAACCTCAGAATCGATTTGAAAAACTTTTTCATTTTTAAGAGTTTTTTTGGTTTCGATGATTTCTACGTGACAACGACAACATTTCTTATTATTCGTTGTTCAAATTTGTGATATTTTCCTTGAAATCCTTAAGACTCGGTTTGAAGCCTTTAAAAAAAATAAGATTGCTGAAGATGATTTGAAAGGGAGATATTATTTAAAATAGAATATAAATCTGTCAAAATAGGATTCAAATAGCATTTATAGAAACACTGTGATTTTTTTTCATTCCTATAGCATGTTAAATAACATAAACAAAACATGTGTATTTTTAATTTTCTGTGCATCCTTTGCTTTTTTTTCTATCGAGGGAATTGCATGTTGGTAAGTTTTTCATTTCGGCTTCTGAATAGAGATTTTTTAATGAGTTTAAAAACTAGTGTTCATTTAAAAAAAGTGTTTATAGGAAGTAAGTTAGGTGTATGTCGGTATATAATTCTGAATGTAGCGTCTTGGGGTTGTGCTCGTCACTCTTCTAATACCAAAATCCCAAAACAATTGAACCAAAAACCTATAATTCTGATATCCAAAGATTCTGTTGAAAATTAAAGTCAAAATAAAAGCGAATTGATGAAATTATTTTCGGGCGTAAGTACGTACATTTCTTAGACCTTCTTAGATTCTCAGATGATTTTGTACCATAATTTGTTTGAGGAAATTCAATTATCTTTGAGTTATAAGTTATAAGAAGACAAAGAAAGATGTTTTCGAATACTTTTAAATTTAAAAAAACTCTAAAATCTCTCTCTAAAAGGGGATGAGGTAAATTTTTCATATTTATAATTTATGCATCCAAAAACTGTGATCTCCCATAACTTGGTAATCAGCTTTTCCACCCTTCTAGGGAGAAGGCTTTGTATTTTGGATTTCAAAGATACGAAGTAATTTTATTATCTTTTGTCAGCAGATTCAAAAATATAAAAATCCTCCACGACAATATTATATTATAATACAATTTTGAATTTCAATGTAGATGGTATAAGTGCCTTTACATCTCAGATGCCTTCACATTTGTGGTGCTTTTATATCTTAGGCGGTTTTCTGTCTTAGGCCCTTTACGTCATTGACAAGGTACTCAGTGCATTTTTTTGAGCTATGATTGTAGCAGAGAATAATGAGAAGGTTAAATATGACAGAAGTGTATCAAGAGTATTAAAAATAAACATGATTTAAAACCGTGCCAATCCTATAATGTAATGAAAGTCATAATATGTTAATAGAATATAAAGATTTATTGTAAAAAAAGTTTTTTCATTAATATTATTTAGTGGATTTACTGTAATAAATTGGCCTTCCGGGAAAATTTTTTACTACAAAATAATGTTTTTTTATGCATTATTTACCCATTCCAATTATAAAATCGACTTCAAAAATACCCGTAAGAATAAATTGGTATGAATATCAAAGGAATTTATATACAGTGTCGATTTTTGTATTTACGCGCTGGTATACACAATATATGGACAAGTAGATTTTTCCTTAACGTATTTGATTAAAAATATATTTTATACTTTATTATTCGGCGGTACATCGTTTCTGCACATCCCTTCGGGGTCACTTAGTATACTGGGGAGGCAATTATCGGCGGATCACCTGTCATGCAACCGTAATAAATAACTCAGGGCGTGCTAGAAACTCGAAGAGGATTTCTAGAGTTGAATTTAAACGTCCCAACGTTAAATGATTCTAATGCCGATAATTAATCTAAGATGGGCACCAGACCGTTTAAACATTTAAACATAACGACGAAGTAAATTAAATGAATTAAGTCAAAGGTAAACTATAATTAAGAATCTAATAATGATGGACAAAATGTGGGATATTGTGATACAAGAAAACGGGGCAGCATGATACGTGTGACGAATCAACCGTTACAACATCATAAGTATTTATTGATACTCATATTCATTTGAAATTGCCAGTTTACAAAAACGATACATTAAATTTTAAAGTTTTTACAAAAACGATACATTAAATAAGTTTTTACAAAAACGATACATTAAATTTTAAAGTTTTTACAAAAACGATACATTAAATTTTAAAGTTTTTAGTTTTCGACGAAACCGATCGGGTGACGATCTGCTCGAATATGTGACGCTTACTTGGGGCGTTTTGGAGAAACTCAAAACCTCGCGCGTCGCACAGGAATTAACTCTCCCGCAGCCAACTGGGGCCGAAGGTAGACCCCAAAATCACCATCCTTTTTATATCTACTTAAATACATGAAATAAATTTTTAGTATTTTAGGTATTCCTGCGCAAAGGATTAATAAGTGTCGTTTAAAAAAAAAAGGGAAAAAATCGTTGATCGCATGAAAAAATATCTTGTCAAATATAGGTAATATTTCCTGCCCAATAAATGGTCAAATAAAAAAAGAAAATGGGATTTCTATGATTGAATTGAAAAAAAATTATCATGTAGTCGTCGACCGACCCACTTGGTCACGGACGTTTGGCATCTTGGGTTGTAGAGAGTTAAGGTGTATAAGAAAGAGAACAAAAATCATAACTCTGGTTACATGCAAAAAAAAATTTTTAAAAATCTAGTCATAAATCTCAGTCATTAAATTCGTAGTTAGTTCGCGTGTATTAAGAAAGTTTATTCTAAGTGTACAATTAAAACACTCGACTAGTCCCTTAATCCACCTCACAATGCTGCCGAACCATGATATAGTTCCCCTACCTATACACCGACAGCGGCGCTCTAAAAAAGAAATAAAAATGTAAAATATTGAAAATAAATTAATTAAAAAATATAGCCGGATTTGTGCATGTGAGATTTTAAACCATTCCAACTATCAAATTACCTACGTCAAATGTTCATGTTTTAAAAATTGCGTTCTCTATTTAATCATTTAAATTTATATGAGTTTATTGAAAAAGAATGGTTTATAAAAAACCTGTTGCTTTTCCAGGTAATAATATCGTAAAATGATGGAAGTATTTACCGTGTATGGTAAATCTCAAAAGCTAGTTATTATTGTCGATTCAGTGGCATGCTTTACTTAATGAACATATTATATTATATCATTATATTGCGTAATGTACAAGGCCCTACAGTATGACGTGGAATGTAATGGATAGACCTAGTTGTCTGAATTTGGGAGTTAACTCAAATTACCACTAAGTGCACTACACCGAGCGTTCCTTTGTCAATGATTCTGGAATTCAGTGTTATGTTATTGCATATTTAGTTTTAAGTGCGTCGTAGCAAAAACTGTCCAACGCAAAACGGAATGGAACTGTGATGTACATTAGATATATGTATATTTACGTACACACCGCCGGCAAAGCTGACAAGGGACGAAAAGCCAATATCCAAAAAGCATAGAATTCTACGTTTTCACCATAAATAAGGAAAGTTCCGAAAAGATTCGTGGTTTACATTGAAAGGCATAAATAGATTTATTTATACGTACAAGAAATACATTTTAGTATTTTAGAGGGAAAGCCACAACAAAAACAAGTTGTTTTATTAAAATATCTGGGCACAGCTCGGATACTATTTACTTATGTTGTTTGTGCGTAAACAACTTTTCTTCTCGTACCTTTTTTTGACTAAATAATTGTCTTTAAAAAGTACGGTAATAAATGAAAATCGACGAGGACTTACGGCTACTCGTATGTGCTCCACAAAAACACAATAATATAAATGAAGGGTTTCATTAGTACCTACCTAAATATCTTGTATTAACGTTTCTTTGTAATGTTTTTCACAGGGATGCGTGATCTTAATACAGTCGCCAAATTAAACACAGTTTGGAGAATATAAGAAATATCTGTAACTGACAATAGCGGAAACAATGTTCGAGAAAACATAAAAAAGTCAGAGTTTGCCTTTATTTTGCCTTTGGGACGTACAATCTTTGGCGTATATAAATAAAATGTTTGGCAATAAAAGATTTTTTAGAATATTGACATGAATTTATATATGTTCTACCAAGAACATTTACAAGAAGAAAGACGATGAGTACCAACCGAGCAAATCAAAAGTAGGTATATCGTTCTGGGAATCGTTTATAAATTTGTAAATCTATTACGAATAACCGTTTTTGACATATCTAATATATAAAAATCAAAATATGCTTGCTTATATGTATTTATGTATATTGTATGTATGTAAGTTGTATATATGTATTGCTGTATTAAGCATAGGTAATATATATTTTTAAACTTTCAAAATATCTTCTTTCCATTCTTGCGAAGGTTTCTGGATTATTACAACCACATGACAGTACGTCATCGGAAAAGTTTTTTAATCATTACAAAAACTCTTACAAAACTGTCAAAATTGTCACAATTTGGGAATAACATTTTTCAAACCATCGATTGTTTAATCAAAATAAAATTTTCGAATAAATTAATTAATTTACTTGAAGTACTAAGTAAGTTAGAATTATAGGTATTTTAAATAGGTACCTCTGTTAGGAACCAAATTTAATTGATTGTTCTAATAATATAAAAAAACTGAATGTTTGTAATATATGAAAAATTAAAATTTGAATAGAAAAATTGTAATAGGTGGCACGCGAGCTGTTTGAAGACTGAATGTACTGTGACTGAATACATGGAACTCGTGAGGTGGGTTGACGGGAGGCGGGAGCGGGAGAGGGGAGGCGGAGAAGATGTAGAGGACATGCAGAGATTTTTTTTTTTTAATATGACAATGCAACGCATGCCGGGAACCAGATATTCGTTTATAAATTTGTTTGTAAATCTATTACAAATAAACGTTTTTGGTATTTATATAAAAAAAATCATTCTAATTCCTACAATTATAATAGGAGTTTGAAAAACTGAACCGATGTGAATGTGGGAGGATTGGTTAGAAAGCAGATTTTCCATTATACTCTTCTTAAATCGAGCAGATGTATTTTAAGAGAAGAATTTCGTGCGATTACTGACCCTTGCACGACTAACGCTCTGTGCGGGCTCGCGGGAATAGTCCCTTATCCCCAGTGCCTTCATTAGTGGGTAATACAACACGTCGTAAAAAAAATCGCACACAATTTCTTGTCTAGAGCCACTACCCGAGATCACGGTTAAAAGTTCGACCCTCTTGGCGCAACTTTATATGGCATAAATAGAATTTTACCGGGTAAATGAACATTTCCGGGCATTTTAATATTCACCCCGAATTAGTTAAATGGTCCTTTCAATTAATTGCATCAATTATTTCGGTAGATGGGGTACCGGAGGTTCAGTTTTTGTAGATGGTAATTTTATTCCATATGTTATGAAGGAAGTAAGGGTTATTATCAGTGTAAGAACATTGGGATGGATACGGATTCGGGTGAAATAAGGTTTTAGAAATTTCGTAAAACATGATGATGATAACATTATATTTGTTTTTGCTACAAAGTTAATAAAATTGAATGTGTGGCTAAATGATCAAATGTAACACTTTTGACTAATTTAATGAAGCGCAATTTAAGAAATATTATCATTTAGAACGGGTTGTCATTTTTTCAAATTTCAAAGATAATATTTGCGTATGAAAGTCTTATTCAAGATCCGTTATTATCCGAGTACTGTGAAACAACCAGACCTATGGACCTTGAATGTAACTTGAATTTTAATTTTGAAATTTGTTCAACTGACAACCCGTCCTAGTAATGTAAGACATATTTTTTTAAAAGTAAAACTTCTTTACGCACGCTCGACACTTGGGGGTAAAATTATGAATGCGTTACGAAAAAGAACACATATTTAATGCGAACGCTAATCGATGCGAACACTAATCAAAGCGAACGCTAATTAAAGCGAACGCTAATTAAAGCGAACGCTAATTAATGCGTGTTCGGGTGAGGCGAATGGTCAGGCCTTTACACACGCTTGACTTGGGGAGTGATGAAAAGGATAAGGATGGTCACCTCAAGGTTGTAGGTCACCCCAAGGTCTTTTTCCTTTATTTGTGTGTTTATTTGGGAGGCCGGTATGGGTGCCGCCACCACAGGAGTGTAATATACCCAATCAACTGTATAGGTATCAGGAGCACAGAGGTTGGGCGAGTAATATTTATGTAAATTTGAACGGAATTTATTCAAATTCACGCGTTATCTGTATTTTTACTCTTTCCACTTCTGGGCTCCGGGTAGCTAGGAACAAATTCTTCAGCAAAGCAGTAGGAAAAATATAAAACAAGTTTTTACTTTTTATATATTATATTGTTAATGGACTAAATAAATAAATAAATTATATGCAGCGGGTACCCTGCATGCGTAGCAAGTCCACTGTAACCTCGGGGTCATTTAAACTGTTATGGTTCCATCCCAAGTCCCGGGTTATTTATTTATTTTTATTTAATATTTGTTTGTATTTACAATAATTGTCGCGTCCGATGACACGACAATATGATGTTGTGGACTGTAAATCGATTTCGAAAAGAATATGACCAATGAATTGTGTTTTAAAATACAGATCACGGGAAATGGGGTATGACGGAATAGTCTCTTACCTTTTGACGGTTTATTCGGCTGTTTCAGGATCGATCCTGGATATTGGAGTTTCCCAAGAAACGGCACAACACCAGTTACACTTATAATCCATAAAAAAACGGACTTTTGCGATAATTGCGATAGTTCAACGACAGAGAGCTGTGTCCCATAACACTGCGAGATTTCAACTGTTCTGTAGGTAACTTAGATTAGGGCGACAATATTATTTTCCACTTGTTCACAGGTAGGTAGTCGACAAACATCTTCTTCTTCCCCTGGTAGAGACTTTGAGGACAGGAGGACGAGGAAGGAATATATGATTTATGAAGGACTTGGGGAATATGGATTAAGGTTTTTTTTTTTAAAACTGTTTCAGAACCAAACATTCCGCCGACCTTGAGAAAATGTGATATTTTCTCAACAACTATAAACGAAAGAAAGCAACGAAAAAAAACGAAAGCAAAGTAACTAATTAACCTAGGAATTGAACAAGACAAAATTAAAAATGAAATTAATTAATTAACTAATTAATCAATCGATGGGTAGTTTATACAATTTGACCACGGGCCGCTTAAAAATGCCCTGAGGGGTTCTTACAGTAGCGACACGAACCACACCATCGGCACCGGGGAACAATTCAACCACCCTCCCGACAGGCCATCGCATTGGGGTAGCTTGTGAATCATCTAACATGACTAGATCGTCAACTTGCAAATTAGGAGTTGACGTTGCCCACTTGTTTCGTTGTTGAAGAGTATGTAGATATTCTTTCCGCCAACGATTCCAAAAATGTTGGGACATTTGTTTCAATAGTTGCCAACGCGATAAGCGATTCATTGGTACATCCACAAAATTTTCTTCAAGAACAGAAACAAGAGGAGCCCCAATTAAAAAATGTGCAGGAGTTAACGGATCCATTTCGGATGGATCCGACGACAGCGCTCCAATTGGTCGCGAATTTAAAATGGCTTCGATACGAGTCAGGACAGTAGTTAATTCTTCAAACGAAAGGATTTGATCTCCCACAACCCTCTTCAAATGGTGTTTAGTTGACTTAATACCAGCTTCCGACACACCATTGAAATGGGGTGCGGAGGGCGGAGAAAAATGCCAAGTAATTGAACGAGCGACAGTTGCGTCAACAAGTTTGTCAGTGTTTTCAGATGCATGTATGAATTTAGCAAGGCCAGTATGATATCTATTAGTTCCAATAAAATTAGTTCCGCAATCGCTATAGATATTCTGGCATATACCGCGTCTAGAGATGAATCTATCTAATGCTGCCACAAATGCTTCAGTAGATAGATCTGATACTAATTCAAGATGAACGGCTTTGGTCGATAAACAAACGTAAAGACATAAATAGGCCTTATAAGTTTTTGCGCCGCGACGTCTACTCTCGCGTACCAAAAAAGGACCTCCAAAGTCTGTTCCGACATTCAAAAATGGACGACCTTCTCGAAAACGGGAAGCGGGTAAGTTACCCATCAAAGGGAAACTACCACGCGGGTTATTTTTAAAACAAGAAATGCATTTACGAAGTCTATCTTTATATACTTCTTGACAATAAGTCAACAAATTTGCTAATAAAACTGCTCCCAACAATTCCAGTCGCGGGATCGATGTTATCTTTATGGGGGCAACACGGGATTTTGCTAATAAAATATGGCTGGATATTTCTGTGTTATTAATCACTACCAGATAAACAATTCCACAATATCCTCTTTCAGAGGCGTCCGCAAACCCAACAAGGATGCATCGACTGGTTGGAGAAGTTGCGACATGTCGATCAACTTTTAAATTGGCGAGTGATGGAAGCTCTTTTATAAATTTTTTCCATTTCAAATTCATGTCCGAAGGGATTTCTTCGTCCCAGCCAATTTGAAGTTTCCATAAATTTTGCATAAAGCATTTAGCAACGAAAACGACAGGATTAATAAAACCTAATGGATCATATAGACGTGCAATTGTCGATAAAATTATGCGTTTGGTACAGTGGTCACTAAAAACATTATGAATTTTATATGTAAATTGATCAAGCGACGGTATCCATTGAATACCTAAAATATTAAGGTTTTTCTTTTCAGTATCCGACTCAAAACTTAAGGGTACTTCCCGATAGCTAACAGGAATATCTTCCAGTATTTCAGGATGGTTACTCGACCATTTTGTCAATTCAAAACAACCTTTTTGAAGTAATGCAATTAATTCCACTATACAATGTCGAGCGCTTTCCAAAGTTTGCGCACCACTGATAATATCATCTACATAAGTGTTTTCAATTAACGTCCTAGCAGCCTCTGGAAAATTCAATTTTTCATCATTTGCTAATTTATGAAGTGTGCGAATAGATAGGTATGGCGCACTAGACGTGCCATACGTTACTGTTTGTAATTCAAATTCCTTTACAGGAAGATCCGGAGATTCTCTCCATAGAATATGTTGATATCGGCGAGATTTCTCATCCACAAGTATTTGCCTATACATTTGACGGATGTCAGCTGTAAACACGATTTTGTGTATTCTAAAATTACACATTAATTCGACAATGTCCCTTTGTAATTTGGGACCAACCAAAAGTATATCGTTCAATGACGTACCCGAGGACGATTTGGTACTGGCATCAAAAACGACCCTTAAACGAGTTGTAGAACTGGTTTCTTTGATTATTCCATGATGTGGTATGAAATAGTTACCAATAGTTGGCGATTGAAGTGGCACTTCCATCATGTGCCCTAATGTTGAGTATTCTCTCATAAACGAAATATATTGAGATTTGAGATCAGAATCTCTATTCAATCTCCTTTCTAAATGCGCGAGGCGTGACAATGCTATGTCATATGACTTTCCCAATTTTTCCGGGCTTTCCTTAAATGGCAACGAAACGACGTATCTTCCGTCTTGGTTACGGTAGGTACTTTCAGTGTACAATTTTTCACAACGAATTTCATCAGGCGATTGAATTTTCTTCAAAGGTGGAACATTTTCAATTTCCCAAAAACATTTAAGCTTTTCATCAATATTTTCCTCCATTGACGTGAAGAATGAATTTATACAATTATTTGATGGTCCAACATTTCCCATCAAAATCCAACCCAATTTAGTTTCTATGGCTATGGGTTCATTTTCTTTGCCCATCAATTTTCCTGAGCATAGCAATGAGGCAAAAATATCACTTCCAAGCAGTATATCAATAGCTGATGGTAGGTAAAATGTTGGATCTCCCAATTTGAGACCTACGATGTGTTCCCAATGATGATCGACGATACGATTTGATGGCATATTTGAGCAAATATTATTTAAAATAAGGAAATCTGTCAAAATACCAGATTCCTTCGAATCGACAGGACGAAATTGTGTTTTTATTAATCCGTTAGAATTAATTGTAGGAGTATTTCCAATACCTATCACGGTAAGAGGTTGTTTCTTAAAACGAGTGAATCCTAATTTTTTCACGCAATTTTCCGATATAAAATTTGCCTGGCTGGCGCTATCGAGCATGACACGAACCTTCTGGAAAACTCCATTTTTGTCTAAAACTTCCACATAGGCTGTGGACAGCAGTACCGTGTTGGTTTTATTGTAAAATGTTGTCAACGCCAAAGGCTCCGACGAGTTTTCTTGTTGGTCTGAATTTTCCACGATTTTTTTTGGAAAATGTAATAGGGTATGATGTCTTGATTGACATTCCCTACAAGTGAAACGAGATTGAAAATTCTTATCTTGGTGTTTTCCTTGCGTGAGGCAGTTGAGACATAAATTATTTTCCTTTGCAAACAAGTACCTATCTTTTGGAGTAAGGCGTAAGAATTGTTCACACTTGTGCAGAGAGTGTGACGATTTACAAAGAATACACTTGACTTCAATCTTTAATACAAATGCATTAACATTATTGCCAGATCGATGTTTAGCATTATACGATTTCGATTGACCTTTATGAGTCTGTATCAGGTTTTCAGGAAAAACCCCGAGTGCCATTTCTTTTGCCAAGCACTGTCTATCTAAGTACTTTAATAGGTGATCAAACGTTGGAATATTCTCTGAACTATGTTGAATTTCAAAATCAATACGCAATTCTTTTGTTAATTTACGTAATACAATATGTAATAAAAGAAAACTCCATTGGCGAACTGGAAAATTCAAAGCTTCTAAAGCAGCAATATTTTCTTTTAAAATAGAAATAAATTGTCTGATATTATCCTGAGATTTTACAGGTTGAATCGACAGAATTAATTCTACATGCCTATCAGCGATGAAACGTACGTTTTCATACCGTTCCTTTAAAAGGTTGTATGCAATAAAATAATTTTCTTCAGAAATCGGCAAATGTTTAATGTGTGTTAATGCCTCTCCTGACAGGCTACTTATTAAATAATGCATTTTTTGAACAGGATTTAAGGCATTATTAGAATCGATCAACGAATTAAAGGTATTAATATAATTTGTCCAATCTGTTGATATTCCCGAGAAAATAATCAATTTTAATTTTGGTAACGACACATTATTATTTGCCAGTGAATGATCCGATTCAATTTTCGAAACTTGTGGAAATAATTGATTATAATACGACTGAATCTCGTAATACATGTTTTGAATTTCAGTATATTTTCCTTGTAAAACTTCAATTTCCGATTCATCCTTTTTATTTGATTATATTGAAATATGTGATGCAACAAAAGTTTCTCTAATATTTGATATATCCGAAAAACGCGCTTTAAATATATTTTTGTCAACAACATTCAACGAAGTTATAGCTTTCAAGGCAGCGGAGCGAATGCTTTCCATGTCTAACAGAGCTAATTTGTACTTCACAATAGTAGCCGCCATTATGATTAGGTATTTTAACCAAACTCTAATAATAACACCGCAAACAAACGTCAAACGTCAAACTTGTAAACAAACAGAATGTCCGCTGTGATAACAGCTGACCGATGCGATCCGCGATCTTCTTTACCGACACTCAGTGCAGGTAGCAACCCAACAACACGAGAATGCTTGTGTTTAAAAACTACCGACGCGGCAATAAATACTTTGTGTAGGTACAAAGTATTATCTACGAATATTAAGCTACCCACGATTTAAAATTAATACCAAATTAAATTTAAATATGCTAATCAATATTCACGATTGAATGTGTAATTCTGAAACAGCTTTATAAAACCGGAAAAGGTCAACGAATGGGATGATCTATATTTCAAACACAATGTCTAGTTTCGAAATTACGACTATCAAAAAACGACAAAAAACGAGAATTTATCCGGCTCGAAGGACCAAAAATGTCGCGTCCGATGACACGACAATATGATGTTGTGGACTGTAAATCGATTTCGAAAAGAATATGACCAATGAATTGTGTTTTAAAATACAGATCACGGGAAATGGGGTATGACGGAATAGTCTCTTACCTTTTGACGGTTTATTCGGCTGTTTCAGGATCGATCCTGGATATTGGAGTTTCCCAAGAAACGGCACAACACCAGTTACACTTATAATCCATAAAAAAACGGACTTTTGCGATAATTGCGATAGTTCAACGACAGAGAGCTGTGTCCCATAACACTGCGAGATTTCAACTGTTCTGTAGGTAACTTAGATTAGGGCGACAATATTATTTTCCACTTGTTCACAGGTAGGTAGTCGACAAACATCTTCTTCTTCCCCTGGTAGAGACTTTGAGGACAGGAGGACGAGGAAGGAATATATGATTTATGAAGGACTTGGGGAATATGGATTAAGGTTTTTTTTTTTTAAAACTGTTTCAGAACCAAACAATAATTATATATTTTTTTACATATTAAACAGATTTGTAATATTAATGTAATAAAAGCCTTTCCTCACCATAAAGAGACAAGGCTCTTGTGTTTGGTGAGTGAATTCATACTCAATTATGTTATCATTTGAGTAGGTGAATAATAATATTGCAACTATTAACAATAGATATAGTAAGATAAACTTGAGATGTGTCGATTAACATATTTAAATGAAGTGAAATAGTAATGTAACTCTTACAGTTGTTTCAGGTAATTTTTTAATTTAGTTTGGAATTTACTTTTATTTTCAATAATTTTTACTTCTAATGGGAGTTTGTTGAAATAATTTATACCATGATACAGATAGGAATTTTGGATGTGCTTGGTATTAAATTTTGGGATTTTAATATTGTTTTGATATCTTGCTGAGATATTGAAATGTAATTTTTTTAGCTGTATTTCTTTGAAAGTTTGTAGAATTGAATATTTTTTATATAAATTGTCTATTGTAGTTACTTTGAATATTGAAAAGATTTTTTCGGTAGAAAATGTAGATGGTTTTTTCAATATAATCTTAATTATTAATCTTTGAACTATTTTGAGAGGATTTAAAATAACATCATATGTTCCTCCCCATCCTATAATACCGTATTGTAATATAGATTGAACAATTGCATAGTACACTCTTTTTAGGTTTTCCAGTCTAAGAATATTTCTGAGTCTTATAAATATATATATACATTTCCTAATTCTTTTGACAAGTTCACAAATATGTGTTTTCCATTTAAAATGTTGATCTATATATACACCAAGATATTTAATTTTGGAAGTTGAATTCAGTGTAGAACATTCTGGAGTGCAATTAGTTCCACTACATTTACTCTGATGTATTAAAAATTTTTTTTCTGGTTTAGATTTAAATTTATTGATAGAGAATGGGATAAAGTTTGTTTTTTCGGTATTTAAAGAGAGGAGATTTTTATCGAACCAGTTTTTCAGTGTATTGATGTCAATATTCGCTAGGTTGTAATATCCCCTGAGATGAATTACTTTCGTCATGGCCTCTCACGTGGATCTAATGTAAAAACAAAACCTTGATTTTTACGTTTTTATTTAGGTGTAATCAGTCTGACATCCCTTTTGCCCAGTATTGAGGGGGCTGACACCGATAATGACAGCAACAGATTTTTAATATAGCTATTATTAAATTTTCTATGCTGTATTTTTCTTCTTCATTCCAAATAATTTTCAGGAATATCTAACGCCATTTTTTCCCATGATGGTGTGTTTACTTTTTGAAGTAAAACTCCTTTACGCACGCTTGACTTGGGGAGTAAGCTGGTGAATGCGGGACGAGAGCATTACGAAATGTTTGATCGGGTGAGGCGAACGGAAGTTGAGAGGGTGATATAAGTTAGTGAAGATAGAAAGAGAGAGAGAGTTACGTTTCGTTTACTGTAGGGGCAAGAGAGAGAGGTGCGAGCACACATTTTATTTCTCTCTTTCTCTCATAGCCAGTTAGGTTTCGTATATCTTGTGCACACTTTCATACACAGTGCAGGCCTATTATCTGTATCACACTGTAGGATCAAGAGACAACAGTGCGCGCGCGCACATTTTCTTTCTCTCTTCTTTTAGTAGTCGGTGAAGTTTTACTTCAGTCGTGTGGTCTAAAGCACACTCGGTTTTTTTAACATTAGTTTCACACAGGAAGCGTTGAGGAAAATTTTCCTCCTCAGGGTCTATGTCATCTTTGGGGATGCTTTAGGGTGATTTTTAGGAAATAAAGGAGAGGAAATTCTGAGACGAAAAAAGATATGCAGTGTAAGTAGGAATCTGGGGGGTCAGTGTGTCCAGGAATGACAGACGTATGAATCCATCCCTCCCACTGCAGTGCAAGGCGATATTCTGAGAGAGTCTTTCCCAGTCCGGGCTGCTACGTACTCGGTGGGCAGACAGAATCGCTAAGTTGACAAACCTCACCACATGAACCCGAGCACCCCTGCTAAGTCACCAAACGTAGCGATTCATTTTAGTTGACCTGTGAATGGCAGAAGTGTTGGTTATCCTATAAAGGATTCCCGGGTCGCGTATTTCCTCCCCCTTATTCAATTCGACAATTCTTTTTGAGGGCCGACCGGTATGATCTAGTGGTATGGGTTTTGCAAATAAATTTTATTTGTTTGTATTGTTTATCAATTTATTCATTTAAAATAATGTGTGGTTTATTTGCGGCACGTTCCAGACTGGAAGATACTCTTAGTACCGCCGTGGTGTAAGACCAGCATTCAGAATTGAAACGTTGCACGAAATGGCATTAGCCATGTTTGGTGACTAGATCTGAATAGCCAGGTACTTCCCCACCTTCCTCTTTCCTCCTTCCAATCTCCTTCCCCTCTCCACTGCCTTCAGCCTCACAGCAAACCCCAATTGGGGATGCCATAGTCTCACTGGCTCCAGACGGGAGCAGTTGGTACTCTTGTGCGATATTCATGTAAAAAATATATTAAAAAATAAGAGGCAGTACTGCCTCGAAACCCGCACAGGTTTGTAACGCTATTTCTCCATCCAAACCGTGTTCAATACAAGGCACGCGCCCTCCAATCTTGTACGGTTTGTTACGCACTCTCTTTCCAAACCCGTGTTCAATACAAATCACACGTGCTCCAATTGTGTACGGGTTTATAATTACTAAGCGTATTGATTGAACACTACAGATCCGTGTTTGTTTCGAGGTATTTTTTGTGTGTGATGGATGGGCAATTTTTTTTTTTTATTATTTATTACATCCTAGTGAGCTTTTACATGAAAATTTAGTGATCGTAAGAAAATAACACATGTGTATATAATAAAATTTAGTGCCAGGTATCAAAATGCTAATACGATGATTCAACATATTATAGAACTATAAGAAAGAGAAATTATAAAATAAAAAGTAAATGTGTGCGTATACGCACAATATTAACTATGTGCGTTGAAAACCAATAAAACAGAATAAATAAGAATGTAATTTACTCGTAATGTATAGAACAACATTATAACATAGATTAAAAAAATATATCACCGTAAAACCGTAAACCTCTGATCACCGTACATTTAAATTTTTGTTCCTTGTATTTTTACATCATGTATATATATTTTTATCGTAACTTTATTGCTATTATATCTCACTGATCTTAAATTTTTGTTGCTTATATTTTTATTTCATTTAGGTATGTACTTTTTTATTTCTATCGTAACTTTATATTATTACTTTCTCATGTTAAGTTGTACTGCCTTTATTTATTTATGTAAAAGCCCTCTAGGCGTAAAATAAAATTAATATATGTTTAAAAATATATACCTAGTACCTATATATACACACACATTTACTTTTTTATGAGGGCTTGTGCCCTGTATTGAACACGGGTTTCGAAAGAGAAATAGCGGTACAAACCCGTGCGGGTTTCGATGCAGTACTGCCTCCTATTGAACAAAACACGGTTTAGCAATGAGGGTTATGTTAAGATATTTTATTCAGAGGGTTTGACAGTTTACAGGCCTCGTCACGTCTGTAAACTAGATTTTGTGTTGTGGAGGTTTTCAATAATAACTCTCGATTAACGCGAATCAAATAAATTTATATTGAAACTTTATGTTACAATAAGTTAGCACAGATTTAACAATTATCTCACTTAGAGGAAAAGCAGGTGGACGGAACGAACGTTGAAACCGGAATAAGTTTGCATCGTCATGCCCTAGACCGGAGAGCGGTGCCCGGTGATACCAGTCTATAAAATCCAATTTGAATAATATTTTTGAGGTTGTTCGTTGCTCGGCTACAACGGAAAAGAAAATACCCTCCCGGGTCAGCGGTACCCATACCCACCTCCCAAATTAAAACAATTTAATTTTAATTTTATGTGATTCCCATCGGCATCAAAAATTTTAAAACTTGCAATAAAAAAACAGACGTTTTCTTTTACATTGGGTGTATGATATGGATTCAAAATGCAGCACTCAAAGCATTTTCTATGAATACCCACAGTTTTTTCAGACTTCTTAAATAATCAGTAAGTAGTACCAAGTGCACATTAAATTTCTTTCCAAAGTTAAATACCTGTTATTTCTTAGGACCATTATAAGTTGAAATTTATTAGTTCTTCAGATATATATGACAGTCATAAAAATCTACGCCAATTCTGCATGTTCTGTTATAAAGCGGCTATCTTGCCAAATTTCTTTTGGCATCAAATCTAAGAAAGAGTACAAAAATGATATTATTATCAACCTATTCGGAATGAATAATTACAGTTACGTACCCACAGAGGGAAATGAGGTACGAGACAACCAAGAATTTACATACAATACGAAAAATGAATAATAATTAAAGAATTTCTCGGTAAAGTGGATCGCAGACATTGTTCAAAATGTAGGATTTAAAAAACAAAAATGCAAATTGTTCGCAGAATTAAAAACATCTTCAATTTGGAAGGCGGGTATGGGTACCGCCGCCCCCAGAACCATTTATAGAATAACCAAAACCCCTGCCATAGGTCTCCCCAAGTGGTTCATTACTAAGCGGGAGTGCCCGGGTTCATTGGGTGAGGTTTGTCTAGATCTTGGCGGCCAATGCATTTGTCCACCTTCTACGTGGCGGGCCAGATCGGGATGGACTGGTTGATGGAGACATTTTACCTCTTGAGCTGGACTCTTTCGAGAGGAATGGATTCATACGTCTGTCACTCCTGGACACGTTGACCGCTAGATTCCTCTTCAAACCCTTTTCCTTTCCAGAACTTCCTCTCCTTCGTTTCCTTAAAAAAAGCCTACATACAGCATCCCCAAAGATGTTAGGCCCCGTGGGAGGTTGTTTTCGTAATATGCATTTTTTTATATATAGATATGTATGAAATCATGGTAAGGCAGGAAATCGAAGACATGCCATGCGGTGTTTTTAAAAAACAATTTTTTGAAATAAAACTTATTTACGCACGCTTGACTTGGGGAGTAAGCTGGTGAATGCATGACAAGAGCGTTACGGAAAGTGCTATAGGGCGAGGCGAATGGAAGTTGAGAGGAAGATATAAGTTAGTTAGAAAGAGAGAGAGTTACGTTTTTTTTTACTGTAGGGGCAAGAGAGAGAGGTGCGAGCACACATTTTCTTTCTCTCTTTCTCTCATAACCATTTCGTATATCTAAGGAGGCGTCTACTAATAAATATCTATAGGAAATCCAAAAACTGAACAAATCGGACTAATATCTATGAGAATCCATGTTCTGACTAATGTCTATACGAGGTATGTTGGAACAATATCTATGGGAACCAAAGTGAGGACGAATATCTACAGCTCAAACTGCTGACTAATATCTATGGAACAGGTGATGTCGACGAATATCTACAGCACTGGCAGAGGTTGGGTTAGGTGCTCAGCTGCCGTCTGTAGATATAAGTCCCACCTACGCTCCATAGATATTCCTCACCACTGGGTCCGTCATAGATATTTATCCGACCTTAGCTCTGTAGATATTAGTCTTCACTCTGAAGTTCATAGATTGTCCAACATATGAGCTGTAGATATTCGTCCGACATACAGGCTGTAGATATTAGTATCAGGAGTTATATCTAAGACACAGTGCAGGCCTATTGTCTGTACCACACTGTAGGAGCAAGAGAGAGCAGTGCGGGCACATTTTCATTCTCTCTTCTTTTATAGTGAAGTTTTATTTCGTGGTCTAAAGCACTCTCGTTTTTTTAAATATGTTTGTATGTTTTTATTAAAATGTAAGTAATATAGCATTAACGTCATGATTTTTAAACAAAAGTAAGATTATGAGTTTTAGCTGGAAAGTCTTTGTTGCGAATATGGATGAACCACTGGTTACAAAATTTAATATAAATATTCATTCATAAAACTCAATGCTTTAAGAGGATTGTTTTAAACCTCGCGTTGTAATGTCCGGAAGGCTCGTCTTTGTCGAAAAAATGAAGGTGGACAGTAATTGAGGCTCTATCTGTCCTAAATCCGGGGCCCAGGCAGAATTAATTTTGGTAAAACGTTAGGACCAGGCAACGCTGGAAAATGATTTGGCCCTAGGCCCCTTTGTACTAAAATATTAAGTGGTATTAAAACCATAATTGATGGAAACAAAATAGAGCTACAGAACCCCTGTAAATTTATCAGAACGGTAAAGTTACCAATTTAGTATTAATCAGCTAGTTTTAGATTAATTATGTATTGTGAATTTACGATGTTATTTGAATGATAAATTACGCCGATCATGTCAAATTAAACAATATGGATGGCTTTGTTTCGGTTTGAAAAACTTCGTAACTTATATGTGACATCTTTTCACATAAAGCTTACTTTAACGCTCTTCGAAACGATAGCTAAAGATAGAGGAAGCGCAATATGGCATAATAACCCAAACATAATCACTCTAATACTTTTAACCGTGAAAAAAAGCTCAAATCGTTTTAGAGTAATAATATTTATCTTATTAGTATTTATTTGCAGTGAAAATCGAACTCTTTTGTTATTCAGTTATGAAAAAGTAAGTATCTCGTTTAAAATAATTTATATACTAGGGCTGTCTGTAAAATAAGGTCTCCAAGGGGCTGCGGGCGCGAGGAATGATTTTATGTGCAATCCTGCAACACTCGCGTGTAGCCTGGTTTCTCCTTGCTTAGTCTCGGAATGGCAGCCATTCGCGATGGAGCTTCCACTCGCCGCACTCGCCAGGTGTGAGTTACGCTCTGTAATTCGTTTTTACACTTTGCTTCGGAAAATCTGAATTATGCCACTGGGAAAAATCTGAATTATCCCCTCCACACAGCATCCTCAAAGATAACATAGGCCCTGAGGGAAATTATTTTCCTCAGGGCCTCCTGTGTAGAGTCATTGTAAAAAAAAAAAACTTGTATTGTTAGTTTGTTTCTGGGGTTATGTAATGTATCTGGGTCTCCTACCCCGTCACAATTGAGTCCAAGAATTCTTCGCCATCGATGTCGTAGCATTCAAGGAAATCGCGGGCTGCTTTAACCCGTTGTTGTTTGTGATCTTCTGTTAGCATTTTGGGAACCACCTTGGGCAGACTTTGTGGTCTTCAAAATTTTTTGTCAAAAATCTTATCAATAGTGGTCTTACTGACATCAGGTATCATATCACAGAGTTCTCGAACCGTCACCCGTTGATTTGCAATCATTGTTTTTTCCACTTTGGCAATTTTTTCAACTGAAACCGATAACTGTCCGGCACGCTTTTATATTCTCTGCACAATTTGCGCACGTTTTCGCACTTGTACACTATTTTCCGTACTCTTTGGGTAGCTGAGAATGAATTTCTACCGGGGTTTGGTTCTTGGCATAAAAAATTATGTATAGTGGGTAAACCACACCTGGCGGGTGCGGCGAGCGGAAGCTTCATCGCCAGCGGCTGCCGCGCCGAGACTAAGTATCGCAGAGAGTGTAGCATTATGGGGATTTGGCGTAGAGAAACTAGGCTATACGCCAGTTTTCCCGGATCTCACGTAAAATTGTTCCTCGCGACCGCAGCACCTTGGAAACCTTATTTTACGGACAGCCCTCGCACCTACAACTTGTATTAAAAAAAAAATCAATAAAAACCTCAATTTTCATACTGAATAAGGAAATTGATTTTCAAGTAACTCGTTCATCCTGATATGACATCTGTGCTGATGGTGGATACTGTAACGCTGTCCAAAACGTTGGCTAGGGGTACGAACAAAAACAAAACGGGTTTCGGTTTTCAGATTCACGGCGCTCAGTACCCGGTTCCTCCGGCGGCAGTTGACGCCGAGGTGTGAACAAACAGAACGCGGAAAATACCTGTCTGTCCCTGTGCGGTAGCCTGACAGCAGCTGATTTTACGAGTTCGTCAGACAACGATTTTTACTATTGGATAATCCTTTCTTAAAATTAAGGAATAAAACAATTGTTATTTGATAATTGGTATCTTAAAATATGAAAAAAAAAACCTCAGGAGAACATGATAATACGTTACGTACATGCCTGAAAGGAATTCTCTTATGAAATTTGAGGTTATTTCAAAATTTTATCCTGTTGATATCTTTCTAGCACTTGTCAACAATATTAATGTTGCTATTTGATGTATTTCTTTTATCCCAGATTGGCGATTTGTTGAAAACAGTGGCAATTAATTGATCGCTCATTTTGATATCAAATTCCCTTCAAAACAATCTTCAATAGTATTGCCATGCCCCATGCACAAATGAAAATTTTTCAAGGATAAAAAATTCTTAACTGAAGTTTTAAATATTTGATTTCAAACTTCAGTTTAGAATTATGAGATCTGATTTCAAGATTTCCCCGCGTAACCCACGCTAAAAATCGTATCCCACTCAAAAGTACACACTTTTGTTAATTAATGACAAGTTCGACATAGTTTTTTTAATTAACAATGGAAGTAACCATAGAGGACTCCAAATCATGAAAGGATCCAAAATAAATTTATTTTGACCGGACAGTGGTTGAGTGGGCATAGCGCTTGGGTCCCACCCGGGCGTCGCGTGTTCAATTCCTCGGCTGGCTAAGTCCTCCATCACAACACAAGCAACATTTTCGGCTTTCTGTGGTGGTAGTAGGAGATTTTCAAACATTGTTGGGTTATTCGTAACCCGGTAATGTTTGTCTTTCTTTTAAAAAAAAAAAAGAAAAAATGGCAAAAACCAAGCACATGGCAACATTAAGTTTCACTGACCGGTGTCTACGGCGAGCAGGAAATAAGAATTCATTCCGGTAAAGCTTATCGGCGCCGCACGGTGGACGAAATGGAGAAAAAATCCGAATTAAGTGGTTTTTGCAAAAGTTAATGTTTTAAATATTAATATTTTTTTTAGTATAGCAAAGTAGTTTCTGCATTTTATGTGTTTATTCAATTTTTTTAATAGCGCTTGACGGAAGTTTGGCAAGGCCGCGAAGTGTGTCATAAATTGGATATTCGGCATCGCTTTTTTCAGATCGCTCCTATGCATGGGCAGAGACGGTTGTGTATTATGTCACGTTTCAATATATTTACAAAAGTTTGTTATGGGTGCTATTCCTCAAGATATTTTTTATTTAATTTACTAAACTTTATATCAATATCACATGTGTGTGACATTTGAACTAACATCTAATGTTCCACTATTTTTGTATTTTTTTGCTGTTAAAATGCTCATTTCAATTAGCATTTAGAAACAAAACATCGTTTGCTCCCAGTTATGAATATATACGTATTGTAGACTGAAGTTTCACCTTTCATGTAATATATAAATTGTTCTCCTTTTTTCTCCTCTCTTGAACAATTTTGTTATTTTCAG
This sequence comes from Limnephilus lunatus, assembly GCA_917563855.2. Classification (NCBI taxonomy): domain Eukaryota; kingdom Metazoa; phylum Arthropoda; class Insecta; order Trichoptera; family Limnephilidae; genus Limnephilus; species Limnephilus lunatus. The sequence goes on along the minus strand of OU830595.1, from coordinate 93,036,144 downwards.
GAAGGCCTGTATGCATTCCCCGGAGAGAACTATTCAAGGTATTAAATATACGGGGTATATTAATTGCCACTTCTGTGAAATAAAAGAAGTTTTTAATTAATTATCTAACATAAAAATACCACATAGTGGCAGGTTCGAACATTTCAAGCCCTACATTTTACAAAACTGTTAAGTATTTTTCACCACAATCAATGAATAAATGGAGAAAAAACCGCAGTTGTTATTGTGAGGTTTGAACAACATAATTTAGAGTGGTTGCAAGAAATGATATGTGTGTCCAAGTGTTGGGGTAGACCAATAAAAGTATTTCAAGAAATCGGTTCTAGATCAAGGAAGAAAAAATTTAACGATCTAACGCACTCTTGATGAACTCCAGTTAGCAGCAGAAATGAGTTTGTACAAATGTACAAATGGGGCTGTGATGGTTATGGTAGTCACAGGCACTACAAGCAAAGGTATAGTAATGGAAAATATCATGATCTCTCTAATCTCCCTACAACGTCGTTGGTGCTACTTCAGCTCTACAGCGAAGGAAACTCAAAAAGCAATACTATTATATGGCAAAACCCACGGCCTTCATCTACAAGGTACTGCAGACCAAATCAGATTACAATTTAAAAAAGAAACTCCAAAGATAATAAGAAATGAATTTGCAATTTGCGATCACTTCCTAAAAAAATTTTTCTGTTTACCTACTTAAGTTTTAAGTCCGCTAAGAATTCGTCCAATGGTTTTGGAAATTTGAGCAATGATTTAGACTCCAATGACAACGGATACACCTTTAGCACTTAGATTTTCTACTATTTTCGATTAAAATATGAATGAACCTAATTGTTGGCCGTCTTTTTGTGTTCATAGGTGTGAAATATAATATTGAAAATTTTAAATTAATATGTTTTATTTGCCTAGATATTTGCATATCTTCAAATTTTATTATTTCGTTGTTGTGAATTTCTACGCAAGAATAAATTAATATTTATTTCTTCAAAATAACAGTATTAATAGGCTTGCGTCTGCGTAGCAGTTTTTATCGGATTTATTAAATGGTCACCTACACCCAAACCCTTCGCCCAGGCGAAGCCGAAGCAAAGGCCGCCCGCAGGGCCTAGCAGAAAAAACCTGCAAGGCGGGTTTTTAACTGCTAGTAGTTATATTTCATTAATCAGATCAAAAAAAAAACATCGCATTAATATTTAGTCAGCAAAGAATTAATTCGTGTTTTTTCTTCATTCCGTCCACTGTGCGCCGCCTCGCGCGGACACAAATCTGAACCTGCCTTCACTATGTTCGATTTGATACATTGTCATACAAACATTCTTGTCGGCACGCCTGCGCCAGTCAGCTGGCCATGCAGCCACTAATCAGAAAACTGAAACCCGCTTTGTTTTTGTTCGTCCACTAAGGAAGGAGAAAGCGTATGGCATATTAACTTAATTATGATGCACGATAACATATTAATCTTATTTATAATCATCAAAACGCCATTAAAATTTTGTATTTCAATATTTTAAACAAAAATAGATATATTGTATGCACATTCTCAGATCACACTTGATTTCAAAAAAGTTAAAAATATATTATTTATTATTACACGCCCTAGTGGGCTTTTCTTATAATTTTTTTACAAACTATTTGTATCAAAGTAAATACTTAAAAATTTAAACAATAAAGAAAAATATAAAGATAACGACAAAGAACGTTGAAACGTTATTACATTACATAAGAAACTATCCGACTAAACATACGTACTCAAATAAATTAGTTTTACACCCTGATTTATCCGAAATCAATTTAACAAACGTTTTAAAAATACTTTTTTTTACATGATTCCCCAAATAAAAATGTTTTATTATTTTCGGAGAGCTAAATTGTTATATCAAAGATTAGTAGTGTGTCCCTTGGTATTAATTTATTTTATATTCAGAGCTCACCTTATAGAGGTAAGAATACTTCAGACAGAATAAACATTTACTTTTAGTGGTTATACATACAAATTTGTAAGTAAATGGGTCTAGGTGGTGTAATTATCCCACTGAAACCCACCTGGAAAGCGTATTATACTAAACGAAAATCCAGAAATGGACTCTGAATATAATAAATAGTTACACTATTTAACAGTAATTAATTCTTGGTATTAGTAAAATTGAACAGGATTCCTATTAAACGTGTGCTAATAAATTGCTTACCGGGAATTCTCCACACCCATCTAGTGTAAAATATTTCGTACGTAGCAAATACTGCGTTCGTTTTCCACGAATTTGTTAGCAATATTTAAATTGTCGTCATGAACTATTTTTCTATGGCTTCCTGCAGTGATATTTTCAAACAAAATTTCGTTATTTTTTAAATGGATCATAAGGGGTTATTTGCGTATAAAAAAATTTACATGTTGTGTTGACTTCATTAGGCATGTTGGTCAATACGACAAAAATACTCGGAAAAAACTCGAAAATATTTTTCCGATACTACATAGTTAATGGTTTCATGACAACTCATAATCAACGACGACCGGCGTAGTCTAGAGGTAATGCTCTCGACTCGCAATTCAAAGGTCGCGGGATTGAATCTCAGCGCCGGCAAATAAATTTTGTTTTATTAATTTGTGTTATTTCACGATTAATTCTATAAAAATAATATATTTATAGTATATTTGCGCCAGGCTCCAGAGTGGAAGATACTCTCATTATAGCCCTGGTGTAATACCACCATTTAGAATTGCAACTTTGCTTGAAATGGCTTTAGCTGTGTTTGGTGACCACATCTGAATAGCCAGCTACTTCCCCACCTTTCTCCTCCCCATCTGCTTTCTCTCCACACTTCTTTCAGCCTCACAACATGCCATGGTCTCACTGGCTCCAGACGGGAGCGGCTGAGATTCTTATGAGGTATTCACATTTTTTTTTTTTTAAACCCAACCCAACACCTCTTTGAAGAGTAATTAAAAGCTATGAAAATAGCCCATAACCTAAACTAACCAATAAAACCATTTTTTTCATCACTTTTAATGACTTTTCGAAGGTGTTGAGTTGAGTTGATTCTGAGTTGTCCGGTCACTGCCCTATATTGTGATTTTTCAACCGCTATCGCCTTTAAACTTAAGGACAAGCTAAGAATAAAATAAAAATGGGCCTAATCACACTCTCAACTCCCAGAAAACCACCTCAAAATTCATACAACAAACCCGTGCTGATTTCAGAATGGCAAAGTGCGTCTACTGAACACGTAAACCGGACGCTTTTGGCTGCACAAAACCGTTCATTGTTGACATTCAACTGTATACGGTTTTGTTTGATGGATATCGCTACAACAAACCCAGGTTGATTTCGGGATAGCAGACGCTTCTAGTGAAAACGCAAACGGAAATACGCTACCGGGTTCGCCTCAATACGGCGCGAGCTATGGACACAGGACATTACAGTGTGCAGGGAAAACCTTCGGTGGTAAAAGCGCTCTGCTTGGATTTCCGAGGAAAAATATTTCAGCTTTTGAATTTACAAATCCTTTATGGATAAACACGACCTTTCATTAGAATACTGAGTTAGTTTAAACTCTAGTGTAAGGTTACGTACAATAATTTTAACTATTTTATTTATCTACTAGCTGTTTCCCGGCATGCGTTGCAATGCCATATTCAAATAAATAAAATGTTACTCCTTGCATGTCCTTTCCCATGCGTTCCCCTCCAGCGTTCCACTTCCACCTTCTCCGCCACCGCTCTCCCGCTCCCCCGTCCCGCCAACCCCCCTGGCACTTCATTTCTTAACTCCTCTCCCGCCCGGCAAGTAGCCGAAACATTTTTCTAATACTAACATTTTTAAACTCGTGATATCTTTCTAATTAAATTTCCGAATTGAAAAATTCAAAAATTTAAATAAATGTGTTGAAGCTGTCTTGTATATGAAGTAATTTATTTTGTTAAGGATTAAAACCAAGATACAAATAAAGATCCTTTTCAAGCGGCGACATTTTAATTAAATTTTTAAAATAAAAGAATACTTATTGTGGCATAACCATAATAGTTAGACATATGCTGTAGCGACCTTTTTTGTAAATAATGATATGTTCTACAAAGTCGCACTACATCATTTTATTCTATCATCAATAGTTTTCGCAGCGCACGCGATGTAAAGAATATTTTAGGTAAGTTTTTTATACCTTGGGTTACATTATTGAAGTTTTAGTAAGGATGCCTATTTTTTTTTAAAATATAATATAGCCTGTGTTACCCAGGGATAGTGTAGCTTCCGAACAGCGAAAGAATTTTTCAAATCGGTTCAGTTGTTTCGGAGCCTATTTAATGCAAACAAACAAACAAACAAATCTTACATCTTTATATAGTGTAGTAGATTTTTTACTATTATTTTCATTCAACATTGTTGACACAAAGATGTATAATATAATATACATATTGTGGTTGGGTATTTTATTTGCCGTCGTACAGTGCGGTTTCCGAGGAATTTCAAAAACCCTTCTGTTCCAGAAATAAGTTGCTAAATTTATATCGCCATAACTAAACTTTGGCTTGTTTGCAATGTTGTTTTGAATTAATATTGGAGATGTATCTGTACCTAACTTATTTATTTTATAGTATGGAAACAAAAAAGGATGTTGGTTACAGTGTTGAAACAATGTACCCGCGTTTATTAAATATTTCATGGCGGGTACCTACTTTTTATGTTTATTTTCTTTTATGTTTTGGTAGATGTGAGAGATGGTGATCTATATAAGTGAAGCCATATGTCTGTCGTTCATCAGTTGATTAGTCAGACATCTCGAGAAAAATCGAAAAAAAGAAAATATATATATATTTATATATATGTAAAAGTGCACCATATATCTAGTAAAATGCTCAGATTACTCATAAAATCCAAACAATTATAATGCAAAAAAACTTGTGGTGAATTAAACAAAATGTTGTTGTCTGATTCACTAGTAGAATATTTCAAAATGCCATACTGGACGGTTACTCTACCCGGTGTTATTTTATAGCATATTTAATACTAGCTTTTATCCGCGGCTTCGCTCGCATGGTATTAGTGGGAAAATACTGGCATAATTATTGGCATAACATTTTTAGAAATTGGTAGATATAACTACGACGCCAACAAAGCACTATTTTTAGGGTTAATTGCCTAGTTAAAAAAAAAAAACATTTTTTCCAAGGTAACAATTTGTTTGACGTTTGCAATAACTCGATTTTGTTAGGGACAGAAAACGTATGAAAAATAATTGCATAACGCTACAGCTTATTCATAACGCCAGAGCTTACCAATATATATAGCCTATGTTACTCGCAAATAATGTAGCTTTCGATTAGTGAAAGAATTTTTAATTCTATTCGGTGTTTATTGCGTGAAAGAATAACACTCATCCGTACAAACTTTCGCCTTTATAATATCTGTAAGAAGATAAGATAAGATAAGAAGATGTAAAACACCGACACATTAAAATAATATTTGATTTATGGTGAGCATTCGAATATTTCTTTTCTCATTATCTCAAAGCTTAGTATTTTGAGATGTCTGACTAAACAACTGGACGTTCTATGATGCGCATTGAACAATTTGTATTATTGACATGATGCTTCTTTTAAATATAGGCAGTGAATCCAAAAAAACTAATAAAATCCAAATAATTTGAATATTTCTGAATATCCAAAAACTAAAAACTGTTTTTGAAAGGTGATTAAATAAGCTTTCAAATTGTATCATTAGAAGTAAGCATTTTATTTTTTAAATATTGATATTTTGAATTCAAACATTAAAAAGTTTTAAAAGTGACTCACCTTACATTGTTTCCTTTAAAAACTGAACTAAAATAACTGATAACGTACAATGAAACTAATTTTTTAATAGTCAATATACGCTTTCAAATTGTATTTTTAGAAGTAAGCATGATATATTTTTAATATTTAAATTTTGAATGCAAACATTATAAAGTTTCACGTAACATTTTGTTGAGCGTTTGACGTCATAATTCCGAATAATTTTATCTTTTTTGCGGATATCTATGGAACTCAAATCGTAGTGTAGGGTTGTCTCTTTCTATCACTGTTTAGATCATATATCTCGTCATTGGAGTAAGGGAGATAAAACGATTTTTTGAGACTATATGAGCTGACCCAAATATGGGTCAGATTTACTTTATGTCAAATAGTTGTTTGGCCTATATATGGGCCAGATTTACCCAATAGGTTAATTTTTATTAATACTGCATTAGCTTCTTTTTTTTAAGCACATTTTATTTAGTTTAAAAATATAAAATTATATTTATATACCTAGCTGGTTTTAACCGTAACCTAGTCTTGCAATATTTATTACATTATTCTATGTACATGCTTACCCACAGCATTGAAGCATATCCCAAGAAAAATCGCAACGATTTTGGTTAATGGTATAAATAATATGTCGTGTAAATACAGCATGTATTGCTTTGATTTTTGGTTGAAAACCCTTTTTATGGAAATTAAATTACAAAATTCCTTCGGATGCTTTGATAAAAAGTAAAAAAAAATTGCATTTAATTATACAACATACCATTAAGCAAAAAACGGCGCGGCGGTACAAGTCAACGTAATTCTATAAAACGTTTGAATTTGAAAACACGCAGTAATACCTTTACGCCGGGATTTTTCCGGACTTTTCCGAGTTTTATTTGATATCCATTGCGAGCTTCAAGCTGAGAGCACTGCGTAATTCCCCGACCAAGCTATTCGTTAGACACGTTCCCCTGGATTTACGCGCGCACTTATGTCGTATTCGATAATAAGTAGCTATTTCGGCACCAGTGCGCGCCCCGGGCCCGGGCAAGGCAGTTCAAACTTTATTGTGTGGACTAAATTGTAGGGGTTCAAGATATACACCCTGGTGGGGCCTAATTCACTGTATCGTGTAGAACAAGGGTCATCTTTACGCACTCCTTAAAATATGATATTCTTAGTTTATCGCTCCTTTAAATACGCCACGGTGAGAAAAAAAATTATAAATTGGCAGTGTTTTCATTACTCCTTGAATTTCATGCGAATAAAACCACGAGTAGTCTAAAACCTTTGTTTATATTCCGGGCCATGGAATTTCCAGTAGAAATTAGTCAATTTTAATCAAACAGCAGTAATAACCATATCTTAATTGTTTGATTCATTTTATTGTTTCTGTTCTCTTTCTAGTTCTCATTTGTATAAAATGTGTATGCAGGACTAGGTATTATTTGAAATGCAAACACAAGATACCATTATGTTTTAATAATTTACTTTTAAGTATGTATATATATTACTTTTATGATAATTTAAATAACTATATTTAGCAAACCACGGTTATCTTTCTTGTATTAATTGGTTATTATTATTTTTTTTTTAATATTCTTTCTCATCTCTTTTTTTTCTTATTTTATACAACCCATCTGTGTAGGACTATGATATGCAATGCTTACACGTTTGTTCTATATCTATATGTTTTAATCCTCTGTAATAAAGTACCTACCTAAGTAATTAATATTATTTTTTAAAAACTTTGCTAAACATTATTTTTTTTAAACTTTGCGAACAGTCACTTTGTTTTAATCTTTTATTTTTGGTTAAGTTTTTTTTTTTTATATATTATTTACAGACCATGTTCCGTGTGTTAATACTCTTCCTAATTTGACTGTCCTAAAACGGGAATCCTCCTAGTTGGGCAGTCAAAAAATTTCTTAAATAATGTATATAAATGTATAATCTTTTACTAAATAAAAAAAATACAACGAAGAAATTTTTAAGCATATTGCTATTGTAATTTTGGTATATAAAATAAAGAATATCTAAAAATACATCTAAGATTTCAAGAAAAATATTAATTGTGAAAAATACGGACACGGTCAAAAAATTAATTAAATCTTTTTTTAAAGTCCATAAAAACAGATCTGTGTAATACTGAACTGTATAATAAAAATCCGATGAACATAATTAGACCATGTTTTATATAACATAATATATTACTTAATACATTTCAGAAGAAAGTTTGTAAGTAACAAAAATTTATTAATATAAAATGCGATTTTAAAAAAGAAAATAAAATAAACACACAATTGTTTACACATTCACATTCTCCTGCCTGATTTCCCACACCGGCACCGCCTTCAAATAAAGTTTAGATTTATTCTGCGGGTTTTACTTTACGATACTTTCTACAATAATGGTTTCAAAGCAAAATAAGTTTGTACCACTGAGACTTGAGGTATTGTAATTTAAATTTTAAAAAACACCATTAAACTGGGGAAAAATCAAGAAAATACATCGATTGCCGCAAACAACTTTAAGTACATGGGTATTTCGTTGATATTATATAGTGGTCGATTCTTGTAATAGGCGATTTCATTAAATATTCATGCTTTGTCCAAAAAACGGTAATTTTTTTTATTCATATGAAGATATATTTACATTCTAATGTAAATAAAATAAGTATTGTAAGTAAGTTACCTGTAGCGGCTTATTAGCCACAACCATAGTGGCAATACTAACAATGAAAAGAGAGCTGTCATTAATCATTGTTAACAAAAGTTTAATCAATTTGGGAAGCGGGTATCGCTATCGTTGCCCGTGGAACCATTTATTGGATGACTAACACCCCCTCTACGTGGTTCGCTAAGTTTTATGATTGCGTGGCGAGCCGGATCGCGAGAGACTGATTGAGGGATACATTTTTACTTCTTCAGCCTCATTCTCTCGAAATATTGCTCTGTACCGCAATCGGAGGGATGGATTCATAGTCCGTCACATTGTCCCCCAGATTTCTACTCAAACTTCATTATACCTTTTACTTCCCAGAACTTCCTCCTTCCTTTTCATTAAAAAAACCCTTCACACAGTATCCACAAAGATGACATAGGTCCTAAGGGTTTTTTCCTGTGTGGAGCTAATGTAAAAACGTAATAATAAGTCAATAATTAACCAGTCACTAGTTTTTCATGTAGATTAGATATCAACAGTATTGGTTGATATCTAATCTACATGAAAAAATATGCCAACTCTTAGCCATACTTTTAGAGGTAGGATAGTTTTTTTTAAGTGTCGATCAAAAATAATATTCCATACTATTTTTAAACATCTTTATGGTACAAATGCATATAGCGTATGTAAATTAGAGGATATTGATTTCTTTGCGATAGCAACTTATGTATCTAACTACGTTTATATTATCAAAAGTTAAATGTAACCTTAAGTATTTTTAAGTAGGCACTAATTACGAGTAAATCTAAGTCTCAGTTAAATTGCAAAGAAGGAATTTCCTATTGAAGGTGTTTGCAGCGTATCACGTATATCCAGAAAAGGATAGCGCAAAGCAATTTGAAGATCTTCCGCGGAGCCTTTAATAAACGCGGGTTATCCAATATTAATTATTCAGAGGGCTCTACGTAAGTGTAAGTAGTAGTAAGTGGGTTGTTATCAGTTAGGTTAGTGGTAGCATTGCTTATTTATTTATACAAACATTTTAGATGTTAATATAGAAATAATGTCGAAACGAACGCTGGCTTAGCTTTCAAGACAGCTAAATTATTGACTTGCCTCAGATACGAAAGATGTCTTGGCAAAATGTATTCATTTTTATTTTATAAACATGTAGATCATATCTTAAATTTACTGTATTCAAATGTTACCCTAAAAATGATATAATAATATGTTATTATATACTTGCTGTTCGACAATACTCAATTTCAATTCGCAACGCTCTCAGAAATAAATAAATATGTTACATTGCTTTCCACAATAGTTAAAATTAAAATAAAAAAACATTTTCAGTATGCTTGTAAAGTTTGGTAGTTGGTATAATTTGTACCAACGTAATTAGAAAACACGTTTTTTTACGGAATGAACAACAGAAAATTGGGTAGAAGGTCACACTTGTTATCAATTGCATAACAAAGTAGTTTCATCTGAAAATATGAGTTTATCAGTATTTTTTACAAAACCTCGACTGTCATTGCGCAAATCAATGCGTAAATTATTCATTAATATTTTGCTTTAATATGTTAATATTTCCAGAAAACCGATATTATTTTCACTTGTTATCGTCATAAATACAGTCCAAATTCCTAAAAGGAGTGAACCGTAATCAAATCACGTACACCCTTGATTAAAGTATCCAGAGTTATTTACCACAGCGAATAATATCGGAAAATGTGAGTATTATATCGAGATTATCCGGATTTAAAGAGACGTCGGTTCCTTTGTGTTCCGACAGTATCTTACTGCTATTCCCGGAGACTTGTCATTAATTACGACAATGACGAAACTTTAATCATAAAATAGATGAGTTAACATGCTTTATTGAAGCTTGTGAAGCAACAGAAAACTATAAATACGTACTCGTGCCTACGTAATAAAAGATTTCGGATGGCTCGCCCTAGATTCAAAACAATGATTAGTGACGCAGTTACAATTCATAGCTCTTTCTTTATTTCTCTGAAGTGTTGTAAAGCAGAAGGTCAAAAGGATGAACGCGTACACTCGAGGGTGTGATACATGCCCGTGAACATTTATATTTAAAGGGATTAATCTCGGAAACCTAAATAAGCAACGAGAGAACTAAGATAGTACGAATATGCCAGTTGATAAATAATCCGGGAGTTTTTCTCTTCCATCTGCGAGTACCTACCGTGCGATACGACGCGTGGCGTCAGTGAGAGACGTATCAGTTCTAGCGTCTACTTACGTGATAAATAGTCTTAGCATGATTTATAATTTATAAACCTAGGTGTGTGTGGAAGTCAGTAATCTTACAACATTGTTAATTATTCTTGTCTTCGTCATTAGGACAACTACACCATGTTGATTTCCCAAGTTTAAGTGAACAAAGATACGGATTATATCGTCAGATCATATTTATACTCAACATTTTCAGAATCCTGAGATTACAAACAGAGACAAAACGTTTTTGGCCATTTCGAGACATTCCGGAATATATTATATTTTAATATTTTAGATGAGTTTTTGTTTAACATAATAACTGGGGTTGTTGCACCATCTGTTTCCAAGTACCCAGAAATAAATCCCCATTTCAAGAAGAAGATTTCTAATATTTTCATCATGTCAATAAACACGAATAAATTTTCTTTTACTCATTATTATTTTTAAATAAACATTTTGCGTCTTGCTTCGTAATTATATTATGATCACAATGTAGAAACCCCTTTTCCTAGAAATGTCTGTATAACGCCTTACAAAATTTTGTAAAGTTATAATTAATCTGAACTTTCTCCGGACATTTGTTGTAACATTCTTTGTATATATTTATTCAAAGTTCATATTTAAGTTGGACGGTTATATTATTAATTTCAGAAACTGGCTAACAAATCAAGATAGGAAGTAGCAAAATATTAACTATGGAGTTTGTTCGACTATTGTTGACGAACTGATCAATCTGTTACCTTATTATTAACAGTTCACGACGCCACACAAAACAAAGCGACTGAGGGTCAATAAAACTTGACAGATTTCATCTCAAGTTTCATTGTTTGTACTGTTTGCAGCACAAAAATACAAATATAATCAAGAGTTGGACAGTGGGGTATTCATCAACATTCATCAAAGGGGGAAACACTGTCCACTGACGGAAAATAATTATCTCTTTGGCGTTGGGCAAGATCCCAATGCGGAATTTCTTTTGTCTCTCCGGTCGGAATTGTACTGGAGTATGATAGGGAATTCCACTTAAAATTGTATCAAATACTTTAAGCTTAATAAGTCCTATGAAAATAGGAAATATTTTAATTGATAAATCTATCAGATACCCAGCCTAATATCGTGGAACCAGTCATTTGGAATTCAAATTCGTTTTCACTTTGAAATGTAAAAAAAATCTAAATGTCTTTACAAGCCCATCTTAAATTCAAAATTTAATTAATTTCGCAATTTCACAGAGGCCCTGCATATTTAGTGATTTAAATATGGATTTGCTTATCTACATAATTTACATAAGCGAATCTTTTCGATGAAATATTAATTGGTCTTTTATTCAGGGAAAACGAAATAAATTAATATTTTTTATCAAAAATTAAGTATCTTTACATTAGTCGAGAATACGGAGAAACCTTTTGGGTATTCAGAAAATATTATTAAATATATTACGTTTCGCCGAAATTTTGTAAGTGAAATATTATGCTACTTAATGCAATTTACTGTCTGGTTTGTAACACATCTCTTAAGACGATTTTATGAATAGGCATGTAATTGTATCCATAGTTATTTTTGTTCATAATTGGCATCACTACTCAATACCACAATCGATAAGCAAAATTGATAATTTTTCTTAAGTTTACAAGTATGAAGTATACATTTTATATGTACAATTAAACGATTTTGCCCTGTGTGTGCACTTCTAGCACTGAACAGAACAGATAATGGATACAAGTGTAAACTGTAACGTAGGTAACGTGTAATGTCGGCAATTTATATAAGTCGACGAGGCCAAGGAAACTGATTTTCTGCTCAAGAAAATAAAATTGATATTTTAAATTATACAATCAACTTCTTCCAAGTAAGGAAAAAATTAAGGGCCTACTTCTGTTGGACAAACACTAGTGATTAATGGTAGATCCTGATCGCCAAGATAAGAGACACCTGCTCGGATTTGAAATGGTTGTATGCTTGAAACAGCATTATTCACGTTTGGCTACCAGATATCATCCAGATATTAATAATGCAGGTTCTTCTCAACCTTCGTTTTGCCATCGAACCTCCACCTTCCCTCCTCACTCCCTTCAGCACCACAACATACCCCAAATTGGGGATGCCATAGTCCCAATAGCTAGAGGGAGGTGGGACTCTTGCCGTATTTATATATTTTTTTAAATTAATGAATTTTTGCGTCACCAAAAAAGTGGTAAGATTTAACAACGCGCAAACACAATTACGACTTCCCCATAAAGCAGGAATCGAGTAATGCTGATAAAGTGGGTCTAGCGGGGACATATTTTCCGAACGGATGGGAAAAGTAAAAGCGTTTCTTCCGTTTCAGGGCGCATCGTCAATAAACTACAGGCCTGGCCGCAAGCAGATAAATCTCCCAGTGTTTGCGAGGCTGTGCGGGCAAAACAACTTCGGGGTAAATAAACACTTACCTTATGAAGTGATAAATATCATCGCCCGGCATACTGCAGCGGGCGGGGTTCTCTTTGTCCCGCGGTAACGGAGATGTATGCCAAATTTCTCACGACATCAAGAATTAAGATTAAAGCATTAATCACACCGAAAGTTCTGCGGCTGTTTCATACCCACAAATTGAACATGTTTGGGGAGAGGAATGTTCATATGATTCGAAGACTGCGCGACGCGGTTACAAAAATACATCCATGTTTACTTTGAATATTTTTTTATAATTTATTTGAGTAAATAATAAATTATTAAAAAATATTTATTATTAAAAGCAAAAACAATAATTAATATAATTTACTATCGTGTTCATCGCGTTTTACGCACGGAGCATAATCCATTAAATTCCTGTAGAACAGACTCGGCATGCCTATATTGCGTCTATGCATTAGAGATGGTGATCAGTCTGTTAACAACAGATCGTCAATTCCTCCTCTGCACAAAATAAATTACAGGTTTATCAAGTATTTTGGGACTCCAGCCCAGAGGTGGTTCTCAAATTCAATTGTTGAGATTTATACAGGGGTTGGTCACTATTGAAGAATCTGCTAGCCCTATACAAGACGCCCAGTTTCTTGGTAGCCAGATTTACTCGGACTTGTAGGGAGCCCCGAAATTTGAGCCCGTCCGATATTTACTCCGAGCATTTCATTAGGGATTATTATCAAAATGTTACCAAAATTACTTAACTATACTATTAATGAGCTATGGCGTCGTGAATTTTGCGATGATTTTACCGCCTGAAGTTTTTTAGATCAATTCTTTATTCGCAGAGTAATTTCCACCATGAGCCAGAAAGTTTAAAAGGTCCATTGAGCAGTATATAAAACAAGACGCTACATTGCTTGTTCCAGAGAAATCTAGGAAAATATTATTAATTATTACATTCAAATAATGTAGGTCAAATAGAAAAATCATTTGTGAAATATGGGCAAAACCGGAGAGTAACCTACTTGTTATTTTTTAATGCGCATTTGTTACTAATGCATTTTGTTCAAGAGTGTTTGTTTAATGGAGTTGGTAAATGGTCAATGTCGTTCCAACAAGATTAATGACATACGTACTCGAAGTTTCCACTTTCTGTTCTTATGTTACAAACATTCCCATAAATTCGCAGTTTCCAAACGCTTTTTTATAAACCGTATTTTTTTAAACCAATTAAACCTAATACCTACCAATTTAGATGTCAAAATAATTCGCGATTCGAACGAAGTTTTACTACCTCAAAAATATACCGACTACAAAAATTAAATATCTCAAATATACCTTGCTTACCAAAAAATATTTTCTCATTTCGAGAATTCTAAATGAGAATATTAATATATTCTAAACGGTATATTTAAGAGATCAACATTTATTATTACTGGAACAATTACTGTAGAAAAACCTTGATTAAATGAAGGTCAGAAGGAGGCGGCGCAACATGGTATAACTCCCAAAAATTAATTAGAATCGAACGTCATTTGAAAATTATTTATCTTTATATAGTATAAAATGATGTCACTCCCGCTGTCTGTGCGCTTAGATCTCTTAAACTACGCAACGGATTTTCATGCAGTTTTCACCACTAGAGTAACCACATGAGGAAAGTTTTTAAATGTGTAATTTGTCAAGGTTTTGTGTAAATTGATTGAAATATATAAATAAAGGGAGCGGGCTGGCAAGCGGGCGGTGTGGATTTGATTTAACAGATGGCGTTGGTAATAAAGGTTGGGAAATGGCATGGCGTTATTTTTCGTTAGCCACAACAACGTGTGGCCGGGTCTGCTAGTTTCTATAGGAGTAGTCTGATAAACTTCATATTGTTGTTGTTACTCGTGTAATCTAACTTTCACCATTACTTCGTTAACAATATTACTTGTTTTTACTAGTTTATTTTCAAATAATAATAATATACCTGATACCTGTCCATAAATAATTGGATTTATTTTGCAAAAAAAAATTATTGGCGAGAAAAACTCCAGTTATACAAATATACAAGTAGGTGGGTGTATTATAAATATAACTTGTTAAAAAAAAATTGATTAGAAATTGTAAGAATTTCTTTATTTTGCTTTCCGATTTTTTTCTAGAAATAATTACCTGCCTTCATAATTAGATATCTTTAAAAATATTTCAATCTTTTGTTTTCGATATTTTATCGGAACGTAATTTAAACAATTTTGTAATCATTCCTTCGTACTTAAGAAAAAAAATATATATTGCCGATGGCAAACTTTTTTAATTATCAATTTTCTGACAAAAGCAAGCATATTTTTTATAAAAATATTATTAGGATGTTGTCAGTGCAAACTTCAAAGGATCGTAGCTAGGGGGTCATTTCATACTAAGAAGTAACTAGTTGTGTTGAACTGAAAAATACTCAGTAGACTATACTGGAATGGATAAAGATATTACGAATAACAAAAATAAGTTTTGCGAATGGATTCCTAATTACATGAAACTATATTCAACACAAATGATAACAGTCAACAAAGGGTTCTTTCAGAATACTAACAAAATCCGTTGTTAGATTTAGTTCATTACTTCAACTCCAGGATTTTTAACAGGAAAAGTACAGGGTTATTTTAGTTTGGATTACTCTTACAGGAGGCCCTGAGAGAAATTGTTTTCCTGTGTAATTTCTTATGTTTTTCCACTTCTAAATTATCTTTGGGGATGCTCTACAAATGGTCTAAGGAGTGAGATGAGAGGAAGTTCTAGGATTGGGTAGGAAGCTGGGGTCACTGTATCCAGGATTATGTGACGGATGTATGTCAAAGTCACCAAATATAGCGACTGAGGTGAGGTGACATATGACAGAAGTGTTAGTTATTCAATGAATGGTACCCAGACCCACCGTCCAAATATACTACAGAAACTGAAAAGATAAATTAATAGCAATGTGGTGTAAGCTTAATATATAAGTACATTTTTTTAAATTTCTGCTGGGGTTGATCAAACAGTTTCTTCATCGAAAATCTGTCTTGGAGTTAAAATGTCTAAAAAATATAATTTCACGACATCAGTATTCTTTAAAATCTTAATAGATCACCTTTCTATGGTTTATCTGTTCAGTGACAAGGGATAGGATAGGTATAAATATAAATTGTAGATTTTTAAAGGTTCAACAAAATAATATAACCCGTTTTACAGAATGGATTATAAAATTCATTTGGGCTATAATAATGTTTTCCTTTAGTGACTTTGTTGACCCTTTCTTGTTTGTTTGTAGCATCTGTTTTTTCAAGTTGTTTTTCGTTAGGTATAGAAAAGATATCACAATATTTTGCGAACATTGTTGAAAATAAATATTTTGCAGATGTGGTCCTTCTCCAAATTTTATACCAGGTTATGTTGGAAAATTGGAGTAGGTGAGGGTATATTTAAATAAAAAAATAATGTTTTTATTCTTGTTGTTTAGCATAATATTAGGTACACGTTATGCTAATTAACGAATTTGCATGCAATGCTATACATCCACTATGCTTTTAATTGTTATAATGTATGTTCATGTTGAAAAGTTTGAATAAAATTTTTGTTTTGCTTCGAATTTATGGGTCAAAGTAACTCTTTTCAATTTTCGATGAAAGTATCCATTTATTCACAAAAAACAAACAAAATAGCGCTTATATTTTATCCATGCTTTTCGGCTATTATTTTTCAATAACATAGTAGAAATTCTACTGATGCGAACTCCTGAGTCTAATCAGCATAAGAGTAGGAACTCGATAAGCTGCGCGCTAGTCGTAAGGACCTTTTTTCAATGTCAACGTTCACAAACTCTCCAATTCCACGCCGGGTAGTTTAGCAAACGAATTTACAAATATATATTATTGTAGAAAGCAATCACTTTGTGGTTTGACATATTTAATAAAATAAAATACTGTTTTGTTTAAAACCACGAGTTTTATTAATTTTTTGAACCGACCGGTTTCGCTTTACTCAAGCATCATCAGGGTACAAATTAATACTAAACAATAAGTCATAATGTGTGCTTATATAAAACAAAATATAGAGGGAGACAAAATTTAGAGAGAGACAAAATGTAGAGGGCGACAACATGATACAAATATAACAAACACATCGACGGCCATAAAATACATTAACCTAAGTTCGCAAGTAATGGAAAAAACCGAAAGATAATTATGTGACTAATGGGTTACAGTAATAAATTTGGAGGAACAAAGCATCAACTGACATAGTGGTAAGGAGCACTGGGAATTTTTTTATTAAGGGTTTATTGGAAACAGACCTAATATTGGACTACTTGATATGTCTAATTGATTATTAAGTATATGACTTTTGGTTTTTACAGCTTTTTTAATTTCTAGTGCCTCTAAATTGTTAAGTCTGTTACCATGTCCGTTTTTATGTAAGATTTTAGCACCGGTGCTATGACAAAACGTATGATCTTTATCGATCAAATGGTTGGCGAATTCTGAAAAACCGTTATTATTGAGGCAACGAAGATGCTCCTTTATCCTAATATTAACATTACGTGTTGTCTTACCGATATAAAAAGCCGAACAATTATTACAATTTAATTTATATATTCCCGAATGACTTAATTTGTTGTCCTTATCTTTAGAATTAATTAGAAATTTACCTAGATTGTTATTCGTATAAAAGGCAGGTCTGACTTCAGAAGGAAGGTTTTTAACACTTAAAGTAGAAAAATTATTAATGAATAAAATTCGCCGCCATTGATAATTAATATTATTATCATTGATTTGAGGACAAGGACTAGCGAATAAGAATTGATTAATGGCTATTTGTTTTAGTTTTTTATTTAAAATTAAATCCATAAAATATGGTTCATAGCCATTATTTACCGCTATTTTTTTAATTAATTTAAGTTCATTAGCAAAATTAGTATCGGACATTGGAATTGTGACTAAACGATGAACCATTGAATGGAATGCGGAGTGCTTATGTGAAATCGGGTGATTAGAGGTGCTGTGTATTACAATGTCAGTATAGGAGGGTTTACGAAATATGTTAAAATCAATTTTGTTATTAATGATGGATAAGGTAAGGTCTAAAAAATTTAAGGTTGAGTTTTTGCCTATCTCTAATGTGAATTTAATCTGATTATGAAAAGAGTTTATAAGATTGAGGAAGGAATTCAGTTGACGCTCAGTCCCTGTCCATATACAAAATACATCATCAACGTATCTTTTCCAGTACAAAAGATTTTTAATAAGAGGTGAAGTACTAGATAGAATTTTATTCTCTAGGCTATCCATGAATATATCAGCAATCAGAGGACTGGTAGGGCTGCCCATAGCCAGGCCGTCTCGTTGCTGATATATAACATTATTGAATTGAAAATAATTTTGATTCAGGCAAATATTAAACAAGGAAGTTAAATCTTTTATAAAATCTGTAGAGAGGTCCGAACTATTTAGTAAATCAGAAATTAAACATTTACTCTCTTCTATGGGAACATTAGGAAATAAATTTACAACGTCAAAAGAAATTAGTTTAGAATTACTAGGGAGAATCATATCTTTCAATTCTCCTACTAATGAAAAAGAGTTTTTAAGGGTATGTTTCGGTGAAAAAACATTGGTATTTTGAAACACATTAGTAATAACGGATGATATTTTAAAATTTGGGGCATTGCAACATGAAACCACTGGCCTGATGGGGTAATTAATCTTGTGTATTTTAAGGAACCCATATAATTTAGGAGTTTTTGGATTTTTAGTTAAAAATTTTTTTTTGATGAATCATTTGATGAATCATATCACAAAGTTAAATTTTTAACTAAAAATCCAAAAACTAATAATTTTTCTACTTTAAGTGTTAAAAACCTTCCTTCTGAAGTCAGACCTGCCTTTTATACGAATAACAATCTAGGTAAATTTCTAATTAATTCTAAAGATAAGGACAACAAATTAAGTCATTCGGGAATATATAAATTAAATTGTAATAATTGTTCGGCTTTTTATATCGGTAAGACAACACGTAATGTTAATATTAGGATAAAGGAGCATCTTTTTTTTTTTTTTAAATTATTTCTGGCTTTCACCCTTCAAGGGTGTTCTAGGCCATCATTTAAAATTACAGAGAAAGGGAAAGGTGAATTTATATATTAATTTTATTTAAATGTACAAATTTCAGAATTATATGGAAGATTGGAGTCGAGTTCAGACTTAGAAGAGATGAAATGTTGAATGGAGGGGAGGCAATTTTAGATAACGCTTGATAGAAGAGAGGATATTTATTTAGAGAGGGACAACCAAAAAATATGTGATCTAAAGAGCCCACATCTAGACCACAGAACGTACAATCTGGGGAGTCAAGGATGTGAATTTTAAAAAGGTGAGAAGGAACGGAACAATGACCGATTCGCATTCGAATAAGTGAGGAAATTTCTTTTTTGGAAAAATGGGGAAATTTTTGAAACCACGGTTTTGATGGGATAGTCCTTTGTATTGAGGCGTAGCGAGCTCCCTTGGATTGACTGGCAATGTTCCAATACTCTGTCCAAACATTGCGGGATCTATCTTTGATGATGGAAAAAATATCAGATAGGGGAATATGGTTTACGAGGGTAACAATAGGGTTGGACGCTCCTTGTTTTGCCAAAGAATCTGCAATATCGTTACCCACTATGCCAATGTGTCCAGGGATCCAAACAAGAATTACGGTTTTTCCAGAGCTTTGAATGGAGGCTATCAGCACTCTAATGAGGCATACAAAGTGATCATCAGGATGAAGAAGAGGACAGGATTTAAGTTTTTGGAGGGAACTGAGAGAGTCAGAGAGAACAAGGGAATGTTCACAATTATTTTTGATTATATATTTGAGTGCTTCAATTATTGCAATGCACTCAGCAGAGAATATTGAAAATTGGTTTGAAATTGAATAAAATATTCTATCATTAGAATTATTGTGGTAAACGTTAATACCTATACCACAGTTAGGAGAGTCAGGAGATTTGGAGCCATCAGTAAATAAAAGAGAAGAGTTGGGCCATTTAGAAGAAATAATGTCATTGAACATATTATTAACAGTACGGGCTGGGAGATTGGAATGACTTTTAAGGATGCCGATCCCTTCCAAAATTGTTGGAGATAGGGTGACGTGACTATATTTTAATTTGTATAGTGGAAGAAGATCATTTTGGATAATTTGAAGCTCTGAGAGAGAGCGAAAATTTTTACAGATGGCAGGAAGAGGTTTAGTTCGAGCTCTGATTGTAGATGAATGTGTTGAGTCTTTGAACAACGAAACTCTGGGAATAACCTGATGACATTTAGAATTTAAACATTTAAGAACAAATTTGTCAGCAAACAGTTGTCGCCTTAAATAAAGTGGGGGATCAGAACATTCCACTTGAAGGGAATTGATGGGCGACGACTGCATCGCTCCAGTTATTATTCGCAATGACTTCGATTGAATTTTGTCTAATTTACTGAGTGCATTTTTGGAGGCAGTACTAAAAAGTGGGCAGGCATAGTCGAGATGACTTCGAATAAGTGCATTGTAAAGCAACTTAATGCAGGTAGGGTGAGCACCCCACCAAACGCCAGTCAATGATCTGATGATATTTAAATTTTTTTCACATTTAGTAACTATATTGTGAATATGGGAAGACCATTTAAGTTTCCTATCAAATGTTACTCCCAAAAATTTTACTTCAGAGGCGTTGGGGATTGGAGAGTTTTTAAATAAAATTTGAACAGGAGGATTTTTATGACGGTTTGAGAAGGTGACACATTGACTCTTTTTAACTGAAAGTTCCAGACCATTTAAAGTGAGCCATGTGCAAAGGGCATCCATGGCTTCATTAAGATATTTGACGGCAAGTGGGATGATTTTGGATGATAAGTAGAAAGCTAAATCATCTGCGAACTCAATAACTTTTACTTGAGGGGGAATAGAGACATGCATATCGTACGTGTATATATTGTACAGTATAGGGGATAATACATCGCCTTGGGGTAAACCTTTCCAAATTGATCTACTCTGAGGAGTAACATCTGGTAGTTCAATGAAAATTTTTCTATCAAGAAATAGATTAATAATAGATTGGACAAACATGGGGGGGAAGGCCAAGGCCTAAAAGTTTTTTTTTAAGGATTGGGATGGAAACATTGTCAAAGGCACCTTCTATGTCTATAAAGACTGCAAGACATACTTCATGGTTAGAAATGGATAAATTAATATCAGTGCTGATGATGGCAAGGTTATCTTGCGTAGATTTTTTTTTCCTAAATCCAAATTGAGATGGAGAGAGAAGCTGATTACTTTCAACAAAAAATTCTAACCGGTTTTTAATTAATTTTTCATAAATTTTACTGAGGGTGGATGAAAGAGCAATTGGCCTGTAGTTGGATCCAGAATTGGGTGATTTGTTTGATTTTAGGATTGGGATGATTATTTGAGAACTCCAGTCATCAGGCATTATGCCAGACTGAAAGATTTTATTTAAGATGCTTAGGAAGTGATTTAGAACATTATCATTACTATTTTTGATAATGCTATAAGGAATACCATCTCTGCCTGGAGATGAGTCTTTGACTGTTGATAAACAATTTTTTAATTCAATTAAAGTGAATGGAGAGTCTAGCCAATGATCAGACATAGGAGTGTTGTGGATGGGAGTTATTTCATCTAAGTTAGGTACAGAAGGGGGGGCAATTTTGTCCAAGAACTCATCTATCCATTTAGAATGAGACGCTCGAGGAGATGTTGAACTGAAGGAGGATCGAAATCTTCGAATCATAGACCAAACTTCCGAAATTGGAGTATTCGGAGATACTGAACTGCAGAAGTTGTACCACCCGGATCTTTTTTTTGACCTCAATACCCTTTTGGCATTGGCTTCGGCATTTTTGTATATAAGATAGTTCTCCATAGTCATATTGTGACGATACGAAAGAGATTTAGCTTTCCGAATTCTCACTACCTTAGAACATTCCTCATCCCACCAGGGAGTCGGAGGGAGTTTTTTAAGAGATTTGGTTTTAGGGGGAGGATTTGATTTATGTATTGCAGTTATGAGCATCGATTTGAAGTTATCGTAGTCATCTTTGACAGATAATACATCGGAAGAGGGTAAATTTTGTATAAACTTATCCATATGCGAGTTAAATTCGTCCCATTTGGTGTGTTTTGTTTTAATCTTCGTCGAAATATGGGACTTGTCTGAATGGAAAGAAGTTTGATAAGTGATGGTGATCGGGAAATGATCACTGGAGCAAGGATCGGGGGACACCACCCACGAGGAGAGAGGTGCCAGATTTGTAGAGCATATGGAGAGATCCACTGCACTAGGGTTTGTGTTGGGGCGAGAGATTCTCGTAGGAGATCCGTCGTTCAAAAGGAAAAGGTTGGATTCATCTAAAAAATCCATAACATTTCGACCATCTCGATCAGAGAAAGCAGAACCCCAGACGGGGGAATGGGCATTAAAATCGCCCAATAAAAAGAATGGAGGGCTTAGTTGACGGACAATTTGTAACCAAGCTTGCTTATTGAAGTGAGAAGATGGGGGAATATAGATAGAAACAAAGGATGTGTCCTTTATTTTAGCTGCAACCATTTGAAAGTCAGCATTGGGGGGTTTGATATTATTTATTGGGGAAAACGGAAGGGATTTTTTAATAAAAAGGGCAGCACCGCCGCCCGTACCTTCCAGGCGATCATCACGGAGACAGGAGTACCCTCCCACATTAAAGTGGGTGGATGGAGTAAACCATGTCTCCGAGACAGCAGCCACAGAAACAAGGTTTGAATTTAATAGGATAAGAAGGTTCGATTTGTTAGAAATAGCACTGCGGCTATTCCACTGAAGTATTCTGACATCTTGAAGTGCCATTTTGAACAAATGATTTTAACGTGGAAATAATAGAAGCAGCGTTGGACGGTAGATTAGTTTGAGAAGAAATTAGGTCAATTAGAAGCATAATAAGAGTTTGTATAAATGAAGAATTATCTTGCGAGAGTTGTTCAGAAAGCTTTTGATGGTTTGTTGAGGACGAATTATAGTTGTTTGCGCACCCATTTGTGGCATTTGAAAGAGGAGAACCATTGGGATTTAAGAGAAGTGAGTTGTGTTGTTGCCGATCGTATCCAGGAGCCGGTTTAGAGACAGGGTTTTTGTACATAAATTTAGTTGATCGAGAAGATGTTGAGGAGAAGGGGAGAGGGTTGGATGGAGAGTTACTGGATAAAACCTCGGCAAAAGATTTTTTGACAGGCGGGAATAGTTTAGAAGCCTGCAGAAAAGACAAGTTTTCAGAGGCCATGGAAATTTTTATATTTTTTTGGCGAGTTTGTTCAGGACAAGAAGAGTGAATGGCGGAATGAGCGCCTGAGCAGTTAAAACATTTAGGTGAAGAGAGAGAAGAACATTGGTCAGCCGTGTGGTTTTCTCCACATTTGAAGCATCTGGGAGGGGATCTGCATGCAGCTTTGGTATGACCAAAACGGCAGCAATTGTAGCATTGGGTGGTGGGGTAAGTATAAATTTCAACTGGTAAGGAGTTGAAAAATAAATAGATATGGGAGGGAAGAGATTGTCCTTCGAATGTGATCACAACAGATTGGGAGGGCTTCCAGGAAACATTGCCCTCAGAGGTGTCCTTATAATTTAGCCTCCTGGCTTTTATGGGATTGCCAATATGTTGAGGGGTTGAAAGAGAAGACAGAATTTCTGGAATGGACAGATCGGTCGAGATACCCCTGACCAG
The DNA here is from genome assembly GCA_917563855.2 of Limnephilus lunatus. Lineage (NCBI taxonomy): Eukaryota > Metazoa > Arthropoda > Insecta > Trichoptera > Limnephilidae > Limnephilus > Limnephilus lunatus. The sequence goes on along the minus strand of OU830595.1, from coordinate 93,012,333 downwards.
GCCCATACGAGTGACATTGAAAGTTGGGATGTACGCCTTGAATTTAGAATTAGATGTAATAAAAATGTTTTTAATAAAGTTGTTGGCGGCTGAACCTGAGAGGAATTCAACAGAGATTCGGAAGCGACCCTCGGCTTTTACACCTCCGGGCTTAATCGAAAGGTTCTTGTTGGTTGAAAGGAATTTACCAAATTCAAGAGGATGTATGGTTTTACCTTGCTCAGTTTTTTGCGCATAAACAATGTAGGGGCCACAGGAATGAGTAGAGTAAAAATTGATTGGAGGAGGTTGATGAAGATCTGGTAGAGACTGAGAAGTAGAAGGAGAGTCATGCTTTACTGGGGAAGAGGGACTAAACTTCCTTTTTTTTGTGGAAGTTAGAATGACAGATTCACTGTCAGAAATTACAATATTTTCACCATCTGGAGGGTCAGGGGGAGGATCTGGGGGCTTTTTAGGATGTCCAGGAGGGAAATCCTCCTCCATTGTTCACAAAATTACAAAAAAAAATATGTATGGAAAGTGACAGTAGTGAAAAAAGGTTATAAATATCTGGAAGTCAGCGACGAAAAGTGACTCCTGGAAGATCAGAGGGGAGAAGAATCCTCAGGGAACAACACACTACACTTTATTGACCAGAAAACATAAAAATATTAGTTAAAATAATAAAAAAGATTATTTTTTTTAAGAGAGAAAACAAAACAACTGATGACAGCCAAATGTTCAAAATTCGAATCCAAGGAGCATCTTCGTTGCCTCAATAATAACGGTTTTTCAGAATTCGCCAACCATTTGATCGATAAAGATCATACGTTTTGTCATAGCACCGGTGCTAAAATCTTACATAAAAACGGACATGGTAACAGACTTAACAATTTAGAGGCACTAGAAATTAAAAAAGCTGTAAAAACCAAAAGTCATATACTTAATAATCAATTAGACATATCAAGTAGTCCAATATTAGGTCTGTTTCCAATAAACCCTTAATAAAAAAATTCCCAGTGCTCCTTACCACTATGTCAGTTGATGCTTTGTTCCTCCAAATTTATTACTGTAACCCATTAGTCACATAATTATCTTTCGGTTTTTTCCATTACTTGCGAACTTAGGTTAATGTATTTTATGGCCGTCGATGTGTTTGTTATATTTGTATCATGTTGTCGCCCTCTATATTTTGTCTCTCTCTAAATTTTGTCTCCCTCTATATTTTGTTTTATATAAGCACACATTATGACTTATTGTTTAGTATTAATTTGTACCCTGATGATGCTTGAGTAAAGCGAAACCGGTCGGTTCAAAAAATTAATAAAACTCGTGGTTTTAAACAAAACAGTATTTTATTTTATTACAAATATATGTTATCGACATTTTTTTTAACATATCTTTCCAATTCAATGTTTAAAACCCACCTTATTTTTCATGTCATAATAGAATTTCTAATACTTTTGATTACACAAAGCGCCCTTGAGGTGATTTTTCACAAAAACGGCGCTCTACAAATTGTACAATTATTATTATTATTTTATTTTATCCAATTGTAAACCAATGTAATTTAGTAATTATTGCTTGTTTCCATTTTTTATTACCATTTAAGTAATCATTTCATTTACCAAATGCCATGCTCTATGAAAGAGTTCATAAATAAACATAAAATATACTGAAGCTTAAGTCAAAGTTTTATAAAAAAATAATTTTATCCATATTTTCTACTTTTCACGTAATAAAATTACATAATGATATTTAATATGCGATGACCCTGTGTAATTACAATTAAGCTTTGTAATACACCGCTACTTTTGAAATAATTATTAATGCCATTCCGTGTGATACCTAACCTGCCTCGGGCCAATAGTTCGAGGGTTAAAACCCCGTTGGGCCCGGAGATCATGAAACAGCAGGTAGAAATAGGTGGGACCAGCGATGATTACATTCAAGGCAAATCACACCATCTTAACATTATGGTTAACCATTGTTTCTGAAATGACTTCTTTCAAAAGTATGGGAATTAATTGAGATTGAGATTTCAGATTGACAAAAGTTGGTGGAGCATCGTCCCATTGAGACAGAGGATCTGGGTTCGATTTCCAGCTGAGACCGTTACCTTTTCATTTTTTTCAGAAGAAGCAAACACATTGTGACTTGAAATTTAAAAAAAATAAAAATAAAATACGTTTACGTCACTTTATTTAAATAAAGTGACGTAAAACAAAGTATTTTCTTCGGACAGCAAAATGACATGTACATTTTTTACTCCAAATATGCTCAGAAATCGCTGGTTAAAATCCCTCGGGTACTCGGGTACTGGGTCCTGTTACAATCCGTATGGAGGAGAGAAAAACCTCATATGAACTAGCGTCATAAGTCTTAAGTCATAATCATAACCCAACTGAATCAAGAAGAGCACTTGGAAAAAACAGGACTATGAACGTCAAGCTAACGAAGATAGCTACGCAAAATATTAAATACACGTGCAAGGCAATGCGAAGAATAGGTATGTAATATATCTTGGTTCTATGCCAACTCAGAATCAAGTAAACTCAACACCTCTGTGAAAAGTCATTAAAAGCTATCAAAAAATGATTTTAAATTAATATCAAACCGATTTTTGTATTTACTATAAATATTTATATACCTAAACCATGCAGTTCAAAGATATTCAAATATCTTATATTTTAATATCTTTGATACAGTTCTTAAGAATTGACCGTTTGCTCACGTAAACCATTTTGCTTAATTATCCTTAAATACTTCGCCTCAAATTCCAGTCACAATAAAACACAAATTAAAATTGAAGGACATAACATTACGAGTGCCGGTGGGTAACAAAATATACCTACCTGGTTTTCTCGATTCCATTGTAACGCGAGATATTCATTTAATTGATTCGAAACATGAATTGGAAAATTTTTTAATCAAATAAAAATGATTTCAAATTAATAAATTACGTTGTTCTTACCACTATAATTGATTATAAAAAACCGTCATGTTTCGTAAGCCAAGCTTACTTCATCAGGGTTTTAATAATGTATTATTAAAACCCTGATGAAGTAAGCTTGGCTTACGAAACATGTCGGTTTTTTATAATCAATTATAGTGGTAAAAACAAAGTAATTTATTAATTTGAATTAAAATGGTGCCACAAAATAAGTTTGCTGTTTTAGGAAAAGTGATGTTTTTGTTTTGTTCTTACAAAAGACACAAATTAAAAATACCTGAATCTAGGTAGGTAAGGCACACCTTAAACTGTTGTAATACATTGTAAATAATAAAAAAAAATCCTCTTGCTTTATATACACGTTATGGAACTGCATTAAACTTTTGAGAGGAAAATAATTTTCCGCTCTGGGTACAATGATTAAATTAGATTTATCGGAAATTTGATTTAATAATAATAATGTACATTCATTACCAATACACGATTATATTTACCCGAAATAAAATCACCACATTTCAACGAGCGCTTTGTCAGGCGGCATTCGCCCTCATTTCTGACAAAATTGAGTCGTTTGAAAGCGTCAATAACTCGAACACGTTAATGACATTCAGCTATTTATTTAGCACGTGTGTCCAAAATAAATGTTTTAATTTCACCGTTTTCTAGCCGTTTCGAGGGAACTCAAATAACATCTATTAAGTAATTATGCACGGTTAAAGCAGACCGCAGCATTTCCCTGCGAAGCCGAATATCTATCTCTGCTACAAACACGATAATTGTTAAACTGACCACACTATCCCAGTCTACCCCAACACACCCATCATGTCCATTTCACCCCGTTCTTCCAATTTGTACAGTGGCCATACCCTTTGCAGTAAGTTGTTTCAAACACAAATTAATTAGGTACTCGCGTTCATTTGAACTGTGGTATAAACCAGATATTTATTTTAACTTATAATTCATATGGAACTAGCAGATCCGGCCACATGTTGCTGTGGCTAACGAAACACAACCCAACCTTTATAACCAACGCCATCTGTAAAATCAAATCCTCACCGCCCGCTTGCCAGCCCGCTCGCACACTTAACCTTAACAAATTATATACCTAAAAACCTTCCTCGTCATTCACTCTATCCGCATGAAAATCCGTTGCATAATTTCAAAGTTCTAAGCGCACGGACAGTGGGAGCGATTTCATTTTATACTATGCAAAGATGTATTTTTTACGTAAACGTAATCTTCAAGTAAATTTCGTAATAATTAGTTTGGATAAAAAAAACAGAGTGCGCAATTCACACGCGATACAAGTGAAACCTTCAGAAAACTAAAGTAGACAAGAGTGGGGAGACTACGAAGCACGTTTTTTTATCAATGTGTGGATGATTTTTTCCATATTTTTGTCTTCAAAATCCAGTGCACCTTTTCCTATAGGTACATTTGTTCATCTTATTAGTATTTGTGTTTTCTTCTTCGGAGTCGCTAGATTGTTTTTTTTTGCCTGTTCATTTCGGAGTGGTTTGAAGATTGGATTTGGATTTTACAACAAAAAACTTTTTTAGGATTCGTTCCTTGGTCCACCGAATGCCTGGCCGCAGAAGTTCGTCAGGCTTCGCGTAGGACCGTGGATTTATCGTATTATATTTTAACCCGTGGAAGAAATAAAAAATATTTTATTGCTATCTCATTCTATCGCAGGCTTAATCCTATAGATGTATGTGTTTGTGTCTTTTCATCTAGTTTAAAATCACAACGGTGCTAAAGAAGTTTTCACTTCACAAACTTTACATAATTAGATCGGTGTAGCAGTCAGTTCTTCGGATTATCATGATTTTATAGATGAAAAACCCACTTTCATTTTTGATTTATCGTGAATGTCGGTAACTTGTTATCGTTTCTGAGCATTACCGCAGATCGCCAACGAACAAACAACAGTTCACAACGACTAAAAGTTCTTGATTAATTCGACGTGCACTGTTGTTTATACGTTAACGACTTGCAGTCGTACTTCGGAACGATCACGAGTTATCGATATTGTTGATAAATCCTTTATCGATTGACCTTGCTAGATGCCCAGAATAGCTTGCTTTAATCTCCCGCTTACGCTTACTTTTAATTTTTAACTCGACGTTACGTGAAATAAAACGAAATTTCACTAAGCAACATGACTCAAACTAGGAAGTTCAATCCCTATATATTCCCGTCCTTTGCCTCTTAATCCTATTCCTATGTTCCTCCTCCCCCCCCCCCCCCCTTCTTTTCATATATTGTAAATAAAAATAAATTATTTAAGAAAATACCTTTATAATGTCACACTTTATCATTCACTACCATCAGTGGAAAGTTCATAATTAATTGGCACAATTAACATCTAATTATTGTATTATTTTGTAATCTCTGATTTGCTCTCAACTTTCTCTAAAATAAATAAATAAAATAAAATAGATATTCATAATCACTAAACTGACTACAAAGAATTTATAGGTGTTAAAAGTAAAACAAATTAAATTTTGTAATCAGTAAATTACGACGAAAAACTTTTTATAGCTGTTTCAACGGACATAGAAATAATTGGACGGTGTTGGTTTTAACCATAACTCAGAGTATTGACGCAAGGTACCGACGTGCTTTACGACGAAAGCTCAGAAAGTTACAATATCTCTGTTCAATTTATGATCGCAATAACTCCATTATTGCTCGGTGTGCGATACAGGTGGTACTCTTACATGCCCCGCACATGCGGTAGCTCCATACTCCGACTCCGCTATAATGTATTAGGTTATTATTGATTCAACGACATTTTTGGTTTCGCATTCGGAATTCGAGTCACGTAGAACATCAACAAACTATTTAGTGAAGGTGCCCAACTTCAGATGACACCCAATTGTTATTAATATATTTTTTTTAAATTTAGCTGTAGGTACGCAGAGAGGAAAAAATTACTAAGGAGAATCTAGTTCGACTTAAAAATTCTTTGAAAATTGCATGGAGTTAAAAGAAGAAGCAAATCAGACAAATTGGGAGGCGAGCATTGACTCCGTATTTATGGATACCCAACACCCCTACCTTAAGCCACCCCAAGTGGTTCGCTACGCTTGGTGACTTAGCAGGGGTGTTTGGATTCACGGGGTGAGTTTTGACTAGGTTTTGGCAGCAGAAGCATTTCCCCACCTACTGCGTGGTAAGCCGGATCGAGAGAGACTGGTTGAGATATACCTTTTGACCTCTTCAGCCGGACTCTCTCAACCCATCGCCTTGGACCACAGTGGGAGGAATGGATTTATACGTCCGTCACTCCTGAACAGATTCTTTCCACCCCGATTTCCTTTCATTTATTTCCTAAAAAGACCCACCAAAGGTCCCGGGATATTATATTAGTTAATATTATTTTTTTAAATAAACGATAAACATGGCTATAAAAAAAAACGGGTAGCATGCTGCAAATAAAGTCAACCGTTTAAGTTTGAGATATTTGTATCCCGGCGTGGTGTTAATTAATATAATTATTCGGAGAATCTTCCCTTGAAATACCAGTTGAACAAACACGTCGTTCCTACCCGATGCCATAGTTCCGAAGGATTCAAGCCGTCCCTAATAACAACGAAATCAGAAAACCCGTTTTTCAGATCTATATGGGGCTCTGACCCAAAGGTATCCGAAGAGATAATAGATAGAGCACAATTATTATTGTAATTATATCTGCGTGTTGTCATAGCTCTGACTTCAACAGAAGTGTTTGGTTTGGTCGAGATGATAATTAAAAGTTTCACGTTAATACAAAAATATCCTCTACATTTTAATCCCCGTAATTAATCCACGCGTAAATTAGTTTTGAAGTGCGTTTAATTTAATTGATGTTTCAGTAATTTAATCAAAAAATCGTCATTGAAGAGCGAAAATAATTAGTTTTTTCACAAACTAATTCACATTCATGTAATTCAATGTAAATCACTGAATGATAATTCAATGATTTCATGCTAATGCGTAACATAAAAGAACTTATTTACTGGAATTATTTCAAAGCTGAGTAGAGACTTGAATTAATCACTAAGAGTACCTACTTAGTGTTTGTTAAAATATTAAGGTAACCCTCGTGAAAAAATAAAATTATTTATGAATGTTCAAATTAAAATTATGAATAAATGATTGAATAATTTTTTTTCCTTAAAATTAACTTATTTTTTTAAATCCAATACACCTCACGCTGTGCACCTAATTAATTCATTTGTACTGGATCATTCACAGATGAATTTAACTCTAATTTTCGTGAAAATGAAGTATTGTATTTCAACCAAGTCTTATTTGCAATTCACGGTGGACCTCAAGATGCTTCAATACTTTAAAAGTGTAGCAGTCGTCCGATACGGCGAAAAAGTTCTAATCCCGGTGACAACAAATTGCTATTTTTGATTTGATTTAAAAACACCTAATGGCTTTAATATTTTTGCTCTTCAATTGTTCTAATTTAATCCAGTCCCAAATAAAACAACCATATCGATTTTTAGGTAACATTGGTGGTTAAGCTGAGGCGAGGAGTTTTTTTTAGCGAGGATTTTTTACTCACCATTACTCGAGTGTTCACGCAGTCACTCGTTAAAAAATCTTTTAAGGCTTTTAAATTAGTAATTTATATTCACACTTTATTGTTCAAACTAAAGCACCTACCTATTGCGCATCAGTAACCAACAGACCCCCTAAAGAAACCCCTTTTTTTCGAAAACGGGCAATTTTTATTTTTAACTTTTGTGTACTAAAAATATTTTTAGGTTACGAATAATCTGACAATATTTCAATTCCCCCCAAATAGGTATCCACCATCATTGTAAGAGAAAAATGCCGGACTAATTTTTACAGTTAAATGAATATTTCAAAGCTTCGTCACTTATTATGGAATTATTATTATTATTATGGACAAGTATGCAAATCGAATATTATTGCGCTGACATTCAGAAAATCCATGCAGGATAAGTTTTGTTAAAAAGTCCATGTCTTTAGACGTCGATAGCATTTTTAGTTTGGAAACAGATCTTTTTTTTGTAAAAAAAAAGGATTTATAATTATGACCGCATAATTATGAATTTCACAATTCATCTAAATATTTTCACTTTGTTACAAAACTCGTAAAGGGTGTTTCTTCTATAATAAATAAAATAGTCCCCAAAAAGGTTTTTAATCTTCCCGGTGTTTAGCGGAGCGTTATTTCCTTATTCAAAACCAAAGAGCATAAAAAATCTCTTGTTTCCTTAGGTCGTTTGTTTAACGGGAGATTAACATCAACCACTAGTTAAAGCAATGGTAATAGAATAACATTATCTGCTGGTTAAAGCTAAAGTTGACTTGGAATAAAATACCTTCCCCCAAACTCGCTTCTCATAATGATATTAATTGAAAAACGTTTTTTATAAAATTATAGAAGATGTTTTCAATGTCTATTCCGACGCTTTTTTAAATTAAATTTTAAATTTATTCGCTCTTCGTATTTCACATTATTCTTCTTCGCTTCAACAACAAATTAATCATGCCAGAAAAATACCATTAAAATAGCGAAAGCTGTTTAAATTTTATGTATTAGGTACCTACATTATTGGCATGGATGATTCATGCTCGTACGAAACGGATGTCTGTGAAAAATTTCTGCATACAAAATATGGCTCACTTCAAAGATTTCCATATGCACATAAAATATTACGTCAGGATAACCTACAAAATGTGTTCAGTTTATATTATGCCTTAACTTAAGTAGGTAACATTATTTACGGCTTCAGCCAAATAAGTAAATCATTGAAGAAGAAAATAACACTAATAATCTTAACGAAAATATGAAAGAGAACAAGACACGGAAAAATAAAAGGATTCATTGGAAACAATTTTTTTCATTGAAACAAACAACAATTCTTTGAAAAAATGTTTCCAATGAGAAGAGTAGTTGCCAATAATATGGAAAAAAATTATCTCGGGTAATATGTATTGTTAATTTTGTAATTTGAAATATGAGATTGACAAATGCGGTGTTTAAATAAAAGGTGACTGTAGCCGAAAGACCAAAGGCTCTCGGTTCGAGTTCCAATTGCGACCGTTACCTTTTTATTTTTCTGGGTTTTGTTTTCTTTCATATTTTCGTTTAGATTATTAGTGTTATCTTCTTCTTAATAATTTATTACATTTATCGGAATAAGCTTCAAAAGTTATAAAAAGAGAATTGTTCCTATGAAAATTAAATATACTTTTTAAAGATTGGCGCTGTACACAATTTGGTATACTAATGAGTAGTTTAAGTAACTGAACGCGAGTATGATTTATTACTCTTGGACAAAATGATATGCGTGATTAATAGTTAGATATATAATTTGCACCAGAGAATTAATCACCCATGAGCTTTGCTCAAAACTCATTCCATGTAAAAGAGCTATTTTTGGTTTTTGGTTGGCGTGAGAGATTTATGCATTAAAAACTTTGTCTTCGCGACCAAGTTAGCTGTCAGAAAATCATTGTAAGGTAGAAAAACAAAGACGGCTTGCATAGAAATTGAATTACTTAGAATAGAAACATGGAAACTTTCTGTCACGGGAAACATGTTTTGCATGGAAAGTAAGCAAAAACATGCATAAATTATCAGAAGACCTAAGAATTGAGCGAAGTTCGAAAATGCATGTTACTTTAAATACTGTCATTATATTTTGGTCCCAAGTGCTCTCAGTATCGTTCTTGTGAAATACAATCAATTAGAATGGACGCGTTGCTTGTTTTAACATCAGATATCAGTTAACAAAACTAAATAACGTGCGTGGCTAACCTTTATCCCCCCCTCCCTCCTACCATTCCGTTCCATTGACGAAATTTTTCAATTTAGGAATGCTATCGTCCTACTAGCTCTGGGCAAATTAATATTTGGTGCTTATTAAATGAAAATATATGTATGCAGTATTTTTTATTGAAAAGCAGATAATCAGTATACCAAAAAGATATAAACACTATTATTTTTCCCCGAAAAGAAATGGATTATTTGGACAATGAACTGGAAATATAAACAGGTGTATTATTAGATTTATAAATACTAATTGACCTACAAATAATAACAACTACATTGGAAACGATTGGGAGTCTCGTCCCGGTATTAAGTAACCGATAGTATTCTGTACACGAAATCTAACTCCTACAACTAGTGAATCCTCACAAATTGAAGTCAACTGAATCTTAAATGACCTAATTACAATAACAATTACAAAGAAACTCACCAGAATACAACGATATGTACAATTTACATATTCGTATATATTTCCCTTTACCGGACAGTTAACCGCTGATATTTGTTGAAAGAAGGAAAAATTAATTCCATGCTATTTGTTCATCGCATTTCAAGGCGTCAAATTTGTATATCATACTCATTTTTTTAAAAATTATACCCACGTGAATGTGCAATTATTTTATATTCAAAATTTATTCTCTTATCTACACACTTGAGTCCCTGAGGAAAATAATTTCTCTCACGTCCTACGTCATATATGTATGGGAATGCCATGTGCAGGGTACGACTTTGTGTACAAACCTACTGAGTTAATTGCTTTTTGGAACTGTTAGCAAAATAAATATTTGTTTTATTTTCACGTCGATGATAAAAGATAGAAAAAAATTCAATAAAAAACCTGTAATTTAAAATTGTCAGTTGTCATGATGAATTTGTGGCAATAAAGGTTAATAAAATCTCAAACCTTACTTACTGCGTGCAAACAAAGAAAATAATTTTTTCCCTTATAGAATGGTTATTAAGGGCGTTTAACTAGCCAGTGGCCGAAAATCCACATTTCGCCGAAAGATGTTCTAACGATCATGGAGGGCGGTTCCAATGAGAAAGATTAATTATTCTCCGTACCAGCTTTTTAAAATTATATCTTAATATCGATTTTATTTCATTCCAAATTTGTTTTAATTTATACCTTCAACAAAAAATGCTGAAAGGCGTGATGATAAATCTATTAAAAGTATATACTTTTTGATCATTAAGTATTTATCATTTTTCAATAATGTCTAAGCAAAATAAGAATGCAAAAAATCTGAAATGTATTAGTTTGTAAGTGCGCAAATAAATACACAAACGGACCAATTTTCGTCAAGAAACACATATCTATACATATATATTTTATAATGATTTTATTTAAACTTAAATTAAAATTCTGTAATATAGGTTTCCCAGAAAATGTGTTGATTTATTTTACTGCATGATTAGGTATATGATTTGAAATGGGTGTTATATAATACATAATCGTTTTTGAAAATTTAACAACTCTACCAACGACCTATGGTATACCCTAATTATACTAAAAATAAAAAATAAAATCACAAAATTTAAAACATAGTTTACTAGATAAAAGAACAAACTTTCGAAATCAATTTATATTTTTTTGTGGAAAAGAGTCAATACGTCTAAAATCTGATTTAAAAATGACATATTTCTGTTTTTTTCTAGTTATACCTCTTAAGACTTGAAGAATTATGTCGTATTATAATAACAATAAACTTTGAATAGTGCTTTATAAAAAATTATCTCTGAGAACAAAATATTCAAATTTTATTTCACACAGGACGAGGTTTTGACTTTTATGCACCTCTCATCTTCCCCGGGGTGCGATTAACTGCGATGCACCATACCAAAGCACCTCAGTACTGGACGTATATTCACCGGTTGTTTTCTTTTTTCAGCGTCGGGTATACGATATGAGATCACGGGAGGGAACGTAGGCGGCGCTTTCGGCATCGGAAATACGACGGGCGCCATTCACGTCGCGGCGCCGCTCGACTATGAGACGAGGAAGAAGGTAGGTCACACGCCATACCAAACACCACACACCACAACACCACATCCCGCAGTCGATCATGATTTTCATCTGCATAAACAGTTTTTTACTACTATTTTATAGACATGATGATATGCGATGGTTTATTGCCGGTCGACGTAATAAACTTGAATATTTATATTGTAACCTACATATTATTATATGTGAGTCTATTTCTATTTGTTTGTGGTACTAAATTTTGTGTTTTTTTGGTACCTCGATTATGCGGTTGGTTGTAATTTCGAAGCACCGACACCGCAAGAATTTTAAGATATTTTAAAGATTATGTAACTATTTTTTTTCGTATTTTATATGTCTAGACTTAGAAAATTGCATTTTTGATACAACGTATGATACTATACAATTATTATTTATTTACAAAAAAATCTTTATTACCTACACAGGTGTAAATCTTATTTTCGTTTAAAAAAAAAACTTATTCTTTAATTTTTACAGCACTTGTAAGATTTTAGTAGTATCTTATTTTTCAATCATGATTACTACAATGTTATTTAAAAAAATATCATTAATTAACCTTTCTAAACTTTTAAAACTCACTTTCAGCACTCATTACATAAACACTATGAGTTGTTTTTTTACTTGTGTACCATTTTTCGTCATTTCATTTCATATAAAATCCTAAACATGATATTTATTTGATTTACTCATTTCGATACAATATTTTACATTTCACAGTACAATCCAATAATTTTGGCCTCACTGGGTGGCTTACCCGTGCTGAGGCTTCCAGTTTATAATATAAGAGTTAAAACATAATACATTTTGGAAAAAAATATATAATGTTGGTCACGAAAAAACGCTCAAAGTTAAGATAAATTAAAATTAAAATTAAAAACTAAATTTTTGAAATTAAAATTAAAAATTATAATAAAGGTAAAAAAATTAATTAAATATGTTAATTTTTAAAATTAAATATAAAAATTAAATAATTAATTTAGTATGTACATTATAAATTGTTTTGGCATTTGAATTCAAGTTGCCATTATGCTTGCCTAATCGCTATTAATTCCTAACTAGACACAGCAGGTTATAAGGAATTAATATTTTATTTGGAATCAAAATATTTAGTTGATTTATTTAATTTTTTATTATTATTTCTTAAAGTTGTGGACCATTGTTTTTTTGGTTTTGAGCTTTGATAAAATGGAAAAATCAAAATTCGCAAAACGAAAGAAAGAAAAATAGAGGGGTGTAATGTTACCATGGCTCCCAGCAAGCCATAAAACCATTTCATTTAGTTTGTATTCTGCCAGCTTAGAAATTCGAAGAAGCAATAGAAAACGCAGTTATACTACTCTACAGGAAACGCCCTTGGCGATTCACTATCACTCGGTTTTCTGAACGAGATTTCAGCCAGCCCAGGAAGTGAGTGCCGCAGAGACTGGCAAGTCGTTCCACAGCCAAGCTGTTGAGCTCAAGAACGTAGAAACGACCCGACATGTGTCAACTGTATACCAATGTTGGGCGCGCGTTTGGCGTGTTTCCCGACTGTTCACCGGTGCCGAAGGAATGAATGACGCGAGCTATTTGGAGCAAATACCGGTAGAACAAGGACAGCCTTCCCACCCGACGCCTAAGATTGCAATCCGTCAAGATTGGAGAATCTATCAAACGGACCATATTTGATATATTTTTTCTGCACAGAGTCGAGGGTTTTTTCCGGTGTTTTGGGGCTCCAGACCAGAGATGGCTGCCAAATTTAATCGTGGGGCGCAGCAATGAAAGCAATAAGTACACATCTCATGGTCCAGAAGCAATAGCAGTGATCATAACCATCACCGTTGACATAGATGCCCGTACTTTGACAGACAATGTGACCGCTAATCGTGTAAGGTGATACTTACATAAAAGAAGCATAACTAACAAAAAGTGTTTTTTCGTAAAATAATTATAATAATAACTATCGCCATCTGTTCTTAATGGTAGATTTTGAATTATTCTTTTATTATCACTCATTCACTTGTAACATGACAAGATACGAAATACACATTCAGTAAATTTGAATATCTCAGTCACACAAACTCGAAAATATTGATAAAAATAATACGACGATTCGAGTGATATTATCTTGTTTATTGTGGTTACTGCATTTAAGGTTTTGGTTTTGAAATGTATTGTTATTTTAAGTTTGGTCTTTTATACAAATTTAAGAGCTGGTAAGTTTTTAGATTTTCATGGCTAAAAGCATTTTCGTTGTTAGTTTTTGGGGTGTTATGTTAAAAACTAACAACGAAAATTTAAGAGCTGTTTAGGAAATTCGATCACGATGTCTATTAGGATCTATCCCAGACTTTTCGTCGGCAAGAGTGCTAAGATTGAAAAATACAATTTTATTGGTGTTGTCGGAGCTGAAAATGTTTTTGGAAAAAAAAATTCACTCTGGGGAAGAAAATAATTGAATTTTTGAAAAATGTAAGAAACATTCACAACATCATACTGTCGTATTTTTAAATTTTTATCTCTATGGCTCTATACTGAAAAGTCAAGGATCAATACTGATCTCTATGCATCTACAACTAGAGGTTGCTTCTTCTAAGAGTGGCCTGGGTGGATAGAGTAGTCATCGTAATCCTTCAAACTCATATATTATTTACACACATTATTTCAGCGTTTCACATAGTCTTTTAAACAAAGAATTCTTATTTTTTTCCACATATGGATTCCCCTTAGAATTAGATTCAGAGTTTTATTGCGCCCTAAATGTTGTGATATTTCGTGTGGAGGAATAGAAGGGGAGAAGAAAAAAGGGAAGATTGGTTTAGGCTTATTCAGAAATTTACATAGAGTTGGTCTAGCTTGTCGTAAACAAAGTGTCTCGCTGGCACAAGACCGGCTTTTTGCAGGAGAAACGTATTTCTAGATTTTAGGCACAAGTGCGCGCGCAATAATAAGTTAGGAATAGAAATGAATGTTTCAGATATCGCCGTTTACATTTCCTCCGAACACAAAGCATTAACAAGGTTTTTTTAATTGAATTGGCTTGCCATTATGCACTTGAGGTTATATTAAATTCAGCAGATTTAACATCGCAACACTACTGTGTTACATTCTAACAATATTGATGTTTGATGCTTTTATGTCTTCGCATGTTACCATACATACTTATTTATACAGACCCTCAAAACTTTGAGAATGTAACAGTGGTTTTTGAACAATTTTATAAATTAAATAAAAACAATTTTGATCTATTTTTAGAAGGAAAAAAATACTTACCTACGTTTGAACACGGCATACATTTTTCCGTTACGCTGCTCTGAACTTGAAAACAAGGCAAAATAAATTAACTTTAATTGTTAATACGTCCGAAAGTGTTTTTATGTTTGTATATTTTATTTTTATAATTTTGTATTTGCTATGTTTGTACTATTATTATTTGCAACTATATCAAACATAAAAAGGAGTTATTCAAAATAAACACGAAATCAAAAAAAAATATATATTTCTATTTTAATAGCAGATTGTCAGAGTTGTAGATGTAGTTGTAGTAGTAGGTTAGTAGGTTGTAGTGGTGGTGAATTGTATTCACTCTACGTTGTGTCGGGGATCGGTGCGAAGCATATATAAAATGAACTTCCTAGAGGAGCCTACAAGTGAAATAAATCTGAATTATAATAATATGTACATAATTATTTAGAAGTAAGGGTGGTTTCTTAATTTTTTTTAAATCGATCAAGTATTCCCACTTCTACTCTCTAAATACGTATCCAATTAGAATGACCTTAGATAGATGTTGGCAGAACGCTCTTTTGACTCGAAACATTAAATCTCAGTTAAAAGCGATTAATTTTCAACTGACGAATTTGCATTTTTTTGCCGTCAGTGCGCGGTGGTAATAAATTATTGTAGCAGCGACGAGTCTAGTCGTCCCTTTTTCTGCAATGCGCGAACAGTCTTATAGTAGTTTTGTCATTGTGTTACGGAAAAGTAATATATTTTTACAATTTATAAGCATTTGTGACTCATGAAGCAAGTTAGTAGAAGTTTCTTACTCATTCTAAGGAATAATGAATAATGATTACGGAATTAGAATATCAACCACGTTTATCACACCATACGAAGGAAAGAAGATAAATAAAGATTGGCCAAAAAGAAACGTGAAGTACTTTTTTAACTCTCCCGCAGCCAACTGGGGTCGAAGGTAGACCCCAAAATTACTATTCTTCTTATATCTACTTAAATACATGAAATATATTTTAGGTATTCCTAAGCAAAGGATTAATACATAATGGGTCGTTAAAAAAAATTGAAAAAATCGTCGATCGCAAAAAAAATATTTTGTCGAATATAGGTAATATTCCCTGTCGAATAAATTGACAAATAACAAAAAATAAAAAAAATAAAATAAAAAGGGATTTCTATGGTTTAAATGCACATAAGACAGAAAAATGCATGTGGTCATCTGCCGACCCACATGGTTATGGACGTTATGTTTGGAATCTTGACCTATTGAAAGTTTTAAAGCTTATTACTATTTTTATATGATACCTACCGACAAAGAGTCCAACTGCTCGGAGTTATTAGAAACGTGGTATGTTATGACGCTGAATTTAAAAGTTTAAAGGGTAAAGAAAGAAAAAAATGGAAGTTGGAAGTACCTGACTATTCAAATGTGTGCCATACAGCTTACAGCTCCACCACGGAGGTCATCATTAGCCAATGGAAGTCATAAATCATTGTAAACGATCACATAAAAATTTTACATCAAATTTACAAGATCGATTTTCGTTGAGTTGGTAATAAATTATCCAATATAAACATACAATTTGGCAGAAAAAGGCTTTCTGATTAAAATAATACCGACTAAAATAAGGGCTGCGTGCAGAGATCAAATATTCGTGTAACGTTGGCGTCCAATTGATTTAGAAAAAGTCATCAATCACAAGAACCGACAATGGGCCCGTTTCCATTAAAAATGATAAATTGATTCTTGCAGTTATAAATGCTCACTCACTACAGGTTTCACGGGTTTCCCGGAGCAGGTGGGCGCACCGAAGGTCCAATAAAATCGTACAACGTAACAATATAATATTATTAACGACACAAGTGTTGCACGAGTAAAACGA
Organism: Limnephilus lunatus; assembly: GCA_917563855.2. Lineage (NCBI taxonomy): Eukaryota > Metazoa > Arthropoda > Insecta > Trichoptera > Limnephilidae > Limnephilus > Limnephilus lunatus. Next base: position 92,995,486 of record OU830595.1, on the reverse strand, counting down.
ACATGTTTTCTAGTTCATTTTTATGAACGTTCGTTCGTTTTTTTATAAAGAACGAACTACATCTAGGTATCAAAAGAAATCCACAATTCTTTCATTTTCATCTACAAAATTTATACATTAGAAAATCATAATGCGATTTTTTGTTTTATTATTTTAATACAGTATTTCTTCTTCTTTAGACGTTCATGTTGGCTACGCGGACTTTGTTTACTGCGGCCCGGAACAGCTCTACGGTAGGCTGGCCGAACCACTGTCTCAGGTTTTTCAGCAATGGGGTTCTCCTTCTTCCAGGACCCCGTCTTTCGGCAATCTTTCCCTGCATTATGAGATGCAAGATTTCATACTTCTCTGGATGTCTTATCACATGTCGAAGATATTGAAGTTTTCGGATTTTTATAGTTTTAATCATTTCTTTTTCGTTATTCATCCGAACCATAACATCTTCATTCGTAAACCTGTTCATCCAGCTTATTTTAAGTATTCTTCTGTAGATCCACATCTTGAATGCCTCAAGACGCCTAATTAGTTCTTGAGTAAGCGTCCATGCTTCCAATCCATAAAATAATATCGAAAACACGTAGCATCTGACCATTCGCATTCGTAATCCAAGGTTGAGATCATGACTGCAGAACATCTTTTTTCATGCGGATGAAGGTTGCACGAGCTTGCTTGTTGTTCAAATAGTATTTAATTACCGTTTTCGTGAAATATCTAAGATGCTAAAAAATTACTTTATATTAAAGTATAACTGCTGAAATATTTTTAGCTAAACATTTTTCAATTAAAACAAAGCTTTATAAAACAAACGAAATGCTGAATTTGCCGGAATTCACATGAATGCTTATACGATATAATAAACACGCTAATTTTGAAAGTGTAATAATTATTTGTATTGTTGCGTTTTTAAGGTCATTTAAATAAAAATAATAAATCCGCTTTTTTCACCTCCTTCTGTTCAAAATGAATTGTCCTTGGTGTTATTTTTCATTCAAATGGGACTAAATATATATATCTTTATATATTAGTTTACATATCACAAAGACGAAAAAATATATTCTAACTGGGACAGGTACCCTATTCCACCAAACTGAATATTTTTTACAATTTAAAATACAAATAAATAAAGTAGCACTCATCCATACCAGATATTCGATTTACCTTTTGATTACATAAAATATTTTTCAGTTTGGTATTTTGGCCTCAAATCCAAAAATTAAGATTTGAAGAAAGTATGAATCAATCAATAGTAATATTAAATAGTTTTATAATAGAATGTAGTTAAAGTACGTTTTATTTGTATGTAGGTTAACAAAATTAATTGCGAAGCAAAAAAAAACTTTATGAGATTTATGTAGGTACATAAGGAGGAGAAAAATGATTAAAAATAAAATAGTAATTGTATACAAAATTGAAACACTTTTAATTGTGGTAGTTATATAATAGTTAGTAGTATATAATTCAGTAACCAGAACTTAAAAAGAATACATTTTAAAGATTATTTTGTTAACTATAAAAACGCAAAATGTAATTTTTCAAGGACCGCCATATTATTAACTAGCTGAAGTCCCCGGTGATGCTTAGGCTTTACATGGAGTTTTCGAAATCAAATGTAGACAGTAACGTTTCTCTTGTTTTGAAGGTCATATGGGTTTCATCTACCTCGGCATATAACTGTAGATTTGCATACATATCAAATCCACACCGCCCGCTTGCCAGCAATCATAAACAGACATTCTCCTTTATATTGCAACCAATTAATACAAAACCTTGACCAAGTATATACTAAAATCTTTCTCATGAATCATTCTATCTATTGGTGAAAACCGCATGAAAATCCGTTCAGTAGTTTTTGAGTTTATCGCGAACAGACAGACAGAGAGACGCGGCGTAGGATTTTAATGTATAATATGTAATAATAATAATAATAATATTTGCGACGGAATTCGCAAATACGCACTGCCAACCTAAAAATACAAAACCATTCACGTAACCAGTGGCTAGAAACGATGTATAGACTATAATATTATTATAACCAAAGCATCTAATTAGAATTATTCCCGGTCCTCCTGGTACTGGGTTAAGGTCGTCATCATATGGATTATCGTACTACTAACTTTTGAGGGACTCTTTAGATACACATCCCAGGTTTTGAATGGTTTATATGCAAGCAAGGTTTGTCTAACAGGTATGTGTAATTATTATAATACCTAAAACGAAAATAAATAAATGAATAAGATATACACACCAGGTTTTGGATGGTTTGTACGACAAGCAGAGTTTGTTTAGCGGATTATGTAATTATTCTAAAACATTTATTTCCATGTTCTTCTGTTAGAAAAGTATTAGAATAATTACACATACTTTCCGTGTTCTTCTGTTAGAAATTTATTAGAATAATTTCACATTACACAAACCATGCTTGCTATACAAACCATTCAAAACTTGGGATGTATATCTTATTTAAAAGAAAAACGCGTGCGCGTTCTTTTATTTTTCGTTCTAGCTATTAGATACTTTCGTTATAATAACATTATTGTCTATAAATCTTTTCTAGCCACTGGTTAAGTGAATGCTTATAATTTTTTAGGTTGGCAGTGCCTATTTGCAAATTGCATCGTTATCACATAGATTTGTCACACATAATGAGTACTGATTTTTCATCGAAAATAATGATATATAAACATTATTTATCATTTTAGAAAATTGAAACACGTATTTCTTATTATTGTCTAACTAACACTGTGATTTTTCCTTTTAAACGTGCGTATTTATCGTCGTAATTAATAAAATGGCGGTCCTTAAAAAAATACAGTTTGCGTTTTCAAAGTTAACAAAATAACCATAAATGCATTAATTTTCGATTCCGGTAACGGGGTTACTTACTACTTAACTATTATCTTATAAGTACAATTTAAAAAAAAAAAACTAAAAAAAAATGTGTATAAGCGTGTCCCTATTTTGTAAATATTTACCATTAAAATATATAAATTGATATATTGTGTAACAGGTATGATAGATTTAATATGTGCACGAATATATACATATAAAATTATCTGATTATTAATACTAACAGTGTTTATTAACAACCTTTCCTTAATCGACTTCAAATATGAAAATTTTCAATAATAAATAAAAGGTGAATTTGTAAACTTGTTTTTCTACAATCGTAACAGTCACAAAAGGAATGAAGCAAAGAATTTATAATTGAAGAAAGCACAAAGTGACAACTCTCGTTTATTGTGAGTTACAAGCGAAATATGCATGAACTATGCACGGACATAAAATGAAATATTCACTGTTGTCTACAAACACAGCCAATAAACAAGTAAGTGACTTCGAAAATGACATGTACGGAACACTGTTTTGAAATTTTGAAATATTTCGGTCCATTAGGGCCAAAGAAAAGTAGCATATTTGCGGTAAGTTTTACGGAGGGCTTGAGAACAAGTGTAGCAACGGTTAACTAGCTTCCTAGCACAGTCGATCGTTAAGGATTGATAGGATAAGTTTCGGTAACTTCTCATCGTTTCCTAGCATGACTGCAGGTGCCACCAAATAAGTAACAGTTCACAATGACTAAGTGTTCTTAATATATTCGATATCAACTCTTCAATTCATTTGGATAGGGTTCTAACTTCACTTCACCTTGTTCTGAAATCTGAGATGTCAAAGTTGCAAAGACGATTTCTCATAATATTTTTACCAATTTACGATTTTAAGGTTGAATCTTGTGTAAGGTATTTTAATTGAACATGTTTTAGAGGAAAATATTTATATAGGACGTAAACTTACCATTTTAAAAAACTACTTAAATTATAATATACCTAAACTTGCAAATAAAAGCATATGCAACCAGCTGGGACATATTAATTCATTGCACAAGGTTCTAATTACATATCCCTAATGCAATTCCAAGCTAGGGCCACGTCCTGTTTAAATATTTTCTATTAAAACTAAAATTTACAGATTACGAAAATTCGTCTTTGCAAAACCTTAAAACATGGTAAGGCGAAGTTATAACTCTATCCAACCAACAACGTGGCGAAACTGGCGAACCATAACATGTCTCGTGATAACGATCAACTACCAGATACAAACAAAATAGAGAGTGAAAGTGATGTTGGAATCTCGTAAAATGAATAATTATTTAAAATGCTTGTTGTTAAAACGTTGTCATATATAAATATATATATATATGAAAGCTAAAAAAATAAAACACAGATGGTTCTGAAAAATATGTTGGCTATAGAAATGAGCAAAAGAAATGCTTTGGCAGTTAGAATCCTATATTTAAGCGAATCGCAGTTGTCCTAGAGATAGATGAGAAGTTTCCGAAAGTAATCCTATCAATACTTATGGATCGACCGTGTTAGGGGGCCTGAAGTTGTCAAGTTTTGTGTCGAACAAGTTCTCAACATAAAATGTATATAAAGTTAATAAATTGAATATCGACGTTTTTTAGTGTGGTAATTTTATATTATTATAACTTTTAATCGAAATATTGTCGAATTATCTATTCAGTGAAAAATATTAAAATAGAAAAATAAAAAATGTACGTTTAGAACAACAGAGGTCAAAAGCATAACTTTTAGGCCTGGAATGCACTCATCAGCTAGTCGTGCTGGCTGGCCGCAGCCATACCTGCCTTCAAAATTGCTATATAACTACTGGCTCCCGCAGCCAGACTTCGCAGCCAACACGATCTTGAAATTTGTATGAAAATGTATTCAAGCCAACGCACAAAGTCCTGTTTTAACCCGACCTTTAGCATTTCACCTGTCTGTAAATTTGTTCGTATGTTTCGTTTCTGCTGATCTGTTTCTGCAAATCTGCGGGATCCTCTTTATTATTCAAGCAAGCCTTACTTTGACTAGATGGCTAACTTTGTCTGGCTGGATAGTTTTGACTCAGGTATTATGTACCTTCCTGAAGAAAGTTTGAAGGTTTTGAAAGTCATTGATACAGTCGACGTTTCTTTGAACAAATTATATAATTGTTTAATTGATATAAAAAAATGCGGTTCATATTTTTGTAATTAAGTGGGTAGGTATTTAAATACTTTCTTACAAATCTTATGATTTCGCAGGAAATTTAGGTTTTGATTTCTTAAACAAGAGAAAATTAGATACATAGTTTAACGCGATGTCTAAGAGACAAATATAAAAGATTCAAAGATAAGATTCAAAGAGACAAATATACAGAGTTCAGTAACAAAATAATACACTAATATAATTAAACACGTGTTGCAGTTAGTGAGATAAAATAGTGGACGGAACCTCAGGGGGGGTAGGTGGATTAACGGGGAGAAAGGGAAAATATATACTGCCCTGACAAAGCTACAGACGTGCCAACACATGGTAATAAGTATACATATTAAAGTGATGCAAAGCTATTATTTTATTTAAAATTATTATAATAAATATCACATCACAAAGTGTCTACATTTTTTTTCGATTTTTCTGATACACACATGTAATATATGTATACATGCACATTCAAGTGTGTAATCTATATATTATTCGATACATTATATAAATGTTAGAATTTTTAATATACCAATTTTCTCTTGGTAAATGTCGACTTCTGGCATAAGTTCATTTAAGAGCTCAGTTATTTTTCCGGAGGTAATTAATAGTAAATAAGTTCTGCATCTCGGAAAAGAGGCTCTTTCAAAATTTTACCTGCTGTAAAATAGTATAACGCTACTTATCACTTCAAATACTTCCCGTTTATAGAAAGAAAAAATAAAAGCTTTCAAAATACATTTTGTTTCAACAAATAAACAAACTTATTGTACTTGTATACCTACTTCGGACGTGAATATAAAAAAAAACCTTTATGCTTAACTATTACAGAGCAAAAGATTAAATGAATTTTCGATACGGGTAATTGTACTACCAAAATAAGTTTTAAAGACTCTTCAGGATCTAATGCTAATGAAAGTATTTAGTAGTATAAATCTCAAGTAAGCCCAGCAATTGAATTTAGAAGCCACTTCTGGGCTGTAACCTCAAAATACTTAATAAATCTACTTTATTCTATTCAAAGGGAGGCGGTCTGTCTGATTGACAACACATTGTTAACAGAGCGATTGCCATCTCTAATCCATCGCAACGTAGGCATGATTAGTCTGTTCTACAGGTTTTTTTAATGGTGCCTGCTCTAAGGAGCTAGCAGCATTGATCCTCTGTGCACCGGTTTACATGCATGGAACTTGTTGGACGCCAGCTGAACAACCGTTCACAGTTGATGTTGGTTTTATGAGAACGGGTCGTTTTTTCGACTCGTTTAATGTAAGTCGGTTTGTATTTGGAACAATCTACCGGCATCTGTTTTTCCTCCTTCATATAAACCAGACCTCTTCAAGGCTCTACAGCCCTACCTTAACACACCTCACAACGCTGCCCAACCGGGTGGCGACGTAGTTCCCCTGTCTTTACCCTGGCAACCTTGCGAGGTTTCAAAAATTTATTTAAAAAAATATAATTATATTAATTGTGTTGCTTGTATGAAATATTGCATTATGAATAAAGTCGTCAAATATAATATATCCTAGTATAGTGGTAAATTTTAAATGAAATTCATTAGACATGTTTTGTTGTTACCAGTACTATTATATTCTAATAAGCTAGTCTAAATAAACAAATCTCTTTCTTTTTTTTATGCATGCAGGAAATATTACATTTAGTCTTTGAAATTCATTAATCAGGTTTGGTTGGTAGGAGAATATTCACAGAACTACTCAATCATAATCAGCGGATTACGATCTCCAACTCCCAGGGGGTTTCATGCGACGTTACCCAATTGATTCGTGTGCTCCCGGAACCGTAATAATGTTATTACCTATTCCGTATTAATAACCTTTTACAAGATCAAGAAAAATACAATTCATACTCATGATTGAGTGGGCAAGGACTTAGTTAAATAATAATACTTTTGTTACTGATAAGTAAATTACCTGGTAATTTCGTTTTTTCATTTTAGATTAGCTCCACGCACGAGGCCCTGAGGAAAATAATTTACCTTTGTGTTGTTCCCGTGTTATCTTTGTGTGTTTTGTATGGTGGGTTTTTTTAAGAAATGAAGGAGAGGAGGTTCTGCGAAGGAAAAAGGTTTTAGGGGTGTGTACGAATCTGGATGTAAGTGTGTCTAGGAGTGAAATACGAATCTATCCCACCCACTGCGGTACAAGGCGATATTCGGAGAGAGTAGAGGTTAAAATATCTCCCTCAACTAGTCTCTCCCGATCCGGCCTTGCACAGAGTTTGTGGGCAGACGTATCCGCCACCAAGATCCGAACAAACATCACCCTATGAACCCGGACACCCTTTCTAAGTCGCTGTAGCGAACCATTTTGGAGTTACCTATGACAGAGGTGTTGGTAATCTAATAAATGGTTCCCGTTGCGGCGGTAAACATACCGGCCTCCCAAATTGGTGTTTAATGCAATATTGATTCATTCGGGCATATTTAAACTAGTTTGCTACGTCAACCGCTTGTTTTTTTACCATGAAATAAATTATTAATTGATACATAGCAAGCAAAAAACGTTTATTGCCGTAATAAACAAAAATGCAGCTATTTTAAAAATATATTAATTGAACTACATTTGAGGAAATGTTCTCGATTAAAATCTGAACCCCTGTAAAGTAGCAGTATAAAAATTATTTCACTTTAAATAAATTCACCATGTTACTCAAAAACGGCAGTACCTAATACTTAGCAATAAGACAGTACACCGATTACAAATATTGCAGCTAATTAATTATAATATTTAAAATTCACTATATTTTTTCTTGTTTTATGTAGCTCCTACAATACATCTTGAACTTTTCAATTTCAACAGCAAACTGTTTTCTGTATTCGTTTTGTCCTTTTTGTTTAATCTTATTTCCTTGCACGTCTTTGTGTAATGTCTGTGAATGTCCTTATTGTATACGATTTTATTTGAGAAACGTAATCCAAAACATTCAACTAATAGGTCTATTTTTAGTACATAAGGTTGATAAGAGTGAAAGCCCTCATATCTCAGAATGTATTGTGTAAAACTTTTGCAAATAATTGCCTTTTTGCTTATTACGACATAGTCCACATAAAAAGGTTATAAAGCGTTAGCTACGGTAATCATTAATCAACTTCATATATTTTTAAATAGTAGATTGATGTTTTTTTGTTAAATGGGCTATGAATTTTTAATGGTTGTCTAACTATTTAAGAATAAACTGGTTTTAATTTTTCTGGTTTTAATTTTTCAAAAACGTTTTTGGGGTTATTTTACACAATACTCCGTTTTTAATTAGGTTTATTTAGGAAACATACATTTATATACATAAATTCATTTCTTAATAGTTTCCAGTTAAGTTCCATTTATAATACTTTTTGTTATGGTTACAGATTAGAAAGGAAGTAGATATTAAAAGTTATTATTTTATACAGGGTGTCCGGGGGTAAAGTGCATTAACTTCGGGAGGTGATTCTACACAATATTATAAGTAAAAAAGATTATAATCCTTAGTGTGCGGTACGTTCTTACTTGCTGAGAGCCTGCCGGGTACGATTGTGGCAACATTGCATGGTTGTGATCGGCCCGTATCGTAACGGCGGAAAATAATAAATCTGGCCGCTCACGCCGGTCTGGTTTAATCTTTTTACAACAAAACTACCCCTTATAGTTGGAATTTTAAAAAAGGTAATTAATCTTTTTTACTTATAATATCGTGAAGAATCACCTCCCGAAATTAATGCACTTTACCCCCGGACACCCTGTATAGTTTCTATAAGCAAAAAATGAATTAATAGACAATAAAGTAAAAGGAGTTTCGATGTACTAAAAGATTAAAATAAGGTTAATTTGAATGTAAACGATTCAACGAAAATACGTCAAGAAAAGAGTTTTGTGCGTATTTTTCGATTTGAATTGTTGTATATTAAATAAGCTATTCGATCTGGTATTGCATTCGGAACAACGAAATGCAATTCTTTCTAGTAAGGCTGGTAGGTCAATTAGGCCGTTCAATGTTATCTCCTTAACTCATGATGGAAATAAAGTTGCGAAAAACTAAGTTGCATACAATTCCATGTAGAATGTCCCACCGCCCCAGGAAACATTTATTGGATAACCAACACCCCTGCCATAAGTCACCCCAAGTAGTTCGCTACGTTTGGTAATTCAGCAGGGGTACCCGGATTCATGGTATGAGGTTTGTCGAGGTCTTGGCGGCGAATGCGTTTGCTCACCTACTACGTGGCGTGCCGGGTCGGGAGAGACTGATTGAGGGAGACCTAACCTAGATCTCTCAGGCCAGACTCTCTCAATCCATCGGCTTGCACCGCAGCGGGAGGAATGGATTAATACGTCGTTCTCTCCTGGACACATTGACCCCCCAGATTTCTACCCACCCCTCATACCTTTTTCCTTCCCAGAACTTCCTCTCCTTAATTTTCCTGAAACGACCCTCCACACAGCATCCCCATAGATGACACAGGCCCCGAGGGAAATGGTGTTCTTCAGGCCCTCCTGTGTGGAAGTAATGTAAAAAAAAAGGAAAATATGAAATTTTCATGACGTCAGAGCTCACCGTTTGAGAGTTTTTTTGAGATCCTACTTTTTTTTTTTTTATTACAGAAAATAGGTTTTTATCTTGTTTACATTACACCTGCAAAGCTACTGCAAGTAGCTTGTCGGCAGGAAAATAGTGTGGACAAAAACATAGTACAGTTTATCCGCTTTAAAAGTAGGTTTATTATTCATTGTTAAAGAAGTTCAAAGTTAAAAATAAAAAATAATACAGTTCTTTAAATTATGCAAGTTAAATCATCTCGATCATAACCGTAACTTTTATCATTGGGGGATAGTATGGTTTCTGGGGTTGATTTCTATTGAACGCTATGAAATCTTCACCTTCGTGCGTATTTACGATGTACGTGTTTGTGTGAACAAATAAATATAAAAAGTCTAAGTTTCCGATCCAAACCCACCATAAAATTGTTTTTTAGTGTTATTCTAGTTTGAGTATCATAAACGAAAACCTTTCTTCTTTCCAACTTTCATTTCTCTTAAGTTCTTTCACTATTCTTTGAGATAAAACTTGAGTCTTACAATTAAACCTTTTTTTTTACTCTAAAAAGTTTTTCGAGTTATTTTTTTGTTTTACTGCAAGGTACCTACCTAAAATTTCCAACTGCATTTGGCTAGCTTCCAGAGGAAATTATAAACTTTGTTTATTCCATTTGAAGGTAAAGTTGTTTATCAGCAAAGAGTGATTTTAGTTATACGAGTATCAGTCACGCGAATAACAAGACAGTTAAATTGCTACATAAATTAAATCTGATGAGAACACCTTTCGAAACAAACGAACGTAAAATAAAAATATATAATATTTTAATTACATGGATTCTTTACTTATTTACTGCGAATAATGAATTTAGAACTTGAATAGAATGGGAATAGTGTTTTCATACTGTTAATAATGAATATATTTATAGATAAAATCATGATTTTGACCTGAGAATCTAAAACATCTATTAAATTACACTCACCGCGTTGATGACATCGAAAATAAGCATTTAGATCATTTTTAAAACTAGTGGTCACTGACTGGGGAAAACTGCTAATGATATCATATAAAACTGTGTGAATAAAAAGTATGAGACGCCCGAGGAAAACGTGGCACGATCAAGCATGAATTTAGATACTTGAGTCGGGTCATGTCAAGAGTCAGAATAACAACAGAATATACAGGTACAAGATTTAATATGAGTTTTAATGACCAAAGAAATTCATAATAGTCCATCCTTTCAGCCCACCTCTGATAAGAGCAGAATGGCGTGATGGTATTTATTGAAGTGAAAATTTCTTTACCACCGTTGTGATTTGAAACTCGATGAAACGGAAACGAGCAACTCTAAAAAGAGACAAACACATTAATCGGGGATAGTATGTAGCCTGCGAGAGAATGAGATAGAAATAAAATATTTATTTTATTCACGGGTACTCGGTTCCAGTATAATACGATCAATCCACAGTCCCACACAAGCCTCCTTTGGTATGGTATAAAGCGGCTGATGAACCTTTCCATCAAAATAAATAAAATTAAAAAAAACATTAAAAAAAATTGTAAAATCAATATCCAACCTTCAAACCACTCCGAAATGAACAGGCAAAAGAAAACACAAAAGAAAACGACATCTAACGACTCCGATGAAGAAACCACAAATACTATTAAGATGACCAAATGTATAGGAAAAGGTACACTGGAATTCGACGACAAAAATATTGCAAAAATCATTCATCACATTAATTAAAAAAAGGTGCTTCATAGTTTCTCCACTCTTGTCTCCTTTAGTTATCTGGAGGTTTCAGTTCTACCGCGTGTAAATTGCACACTCTGATTTTTTCTTCCTACGTCTTTTTTTTTACTACATGTATATATATAAAAAAATATAGGCCTAAGCTACGCGAGCGGTTCTCTCGCCGCGGGAAACCGCCCAAGAGAGCTACCGCAGACCATCATCGCAGGGCGTCATGCACAGTTACACATATCATTGATTAAAAGCAACTGCTTGTATTTTGCTTTTATATTACGTTGAAACTAAAGGCCTAAGCTACACGAGCGGTTCTCCCGCCGCGGGAAACCGCAGCAGACACAATTTACTATGAGCGTTGTATGGCGCAAACTACACGAGCGGTTCTACCGCCGTGGGAAACCGCCCGATTCTTCACGACCAAACAACAACGATCTCTCGCACGAAATGATGCAATAGCGGGAAACCGCTCGTGTAGTATGAACGTGGCGGTTATCCGTCGCGGGAGAACCGATACATGTGGCGGTCGAATTTCTCTCGCCTGTGACCGCGAGCACCCTCGGTGGGAGAACCGCTCGTGTAGTTTGCGCCATACAACGCTCATAGTAAATTGTGTCTGCTGCGGTTTCCCGCGGCGGGAGAACCGCTCGTGTAGCTAAGGTCTTTAGTTTCAACGTAATTTAAAAGCAAAATACGAGCAGTTGCTTTTAATCAATGATATGTGTTACTGTGCATGACGCCCTCGGTAGTCGAGGGGCAAGACTCTCGACTAGCGATCGGGATGTTGCGAGGGATAAGTGTTCATTTGTGTATTGTGTGTAAATATATTTTTCTTTTACTTCTAGTTGGATTAACCCTTATAATTTAAAAAAATATTTATAACAATTAGTATGAAATAAAGGAAAGAAACATATTTTTTTTTACTTCAAAACTTTTATGTATTTATTTATCTTGAATTTCACGCCCCGCTGGGCTTTTACGTGCATTTTTTTTTAAACAAAGAACATCTAAATCTAAATGTGCATAACAAAATGAAAAACAAAATCATAAACAAAACAAAAACAAAATGAAAATGAAAATGAAAATGAAAATCAAAATCAAAATCAAAATCAAAATCAAAATCAAAATCAAAATCAAAATCAAAATCAAAATCAAAATCAAAATCAAAATCAAAATCAAAATCAAAATCAAAATCAAAATCAAAATCAAAATCAAAATCAAAAACCAAAATCAAAATCAAAATCCAAATCAAAATCAAAATCATAACCAAATCTAAAACAAAAATAGAGTAAAAAACAAATTAAAATAAAAACAAAATACTCCACCACGCAAGTTGGAATAACTGTAGACTGGGAAAAGTACAACACATCATGTAAAATAATTCGAAGCAGAGCTGTGCAGTTAGATTAATTAAATTTGTGGTTCTTCTTTCTGATATAAATTCTACTATGACTTGTTTATATTTAGTGAATGGTGTGTGTTAAATATGTCAACAACATCTTTATAGTCATTATCTAAATTTTGTATACGGCGAACGGGGGTATAGAACGGGGATGATTCTGTATTGGAGTTGTCATAATAGAACGGTAGATACTGCCTCGATGTTGAATTGCGAGGTATATGGAAAGAAATCAAGTATAATAGTTCAGGGCTGTCAATTATTGAATTTATGATTTTATGAAAACTAGTTATGTCATATACTATTCTACGTTCGGATAATTTTAATAAATTAAGTTGACACATTAGATAATCATAGTTGATACATTCCCTTGTAATAGCCATTCTGAAATTTATATATCTTGCGAATTTATTTTGAATTCGTTCTATCATGAGTGAATGACTAGCATAACTAGGTGCCCATACTGTCGAGTTGTACTCGATTTGACTCCTAACCAATGACATGTACATTTTTTTAATGGTTTGAATATTTTAAAATTGGCTGTAAATTCTTATTACAAAACCCAACATTTTCAAAGCTATATTTGATGTCATTTCAATATGATTTATAAATTTCAGTTTTTGATCAAAGTTTACACCTTAATCATTAACCTCGGTTACAGCTGTTAGTACATTAGTATACGTGTTAGTATCATTAATGGAATATTCATAAATTATTGGATTTTTTATTCTATGAAACTCATAATAAAACATTTACTTACATTTAGTTGTAGATAGTTCTCTTGGCACCAAACAAAAAGTTTAAACAAGTTATTAGACAATATTTGACAGTCATGAATATTTTTATAGCTTTATATATTTCATATCATCCGCAAACATTAAAACTTGGACATCGTTGAAAATAGAAAGAACATCATTCACAAATATCAAAAATTAAATTGGTCCCAAATGTGACCCTTGTGGAACGCCGCTGTTAGCAGTAAATTTATATGAAGTAAAGCCATCAATTTTAACGGATTATTGCCTGTTACTTAAATAACTTTTAAACCATTCGTATATATTCCACTATTCCTAATTTGAGAGTTTTTGTCAACAAAAACTCTTATTTCTCAATAAGAGATTTTGTTGACAGTACAAACCAATCCCGAGCAAGCGCCTTGTCCTTGTATAAGATTTGCTTATTAACTTACTACCATCACACTTATAATGAATAAAGATGAATATGTAGGCCAGGGGTTCCCAAACTTTTCCAAGTCGCGGCACCCTTAGAATATTATTTTAATTTTCTCACGGCACCCCTGTCATATAATGTCTATCTGTGGTAGCCTCGGGACCGAGTGGAAAACAATCTTTGCCTCCATCATCACCCATTTTTCTCTTCCACGCTTGTAGTTTTTTCCTGAATGATGAAATCTTGAATAAAAAAAAACTAAAAGTGAATGCGGCACGCGGCCGCAATTTAATTTTGATTTTTAGTAGAGACATCAGGGACGCCTCGCGGCACCCACTTTGGGAACCTCTGATGTCGGCAAAGGGTCCTGGGTTCGTGTCCCAGTGGAGCCAATATCTTTTTCTGTTTTTTTCTGTCTCCAGATTTTCGATTGAGTTTCGCTAATATTGTCTTCATTTAAGTAAATAAAGATTAAATTAAATAAAAACAATTCGCTTTTGTATACGCCACTTATGTAATCAAAATTATCATCATGTTTCAAAAACATAGTTTCTCCGTTACGATAAATTTTATACATCGGTTCGGTGAAAAATTAAATAATACGAAATTAAATATTTAAGTCATTTTCAATGTCATAATCCTGGAGAAGCGAACAGTTACTCCACGTTTAATAATAATTCACGGAAGCATCACAAAATAAGGATTTAAAATTCTGTCCGTTTTTAATTGATCATTATTTTTTTGATGACGCAAGACTTATTTGTGTAATAAGTTTAATGGAATTATTTCGGGGGCTTAAAAAGTGATTGCTTGATACTTGAAGCAACCATCGATGTTTTGGAAAGGTAAAATGTGAATTTTAAATTTTTATTTACATAATACCGTTGCTAAGACCCAACAGAGTTCCAGAGCCAGGGGAACTATCGCATTCTCATTTGGAAAAAAAATATGAGGAAGCGGTGGAGGAAATAGAAAATGAAGGGGGATTTTGAGAAGTACCTGGCTGTGCAGATCTGGTTATTAAACTTAAGTAAATTCAATTAACGCAATGTTTTGATACTGAATAGTCTCTTACTAGAATGCAGACGCCATTTCTTCTACTCTGAAACGAAGTCAAAATTTTTATATTTGCAGCCGGCCGAAAAGCTTGTGACGGCTCGTGGCATCACGGTTCGTGCGCAGCGGTGATGCAGCACTGCCATTCGATTATGAAATGTACTGAATCGTGTCTCGTGTGATGTCACGAGACACCAATTGCATACGTTTTACTCAAATTCACTTTGAAAACTCATAACTTCGTCGTTTTTGGAGGTATTGAAAAACTAAATGTACAGTCGTTAATAACACTTTAATAATGATGCATTTACATAAATAGATAAAGAACGACGAGAGTTATAAATTGAGACTACATTTTATGTGAAGTTCTAGCGGCCTCCTTGTTTAGTAATTAATCAAATTGCAGTTTCATCAAATTCAGTTTCCAAATGAAAAATTAACAACACTCGTAATATATTGCCCTTGCCACCGCGGAGAGGTGCAGAAATGATAATTAAACAATAAATGCTTCCAGGGAAAGTAATTATGTGTAATTATAGCGCCAATGTACCCTAGTTGCAGCGGAGTACTTCACGTTGGAGTTCCAGCCATTACTTGCAGCTAACTCGCGGCACCCAGCGCCATTACATGACCCGGTAATTTTCTTAATGCATCTATTGTACCTATAGTAGCTTCATAAAACAGCTTAAATTATTTTAACGGACACACTCGCATTATACAAAACTGCAAAGCTACTAAAAATAATAATATATACATTATACATTCACCACTTCTGAAGTGTTTTGGCTTAATCTTTATTGCGGATCTCTTCCGCTATTTTCCGCCCAACGTGTATTAAAGTTATTCTTTTATTGGAATATAAACAGGTATTTTTGTGGAAATAATATAGCATCAGCAGTAATTTAAAGCTGAGAAATGCCATTAAAAGTTATTAGACTGAATGTTGGTGTGTAGCCAAAATTATAAAGGCGTGCTCGCTACCTACATACTTAGCTGAACGTTAAATATTTCAGGGAAGTGAGGAATGTAAAATGAAGTGCGCCGCATTAATAATTTATTTCGTCAAAATTTATTTTGAAATTCGCGTTCATTCGAAAATCCACTCTAGTCGGTAGGAAAGCCATTTCCTCTATGATTTAGTAGTCATGCAAGGAGTGTAAAGCTGTGTCTTATGATCAGGCAATTTGTCAAACGGTTTCAATTTGGAGCTGGTGCAAGTGTTTCCTTGCGACAAAGCGGCACCGCGGCGCAGCAGTTAGCAACAATAACTTTTACAGTGGCAATAGGAAGCTTCCTGGTGTAATAGAAATGACAAACTGCTTTAGATAACTAATTCCGAAGTCGATTCCTTTCCCTCCAAAGGGACCAGTGTGACCCGACCCCACACTAGCGCACTGTATGATAATATAAGTCCGTATCAGAAGCTCGGTAATATAATTCATTCAGTTGGCCGTTACCCAGAATCGTGTATCTTTCGGCGTTGGCAGATTATGTGAAAGTATTATGGAATAAATTCGAAAACACGTGACGTTCCTTCTTCGCATTTCCAGCCATTTTCATCTTGTTTCTTCCTCCCGTGAGCGGACAATATATCTTAAAAACCTATTACTTCGGAAACGTTTTCTTGCGCTTTATTTGCCTTCCGAAATTGACAATAAGAATAAAGTAAAGGCAACTTTTTCGTGAATTATTGCGGTTGATAAATTATTTGGCGCATTAACTTTTTGACATCGAAAATTATTTAGCGGATTTATGGGACGATGAAAATATAATACTTAATTCCGTTCGGTGTATTATTTGGAATACTTACCGCATAAACCGCAACACATATAACTTCTGATGGTCATTAATAGAGGCAAGTGTTTAATCAGCGCCGAGTGAAGTCACTCCGGTAATCTATTATTGCCTCTAATATGTTTATTCAAATCACGGGATCGCTGCGGCGGGAACTCATGGAGATGAGAAGAGAAAGTTTGGCTCTGGGGGGATGTTTGAGGATTCATATTTACGCTTGTATAACGTGAAGACACACATAAACGCGAACTTAACGAGTTACGTATGTACATAATTTAATCCGTGAGGGTTCAGCGTTATGACAAATTTGAAAGGAAATTTACATTCACCTGAAGCCGATCGGAATTTCCATATGAGCCTGTTTGACATAGGAGCACTTATAGTTTACTCACTTGAAATTCAGTGAAAGCTCTGCTTTAATAGCCTACGCGGGCGCACCGGATACTTACAAATTTTTATCTCGTTTGCACCTGGTGCACAGAATCTTCGTCAACAATGAACGAGACGAGCGTGCACTTGAATTTAAAGTATTCTCCTCGCACAGCGTCTCCTGAGTTAGGGAGTACATAACCCCCCCCCCCCCCCCCCCCCCCCTCCCCCCCCCCCCCATCTCAATCGCAAATCCAGAAGCTGGCTGGGTTTCCAATCATCTCGGCGTTTCACCATTCCAAAATAGTTATTCTTGATGGATCTTAAGAAGTATTTCTTATGTAACAAAAATATCGTATTTCATTGGGAGGAATTTCTCGGATTCAATCATTATCACATTTCAAGTAACTCATTTGTTTATTTTTTGTGGGTTAGATCTGTTATTGCTTTCATAAATAATCTGTTAATGCTTTATACATAAATATAGTATCAATTAGTAGGTAAATCATTTTTCAGTGTTTAGCAAAAGTGATTCCATGTCAACTCAGAATCAAATCAACTGAACACTTCTTTAAAAATGTAAAAATTGCTATTTAAAAAAAAATAATTGTAAAATAACCCATCACCTAACCTTATCTTGATCTTTTAAGATATATTGTCCGCTCACGGGAGGAAGAAACAAGATGAAAATGGCTGGAAATGCGAAAGAATAAGATATTAGACAAAGTAACAATATCATGAATCAAAAACAGAAAAGAAAAAAAAGATAATGCGAAAAAGAAGTGAAAAATGTAGGCAAGTAGCCATCTCCAGAGAGCCATCACGGGGGACTCCATTAAGGCAATCATTATTGCTTTTTAATAAATTAAATCGTTTTAAAAAGTGATTTGTTTTCATTTAATTTTTATTGAATTATTCGATTGGTGAAATCTACGCCATAAGCTTCCCACGCTGTGGCGGAGAAATCCTCTGAATGAGTGCACTCGTCCCTCCAGGAATATTTCATAAAGATTTAATTTATTTCTTAGGTTAATAAATCGCGTAAAGGCGTTATAAAATGCATCAGATCTGAGGGAAAATTAATCATACGTTGAATAAATAGTTAATTATATTAATGGTAGAGATGATAAGTAACCATCCATTTTCATTCCATGGACGGTTCTGTAGTATCCAAGTAATCAAATTTGAAACTCTAACAAAACACTGTACCGCAAAGCCAAAGTTAATCAAGAGTGGCAACAGCAAATGATTAACCAAATGTATAGAACATTGCGTTTTAAGACCAATTCGTCGAATTTCGCAAAGACGAATTTCTGCAACAATGTTTATCGCATATTTATGATAAAGAAAGAGTAATATTTTCTAGAAATGTTGATTCTTTGTACGAGTAATGTTGTGATTGAAAATAGTATAACTTTGTTATATTTATTTAATTTGGTCTGAAACAACTTCATCCAACTACGGCCATCTTCAGACTAGTAAGTACATTTTAAACTTGTGCTAGAATATTTATGTCATCTGGGTCAGGAGTAAAAAATCATCATTTTATTAAACATTCAAAAATGATTAAATGAATTCAATTTTATTGGAATCACTTTTTTAATAATTTTTTAAGGTTATACCTATCAATGTAATATTAATCATCGAAGAAGATGATAATATAGATAAAAGAGAATAAGACCCTGGAAATAAAAGTTATTCCCGTATATTGAATATTCTTACTAGATTTGTAGAAAAAGTCAGCAGGTATCCCGTTAAATTAAAAATAGGAAATCTATCTATCTTTATCGAGTCACTATCAAGTATGCAAATAAATTCTATGGAACTTTGTAATCATTCAAAAATATCAAAGAGGTCAACAAAAATGACATAAATTAAATAGGTCTCAATGACCGATTGGTTTAAGGCGCTGCCCCGGAGTTAAGGAGAGATCCTGTGTTGAATTTTCAGTTGTGACCGTTACCTTTTTATTTTCTGTGTCTTGTCAATCTATTTTATGTTTCTTTTAGATTTTTGAAGTGAAACTTCTTTAGCACCGTTGTGATTTGAAACTCGATGAAACGGAAACGACACTAAAAAGAGACATACACATACATCTATAGGATTTAGCCTACGAGAGAATGAGATAGAATGAAACCTTACCTATGTACAGTACCTAAGAAACGCAGCGCTCTGTCGAGCTGCGCGCATTGGCCGCTTTGATTATGAGCTCACTTTTCAAGACTCATATTGGTTGAGTTTGTGTGGGTGAAGGATTCACTTCTACCGCGTGTGAACTGCACTCGATTTTTTAATATTATCAAATTCGTCAATGAATTAATGTTTAGATTTCTTTGTCAACAATGACGGATTGACTTTATTAGTAGTGGGGTGATACATTTTATAACGACTTTACGCGATTTATTAACCTTAGAAATAAACTAAATCTTTATGAAATGTTCCTGGAGGAACGAGTGCACTCATTCAGAGGATTTCTCCGCCACAGCGTGGGAAGCTTATGGCGTAGATTTCACCAAACGAATAATTCAAAAAAAAAAAAGAAAACAAATCACTCTTCAAAACAATTTAGATTTCACTTATTAAAAAAGAATAATGATTGCCTTGATAGAGTCCCCCGTGATGACTTTCTGTAGATTGCTGCTTGCCTACATTTTTCACTTCTTTTTCACATTATCTTTTTTTTTCTTTTCTGTTTTTGTTTCATGATATTGTTGCTTTGTCTAATTTCTTATTCTTATTACTTGTTCATTTATTTTTTGTTATTTCAAAATATGGTATGTATTGCATTGCACTATCCCTGGATACATAGTATTATTATTATTTATGTTTATGAATATATAATAAGGTTAGTCTTCTTTTCGAAAGTTGGTGATTTTTTATATTTCTCTGGAGACTTACTGTCGCAGTTGCAAAATGAAAATTATTGGTTTGTATGAGTAACAAGAACATTATTTACTTTAGATTATTGTATTACTGATTACGCGTATTTTTTAAAATCAAAGATGTATTCTTTGCAGCACTTTGAAAACTCTCTCCCTCATGGGCAATAAACTAAACAAGTACATTAGTGTGATTAATTTTTGGGTAATTAAGTTATGTTGCGCTTCCTACATCAAGGCAGATAATATACACTGAAATGCTATCCAAAACCTTGGCTAAAGAAGAACGAAGTGCAAAACGGCATAGTAACCCAAAAATAACGACGATAAATGCTTTAAGCCGTCTAAATCTCAAATCGCATAAAAACATTTTCGCATGTTTCAACTACCTACTAAAAAGAGAAATTCTTGCTACTAGCCAAAAAATAATATTATAATAGAAATTAAGGTTTTTACCTTTGATCAATATGTTATTATATTATTATAAATTTGTAATGAACTAGTCTCAAGATGTCGGCAGTATGATGAAACCGGTTTTCCGAAAAATAAACCATTGATTACTCATTAAGTTCTTCATCATAAAAATAAAATAAAAGTTTAAATAATATTAATTATTTTATAAGTTCAAAGGTTTTCCACTGCTGACTTCTAAAAGAGCTCAGAGATCAGGGATAAAAGAAGAGCGGCGGGAAGACAGGAAGAGAGAGTGGATGGGGGAGTCTGCGAGGTTCAGACGTGGCAGCTGGTCGACCAAAGGATGGGAATAACAAGAGAATTTTCTGTCATTGAATGAGAATCGTTTTTATTAGAATTCACCGATGTTCTGATTGCTTGAGAAAATTTACGATCTCAGTCTAAAGAATTATTTGTTTACCAGTCAAAGAAATGTGATTGATTATTTTGCGGAAAATAAAAAGTGAAAAAAGTCCCTGGCACAGGAGAAAGAATGGTTTCTGGATTTGTGAGCGCAATTGGCAGAGAAGGGTGGCAATAATTTACTATGTTCCTTGGGTTTTATCTACATCTGCCTAGGTTTATCCATGTAGCTATATTTATAAATCGATCATTTTATTTAACGCAACAGAAAAATCACTGCAAAGGAGCTTTACAAATACTCTTAAAACTAAGATACGAGTATTAAAATCATGTCTATCCAAATCTATCTTGTAACCTACCACTTGTGGATGAAAAAAACTAATGACTTAATGTTTCTAATTCAATTTTATTGGAATAACTGCTGTTTTTAGTAACTTTTAATGTTATAAGTTATAACCATCAATGTAATATAACATTCCCGGTAAGACAGATCCTGGGTTCATTTCCCAGTTGCGGTCGTTACTTTTTTTTTCTTTCTGGTTCTGTTTCATGCTTAGATTTATTAGTATCTCCTCCTTCAATAATTCTGCTATTGTGTTGTTATGTCATCAACTGGCCTGTCTGGACTGGTCTGTCTGGAGAGTGTATGCCAAAAAAGGCAATATTCTCTTTCAAAAATGTACACAGCTATTTTTGGGTTGATTTTTTAAATCAACTATTTTTAGTTTGCAACGTTAATCCATTTTGAACTATGAACTATTAAACTTTCATGATTTGAATGGATGCCGTACTGTTTGTTCTTTTATATTTTTCAATAGTTAATTGTATTCGAAAATAATTTGAAATCTACCGTGAGAATTAAATTTAGCGAAGCTAGTCGGTCTATAAACATTATTATAGGTATCTTTATAATAATATTATATTCCATTTATAAAATGAATATTTTAATAAACATGTTTCATCCAAATACCTGATTTGAGTCGTTCACTAAAAAGTTGACCGCTTTTCAAAGGAATGATTTTAACGAATAAACTTTACTTCTTCAATAATTTCATATTCCCCGTGTGGTGTCATTTTAAATCAAATTAAATAAATCAATTTGTATTCAACACTATTTAATCAAAATAATCAACATGTTTCAAAACCAATGGTTTCTTTGTCAAGATAAAGTAATAACGAAAATTAACAAATATAATAATAGATAAAATAGATAGATACGCGTATAATATATAGAGTTCATAGTTACTTATCTGTCTATTCTTGTTTATCTATTTTTATATTTGTTAATTTTAATTGTATTTCAGTATTCACATTTATCCTGATGAAGAAACGATTGGCTTCGAAATATGTCGATTATTTTGATTAAATAGTGGTGCATAGAGAGTGATTTATTTTCATTAGAATAAACTTTATTTTCTTACGATTAAAATACAATCTAATATCTATCATCTCTGAGCATCGAACTTTTTATGAGTTTTTCGAGAATTTCGTAGAATAACATCAAAAGGACTAAGCCACCCTTTTCCCTCATTTTTCCCTTCATGATATGTTCCCAGAATATTAATGCTTTTGACATGGTAATCTTTCCTGAAAGTTTCCACTTGGACAAGTTAGCACTCAAAACTTGTTAAATTCGTTAGTAGAATAGTTGAACTGAGTGTAAGCCAACAAGTAGATATGCTTATATCTTATTAACATCAATTAGGGGCTTCTGAAATAATAATATTTTGTGTAAGTAAATCAAGTTAAAACTTTCCGCGGTAATAATTGGAATGTACAGTGTGGCAGGTCAAGGGGTTTGTTAGTGTCCAAGATCTAATCTTTAAAGAATATTTCTGAGGCTTAAGGCTCAGTTCCCGGCCCCAAAAAGAAGAAGACGTAGAGATACACCAATAAAATCGATGAAAAAATCATGAAAATCTTTAATAAAACACGATTCGTTTAAAATATAGCCAAAATCTCGCAATAATTGTCTTAAACAGAATTTAAAGAAACGCTCTCAATTTTTTCCTACATATAACTTGTAAAATAACTGAAACAAACGTGTTTATTATAATTTTTGGAGCATACTTTGCGATTTTTTTCTCTCGGGGGAATTTTATATAATTTGCGTTTGGGCGTTACCAATGTCTAGATATTATCTTCAAGAATAACATATATTTTTTTAAGAGCTTAAAAACTTCCAATTTTTAAGGGAGGTTTGCAAGAAATTGGTAGAAATTCGAATACCGGCCTCTTAACGCTAAAAGTCAAGTCAGCCTTTCCAATAGCCCTGAGATAATAATAGCGTAAAAAACGTTCAATAATTTTTTTTACTTCTGCATTAGATCGACCACAATTTCATCAATCTAGAAAACCTAATATATGTACTCATAGCATACAAATAAGGGATATTTTGGAGTATTTTCTGGTACCTAAATCAAATTACCAGAACAGAAATAGATACTTTTATCATTAACCTTTAGATTTTATTTTGTATTTTCCGGAAACCTGTGGTAAAATGTCTTTTATTTATTTATTTTATTTTATTCCTTTTTTTTCTCATTACCTATTTTTACGCAAGATAACAAGATGCATTTTTATTTTTTTTACGCATGTACTTATAAAATATAATATTACATAAAATATGGAACAAATTAAGTAATGGAAACCCACTAAGGCACTGCCTGAGATCAATTGGTTAAAAAAATATACTGGATAGGTAGGTACGAGTACCTTTATAAAATCTTCTCTAATGAATTATGTCACTATTTTGGGAACGAATTGAACATGAATAATTATCGAAAGAACTAATAATTTTGATAATAAATTGAACTTAATAGGGTTGTGAAATATTATTAATAAAAGATTATTAAGAAATATATTTACTTTTAATGTACTTTTGGGAGTGTCCATGAGTGAAATAAGTAGGTTCAAAATGGATTATATTATATTATGTGGATACTAATTACCAAAGAAAGTTACATATACCTAAATATTGTTGGTGGCTTCCACACTAGTCACCTTCCTACAAAGGGCTTTACGCAAAGTTTTTGTAACTTGAGTACTAGGTATTAAGTATGTAGGTTTGGAAAAAAAATGTAGAAAAACCAAAATAAGACACCAAAGTGTGTAAAGGAGTATGAAAAACTGTCACAATAATATAACAAAAATTCTCTACAACGATTTTGAAAAAAAAAAACGTTTTTATTAAAGAATGCCGCTTTTTACCTGGGAAGCCTTTTTATTAACCCCCACGTAATTTTGCGAAAGTTGGAAATTTTCAGAATCCTGTGCGCGATGTAAATAGCTCCTGCTCAATAAAACCACTTTATCATAATCTCCTGTCGTCTAGCGACTAGTGCCGTATGGAAACTTCATCATTATTTTTAGTTTGACATCTAATTTCAATGAACATACCAACCTGTTTTGCCGATCCAGTAATTGATTTTTACCCAAACGCCCTTCATACCTTTGGGAATATTTCATAAATCGTCAAAGTGCGTTATTAAAATTTAAAAATCTCTAATGATATGGTTATCTCCAAATTTCACCGTAAATCGTCAAAATATTTCATAACATAATTTTTTTATTGCATACACCATAGAATAAATAAAATTCCACTAGAAGTGCCTTCCATATAAATTTGTACAGAAACCATTCCTTTATCGAAACTCCCATTTAGCCCCTAACTACTCGACTACACTCGCTTGAAATCGTAGATGTCCATCGCATTTAAATTTCAAATTATGAGCCCAAATTGGGCCTATATTTGAAACCGTCCAAAATGCAGTTCTTATGTTATTCTTTATTCTATGATATTCATTTTTATGTATTTATTTAAATGTGTATAATTAATGTAAGTATTTATTTTTTAATTCTTTATTAACCGAGTACCTACACATGGTTGTAGATAAAATAAAAATACTTTTTTCAAAATTAATAAAATCCTTAGTTTTTAGTGAGCGTCATGCAACATGTTGTTTTTTATAAACAACTAGTACCCGGCACGCGTTGCTATGCCATTTAATAAAGACATTGATTCTCCGTGCGTGTCCTTTCCCATTCGTCCCGTTCTCCTTCCGCCTCCCCTTCCTCTCCTGCGTTCCGTTCTCCTCTCGCGTTCCCACTCCGCCTCCTCCACCTTCCTCTCCCCACTCCACTCCCCCCCCCCCTTCCCCCATCCCGCGAAGCCCATCCCAAGTTCCCCTCCCCCCTCTAAGGATACCCTCCCCGATCCCTAGTTCCCCTCCCCCTCCCAGGTTTCCCTCCCCGATCCCTAGTTCCCCTCCCCCCTCTCTCGAACCCCCTACCCGAGTTCCCCTTCCCCCCTCCCGGATTCCATACATTCAGTCCCGGTACATTCAGTCTTCAAACAGCTCACGTGCCACCTCTTGCAATTTTTTTATACAAATTTCATAATGCCGGAGCTCACCAGTAGTTTTATACAAACCTTATCCTGACAATAACGAACACAAAAAAAAAATTATCCAATTTTGTGCAGTCTTTCGGAAGTTATGCGCGTACATACATTTCTGCGATTAATTTTTATTTAATTAATTATTCATATTGCCAGAGCTCACTATTGTATAGACATCGCGGGCATGCACACATCAAATTCCCAAAATTTCATTTCAATAGGATGAACGGTTTAGCAATGCGTAATTTCATGATGCCAGAGCTCACAATTGTGTACAGAAAACATCGCAGGCATGCACACATCAAATCACCAAAGTTTCATCGCAATGGGATGAATGGATTAGCAACGCATAAAAGACATTCAAACATTTTTTTATGTATAGATAAAAGTGGTAAAAACTAAGTATTCTATGAATTTTGAATTTAAATGGTACCACAAAATAAGTTTGCTGTGTTTGAAGGAGGAAATATTTTTTTTGTTTTGGTGTAAACAACTTCACCAAACTGAGCAAGGTATAAATAAAGCAGAAATTCCATTGTCTTAATTAGCATTATCTAGCGGTGAGCTATGGCATCATGCAATTTGTACACCTTTTCTGAAATCTCTAGATCAACGCAACAAAATTCATCTCGAAGAGCCATTTCATCTCGAGCAACGTGACTTTAAAATTTCAATTTACTGTAAAAAATAAGAAAATTACAATATTTTTTAAACCAATTGAAAACTGTTGAAGAGTCATTTTTAAAGGGGGGAAATGTAATCTACTGCTAGTATAAATTAATTTGGAAGGGGTGCCAGTAGTTAACCAGCATATTATTAGAAAATCCCGCAATCTAAGTTTACATTTTCTTAAAGGTTTTGTCTGGAGAATTTTTTTCCAGCGGCAGAGAACGGCTCGAATTTCGGTGTTTATTTAACCCACGGTTTACTCGAATTTTAAATTGGGCCCGAAAAGTGATATTCGAAATGGTAAGGTTTCAGAAGGACGAAATAAGGGATTTAGCAAGGCGAGCTTTTAAAGTTTATTCCTATATTCGTTGAATGCGGGTATTGCCTTACAGTAAACTTGTAGTAACACCTTTAGATTTATTAACCTGCCATAGACAAGTTTCGTTTCGACGATGTTTAACTTCACGCCCAGTGCATTATCTTATCACGGTGGTGGCAAATCTCAGTGGCGTGAATTCCAAAAAAAACTTTAAAGAAAAACTATATTACCATTATAAAAATTAGCATAGTGGAATAACATACTGAGTACAACGTGAAAATGTAATATTGAATCATTGAATAGAAAATTCACCCTCAAACGAAAAATTTGAAAGTGGAAAGAAAGAAAAAGATTCGATTGCATCTAGGCATTGAATCCTGGACCTCTGCCTTACTAGGAAAGTGCTCTGATCACTGAGCTAATTCGATCATATCAACTCCCTTGGTTGAAGTCCCGGAAGCGACTGTTTCAGATTTTTCGTTTGAGAGTTGTTAATTTTGTCTTGAAGCATTAACTGAAATAAATAGTATTTTCAGATACCTTCTGATATTTTTTTATAACATTTTTTGCCTTTATTTATTTTTGCAAAAAAAAACTTTTTTTAAATGAAAATAACAAACTTAGTTTTTTATAACAATAATTATTATCAACATGAATCAAACACAAAGATTTCTTCATCTTGTTACAAAGTTTACCGAAAATTAAATTAGGATAGACAAATAAGTACCTGCAGACATAACTATAATAGTATGTATAGTATGAGAAGCAGTTTAATTACTTATTTTAGTAAAAATGAATAATGAAAAAAATAAAAAATTAACAAACAACAGAATCAAAGAACAAATGACAAAATATTATGAATATATGTATAGGTGGTACATATTAATACGAAAATCAGTTACGGTGATGGCATTTAAAAAAATATTTGATTATTAATAATATTTTATTGACTTATTGTACAACACCTTTTCTGTTTTCTAAAATTTTAAATTCATATAATTACTAGCTGACCCGACGAACTTTGTACCGCCTCTGACTTTTGAATTAAATTTAGTTTTTTTATTAAGTTAAAATTACACAATGAAGCATTTATCCATGCGCAACTGTCTGTGTTTTGTTTTTGTCAGTATCAGAGATGGCGTTGTTTACAGATTTATGTTTTTGTGATTTTCTTACTTTCCATTTACTTACGGGAATTTGGGAAGCAGGTACGGGTGCCGCCGCCCCTGGAACCATTTATTGGATAACAAACACCTCTGCCATAGGTCACCCCAAGTGGTTCGCTACATTTGGTGATTTAGAAGGGGTGCCTGGGTTTATGGGGTGACGTTTTCCGGGTCTTGACGGCGGATGCGTCTGCCCACCTGCTGCATGGTGGGCCGGATCGAGAGAGACTGGTTAAGGGAGGCCCTTTTGACCTTTCCAGCCGGACTCTCTCAACCCATTGGCTTGCACTGCAATTGGAGGGATGGATTCATACTACCGTCACTCCCGGACACACTGACCCCCAGATTCCCACTCACCCTTCATACCTTTTTCCTTCCCAGAACTTCCTACCCTTCCCTTCCTTTAAAAGACCCTCCACACAGCATCCCCTATGATGACATAGGTCCTGAGAAAAATCATTTTCTTCAGGGCCTCCTGTATGGAGCTTATAAAAAAAGCGTTTCATTTCAGAGATTTATTATAATTATTGTATTTTTCCTTTGGAGGGGCGCAGACATAGGTACGTTCACCGTTTGTCTCGTTTTCGACTCTTGACATTTAGTGTATAAGAAAGAGGGGCAGCATTATATGATAAAGAACAAAAGCAAAACAATCAGAGCATTGCCATTTGACGTTTTTGAATTTTTGGAATTCACTCAATTTTTAATATTATATTTATAACAATCTTTCAAAAGATGAAAATTCGTTCAACAAAAAATGTACGAAAAATGAATTTTCTTGGTAATTTTTTTTTCGTGAATTTTTCCGATGTTTTAATAGTTATTCTACTATTCATGGAGGAGACAAATCCAACAAATCAAAGATCAAGAAAATCGGTCCAGCCTTTCTCGAGTTATAAATGGTGTAACTAACCCGACTTTGTTTTATATAATAGGATTTATTTTAGGTGAATTTGCAATTATTCTTGAAGAATTAATATATATTTTTTTAATTTCATTAAAGCTTACGGTGCCTTAAATCATACGTCTTCAAACGTTGTAAACTAAAAGCAACGTTTCTGCATAGGTATGGTAAGTAATTTATTAGGTTATGTATTGTACTGTTTCGACAGAGGTGATAAAATCGCCCTTTTTACGGCTTGTAATTTTGGCATAATAGAAAGGGTTGCCAGCACTTTAATAAAAACAGATATCGTTGTATCAGTGGTTTTATTCTTTGAATTGGGTTTTGGCAACCTTTGCAATATAGACCTGTCAGCAAGGCGTTGCGCGCGGTGAATCCGAAGTTATAACATAGGTATACTTGGTACTAAAAGGAATTGGGAATTCATGTTCAGACAAATTTTGGCCACCGTGCTCGATTTTGTGGGATTTTATAATCTTGCCGTGTGATATATCATTTCTAACCAAAATTGGATAGGGAATTCACATTTTTCAAAATTTTATTTCAGTCACCTTTGATATTAAGAATTACGTGAGGTCTTGAAGGACTTAAAAAAAATTACTTTGCATTAGCCCATTCAGTATTACATACGGGATAATTGGCTGAGGGGGTTTTACCAATCAACGTTATTACCACTTAAAACAGTACAAAGAATAAATCGTCGCATTAATTCGTAGACTGCGTAACTCCAAATTTTTCGAAAATATGTTTTTAATGCCATCTGATGTTAAAATTAGTCCCGCATCGACTAGTAAAACTCGCAAATTTGAAAAAAATATATCTTTTTAGATAAACACAAATTATGAAACTGTGTAACACCATGGAGCTATTTTTACTCGCGAATACTTCGAAACTCCTTAACTCCACATACTTTATTTTATTTACCATTTCAGGTCTCATTATTCAACTTCAAAATAATTCTTAGTATTGTGCTGTTATGCCTTGTGTACTAAGTACTATTGTATTTATCCTGTTATTCTTACAGACTGAGATTAAATATTAAAGTCAATTACGATGTTATTTAGTAATTTATAAAATAAATATTGCAGTTCTGTATTGTTGTTTTATTTTTTTAATGTAAAATTCCTATCTCCCAAGTCTTCAGATGGTTGTTCATAAAACTGTTCGCAGAAAAATACGTAGGTATCTTTGTAAAATACGTATGTCCATTCTCGGGTTATTATGTAAACCTCCTAACTCCGATTTGAAATAGAAAGCCTTAACTTACAAAAGTTTAATAATATAAATTTCGAAATATGTTATATGTTTGGAACATAAATAAAAACAATGACCCGTTTTTCATTTTTTTTGACTATGAGGTTTTTTGTGCCTCCTGTAAAATTTGACATTTGGTGGTTACGCATTCTACGAATTAATGCGACGATATGTAAAAAAACGTCTACTTGCAAATAAACAATATTTTCAAACTCTTTCCAGTCCCACCGCTATCAAAAATAAATGGCAGCATAGCTGTACTCCAAACGCATAGAGACCTCAGTAGCGATTTATAAGCTCATAAATAAATATTTGTGTTAGATATTATAACACAAAAGGAGTACTAACGGTACCACGGTTACGTACAATAGCAGTCCAACATCATTTTGAATATAAAGGTATAAAAATTATTCATCGATCTTCCTACGGACCTACGAACAGAAATTAATTACGAAATTTTCAAGAATAGATCAAAAATATTCTAAAAACACTTGGTTGAATTCATTGTGTAATAAATAGCATATAATATTTCCGTGCATCCTTATATTTAAATTTATGTTAAATGTTTACTTTACCTATTGAAATACCTACCCAATATTGAAATGTAAGAATGTATATTGCCACTATCAGTGGCAAAAATTAAAAATGGCATACGTACTTAATTAATTTATCCGAAAATAATATCGTTAGTGAAATAGTTTTGAATTCCATGTAAATATGATCCTTTGTGGTATTATTAAACTGATAGAAAGAAGTGTGACGTGGGGGGTGTCCTTGTGCCCGAAGAAAGATAGTTTTTATCGTTATTTCTGGTATTCTAAAATCTACCTTATTTCCTGAATAGACCATCTATGTCAATGGTTTAAGGATCTAAAGGTCTTATGTAAGCTGGTGACATCAATATTCTCCGAAATAAAATAAAAATAATATAGAAATACACATGTAGCTTATCATAATATCTCAAAAATTAAAAGTTTTTCGTGATATTATCCCCCGCATTACGAGTTTATCATTATTAATTAGAATTGTGCTTATTACATTACAAATTATGTCTGTCGTATACAAAATATTATGCAAAATTAAACTAAAAAAGTTCCATCTACCTGCCATACTAAATAAGCCACTTAAGCCAGCGCCAGCGTACCCTTGGTCAAAGAGCAATGTACGCCACTGGTACTTAAGAAGTAGAAACCTTCGCCTAGTATTTATTGCGTGGGTAATCCAACATTAAACATTAACAAAAACGCGCTCAAATAACTTGTGAAGAGTGCCTCCTAATACCTGGCACTGCCTCCCCGAGCCTCCCTTTGTCCAAGCGAGAATTAAGCAAGATTAATTTAGAAGAAAACGTAGTTTGTCGCCGGCGTTATCGAGCGTACATTTATTAGGGTAGTCTAGTTCGGCCAGTGCGAAACATACATGATGCTGGTGAATAACAATAATGAGATTATCTTTGTAACACATTTTTGCCTTTTTTATTACATGCAAATAATAATTGGAGAACAATTTTCAAAGTGCTTTTCGCCCACGACGCGACGCTGGGAATGGCGTTCAATGAACTTACAATAACATGTTTGAATGTGCACTTGTTTTACGCTGAATATGTATTATCGTCAAAGCTTTAGGAAATTAAAAAAGGTTTGACTTCCTAGTCTTCACTTTAAATAGATGACAATGCTTTACGATGAAGATACTCGAATGCTATATAAATGAAGGAAATAAAACAAAGATGCAGTATAGCATTTTTATATAAAATTATTTTAACAAAAAAGAAGTCGCTATCTAAGGAATGAAGAAAGAGATATTTTTCTACCAGGGTTAGGCTTGTTTGACGGCATTTCAGTGTGGACTCCAATTTCAGGAGACCTTTCAGTGACGCTGTTTTCAATACTAAATAAGCCCTTCAGGCAATGTTTTATAAGAACGGCGCTTACCACAGACTTATCTCATCTTAACACAAATTAAATTATCATTATTATTATAAATATAAACATAAATTGGGTTTCTGAACTTTTCTAAAATTTCTACGTGTTTTCTATTGTTTAATTTATTTATAAAATCGACTCCGGTGTAATCATCCTTTATGAAATCTGTATCGCTAATTTGCTTTCAATTTAAGTGCATTTTCAAATTTGGAATCAGATGTGGGAAGATTCAGACAAGCTAATACATATAATATTTTATTATTTAATAAAAATTAAACCGATATGTCCGAAATCAAAAATTCAGAATATTCCGTGATGTTTTTACGTTAGTTAATAATAAAATCCTGTCGAGTGAATGTGGTTCACCATTATTTAATAAAAAAAAATAACTACACGAATGCGCTGGGAGTAAGAAAGATCTCGAGTTTTCTATTCAATTGCCGTGACAACAATGGCGACCGTTGACGCCACACTGTGGAGGTTGTCATTGGCTATAAACGACACCGGGAGCTTTTTTATTACACATGAGCAAGGCATGAGAAGAAGTCGTTTGCCTCTTTTATTTAATCTGGGCCTCTTCTAGACCCGTTCAGATTCCTCACTTTAGCCCGTTCCTTAAGAAGGAATAACCAGACAAAACCGGAAATATGTCATTTTTAATTCAAATTTTAGACGTATTGACACTTTTCCACAAAAAATTTTAAATTAATTTCGAAAGACTGTTCTTTTCTCTAGTAAAACTACGTTTTAAATGTTGAGAAAATATGTTTATTTTTAGAAAAATAAAGTGTTAGCGTAGGTTGTTGGCAGATTTGTTAAATTTTCCAACAAAATTTTGTTTTATTCAACACACAATATTTCAAATCATATAATCATGCTGTAAAATAAATCAAATATCGGGCAAAACTGTGCTTCAGAATTTTAATTTTAGTTTAAATAAAATCATTTAAAAATAAATCCGCACACATGTTTTGTGACGAAAATTTGTCAGTTCAGTTTGTCTATTTATTTACGGTCTTACAAAAAAGTCAATTTTAGTTTTTTTTTTACATTCTTATTTTGCTTAGACATGTCTTAATGATGCCCTAATTAATGGCCCTTAACCTCTGATTCAACATACCGTGTAGTAGCTACGTACGGCCGTACATAGACTATTGGTGTGATTTTAGCAAGAACTAAAATAGAGAAACATCTACATATCTACGTCAACGACATAAAGTAAAAAAATGGGAGAAAAATTAATGATTAGACTATTTAAAGAGACATAGCTACTTAGTCAAAGGGTATTTTGAGAGGGGTTCGTTAACAGTCCGCTATATCTTTGATAACACAATATTATAATTTCAATATCGCACAAGATTCCCTGCACTCAAACCAGCCAGTGGGTCCATGCCAACTCCAATTGAGGAATGTTTGAAATGAAAGTAGTGGGGAGAGTAATGAGATGGGGAAAACGAGGGTAGGAAATTGCCTGGCTTTTAATATCAGATCACTTAAACACGGCTTTAGTCATTTCAAATCTGAAATGTGGTGTTTCAGCAGAAGGATATAGGATATTCATAGTATAGATCTTATCGATAGCGGAAAATTTTAAATGCTGTAAAGGATATGAAATTCAAAAATTAGTAAGATATGTCATTTTTCTCCGTTTTTTTTCTCTTTCGATCTACGCCGTCGAAATAATTCTAGGAAAAAAGATTGTCTTTTACGGCGTGCATTTTAAGAAAATATTTTGTCTGAAAAATAAAATTTTAAGAATTCGCAAAAAATATTAAGTATTTTAAAGATCTATTAAACGTTCATTCTATAGTAAAAAAAACATAATTATAGGTCTTCAAAAACAGGAGACATGATTGAAAAAAAATCATTATTTTCTCTTGCTTGAACAATGAACACATTGTCCTTTACAGCGCATCAAATTTTCGCTATCGTTATGTTACATGCAATAATGCAATCTCAAAGCTCTAAGCATTTCTGTACCGCAGGACAAACATATTATTATTGTGAAATCCTTCCTGTTTATGATGCTGGTGCTAAGAGCTTCGTTGAAGCATCAATTAGAGCGTATGCCATTATATAATAATATAGTGGAAGTAATAATAAAAAAAAACTCCTACGCCAAGCTCAAAAGCTATCACTCTTAAGTGGCGTAGAAATTCATTAAGATATGTTTTTCACAATTTTGTTTTGCCTAATATTTTGTTCAATAATGAAACAATGTTATACATTAAACAATAAAAAAATAAAAGTAATCGTGGAGAAGATTTAATTTAACGAACTCAAAAATGTAGAAACTACGAGTTACACGGAAAAAAATATTGTGTATGAATTAGTAATTATCAGGTATGCTATTTTTCTTGCAACTTTTTTCCGTAACCATATACATCTACTATTTCTGCGAAAGTCTTGCCAACTGCATGCAATCTAGCAATTTATGAGGAAATGGGTTATATCAGAGCTGTGAGGGTAGATATAGATATATTCATTTAGTATTTTACTGTTCTACAGCACAGTATTTTGTATGTTTTCAGTATGAGCTGCGAGTATCTGCGGCCGACAACTTGAAGGAGAACTTCACCACGGTGGTGATTCACGTGAAGGACGTGAACGACAACCCTCCGGTGTTCGAACGGCCCACCTACCGCACTCAGATCACTGAGGAGGACGACCGCAACCTTCCCAAGAAAATCCTTCAGGTATAAATTTACAACTCCTTGACTTCAGAATACATCACCTAATTAAACTTCTTGGGTGAACTACACACACATGCACAAGCACACAAGTATCGTCTATAAACAAAAGCGTGGCGACGCTGGACGTTAGTTTCAGATTGACCTCAATTGTTAAACTCTCAACAGCACTGAGAAATAATCTTGAAAAACTCCTACTCCCATCACTACAAGCGGGAAAAGGTAGTCTTTGCTATTAGAGGATGGAACCTGTCGCATTTGTCAACTGAACTATTTACTTTTATTTTTACTTTAAAATTAACGACCTTATGTTTTTGTAAATCTAAGTACCTACCTATATATTCATTTTTAAAATGCAAAAAATCACTGACAGTAGAAAACGCCGAAAATTAAAAACGATGAAACGACGTTATTTTTTACCACATTTGTCTCTGATGATTATTTTCTTTAAATTTCATGAAAATAGTTTCTGTTCATTTATTTTATTGAAATATGATAGAAACAGAGTTAGAAAGAAGAAAAAAACACCATTATTTATAAGTAAATCTAGAAAATAACAACGGAGGAATTAAACGTACACTTCGATGAAATCAAATGTTCTGACCGCAATTAGAAAAAAAAATACGAACCTTTGTAAATTATTCATTATTATATGTGTATGGAACGGCAAAAATTGCGGTGGCAATAACGTTTGTAATACATTTGTTTAACAAAATACGTATGTTTTTTTATAGGTGATAAATTATATATTTTTTGTATTTAATGTAACTAATGTTCGTGTTATTACTCTAACAAAAAATATTAATGTATCTCTATAAA
The DNA here is from genome assembly GCA_917563855.2 of Limnephilus lunatus. Lineage (NCBI taxonomy): Eukaryota > Metazoa > Arthropoda > Insecta > Trichoptera > Limnephilidae > Limnephilus > Limnephilus lunatus. Next base: position 92,960,554 of record OU830595.1, on the reverse strand, counting down.
GAAAAAAATTAAAAGCAGTACTTTGGGTAAGTTTGCAGTACCTACTAAAAACGTATGACTTGCACGTAGATACATTGCAACTAAGTACATACGTTGTGCATTCCATTCTCTACTTTTGTCACGTTTCTCTTCCGAGTATATTGCGAACACCGAGATTATTTGTTCCGTACTTTACATTTCATATTATAAGAGAGAGAAAACAGCAGAGATTAAAAACTAAAATTAGTAGCCAAAAAGCCAAAGCCGAATAATTTTCTATAACTACTGATTTACAAAAACTACTCATTATTACAAAGTTCTAAAAAAAGTGCAAGTCAATGCACGATCCTGCCACAACACGTTATACAAAATTATTATATTAGTGTGCCTGAATTATTAAATACCTATTAAGCTGGACATGCCCTTACGTGTTAAAAAACGTGTTATTTCCCCCTCCCATTGGAACCATTTTTCGGAACCGGCTGGGCGTGTCCGGAACAGTGTCGTGCTCTCATCGTACATTTGCGGACGCTGTATGTCTATGAAACACATACTTAGACATCGAGATACATAGCGACGCGAAACACAAAGCCGCTGTTTACTGGGTTAAGTAAATCATGAAACATTTGTAAAAGTGCCTACGGCAACAAAATATTCCACTATGAAAATACTCTGAACCTTACTTTGCGAATTTGGATTTTACACATCTGTTCATACCGTAGCATGCAATTCGCGCTCCCATATAAAAATGTCTATTCATTCAAAAGCAGATTTTACTATCAAGAACTAAATAGTGATATTATAGTGCGAGGTGCCTATATACTGTTAGATTGATTTATTGGCGAATCACAAGTCTCTTTCCTCTCTTCGCCCCGCCATAGTTGGTTTTTACCCCTCATCAGTAAGTTCTCGTCTAGTTATTTGTATGTCTATGCTATTAAGTTATTTTATCTTTGAGGAGGGTGGTTTTCCCTATATTTTCAGGGGATGAGAAAATTCTTTTCTGTATTATAATACGTTAATGATAATAACCACATCCGTCTTGATCTTGCCACATGAAATAGGTATCCGAGTGATCGATGAAGCATCCTTTGTGTTTATTTAATCATTTGCTATTAGAGATTCAGGAGTGATCTTGTGATTTAATACGTGCGCGTGCTTTTACAAACTATCGCAATATGGAGAATATGTATTTACTTCAAGGAACGTCGCTTCATGTATTTAATTTTGTATACGAGTTCCCGTAAAATCTCATCATTCATTCATATTCAATCATAAGCTTCCCGGAGTTGCGGAAAATTCTACGTTCGTGTAGTCATCAAATATAATCTAATTGACGTATTACTAAAATATTTAAAAAATACCCAAATAACCAATAAAACGGATAGGATACAAAAACACACTGGACAATTTCCTATAACACATCATTGAAGGGAATAAAAAGGGTAAACGATAAAGGCCAAGACCTTTATTTAGCAGGTGATGCTGAAGGTCATAAAAGAGATAGTAGTTTTAAATGTTCTTATGGACAGAGATAAATGGAGGATTTTTTTCTTAATCACACTGATTTTCAAATAACAATAAAAACATTTACTTACAAGGAAAAAAATGGATTACATTTTTCGATTGGGGAGGGAAATTTAAAACTTATAATACGTCACTATAAATAAATGTATTTTGATAATAAAAAATAATGTGTGGTATGCCATAAAATTTAAAAAAATGTTGATTTTGATAGCGGTCATAATTGAATATATATAATATGTAAATGAGTAACTGAAGTCCCTGGTGTTGCCCGGGCTTTATGCAGAGATTTTTGAAATCTAGTGTAGAGAGTGACCCTACTCTTGATTTTAAAGTCAAGTGTGCAAATTTTCATCAATCTCGGAATAAAACTGTAGATTGACTGCACACACCTGCCCGCCCACCCTCTACAGACTTTCTTCTTTATGGAAATAGACGATAGATGTTGTTTCATCCTTACCTACACTCTCTTCATTATTTGCAAATAACACATAAAACATCATATTCTTTAGCACATTATACGTAACGAATAATTACAATGTGATTATTAATTTCATTAATACGTCACGTCGTTATGACTAGCCTAACCTAAAACCCAAATTAACTGTTTTTCTATTCTTTTTTCCACTTCTAATTCTGCCTTGATTTGGTATACTTAGATATAAATAAAATAATCCCCCCCATATATATAGTATTATTTAATATAGTATTTATTAAATAAACTATACATTTGATTTCCATAATACGGGATATGCCTAGTGCTGTATTCGAAAATCACGTGAAAAAACTATGTATCTACATTAAAAAATTGCATTAGATCCGCACGGGAGACCCTGAGGGAAATAATTTTCCTCAGGTCCTTTGTCATCTTATGGGATGGTGTGTGGAGGGTATTTTTAATGATAGGAAGAATAGGAAGTTCTGGGAAGGAAAAAGGTATGAGGAGTGGGTAGTAATCTGGGGGTCAGTGTATCCAGGGGTGACGAGCGTGTGAATCCATCCCGTCAATTGTGGTGCAAGGCGATGCGTCAGTCTACATTCGGCCAGCTACGCAGCAGGTGGGCAAACATATCGGCCGCCAAGACCTTGACAAACCTCACCCCATGAACCGAGGCACCCCTGCTAAGACACCAAACGTAGCGAACCACTTGGGTTGACCTATAGCAGAGGTGTTGGTTATCCAATAAATGGATCCCGAGGCGCTTCCCAAATTATTTTATTATGAAACTTTTAAAATGAAATTTAAGCTAACAGGTGAACCTAAAAAAGCTTTTCCATTTATCTCGGGAAATCTGTTCCACCTTTTTATTTAGCAAAAATAGCTGCTTCCGAGTGCTTGTAAATATTACATAAGTATCGTTTCAACTTTAAAGTGAGCGCCGTTTAACAGAATGAAGTTATACAATAAGAACTGAGATTTTAATACTTTTATGAAAAAAATTATGTGAACACATTTCCGTTCTGATCTTTTGTAAATCTACCGTTACACTTTAAAATATATTTTTATCAAGTTTATTTTCTAGAACTTCATTTTAATATTTCTTTTTTATATTCAATAATATTATTATTCAATTAATAAAAACAGTTTATTACGTGTGACAGCTGTTTCTGAATGAGACTGTTCCGCCTTCTGAAGGCATTATCAAACAGTTTGATAATGCCTTCAAAAGTCTCATTCAGAAACAGCTGTCACGCGTAATAATAATTACACAGCAAAAATTGTTTATAAATAAACTGTTTTTATTAATTGAATAGGAATATTATTGAATATATAAAAGATATTAAAAAATATATATACAATAATTAAACTACATACCTACATATTGAACCTGCTTAAATTCTTAATTTTCAGTTTATAATGTTATATACTACATTCTTATAATTATACTCCTGAATAACTTCTGAAAAATAAATAAATAAACATATAATTTAAAAATGTCAGTGTAACCGGTCAGTGGTTGAGTGGGCATAGCGCTTGGGTCCCACCCGGGCGTCGCGTGATCGATTCGTCGGCTGGCTAAGTCCTCCATCACAACACAAGCAACATTTTCGGCTTTCTTTGGTGGTAGTAGGAGATTTTCAAACATTGTTGGGTTATTCGTAACCTGGGAATGTTTGTCTTTCTTTTAAAAAAAATTAGATATGCTTCATAAAATCCATGACTTGACAATAGGTAACAGCTGAAAGTCATGTCGATAGTAGTAAACTTAAATACAGATTTCAAGTACGTGTTCAAGCAAATATACAAATGATATACAAATATTTTAAAACTCAACAATCTAAAAAGAGTATACTATGCACTAATCCAGTCATTAATTCAATATGGAATTATTGGATGGGGGGGGGTCTTACAACAATATTCTAAACCCGATCAAAGTGATCCAGAAGCTAATCATTAAAGTAATCCTAAAGAAACCCTCCACATATCCAACAGAAACGCTTTTCGCAGATTTTACGGTGCCTCGAGTAGAGAATATCTTTAAAAAAAATGCAATTATCCAAATTTACAAAGATAATATCATCAAAAAATTTGAAACCTACCAATCAAAAAGATATCAAGACAACATCAAAATACCAAAATTTAATACCAAACTAATGCAAAACAATTATATCTACTTAGGAATAAAATATTTCAACAACCTTCCAATTGAAATAAAAAAAACCAAAGACATCAATAAACTGAAACTCAAACTGAAGCTACACTTCATCAGGAATAATTAAAACTAAATAATTACCTGTTTTTCTCTTTCTTTCCATTTATTATAAATTATATTCATCTCTATTTTATTTAGATTTTTCGAATTTAGTACCGTATCCTATGTATGTACACCTACACATATTGATGACCCAGAAGTCTCAATTGTTCGTATTATATACTTACCTTTTGCATAATGTTATTCTATTTCTGTTATAATTAGTGTAACTCGCTCATCAAGCACAAGAACTAGCTTCTTCTTTGATGAGATTGCAATTTTAAATAATTTCTGTACCGATATGTAATTTATGTAACACCTTTGTACACTTATTTATCTATATTAATTAAAAAAAAAAAAATAAATAAATAAAAAATATCGACATTTTTAATGTAAAATTTTTTATGTTTAAAACAAACAAATTTATGACGATGAAAATAAATTTATTTTATTTATTTTATTTCTGATAATTTCAGTTTATTGTTGTTAACATTTTATTTTAATCAAATTTATCCAATTGCAAACCACTGTATTGTAAGAAATTATTTTTATTAACCTATTGTTTATTACTTACCCCTGTTTGATAAAATGTTAAAATGGGGATAAAAAATAGTAAATTTAAAAAATAAAATAAATAACATAATGTTTTCAAATAATAAGACCACTTTAATCAACGTAATACACGTTCGTAGGAGGTGCCAAATTTATATCTACAAAAGTGTTGCATAATATTATTTTAGAAATCCCACCAGTGTTCCCACAGCGTGCTGGAATAATAATTATCAAAGTAATATATAAAGTCTAATCAAGAGCAGCACCCGCAGAAGAGGCCAGAGGCTAAAGGCTAGAGCAAGGGTTGTGTAGAAATGGAGTGACTAGTTCCCCGGTAGAAGCTCAGAGGAGACGATAACGGACACAATGACAATAGAAAAATGGGTCGGGAGATAACATTGACTTTTCACTATTCAGAATCTACTCACCGCGGACAGGCAAGTCATTATTGAGCAAATTTATAATACCGAACGCTCGTGGTTTTGAATCTGAGACTCAAAGGTGACTTTGTCTATGTTGGTAGACAGCACTATTTATATTTTACTTGATATATTCCAACCTCCATACAGTGTACTTTATACACGTGTCGTTCTAACCCATGTCACCGCAACGTCTTTCCCCTCCTGTTCCAATGTCTTATTACTTTACAGAAATAACATTTCTTCTCTCATTTATTGGAAAAAAATCATCTTGATTATTATTTACGTTGGCATTATCGGCTCCAAAAGAAATTCTATCTCCATGTGATATACCAATGTGAGTTAATGTTTTTCTCTCCTTGTGAAAAATTAAGTTTCGTTATTCGTTTTTCTATCTTGTGTATGCTTTAATGTTCTTTACGTTGTGGAAGTATGGAAATTTATATAAGGCTTCTTAATTTAAAACTAGCAAATTTACGAAGGGTTACGCATCGAATTACGCAGTGTGGCAGCGCCCATTTTATATTTATGTATTTATCCATGATCTTTACGACAGCTGTATAGCAACTTGAGCAAGGTTCATGAAACCAAACATCAATGTCACTATATAACAACGTGACCGACAAATCCCACGATGAAAAACCCTTGGAGAGTAACAAAGGAAAAACCTGTCTGAATACTTTTTGACTACGTGTGAATCGTATCCTCGTCCCACTGGATCAAAGTTAAGTGTCTCTTAAGTCTAGGGAGATATACTTTTAATTTTAATACATGATTGTATAAGGGTGGGATTTACAGCCTGATGGAAATTCCTTCCAACCAACGCAGTACTGAACTTAATAAAATGAAGTAGGTAGCATGTTGTCCTGATTGTACGTGGGTTCAAACAATTTATTTTTATATTCCGAGTAATTCACCAAGATTCACAATATTTTATAATGTCTTGCCATGCCAAACCTTCTTTTTGAATGTTTTCCGTGATTCACCATGTTAACAGTGTTTTACCAAGTTTACCATGTTTTACCAAATTTTACCATGTTTTACCAAGTTTTACTATGATTAACTATGTTTTACAATGCTGAACCTTAATTTTCAATGTTTTCTTTGTTTCATGTTTGTACAATATTTGAAATGGTTTACCATGTATACCATGTTTTACCATGTTTGACTAAGTGGAACTATTTTTTACACGCTTTAACAATGTTTTTTTTCCGTGTTACACTATGTTTTACGAAGTTTGACGATGCTTTCCCATATTAATAGCAATGCTACTAACCATGTCATGGTAACAAAGTAGAACACGATGAAAACAGTGAAACGATTTCAAATAAATGTGTTTTATCACAAAGTTCGCAATTTTTTTTAATTTTTTTTTTAAAAAATCAATAGTACGACATAACAAATTGCTCAGAAGTAATAGCGAGTTTATGGGAAATAAAATTTTGTGCATCGTAAATACTTTATAAATAAGTAGCATGATAATAACAGTTAACACTCTTGTTCGGCTATTCCTAAATTAATAAACCTAAATCGCAGATTGAACATTATTCCAATAATCCGATATGTTTCCATTTCGATCAAACCAACCTTGTAACTACAGACTTCCTACCTCCAAAGCGCTCCCTTGTTTTGATGAAAAGTTACCTTCCGTCTTTTTTTATTTGGGGAGAAAAACAAGCCCAGCATTTCAATTAAAAAAACAACCCTTTTGCTTGAAAAGACTTTGTATGAATATGAACTTTTTTAAAGAAGCGGGAATCAATACTACGCGTCGCTGCACAAAGCTCCCTAATTCTGCGGAGAAGAGTTTTTTTTCTTCTTTTTGCTACGTTCGTGAACACATGATTTGTATTCACGAAAAGTTTCTCTCGATAACAAATGCTCTATTCGTACAAAAGAAAACGGTACAGCTATATTATTTTAATAGCTTGCGATACTTAGTAGGAAGTTTGTTAGCAGACCCGACAAGCATGTTTACAAGCATTTTAATGCCACAACCATACTTTCACATAATAAACCGAGGTATCTTTCACTTTAACGATATGAAACTTTTTTACGACGGAGCTTATTATTACGTTCATCATTTTTAATTATGAAAACATGGTAGTTTGTTGTCTCTTCATAAAGATTCTTATTTGGTCCTTAATAAAGATAAATTGCTAAAGAAAACAAAGTTGGGACACCTAATTAACTTTTTTTAATACTGTATCGTTAAAACGATTCTCGTGAGATTAATCATTTGTGGATGGATGTTCATAAAAATACTGAATATAAGCTGCATATGTCGGTAGCTTAGATAATATGTAACATCATATTGTAAGAATTAAACATCGTGCCGTGTTAACCATGTTGACTTAATTTATTCTGAGAATAATTTATACAACTCATCATTTGTAACTTTTTTTCATAGGTACTACGTTCTTTGAAGCACAGAGAAAATGGAAAAGGCAGAAGCTACTTCCATAAATATGTAAAGGGTTTTGACTTTATGTTTGAAGTTCGTGTGTGTTTTCAAATTGCGTGACTTTAAGCCGCTGACTACAAAGTAGGAACCAACCTCCACAAAGTAAACCGTGAGAACAGAATGTAGTTCAGACAAATGACTTTCTTTACTCTGCAGAACTTCATAAACTTTAAATTGATATGAATATTATAATATTCATTCCAGTATTAAATATTCATTCCAGCTCTTTTTCTTATTGCTCGTCAGTATGCAGGGTGTTATTGACTTACTAAATGAAATTTTGGTTACCCCTGACTATTTTTAATGTAATTTTTTCAATTTTTTTCCTCAAAACCAGACAGCCACAAAAAAAAATTCCACATATCGATGTCATCACTGGTCACTCAACTGCCCGACCCCTCGACCCTAGCCCCGACGCACACGCTCACACTCGCACTCGTTCACGACACTGCACCAATGTCGCATTGACATTGGTGGACACGTGTGTGTCCGCATTTGCTTTCTCGAGTCGTACATCAGTCAGTGTCTCTACCATTCGTAGACGAAAACGAAGCAAGATGGACGCGATTGATTTAAGTTCAGAATCCGACAGTGATAACGAGTTTTTAAATAGATTATTGTTAATAAGGAAATCATCCGGAAAAAAATATGGAAGAGCTCTTATATGTCCAAAAGGAAAATTTTGCAAACACACGCGCCACTGCCACTCGAAAACAATGTCTCGGTCACCTAGCCGACACGCGCGTACACGCTCATGTACGTTCCTGCGTTGACACGTGAGAGCAAAAGCGGAGTTTGGTACTGCGCCATAGGTTTTAAATACTGCCACTCGCACGCGGCTCGTGACGGTCAATGCGAGTGTGGGCATGTGCGGCGGGGCTAACTCTCCAATGCATACTGTTTTTTTTATAATTTAAGTTTTAAAAAAACATCAAAAAAATCAACGGAGGTAAAAATTTCATTCATATGTTTGACTCCAAATAATTTCAGGAATCACTGGTTCATACATAATATATATTTTTTTTTTAAATATTTTTTCCTCAACTCAAAATTTTTAATTCGTTCGAGTACGTGTGTGTGTATTTTTTTAATACCTGTTGATTTTATTTTTTAAGATGTGTACTTAAAAATCTTTGTAGATAGGTACGTATGTACACAAATAACTAAACAAAAATATTTTCCTTCGCGTTCAACCAAACTCACGCACCGACATGGATGGTCTAATTTTAGTTTGAAAACTTAAAAAATAAAATTTAATTATGTTTTAGAAAATCTGAAACATTCTAGAACTAACATAAATTAATTCCGCTTTAATTAAGTTTGATAACTTATATTAAGTGTTTTATGAGACAGGATGCAGAATTTGAAAGCTTTTCAACATCGAAATCTAATTATTTATTTTTATTAATACTTTTTCTAATGCTCAAAATGCAGCGTCTGTCGGATAAAAATAACAGTGCTGATAAATATAAGCGAACAGTATATATGAAAATAGTTGCCGAAAATTTGAGATCCTTTTTCAATAACAAAAGACTTGTTTTACACTAAGATTAATAAACCTAGAACGTTCATATAAGCACTAGATTAAAATTAAAGTCCATGTATGTTGATGAAGATAGTAGAAGATAAATTAAATACCTTAGATCCACTGCTTAAAAAGTCTTGAGTCTGAGGTAAACGTGGACTTAAGAAGAAAATAAAAGAAACCTTTGCAATTTTAAAACAACTTTGTTTAGAAACAGAAACTGCATTTATAAGGCTTTGGGCTGTTTCTTTTCAAAACAAGAATTCCTTTTTACTTACATAAAAATTTATCGCTTTCCGAGGGAAATTCTAGATATTCCACAGAAGGCGAACCGAACATACTTTAAAAATACAAATGTTTTATTTAATTTTTTTTGCCGAGATTGTTTTTGAAAGGAGTTGAGAATAGGTATATAAATCCTTTTGTATATGTAAAGTGGTTAAATAATATTTATCAAGAGATAAGAAAAATGTTTCGTATGCAATACTTATGTCGTCGCGTGATAGAACATTACAAAACAACTGGACTATTAAAACGGAATATCATGATAATAATATGATAAGTCAACACATTTTTTTTCACTTGTAAATTTCTGTAATATTTTGGTACATTATATATTTTTATTTATACTAACATTTTATGACACCAGATGTAAATAGGTATATTATATTGCGATTATATTATCACATTTTGTGTGAATTTATTTAATTTTTCGAATAAAACTTCTTCTGACAGGTTTTCATTTTCTGATGGCATTATTTATTTTATTAAAAGACAAATAACTTTGTTTATATCGCTTATATTTTATACACAATCTACATGTTTTGTGAACAATGTTCACATCATCAGGAGTAAATGTTTTACATTTACTCCTATGTTTTACATTTACTTTCATGTTACTAATTTTACATTTATTTTTTATGTTTTACATGAAAGAGGATTATATTTTACGTGAGAAGAAATTATTTTACGGGTTTAGCTTAAGATCATATATGATCGTAAATGTTTTAATCAACAATAAATTTTGTTTAAATCAACATATTTTTTTCTAGGTCTGTTTGTGCATTTTCTAGTAAGACGTCTAAATATTTACCCCAGTAGAAAATTGCAGTATCATCTGCATTTAAATTGATTTAAATATTAAGAATTAATTGCGAAATATTAGTGATGTAAATTTGGACCCTAGTGGACCTACTATGGATAGTTTATAGGAACGTAGTTGCAATTTTGGTTGTTAATGCTAACGAATTGCTTTCTACTGCTAACACATGATTTGAGTAGATTAAGAGCAGGACCAACTACACCAATTTTCTTGAGTTTCTTGAGAAGTATGCCATGGCTAACTGTATCAAAGGCTTTTTGAAGGTCTACCAATATAGATAAAATATAATTTTCACCACTAATGCCTCTTAGTTTACTGACTAAGTCATTTATTGCTCCTAGTGTGTTCGATTTTTTCCTAAAACCGTATTGTTTTTTTTATAAGAATGATTTTTTTAACAGAAAATTGTTTTATATTTCGAAAATTAGTTTATGATTCTAGAGGTACGGGTAGTTTTTAAAATTCTATAAAAGGAGCATGGTATTCTCGTCGTTCCACTTAAATACCATTTTGATGTTGCATGCGACGTGCTTTCGATAGAGGAAGCGAGACGGAATGAACGAGCCCGTGAAACGTTCATTCCATGTTCACTCCATTTTCAGACGCTTCATTTTTCTTTCATTCGTCGCACGAGTGAAAGATGCCGTATGCCAAAATCCAACATCGGTTCACTAATGAATTCCTTCGGCACTTTTGTTTCATTTTTTGTTCAGACGTTTCACTTCGATTGAAAGATACAAAATGAAAGGTAGAAATGAACTAAAAATAGTAACCTAATGAAGTATATCTATCAATATGAAGCTAATGATCTATATATTACAAAATAGGTACATGTTTTAGGACCTAATTAAATTCCTTGATTTGGATGAGGGAACCAGCAAAATCTAACACCATTAGATTTTCAAGTAATCAAATTATCTTTACGTTTGTTCTCTATTATATATTTACGCTGCTGTAAGTAATCGGTAAAATAAATTATTGTTAGATACCTAAAAAAGTTATTTACGACAAGACTGACGTGATTATTTCAAATAATTTTTGGAGTTTTCAAAAATAGTTTTAGCTCGCGAATTTATTTCAATAGAAATATGATTTCATTTCAGCGAGAATTATTCCCTCAATATTGCTTTGAGCAAATAAATTCCCAATACGCAATCGAGAGTAATTTATGTATTTATCAATGCCGATGAGAAATTTGATATTATCGCAAAGTGAAATGTATTTGAACGGTTCCTAACGCATTATTATAACATGATGAATTACTATTGCACGCTTATGAATTATTTACAAAACCGCTAATTTCAACCCAGTTGGAGATAACAATATTTCAAAACGATTCGGCCAAAGAATGCCCCCGCTAAAACGTTTCCGGCACAGCAATACTCATAACCTGATGAAATAATTGCGGTTGGTTGGAGCGGGCTTTTGAACTCCGAAATTTCTGAAAATTCTTGAAATTTTCATCCGAATCTCTTTACAGAGAACAACTAAATACTGAAAGCCAGGTTTATTTGGCAAAGTGTAGAGGATTAAACGCCTTTTTACTTAAATTCCGTACAGAAATATATTCATCATTCTGTCAACCTAGAACATGAAAATAATTCGATTAAGTTGAAGGTGTCCTTGAGGTCATCAACTTTCAGGGTCCTTATAAATAAATGGTAAATTGAACTTTTGATTTGATGATTGAGGAGTCAGACACCTTCGGTTCCATTGCAGTTTATGATATATCTTGCAATAGCCGAAGTCCGATATCAAAGAAGATTCTACCGTCAGACGCTTCTAATAAAATTGCTACGTTCAAGGATATAATATAAACCTGGACTTTTCACATTTCCCGTTCGTGAAAATTCTTAATCATTATTTTCCTGGTACATTTATCCCCTTCAATTCTCGTGGGACCGAAAGAACTACGCTCCTTTGCATGTATTGTATTATTCAATATAATAGTATACCTTTGGTGGAATTTGAAAAGGGGTAATTGGGTACACATTTTAATAAATAATTTTCAGATCGAAATTCGTAAATTTCACGATAAAATTCGAACAATGGGCGATAATTAAGGATTGTGAGCATGCATTATACTGATTCTGAGGGTGAAAATTAATATTTAATTCATGATTTTTAACGTGTTTAAATTCGTTTAGCATCATCATGGAAAATGAAAATCAATTTTTTTATTAATTAACATCATAAATGAACAGCTTACTTTAAAAATAGAATTCATAAATGTAATGTCCTTGAAAGACTTTTAAATAAGACAAACAAATGAATTTGTAATGAGGAGAATAAGATCGTAATAGAGAAGTTTATTGACGTTATAAAGTTACAGTGTAATAGTATGTCCTATGCTACCGTCTACGAGAGAATGAGCGCTCAGCGGCCGATGTACCGCGCGCTGCCTGCCTCCGACTACCGACTTCGGGTGCCATCGGAAGCGTTCGGCTATTTCCGTAAATGTTGCCCTGCTGAAGCAAGCTTGCGGATACTACAATAAAGTTTATTTTTATGTGTGTTTACAAAAGACATCCTATTAAAACAATTTATTCTACTGCCTAGCTAAGTAATATGATATCCAATTAAAACTTTTACAACTATATTAACATTTTTGTAAAAATTATAAGGATATTTCATCCCTTTTATAACCTACCAAATATTGCTTTGCTTTTAAATCTAAACGGATTCTAACATTAATTGGAATTAATATTCTAGTTCGTCTGATCTGATAATCCTATTATTAATTGTTTGCAATAAATAATTATAAATTATTCCACTGATATTTAGCAGCCGCTTATCGGTTAGGTAACAAACTATACCAGAAATACCTAAGATAGTTATTACATTAATGATCGGATCCACCGCTGAGGCAGTCTCCCTAATTGGAACCTGGGTAAACTAAGCTGTTCGATATATTATTTGCCAACGCAAGATGAAATTTCGTTAACAGTTAATTACCTGTCTATGTAAGTACTTACACACAGATCTATTGGTGCTCGCGGCAACTAGGGAGCGTAATTGGGGAATTACCATAACGGATATTTGTAACATTGGTAGTGTTAAGTCACATGTTTAAAGCCAATTCAGGGCTTGACGCAAAAATGAATTTCTTCGCAGTAGGAGTTTTTTTTTTTTAAATTTATATATTACAATCATAAAGGTACTGTATGATAATATATATTTCAAATTATAAACTAGACATGTTTACCTTTACGAGAGTTAAAAACTCGTATGTAAAGGGGAAGAAATAAAAATTAGTGAATAACTAAAAAAAATAACTAAATTATTTATTTATTGTGAAGAAAAAATTTTTTGTACAAATAAAAATGAAAAGAACTTTTTTTATATAATAATATAAAGTTACATATTCAAAACAAATTATTTAAAATAAAAAGTAGTAAATATACCAAAAAGTAATAGAATCAGAAAAATAAGATGACAATTGATTTTAATTAGCTAAAGTATTTATGATAGAATAGTTTATTTTATTTTTAAATTTATTATGATCAAGTTCTAACCTCAGCTCTGTCGCTAGTTGATTGAACCACATCACTCCAGTGTAAGTGTAGTAATGTTGTGCAAAACTGGTAAACATTAATGGAGTGCATAAGCAACCCATTGTGTATTTTCTACTGCTTTCAACACGTAACATGACATGGTGCGGTTTTTTTGTAATATCTTTGTGTACCTATCTAAAGGAGTTTATTTTTAATAAATGTATTTTTTAGCGGTGGAACTTGAAAATCTTGGAAAAGTTGTGAGGTTGAATAATCTGGTGGTTTTTTAATTATAATTTTGATGACGAGTATTAGCCTTCGAGTAATCTCCAGCTGTAAAATTGAGGTTTTATATGCTCCCCCCATGCAACGATACCATATTGTATCATTGAATGGGCTAGAGCGTAATATATATTTTTAAGGATTTTTAAGTTAAGTATATTTCTTAGATTAATAAAAATGTAAATGAGTTTTCTTAATCTTGTAATGTGAGTTTTCCACTTACTATCTATTATTATATCTAAATATTTTTTTTCATTTTTATTTGCTATGCATAAACATTCATTATTTTGGCAAGTTAATATTAGTTATTACTTTTATTATTCAAAGAGCAGATTAATCCTTTGAATGCGGATGTAGTTGTTTGTTCAAAGGAGATATTTAAATTAAAATAATTAAATCGTAAAAACTTTCGCCGAATTCTTTCCACGTTTTTAGTATAAATTTTATGATGAGGTCACCAAATGACGAAATTATACTTTAATTGGCTACGAACTATTGAGACATAAAATTTTCATGACTGAAGTAAAATAAAGTTTTTAATGGGTCTCAAAAAAAATCCTAATGTTTTCATTATATTGTTTGTAGCCTGATTTAAGCGGTGTGCAAATTCTAGTTTTTCATCAAATATAACTCCGAGAATGTTTGTTAATATCTCCAGTTGTTTACGGTCTACCGCATGATAGAATGCATCGCATGAATCGCATATATGAGATATATGTTTCGCATGTATGTACAAAATGATATTGAATTGATTTTTCACTACACAAATGGTGCTATACAAATTATCCAATTATAATGATCAAACGGCCTGTATTACATTAACATGGATACTACAATTCATACGCCGTAGAAGTTAAACCTTCAGTAAACTAAGGTAGACAAGAGTGGGGACGCTACGAAGCACCGCACAAAGAGGAGAACGATAGGCTAGGAAGCATCGCTAAAAAGGAGACCGATCATACTATCTCAGTCTCTCGCAGGCTAAATCCTATAGTTGTATGTTTTTTTGTCTCTTTTTCGTGTTACTATTTTTCGTTTCACAAATATACAAAAATTAAAATCACCACGCTGCTAAAGAAGTGTTCACTTCAATAATAATTATTATTATTCATCAATAATTATAGTGAATCATTGAAAGATGCTTTATACATCTCTCTACTTGGTGACGACCAAAGGAACTACCACAGCACAAAGTGGATCAATGTACAGAAAAACTGTATTCAGAATTCTTGTTTGAACGTACTGTAATAATTACAATAACACATTATTGCCAAAAGTGGACATTTTTGAAGTGAAACTTCTTTACAATCGTTGTAATCTGAAACTGATGAAACGGAAACGACACTAAAAAGAAACAAACACATACATCTATAGGATTTAGCCTGCGAGAGAATGAGATAGAATGAAACCTTACATATTTACAGTAAGTACGAGTACCTATGAAGCGTCGCGCTTTGTCAAGCTGCGCGCATTGGCCGCTTTGATAATGAGCTCACTTTTCAAGGCATTGGTTGAGATTGTGTGGGTGAAGGTTTTAATTGCAAGCTGGAAAAATATTAAATAGTCAAAAAAAATAAAATTATTTGATATGCTTGGGTAACTTTTCTGTTGTCGATTATATAATTCTTTTATGAATTAAATTTGTTTTATCTGCATTCTGTCTTTTCAAGGTTACCAAGAAATGACTGGGATTTATAATAAACGCTGATATAATTTTTTTTTCTGAATTATTTTTATCAAGAGATATTTTTTGCTGTTATTGTTGTTGTGTTTGATATTATTTTTTATGGAACTTAATTATGTTGTATCCTGTCTTATTTTTAGAAAATGATTTCTTTTTTAAATACGACATCTCCAATTATTACCATCATAAAAAATTCCATTAAAATAAATGTCTCCTATCTTGTCACGAGCGATTTTTGAGGTGAGCCAATGAAACGTGAAGATTTAAAAAATCAGAAAACGTTCCATAAATCATCTTTTGTAAAATTTATTCATGAAAACATAATGCACAGCATTTCTAGCGGTACTGCGGCCACTGCACGTCGAATCTTTTCTTTTAATGTCTGGAATATCCTTGGGGGATTACTTTGAAACACTTGTAACTTGTTATTGGTTTATTGAATATTTTAAAAAATTTTGAAGTAAAACTTCTTTACGCACGCTTGATTTGGGGATTAATCTCGTGAATGCGTGACGAGAGCATTACGAAAAGTGTGATCGGGCGAATGGAAGTTGAGAGGGAGATATAAGTTAGTGGAGATAGAGAGAGTTACGTTTCGTATTTACTGTAGGGGCAAGAGAGAGGTGCGAGCACACATTTTCTTTTTCTCTTTCTCTCATAGCCAGTTACGTTTCGTATATCTAAGACACAGTGCAGGCCTATTGTCTGTATCACACTGTAGGAGCAAGAGAGAGCAGTGCGCGCGCACATTTTCTTTCTCTATTATTTTATAAGTTAGTGAAGTTTTACTTCAGTCGTGTGGTCTAAATCACACTCGTTTTTTTAATTATTTTTTTTAAATCGTCACTTTTCATTGGCTCGCGTGTTATTATTTTCATGTATATTTCATCATTTTTATTTGTTGTAAAAGTCTTGCCTTATAAAAGGGTGAAGTCACAAGGAGTAAATCTATAGGTTTATTTTTATTTATTAATTTATTATAGACAATAATTGGTTTTACTTTGGCCATATACCTTCTACATATGTAAAAACTGCTAAAATATGAATTATCGGTTTCCCGAAAATGAATAAATAAAAATCTTTTTTTTATGTGTAACCAAGTATTTTGAAATTTGTTGTCCCACACAGTACAATTTTTACCGCTATGTCACCGAGGTCCTTCAAAAATCAACAATATTAATGGAGGCGAAGAAACCTTCCGAAGCCTCCCTCAATCAGCGAAATGGGTGCGGCTAGCAAAAAAAATAGAAGAAGCAATCAATTTTTCCACAACAGTTAATCTATCGTGATTTTTACTGAAGGAGACATTTTATTTATACCTACTGCAATATTTTTACGTAAAACACTTTACATTTACGTAATTAGATTTACTGCTGAAGGTATGTTTGCCAAGCGACGTTTTGACGGCTGAAAAAAATTCCACTTTCAATCATAAATCTGTCCGTGTCTCCATTTGACATTAATGTATCACGTTAACTCGAATGAATGTTAAATTTAATCTCTATTCCCACCGCTTCGCTAAGCGCGCCCGTAAATTTGTACTGCAAATTTACAAATCTAAAAAGATTTCACAAATAAATTTAAAAAATACTTGTTTCCAATCTGGTAACCAGCTTTTCTAATAGGGGAAATATTAATATCAATATTTAGATATGTATCTTAATTTATATGTTTTTGTGCGGATGTTTTCAAGAAAATTTCATTTCATAATACGTTAATTTTTTTGAAAAAATCTGAATAAATTACAAGCTGTTATATTTTTGGCTTACTTGATGATGACTTTTGCTTCTCTTTCCGAAGGCATTGCCAGTTTGATTCAATTTATTTGGAAGGCCACTTAGGAGACTCGCCACTTAGGAGACTCTGGGGGAATTGATTTCCCTTAAGGTTTATGCCATATTTAAGGATGGTGTAGATGGGGTATTAGCGAGGAGAGAAAGGAGTTAAACTGGATCTCGAAGAGACCCGTGTTATAGAGAGAGGAAATACAGACGCCGGCAAATCATTCAACAGCCGAGCTTTTCACATTAAGAAAAAGTCGTGGAAGCAGTGTTGTCAACTTAGCTCCTTTAGAGCTAGATTTAGCTCCAAAATGAGGCCGTCAGCTCCAAAAAATGCGGTTTAGCCTCTCATGTAGTTTTTTTCGATAATCTAGCTCCTTTTTTTAAACAAAACTTTGAGCTTTTATGACATGTTAAAAAGCATTTTTATGACAGTTTTTACGACATATTTAAAAATTAAAAAGAACCGGTTTATTTCTTCTCAGAATTTCTCTAGGCTATACAAGTTTTTAACTCTACTTTAACTCCTTTTCGGGATTTTTTAAAAATCCAGTTGGCAACACTGCATAGAAGTGACAGTTATTTGTGACAATTATTGTCAACCTTATAAAAATATTCATACTACTAATTTATTGTACAATTAACGTCAGACATTGTCAAAATTCATATTCTATTCTTCTGTTTGTATTGGATAAATATTTAGGCGCGTACTAAACATCAATAGCAAAAATTCAGGATTAAAACAACATCGAGTAATAATGGACGTGATAATAGTATATCGCACATCTGTCACAATATCAAATACCATTTTATCAATTGTGGTTTTGGCTGAGTGCTCCGACACTCTGAATGCATCTAGCTCTAGTCTAAATACAAATAATAGAGTCCAATGTCCAACTCCAAACCGATGGATTCAATTAAATAACAACCCAAATGATGTTATCACGAGGGTGGCAGCTGGTGGATTCAAATGTACCGACTCGGAATAAACATGTCAATCCATACTAATAAATATGGTTTTTTGATTTCTCGCAGTGATTTAAAAGTATGTATTGAACTCTTACAAAAAGATTGCATTGAACTTTTGAAATGGTCTCATGACTCTGATTTAATCATAAATGCAAAAAAAAAATTGATACATATTAGATCACTCAATGAAATAATAATATTATTAGGTACGGAATTACAGCTTGGGGACTTTCCTGTAAAACAAATGTAAATCATGTTCAATCAGTTCAAAATTCATTAATTAAATTATAAGCTCATAAAAGCTTATATGAACAAATGCATAATATTTCGTACTTTTACCAGAATCTAAAAAATTCTCTCAGTGAGAGCAATTCTGTGGCATAAAATAATTTTTATTAACACAAAAAATTTCGAACTGCAAAGTGAGTTTTATTTTTTAACACCTTAATGGAAAAACATCCATTATTTTTTTCCATAATTTTAATTTTTATTTTATTTCCCGTAATATTGTATAACTTTTTTCTTTATAATAAAAAAAAACTAAAATAAATGAAAAATGACGTAACTGATAAATAAATTTAAAACATATTTATTAGTCTCTATAGTCGGAGGTAAGTCTATCGACTAGCAATCAAAAGGTCGCGGGTTCAAATTCCGGCGTGCGTAAGTAAATTTTGTTTGTTCGAATTGTGTTATTTCATAATTTAATCATTTAAAAGAATATGGTGTATTTGCGTCACATTCCAGAGTGGAAAATACTCTCATTATCGCCTGGCGTAAGACCACTATTCAGAATTGAAACGTTGCTTGAAGTGGCTGTAGCAGTGTTTGGTGACCAGATCTGAATAGCCAGATACTTCCCCACCTTTCTCTTCCCCATTTCCTTTCCATCCCCACAAACTTCAGCCTCACAACATTCCCCAATGATGGATGACATAGTCTCACTTGCATCAGGCCTAGGCGGTTGGGAACAATTGGGAAGTTTTACAATAAAAATTTAAAAATATTGAGGGGTTAAATATGTAAATGTTTTTAACATACTATTTTTTTTGTAAATGGTAAAAGTAATTAAAATAATTAAAGTATTTAGTTTAATGTATTATTTTGCATATTTGGTAATTGGCCACTTGCATGGATTTCATAACGACTTAGATATTCTTACTAAGATTACAAAAACGTTAGTAAAAATTTTTAGAAATGTATATATTTTTTTTAATAAATAAATAAATCCATTATTTGAGCTCGTGACGTCACTACATGAAAATGTCCCGTCCCCGATTATGTACTATTAATTTTGTAAAATTCCACACTGATTTTTTTTTATATGGCAACACTTTGATTTCAGGCGAATTTTTGAATTTGACGTTTAACATTCACTGGATTTATTGTTTGGTCTCTGCGAACTTTTCCTTTGGATTGAAGATTTTATAAAGATGGCGGTGTTTAGACAGATGTTACAAAGAGAACCCCGTACATTATATTGCCATTCGTGTGGAAAACGTTTTTTTTTTGTAAATGATTTTCGGCTATGTAATTATCGTTTTTTCGCACCCATAAAATTATGTCCCGTCTCTCCGCTTTATAAAAAATGGTCTGATTTTCGGATTGAAATTTTCTAAAAATCGCCAGAGTTTCAAAAATACGATAAAAAAAATACGGAATACTTAGAATATTTGCCAAAACCCGATTTTTTTTTAAATGTGATGCAAGTGGCCTATTGTGGACCCCCTCATCACTATTCGAATGCTGGAAAAGCCTATTAAAATCATATATAATTTTATCCACCCTTACAATGGGTAATTACTAACAGTTATTATTTTTAATTGGTATACTAATGTTTAAGACAAGATTTTTATGCATAGCACAAAGGGTAATACTTTTTATAAGCAATAATTATTCGCCTGAAACACTCATCAACATTGAAAAAATCTCCCGAGAAAAGATAAATGCCGCCGACGGGACTTGAACCCGCGTCCTTCTGATATCCGGTCAACTGCTCTACCACTGAGCTACGTCGGCTTATCTCCCACCCGCCAAATAATAATTGTTACCCTTTGTGCTATGCATAAAAATCTTGTCTTAAACATTAGTTTACCAATTAAAAATAATAATTAATATTTGACAAGTTAAAGTATTTCACCAAAAAATGTAGACATAATTTGTCTCGACGCCATCTAGTGCGAGAGTTAGCACTTATAATGCCTTTCTCGCAAAAAATAAAGTTGGTTGTTTTCAGGTGAAAATGTAATAAGCAGTAATTGTTGAATGAAACACTAGTATATATTGAATTATTTGGCGGGTGGGAGATAAGCCGACGTAGCTCAGTGGTAGAGTAGTTGACCGGATATCAGAAGGACGCGGGTTCAAGTCCAGTCGGCGGCATTTATCTTTTCTCGGGAGATTTTTTCAATGTTGATGAGTGTTTCAGGCGAATAATTATTGCTTATAATAATTGTTAATAATATGTGTAAAATATATAATCCTTCTACCTGTAATCGAAATATTTTTGCCTTACACCTATCGACCAAGTTGTTATTATATTCGTATATCCATGTTTACACAGGTTTGTAGTTTATGTCTCGTTTATTACTTCTTGGGTTAATTTATTTATTTATATTTATTTAAGAAACAAATAGTCGTACATTAAAGTACATTCGTATGTTTTAGAATTCTAGACTCTAGCTAGACCAATTAAGTTCCATTAAGTTTATTGTTGATTTAGTGTTTGTACCTACACAATATATTACAAATGACAAAGGGAAAAAATAACCATTATATCGAAATACATAATATTTGAAGCATATAAAGAAATACAGTTTTCGCATAATTAGACTATTCAAAATAATAAAATAAATTACGGATAATGGTAGTATAATTTTCACAAAAATAAAAGCATTTTAAGTTATCAATTTGGTGAGCTGCATTTTATGTGATTTCAAGTTACAGTTGAAAATATCTGTAATGTTCATATCGAAAGACATTGTGAGTTTTACAGATACATCATTTGGATTTACACGATCATCATGGTATTCTAAATGAATCATTCGATCTTGTCTTGTGTTCGGTTTATTTTGATAGATATCTTTAAAAATTGTTTTTATAAGGCTGCCTTTACACTCATATATAAAATTTACGACTTACGTAAGATTTTTATGAGTTACTTACAGGAGCGTTTACATATTTGTCCAACTTATAGTAATTAAGGCTCACGAAAGTTGTTCAAAAGTTTAACTTACGTTAGTTCTCACGGCAAACGCTACACATAAATTTTTATTTGGCATGAGATTTGCTGTTGTCAAATTTACGCGATTTTATCAATAAAGAAAAGGGCCCAAATTAAGTGTTGGAATAGAAGTTGGTTTGAAAAAAAAATCTCCACGCGCTGTTGTTCCGTTAATGGAGTTCTTTAAATTTATTCGAATGGCAGATAGATGATAGCAACCTATTTCGAATGCATCATGTTACAAACAGAAACATTAGGTTAGGCAGGATTGTACCGATAAGTAAATAGAAGGATGCTCATTTTCACAAAGCTTTTTTCCACCTGAAAAATAAATGATACCCTTCGGTTTTTGGAATCAGAAAAGTATATTTTCGTTTACATTAGTTTTTGTGGATAGTGCTTATTTGAGTTTTATGTATCTAGTGTAATTTTTTATTTTATTTTCGAGAGATCAGTTTTTAGTTTACATAATAAAAATACTAGATTTTAAAAAGAAAAAAATCCTAACATTAATTTTTGTTATCTCGCATCGGCACATTTTGGTGCCATTTCTTACGGTAAGCGTCTCAACATATCAAACTGGTTTCATAAGCTGTGAGAAGGCTGGAAGTTCACGATTAGGCCTGTCAAAGTGGTTACGAAAGAACAACTTCTGTAACTTGCTATAAATTATAAGCAGCATGTAAAAATACCTCATTTCAATCGCAATGTAACAATATACAATTGGAACAATTATTCAATTTGGGGGGCGAGCATGGGTACCGCCGCCCCGGGAACTATTTATTGCATAACTAACACCTCTGCCATAGGTCACCCCGAGTGGTTCGATACTTTTTTTTATGTGTATATCGCACAAAAGTCCTAACTGCTCCCAACCGCCTGGAGCCAGTGAGACTATGGCATCCTGGGGTATGGTATGTGTGAGGCTTAAAGAAAGTGGAGAGAGGAAGGAGATAGGGAAAAGGAAAGTGGAGAAGTACCTGCCTACTCGGATCTAGTCACGAAACACGGCTAAAGCCATTTCGAGCAACGTTTCTGCATGGTGGTCTTACACCAGATACTGAGAGTATCTTCCACTCTGGTAAGTGCCTCAAACATCTCTTATATAATTTTATATTGTGGAAAATACAAATCAATGAAATAGAATTTACTTGCGCACGCCGGGATTTGAACCCGCGACCACCGGATAGCTAGTCGAGAGCCTTTCCCCTGGACCACGCAGGCCGTCATTTTGTGACGTAGTAGGGGTGCCCTGATTCATGAGTTGAGGTTTATCCGGATCTTGGTGGCGAATGCGTCCGCCTACCAACTGCGTGGCAGGCCGGATTGGGAGACACTGATTGAGGGTGATTTTTTTACCCCTCCATCAGGACTCTCTCGGAATATCGTCTTGCACCGCAAAGCGAGGGATAGGTTCATACACAGGTACCCAGCAATGGTGGTCCGTGAGTTTTCAGTGAGCTAGAGTGCTAAGATTGAAAAATACGACGTTATTGTTGTTGTAGCTTAAAATATATTTTTTTTAAAGGTTCAACTTCTTGTATGAAAATCTTTCAGTATGTGGATGCGGCGCATCCCCAAACTGAAAGAATCCTGAAGATCTTCTTACAAAAAGTTGAAATTTTGAACAACAACAAAAAATCATTCTGCAGCTACAACAACATCAATAACGTCGTATCTTCGTAGAATATTCCAATCTTAGCACTCTAGTTCAATGAAAACTTTGGTTTTCTACCAGTCCAGTAGGTACATACTACATACTAAGAACTACTAAGTTGTAATCTGATACAATTTATATCGAGATAAATGATTACGTAGATTGTGGATGGTCGGTAAGTCGACCTAATCGACTTTGACCTTTATCGGACTTAGTGAAGGAAACCATAGAAACCTTACATCCGTATTATTGACGATACAATAACAAAATTGGGTTAGTGTTTCGAATGAAATGGCGAATAAATCAGGGCTTTGCTCGCAGTTTGTTCGGTTCACTTCCACAATAAAATACGTTTATGAACGGAAACCACGCAGCAGGAAGAGGCGGGTCGATCAAAAACCACCTCGAGCCAAGCCTGGACACTGAATCAAATCGGCCTCTTAACTTCTATGAGGTTCTCCTTTCTTATGTGAATACCGCACAAGAGTCCTAACGAACCTTGGCGAGAAATGGTAAATATATTACTGTTGCTGTTATCTTTATTTTAGTGTTAACCAAATTTCATGAAAATCCTAGAACCATCCAAGCAGCACCAAGCCAAACTTCCTGCCTTAAAAAAAATATTTTTTTTGACTCCCGTGCTCCCAACTGTTCTTAATCGCCTAGAGCCAGTGAAACTATGGCATCCTCAATTGGGGTATGTTGTAAGGCTGACGGTAGTTTGGAGGGGAAGGATACGAGGAAGAGGGAGGTGGGGAAGTACCTGGCTATTCAGATCTGGTCACCAAAATCGGCTAAAGCCATTTCAAGCAACGTTTCAATTCTGAATGTTGGTCTTACACCAGGGCGATACTGAGAATATTTTCCACTCTGGAACATGCCGCAAGTATACTATATATTATTTTTAATGAATTAATCGTGAAATAACATAAATTAATCAAATAAAATTTATTTTCCCACGCCGCGCCGAGATTCGATTCAGCGACCTTCTTCGGATTGCGAGTCAAAAGCCTTACGGCTAGACCACGCCGGCTCTTCCATCTGGAGCCAGTGAGACCATGGCATCCCCGATTAGGGTGTGTTGTGAGGCTGAAGGTAGTGGGGAGGGGAAGGAGATGGTGGAGAGGAAGGTGGGAAATTACCTGACTATTCATATCTGCTCACCAAACACGGCTAAAGCCATTTCAAGCAACGTTTCATTTCTGAATGGTGGTCTTACATCAGGGCGATACTAAGAGTATCTTCCATTCTGGAACATGCCGGAAATATACTAGATATATATTGTTTTTAAATGTTTTAATTGTGAAATAACACAAATTATTAAAATAAAATTTATTTGCGTACGCCGGGATTCGAACCCGCGACCTTCGGATTTTGAGTCAAGAGCCTTACCCCAGATCACGGGGCCGTCTCCTGTTTATTTTTATTTTTTTATTGAAACACTTTAAAGTATTTTAATAAATCGAACATATTAAGGGAATCTCATAAAAGCTAAGAGGCCTATTTAATTGAGTGACCCGGCCTGGTTTGAGGTGGTTTTGGGTGGGTGCGCGGGGCGCGTCAATCTTTTATCATGCGACTCTGACAGGCCACCCATTTTCTTATTATATTTAAATGTCGCTGAACTTGCATAAATTAATAGAATGGTAGTAGTGATTGCGAATCTTTTAAACAGAGTTTCCCAAACTTATTATTTGGCTTACCACCACTTTCAAATGATTAAATTTTCCCTTCAAAACTGTATCGCTTTTTCATGGTTTCTAATTCAACACTAATTTAGGTGTCGCATTTGCAATGTATCAAATTGGTAATTGCTTGTCATGCGATCCGGAAGTAATTTAAAAATGATTTCAGGCTTGTTGGAAATTTCCTTTTTTATGTGAATATCGCCCAAGAATCCCAACTGCTCCCAATCGCCTGGAGCCAGTGAGACTATGGCATCCCCAATTGGGATATGTTGTGAGGCTGAAGGTAAATGGCGAGAGGAAGGAGATGGGGAAGAGGTAGGTGAGAAAGTACCTGACTATTCAGATCTAGTCACCAAACACGGCTAAAGCCATTTCAAGCAACGTTTCAACTCTGAATGATAAAATACACCAGGGCGATACTGAGAGTATCTTCCACTTAGTATCTTGAATTGTATTTGCGAATAAATAAATTTTAAATAAAATCATTTACGAAGATACAGATCTCGTCGCTGTTAGTAAGCCTTACAAGGTAGGTACCCTAGTTGAATTGTAATAACCTGCGTCTTGATTCGTAGGTCACGTGAATGTTTCTTGCGAATATGCATTTTTGTACAGTTAAATGGAAACGTGATTAAACTTACTTTTTTAAGGCTTATTTATTGTTAATTGTTCTCACCCTCACCACCTCTTAATTTAATGTCCTCCCAGGCCACCACCGCCCCCCCGTAGGGACGTTATCGCCCACTTGGGAAATCACAGCTTTGACCGATGGGGCAGGCAGGCTGCAGCGAACACGGGATGTGACAAGCGATGACAAGCTTCAAATGAAGTAACTTGAACGTTGCATTATGCATGTCCCAATACAGCAGCTGTGCAGAGCGCACTGAGCAGCATACAGCCGGCTATACTACCTACAAGTTAACGGGCGCTTGTGACAAGACTCATTAAATCCCCGCCGATCCTTCCCCGCAGTGCCGCGCTGATCCCGGCGGACCAGCCACTAATTAAATCAAGCCACTCCGTACACCCCGCAATGTATAAATACGACCTTATAAATACCACCGGGCGAGAAAAGCTTCACGAAGCTCAAGCTTTATAAGATAAAAGCTGCGGATAAGTAGGAGGAAGATACGTCTAAATAATGTTAACGCCCTGATTAAGTCCGAGTACACGCTTTACTACTGACACACGTCAAGCTCTCCGCGGAGAGGATTTACACCCAGTTAGGTACTTTTCGTCTAGCGAAGCCGTAATAGGGTTTATCTTTTCAGAATTCGAGTCGTTCAAAGCTAAACTTGTAATGAAATGCTTGTTGGTATGCGTGCGAAAGAAGAAATTGTAGGATTTTAATTTTACAAAACATTCGCTTTCTTGAAACAGATTCCTTTTTAATATTGAAAACTTCTTAATTCTCTCCGATTCCCTGAGAGCACTTCAAAAAATAAACTCTTCCCCCTTTAATTACCCAGAAGACGATTCCTGTATTGGAATCAGCACTTTAATTCATAAATTAACCGACTCTGGCAAAGAAATCGTCTTGGCTTGGATACCTAGTCACTGCGGTTTGCGGTATCCCTGGAAATGAAAAGGCCGATTCATCGGCGAAAGATGCCATTATTTCCAGGGATATTTTATATAAATTTTTAAACCCCGGTGACATTTTCATAAAATTGAAAGAAAACGTGATTGATTGATGATTGATGATTTCCACATGGCAGAATCATTGGATGAATCTAGTAAAACAAAAGGATATAACTTTTTCATAATACAGCCAACGAATCCTTCAAAACCGTGATTTTCCAAACTCTCTTTGAACAAATTCTCAACATCCTCCATTTGCCGCATGCGGATAAGGCAATTTCATTTGTTTAATAATTCTGCGATGTGTGAATGTCGTCTTGGTAAAGAGGACCTCAATCATATTTTTTTCAGTTGCCTTATAAATAATTCACACAAAAAATTCACCCCTCACCTAATCAGTTCAGGCATATTGCCTCCCTGCAACATTGCATGCCTGATATCTTCTGTGGACAAACGCGTTTAAAAAGTCTTGGCTAATTTCCTAAAAATTAATAGCATCAATTTGTAACTGTAAGTTTAGTTTCATGTATTTTTTATGCATAATAAATTATATCAACATATTTATTAATTTCCTGTTGCCTCCCCTTGTTATATGTAATTAAAATCATCTCATATTGTAAGAATTTTGCGTATTATTATTGTTTGGGTAGTATTATTATATAATGTTGATAGGTTCTTGTTATTAAAACCAAATTTGTAAATATTAACCCAAAATTACACTCACAAAATCATTCACTTGACACTGGCCAGAACACTCCTTTGGAGCGAAGAGCCATTAAAAAACATTGCATTAATGTATGAATTTATAAATACAAATGTATCGGGCTTTAAAAAAATAGAGAAAAAGACGTTGTACACTACAAAGTTGTTACAACGTTTTCTACATAAGGAGGAAGTGGGCATTACGAATTAACCAAAAACCCATACAACATTCAATTTCAAAGGGCAGAACTTGCGTACCTAGGTACGTAAGTAGGTAAGGATCATTGATGTACAATAATTGGTTCTATGCCAACTCAGAATGAAACCAATTCAGAACCACCTCAGAAAGGTCATTAAAAGCTATAAAAAAATAATTTTAAAATAGCCGGTAACCCTAACCTAACTTAACCTATTTAACCAATGTTTTTATCATCGCTCTTAATGACCTTTCTGAGGTGGTTTTGAGTTCTGAGTTGGTTTCATTCTGAGTTGGCCGGTCACCACAATAAATACACATCAATGCTTAGAATTATTATATTAGTCGATATTGTGACACGAATGCAATGAAATTTGCGGATACTCCGGGCGTAACATACGTAAAGTACGTCGACCTTCGCGAATCTTTTAAAAAATATGTATATATACTAAGTTATAATATTTTGCATTATTTTTCAACAGGTGACAGCAATAGACGGAGATAAGGATAGACCGCACAGCATAGTCTACTTTCCAACAGGACAAGGAATAGATGCTGACAACCTTGCCAATAGCAAATTCGAAGTCAACAGAACAACTGGTGAAATTTTCGTTTTGAGGGTAAAATTAATACATGTTTATTAAATGTTTATAACTTTCATTATACAAGTTCTTTCATTGTTTCATTGTTGGTCGATGTTTGGGTTACGTGGTTCCACAAACAACCTATTACTAATGTTGCATAATTTTCTAACATTTTTGAAATTTTAAAACATATTAATGAAATCCATTTTAAATTTTGAAGTAAAAATGAAAATGATATTGTTTTTCAGCCATTAGACAGAGATCAGCCCCATGGACGTCCTCAATGGAGATTTACGGTATTTGCCCAAGATGAAAATGGGGAAGGTTTAGTGGGCTATGCTGATATCCAAGTAAACCTTAAAGATGTGAATGATAATGCCCCGCTCTTCCCTCAAGGCATTTATGTTGGGAACGTAACTGAAAATGGCACTGCCGGAACAATCGTTATGACGATGAGTGCAGTGGACTATGATGATCCCTTAGAAGCAAATAACGCTAAACTCATTTATTCCATAGAAAAGAACGTCATTGAAGAAGAGTCCGGACTGCCAATATTTGAAATCGATTCACACACGGGAGTCATAAAAACATCTGTCTGTTGCCTGGACCGGGAAAAGACTCCAGATTATTCAATTCAGATTGTGGCGATGGATGGCGGGGGCCTGAAGGGAACAGGAACTGCCTCTATCCGCATTCAGGATATTAACGATATGCCACCTCACTTTACCAAAGACGAGTGGATTACAGAAGTAGAAGAAACGGATGAAGTAAACCTACCAGAAAGTCCAATTCTCATAGTCACTGTACAAGACGAAGATGAAACCAATTTTTTCAGTTACAAAGTTGTTGAAAATAGTGGTTTCGGAGCTGACAAATTTGAAATGATCATGAATCCTGATGGTTCAGGATCACTGAAAATTGTGAGTCCCCTGGATTTTGAGGATACTATGCAGAGCAATGGATTTCGATTTCGAATTCAAGTCAACGATAAACTAGATAGTAATGATAAAGATAAGAATCACATTGCCTACTCATGGGTTGTTATTAAAATTAAGGATGTCAACGACAATGCTCCACAGTTTGAAAGAGTAATAATGAACGTGTCAGTAGACGAGAATGCTGATGTGGGAAAAATATTAGAAAAGTTTAAAGCCACTGATGCCGATCACGGTGGAAAGAGCAAAATTACTTATGCTATTGATAGAGCTTCAGATAGAAAACGTCAGTTTTTTATTAATAATGATGGAGTAGTGAGCATACAGAGATCTCTGGATCGAGAAGAAACACCTCAACATCAGTTGAAAATCTTAGCCATTGATGATGGATCACCTTCCAAAACATCCACCGCAACATTAGTTGTTTCTGTTTTGGACATAAATGACAATGCTCCAACATTCCTCAAAGATTACAGACCTGTTCTTACGGAACACTCCTTACCCCAAAAGGTGTTAGAAATTCAAGCAACCGACAAGGATGACAAAATTAAAGGAAATGGACCTCCATTTCAATTTCGTCTTGATCCTGGAGCAAGCGATATCATTAGAGCTTCGTTCAAAGTCGAACAAGATCAAAGTATCAAAAATGGAGATGGAATCGCAATTATTTCATCCCTGAGATCTTTTGACAGAGAAGAGCAAAAAGAATATCTGGTACCCATTATTATAAAGGATCATGGGAACCCCGCCATGACAGGAACGAGTACATTAACTGTGGTTATCGGTGATATTAACGATAATAAAATGGAGACAGGTTCAAAAGATATTCTTGTTTATAACTTTCAAGGACAGTCACCAGATACAGAAATTGGGAGCATATTTGTGAATGATATCGATGATTGGGACTTACCAGATAAGAAATTTTATTGGGATGGAAATGAGCACCCTCGGTTTCGCCTCAATGAAGAAACGGGGATGATACAAATGAAACAGGGAACAAGAAATGGAGTATATCAGCTAAAATTCAAAGTCTATGATCGAACACATAGTCAAACTGACATTTCTGCTAATGTCACGGTTATTGTCCGAGAAATGAGTAATGACGCTGTGGCAAACGGTGGCTCTATGAGATTATCTGGTATTACTGGAGAGGAGTTTGTAAAAATATGGAATTACAAAACTAAATCTCAAACTTTCAGCAAGTATGAACTGCTCAGAATCAAATTAACCAAAATATTAAACTTAGAAAAAAATAGCGTTAATATATTTAGCGTACAATTACAAAAAAAATATCCTCCTGTAACTGACGTAAGGTTTGCAATCAAGGGAACGCCAAAATATAAACCAGAAAGACTGAATGGTTTAGTTCTAATGCATCGAAGCGAGATAGAAATCGAAGTTGGAGTCAATATCACCATGGTTGGTATTGATGAATGTCATATTGAAGGTCAGTTTTGCAAAGGATCATGTACAAATGTATTAGATATCAGTAATACACCATACATGATAAATGCAAACAAAACGGCATTTGCAGGAATAAAGGTAAATGTAATCCCTAAATGCGTCTGTGGAGCTCGAAATATATCAAAAGTGGAAACATGCAGAGTAAATCCATGTTTGAACGGAGGCCGTTGTAAGGAAGGGCGATATAGTATATCTTGTTCCTGTCCTACGGGATACACTGGGGCTCGCTGCCAACAAACAACACGCAGCTTTCGAGGTGTTGGATGGTCGTGGTATCCAGCCCTGGAAATTTGTGACAATTCTCATCTGAGTTTTGAATTCATCACTCAAAAACCTGAAGGAATATTTTTATACAATGGTCCAATTGTACCCCCTAAAAGAGGTGAAACAGTCGTATCGGACTTCATATCTGTAGAATTAGAGAAAGGTTATCCAAGACTGCTGATGGACTTCGGTTCAGGAACATTAGAATTACGTGTCAAAACAAAAGCAACTTTAGATGACGGAGAATGGCACAGACTTGATATCTTTTGGAACACAGAGACGGTGAGAATTATTGTTGACTATTGTAAATCTGCTACAATAGAAGAGCTTGAAGATGGAGCCTTACCAGAATTTGACGACAGTAGTTGTCAAGCTCAGGGATTAATTCCACCTTTCAATGAATACTTAAATGTTAACACACCACTTCAGTTGGGTGGACTCTATGTGGAGCAGTTTGATCCAGCGCACTATCACTGGAAATACATGCCAGTAGGCAAAGGATTTGATGGTTGTCTCAAGAATCTGGTCCACAACAGTAAGCTGTATGATCTGGCTCATCCAGCACTCTTCAGGAATTCAGTACCTGGATGTCCACAAACAGAAGACATATGCCATCAAAGTGAACTAACTGGAAGGTGCTGGGAGCATGGAACTTGCGTTGGAAGTTTCTTCGACGCCCTGTGTGAATGTGATCCAGGATGGACGGGACCGGCATGTTTATCACCGACTATTCCAACCACATTCAAACCACAAAGTTATGTAAAGTTTGCTCTAAGTTTTGAGCCTGACCGCTTTAGTACACAGTTACAACTGCGTTTTCGCACTAGGGAGCCAGTCGGAGAACTGTTCCGAGTAAGCGACCAGCATAGCAGAGAATATGGAATACTGGAGATAAGAGACGCTAGATTAAGATTTCGCTATAATTTGAACTCTCAGAAGAAGGAAGAGAGGGATGTGTGGTTAAGTACAGTGAGTATTGACGATGGGCAATGGCATGTAGTGAAAGTGAATCGCTACGGAAGCGCTGCAACACTGGAACTAGACGGAGGTGAAGGTCTACGGTTCAACGAGACCTTTGGGTTTGAAGGACATCAGTGGTTGATTGTTGATAAACAAGAAGGTGTTTATGCAGGAGGGAAAGCTGAGTATACCGGAGTAAGAACATTTGAAGTGAATACCGATTTTCAAAAAGGTTGCATCGATGATATACGGTTTGAAGGCAAACATTTGCCACTACCGCCGGCAATGAACGGGTCTCAATGGGGACAGGCTACAATGGCAAGGAATTTAGAAAGAGGGTGCTCCTCACACAGTCCTTGCATAAGTGTAAGCTGCCCTGACCCGTTTGAATGTGTGGACCTTTGGAATGAATATGAATGCACGTAAGTACATTAAATCAGCTTTCTTTCAATTTTACTATGTTAGTAGACGTGTGAAATTATAAAGACACTTTATTGTGAACTGTTCACGAATCTATGAAAAGCTTTTATTTAATAACATCTATAAAATAATCCCTTTCTTGAGCAAATCAAACTAGTATCATCAACAATCAACATGTTAAACTCAGGAGATAAAAATAAATTTTGAAATAATAGTTTAAATTAATAAACTCAACGCTCAATTATTTTAAATAATTTTGGGTCGAGTAAATTTTCAGAAGACCTCTTTAACATTCAAAAGAGTAACATAAACATTGTTCCTCTAGTTTAGTAAATAAATTGTCTACGAGGCATTCAAGGAAATCTGCATATTAAAAAAAACTTTTCCTTTGCAACTCAATAGTGTTGACATCTAAGTATGTGATTGAGTCGCTGAGGCTTTAAGTGTGTATTATTTTCAGATGTGGTGCTGGGCGTGTAATGGCACCAGACGGCAAAGGTTGTACAGACAAGAATGAATGCCTTGAGCAGCCTTGTCTCAACGGAGGGAAATGTATAAATCAGGAGCCTAAACTACGCTACCGTTGTATCTGTCCTGATGGATTCTGGGGTGAGAACTGCGAGCTGATGCAGGAAGAACAAACACTGAAGCTGGGGATGGGAGCACTC
Source organism: Limnephilus lunatus (assembly GCA_917563855.2). Lineage (NCBI taxonomy): Eukaryota > Metazoa > Arthropoda > Insecta > Trichoptera > Limnephilidae > Limnephilus > Limnephilus lunatus. The sequence continues at coordinate 92,927,744 of OU830595.1, read as the reverse complement.
GCTGCTATTGTCGTGTGCTTGACTATTATTTTTTGTAAGTATATGATACATCTTTGTACCTTTTGTAAATAATGCCAGAGAACATTTCTGTATTTTTGTGGGATAACTGTAGGTAAAGTTGCATAAATAAATGAGAAAATAATATTTTCTTCGTTGAGCGAGCTGCATTTTACTACTGACTGGCAAAAAATTTTGATGGGCCCCACCAGTAAATCCCGTGGTACTGGGCAACTTACTGGTTGAAATACGTGCGTGTGAAGGTACTCTACACAAGCAGCTCCCGCACGTTCGATCGACACCGGTTTTGTTCCCAAAAACAGATTTATTTTCTGTCAAGATTTTTTAAAGACAAACTCGCGCTCATATGAAGCCGGTCGCAAAGGGTTATATATTTTTAATGTGTATTCGTATTGTATAAAAAATAAGCATAAAGTAATAATTTATTAATTTTTACTGAGAAAACTATTTAAACTTTTGATAAAAATTATGTCGAAAAAGTTATAAAAATGTTTTCTTTAGTTATTGTTTTTCTTGTGTGCCTATCCACACAATAAATTAATCTTTATTTTCTTTTCAATATTGTGTGTGATCCCCGTAGTCAAAATAATGTATATTATTTATGATAAAAATGAGAAAATATTTTGTTTGTTTTCAGTATTTATTGTGATCCTGGTGGTGCACAATCGCCGGAGACAGTCCCACATCAAGTATCCCTGTCCTGACGAAGATGTCCGGGAAAATATCATCAGTTATGATGATGAAGGGGGCGGTGAGGATGATATGACTGCTTTTGATATTAAAACTATTCAAATTCCAGTTGGAGACCCTCTTCCTCCTCAACAGCCTATGAAGATTCCATGTAACTTTAACAAGTTATTACATTTGAATTAAATGCTCGATAGCATCGGATTCTGCACACTAGAACTTATAATAATACACCTTTGTTATTGTTTTTTTGGGAAAATTATTATCTGAACATGGCAGAAAAACATTCCCAACAATCAAAATATGATTATTTTCATTTCACTGCATGCGACATCTATGAAAAGATTTCTCTTTTCCACAACCAAAAATGACAGAAATCTGCCTTATCGTTAGTACGGAAACAAACCATTTAATAGTAGGGTAACAGTACGTAGGAACTGTGGCGCATTGTTTTACAAAGAGAATTGAATCCCTACTGATTAAAAATTCCCTTTATATATTTTTGTAGAATCTTTGTTTTGTAAATTTATTTTTGTCATTAATAATGATTGTATTTTAACTTTGTATATATATTATAGCATGTAGGTAGAGAAGATGGAACAAATTATTATTTTTTATTTGTTGTTTAACATGGCTAGGTTTGAAAAAAAGATTTTTTCTATCCAAAATGCCTACCTACCGAAGGAGTGAGTGTTTGTTTTCCTTTTTAGTTCCTGTTTTGGCAGCTGGGAAGGAACCTTGTATAAGACAGTACTTAGAGGATTACAAAAGACACGCAGATAGTGATCCCAACGCACCCCCGTTTGATGACCTGAGAAATTATGCATTTGAAGGTGGAGGTAGTATAGCGGGTTCCTTGAGCTCTATTGCTTCAGGTTAGTAAATTCTCTATGCTCATTTTTTTATTCTATTTTCTAATGTTCCTTTTTAAAAAAAAAAACAAATCATTCCATATATAACTAATTGTTCTGTGAACAGTTGTAGACTTCGCATCCAAAGAAGTATTTTCTAATTTTCTCTTGTAAATTAAGTCATAATATTTGAAATCTTTATTGAAGCTTTAACTCAAGGTTCGTCGAAAATGCATTTAACAAAAAACAAACTCAACGGTCCGCTTTTGAAATTTTTTGCGTTCCGTTGCTTGAAGTAAAACACTGCCACTTGTATTGCAGTTAATTCAAATCTCCGAGTGGAACATGGACTTCAAACTACGTCACAAATTCTTAGCCATTCACCGCTCCACCCCCTCGATGTGCTAACCTTAATAAATGTATTTTCTACAAACTTTGGTTTTAACTCATTAGTACCTCCAACACGCACACTTCCGAGCGACCGAGTCCCACGCCACTTCAGGCCGCCACGCAGAAAAGTAAAGACCGATAGGTTTACAGCGCAGATAACTGTGAGACTTTTCTGCGCGGTGGCCTGAAGTGGCGCGGGATTCGGTCGCTCCGAAGTGTGCGTATGAGAGGTGCTATTGTTTGCTGATTCAAATTTTAAATTTACTCAGTCAATTACAATTTGTGAGCACACAGGTACTTCTTGGTTTCTAAGTTTCTCTTTATCTCTCAATACACTTTCTTCCTTTTATTAGTATTACTCATAAGATTTAAGGTCCATTCTCATCCCAGGTGAAATTAACTACTGATATTCGATGGACTTACGTTATAAGTACATACTTTGGCCATGTAATAATTTTAATTAATAAACCTTATCACTTGTAACGTAATGTACTGCATTATTAAACGATTTTTTTTTTAATTTTCGCTGTGGTACAGATGATTCTATTTTCGTAATAACTTACTTGTCTATTGTAAAAGGATGATTTTGTAAAGTTTTTCTGTCTGACCATATAAAATATTTATGTTTTTTTTTTTATATGATAATAATCTAACCTAAGTATTTTCACCAGAACAGCTTTAAGAGGCCGGTATTCGAATTTCTACCGATTTCTTGCAAACCTCCCTTAAACATTTGAAGTTTTTAAGCTCTTAAAAAATATATGTTATTCTTGAAGATAATATCGCGCCCAAACGCAAATTATATAAAATTCCCTTGATAGAAAAAAAATCGCAAAGTACGCTCCAAAAATTAATATAAACACGTTTATTACAGTTATTTTACAAGTTATATGTATGAAAAAATTCACAGCGTTTCTTTAAATGCAGTTTAAGACAATTATCGTGAGATTTTTGCTCTATATTAAACGAGTCGTGTTTTATTAAAGATTTTCATGATTTTTGCATCGATTTTATCGTTGTAAATGTTAGCGCTCTCTTCTAACATTCGTAATTTCTCTTGTCTTCTTCTTTTTGGGGCCGGGAACTGAGCCTTAATAAGTAGCTGTTCTGGTGAAAAATGTTTTTTTTTATCATGCCCATGACATGTTAAAACGGCCCACATTTACAGACAGATGACATGCCAAATGAAGTTAAAATGGGACTTCGCTATTTTCAGTCAATTATTTTCTTTCATCCAGATAAAATTATGTATTAAGAAGTTGATACATATGAAAAATCACAGAATGTAACATGACTTGCCAAGATGAAAACTGAGAAATTTTGTTCCTACAGAATCAAAAATATTTCCCATACATTTCAAATATAAAATAAAAATTAATAATATTCTAATCATCGAATCATTGTGGGTGGGTTGGTACTTTATCGTTTGTCTGAATTCTCCAAACGAATACTTTCCAATTTTGAAAATGAATCTTATATTCAAAGCAAAATTTCTAGATGTCATTGAATTATTATTACGGACAGGGGCACAACCAAATTAGTAGTTTAAAATAAAACAATAACTTTGTAAACACCACTTTTATTACAAAGTTATTGTTTTATTTTAAATTATAATGTCACATCACAAAGTAACTGCTTCATATGAAAAAAAAAAAAAAAAAAACAAAAAAAAAATTAGTTGTTTTAATATTGTTAATTATTTAATGGCAGTAAGTAGCAAAGACGCATAATATGATCAAGAATGAGAGCTCCTTTAAAACCTCTCTTTTAATTAAATCCTTTATTTATGAGAAAAAGATATTCGTCACAATGAATCTCTCAGAGCCAATGACATTAATACTGGACGCGGGGTAGAAATCTCAATGTGGGAAGCCAAATACAAGACAATTGTACCGGTCTCTATTTCTAGTACTTTAATACTAAACTGCTACACGTCGAGTAAGGTCGTGTCTTAGCAGCACTTACCAGTACCCAAGTAAATTGTATTGCAAAGCGCCAATCCCGTGTGTCTCGTTTTACCCGCCTTTAGGCTTAAGCTACACGAGCGGTTCTACCGCTGCGGAAAACCGCCCAATCCTTTACGCGCACAACCAAACAACAACTCTCTCTCGCACGAAATTATGCAATCGCAGGAAACCGCCCATGTGGTTTGAAGTGGCGGTTTCCCGAGGCGGGAGAATCGCTCGTGTAGTTTGTGCCATACAATGCTCATAGTAAATTGTGTCTGCTGCGGGAAACCGCAGCGGGAGAACTGCTCGTGTAGCTTAGACCTTACCCTTCCCTGCGCATAGTGTAACCGAGTGAGAGTATCTTGTTATCTCAGTCACACCCGTGATGTGAAATCAGTATTCGGCGAGGAGATTAATAAGCCGTCCGACCATATATCTATGACATTCATACACAATATACACATACATTCTTTGATTGTCTATCTTTATCACAAAGGAATAAACTTTTGAATTTAGAAATTATACTGAAAACCGACTAAAACAAAAGAGTGTTGCTTACTTTCCACATTATATTGTGAGTATGTGAGACTATGGCGAGTCTATTTGTATATGTATAACGTCATTGCTCAGGGCTAATAATTTGATGTACTTGGTCGAAGGGATATATGTATGTTGTCATTTATTAAATCAATACCTATGTTAGTTCCTAAGAAATCATTAATAATATAGCATTGAATTTGTATTTTATCATCTTATCATCTTTTTTTTTCAGGAACGGATGACGATAGACAGGATTACAGATATTTAGAAGGATGGGGGCCAAACTTTGTGAAACTCGCCGAAATGTACAAACAAACACCAGATAATGATTTCGAAGACACATAAAATGTTCAGCTTCACTTTTTTTTTCAGTTTTTAATATCAACCCCGTTCTGACAGAAAACTTAGACTTTTTACTAGAACAGAAGACTTTTTCTATCAGAACAGAGTCAATATTATTTAGGGTGTAACACTGTGAAAGACTTAAAATAAAATTCTGAGGATTGATATTTATATTTTATATTTATTTATTTATTTAATGATGTATGTAAAGAGTTATTTCAGCTATAAATTTGTTCTTTACATAAGTCTGGTCTTCAAATAAAGTGCTGAAGTGGCAAGTTAGATTGACATAAATATCCAGAATTACGGGACATGGTTAACTCCTCAGATCATAGAATTTATGATCTGAGGATACGCACAATTTTCTTGTTTTTGTTTGTTTTTCGCCCGTACATAATATGGAATATAAATTAGTAGTTTTGTCTGTGTAGAAACTAATTCTTTCAAGAAAGGCATACAATTGCGTCGGTGATTCAATCCAATATTGTACTTGTATTACTTTCTTGAATGAATTGAGTTTTTGTATGGAAAAACTATTTATTAATATTCAATCCGTGCAGGTGAAAACAAACATATTTTGAAGCATAACTTGCGAAAAGCTTATTTTCCTAAAATAATTAAATTAGTGCCAACTATGAACGAGCAATGGAAAATAATGCAGTTCGTTATAGTTTGGATTAAATAAAAGGACAAAAGAATTAACCTAAAAACTATGAGTTACAATTATTATAAGCAATAATTATTAGCCTGAAACACTCATCTACATTGAAAAAATCTCCCGAGAAAAGATACATGCCGCCAACGGGACTCGAACCCGCGCCCTTCTGATATCCGGTCAAATGTTCTACCATTGAGCTACGTCGGCTTATCTCCTTCCTGCCAAATAATTCAATACATACTAGTGTTTCCTTCAGCAATTACTGCTTATTACATTTAATAATTATTGCTTATAATAATTGTTACCCTTTGTGCTATGCATAAAAATCTATGTATAACTATGTACATATTATTTTCCTTTTCATATGACTGAAATAGTTGTTCCTCAATGTTATTACTAACTGATAAAAAGTGTTTTAAAAATAATGTAATCATATTAACCGTGTCCAGTAATTGTAGATATTTACGAATAGATTCCCTCCTTGATCAACATTTTTAGATTTTCAAGCCCAAAATTATTTTCGTTATTTGTTTTTGGGGTGTTATGCGTTGGCTAAAGAAGGAGGTAGCCCAACACGGCATAACACCCCAAAAACAAATAACGAAAATATTAACTGATGGCTTTTTTTATCTCTGTGAGAGTTATGACGTGCGATGTTGATTGTTACTTTTAATAGATCTCACAAAATTGGGTAAGGCACTTTGATTGGCCTTAATTTACCAAAGAGAACAAAGCTAATTATATGGGTAATTAAAGTGTTTCATAATAAAATAAAGTCCTGCTAAATCAAGCTCCACTTAGCCATATTCAAAGTAAATATCTTTGTTATGTAATACACACACATTTGCAATCAGCGAGAGAGCCGAAAGACTAAAAATTGTTTATTTTTTTTAATGAAAACATTGTGTTACTTACATAATTACTAACCTCAATCCCCAGGAAAATGTTCTTATATAATATATATTATCCAGTGTTGTCATTGAATTTGCAGGTTCACAATCGTATTTTAAGATATTTCTTTTTTTTCTTTCTTCTGTTCCTGTTATCATAATATTAAAATTTCTTTGTTGTTATCCTACGTTACATATACATAATATTATGAAATTATTAAATAATATTGATTCATTTTATTCGACTAGATACTGTTGTAAATAAAATCATATTAATTTTAATCTATTAGTTATATGCTTGGAGGAATAATTATGATATAGTATGCATCTAAGCAAATATAATATTATGTGTACTACAGTGTGCACAAAAAATCATGTAATAAAAAACATAAATGTATTCGATAAATGCAAATATCATGTTAAGTAATTTATTATTGTAATCTCTTTATTCCAATATGAAGAATTGTCAAATTTATATTAGTCAAACTGGTTTAATTTTGTGCGTGAAGCAATTCGGGAGGCGGGTATGGGAACCATTTATTGGATAACCAAAACCCCTACCACAGGTCAACCCATGTGATTTTCTGTATGTATTTGGTAACTTAACAGGGGGACCGAGTTTGCATGGTGAGGTTTATCTAGGTCTTGGCGGCGGATGCGTTTTCCCACCTTCTGCCTGGCGGGTAGGATCAGGAGAGACTGGTTGAGAGAGACCTTTTGAAGTCCAGTCAAACTCACTCGATCCATCGCCTTGCACTGAAGTGGGAGAGATGAATTCATATATCCGTCACTCCTGGACGTATTGAAGCAAAGATTCCTAAGGGGGCATCCATTAATTACGTGAGCAATTTTTCTTCCAATCTAGATCCCCCCCTCCCCCTCGGTGAGATAAATTTGGGCCAATTCGTATATTTTTTCCAAGTAACATGAGATTTTACTGGACCCCCCCCCTCGTTTGTGCTCACGTAATTAATGGATGCCCCTAACCATCTCATACCTTTTTCCTTCCCAGAACTTTCTCTCCTTCATTTCCCTAAAAAGACTCTCCACACAGCATCCCCAAAAATGACATAGGTCCTGAGGATTTTTTTTTCCTCAAGGTCTCCTGTATAGAGCTAATGTAAAAAAAATGTTTAAACATTGAATTCAACTAAGGATCCGTTCTCACTTCTGTTTAAAAATTGGATGTCATTCCGTTTAAAAAGCGGATACTCTAGTTACTGTAGAGGATATGTGGAGCTGTTCACATTTGTCCGTAACAATTAAAAGTCGGATCCGGCACTTTCTGTTTAATGGATGGCCAGCGTAGGACATCCATTTTAAATTGTGTCAGAAATCGCTCGCTCATAGGTTTGTGAAGCTGTTCACACTTGCCGCCTTGTCATTCTGGCACTACACTCCGACTCCTCAACCCGCCTGCTCTCCAGTCGCAAGGAAGCATGAAGCATGCACTCAGCGTCTGCGTGTCTCCAACTGCAAGGAAGTGGGCATGTTGCATGCTTGTGTTTGTTTTATTTGTTAAATATAACAGTATGGGATAAGGATAAATAAATAAATCTGTAAATTTAATTTCACTGGCCGAAGAAAGAGTTGTGCTGTGGGATAATTCATTAATATTATCGGTGTCCAGCATCCGATTTTTTTATTGTTCCATTTTTTAAGCGGAGCTGTGAACAGGGCGTCTGTTTTTTAAACAGAATTGGTAACGGGCACTTACTATTTTATACAAAACTGTATTTGTGTAAATTAATTGATCTTTCACTATCATTGAAATAATTTTGTAAATGCATACATATTATTATTATAAAATAAGGTTTTATCGAGATTAATACTCTTTGTATATATTCGACAAGCAGACTGAAGTTGAGTATGCATCATCCTATGATAATAAATTAATAATATAATTTTTAAGTTTGTTTGTAAAGGTGAAATAATGTAAGTATGTAAAAAAAATCAGGATAACTTTTCACCTGCCTATGGAAAGAAATGCGACGGGGTCCTAAAAAAATTTGCAATTTGTCTACAACTGGTATTTTGGATATGAAATAATTGTTTAAAATTTGATTGTTAATCTGCTATTGAAAACAATAATCTTCAGTGTGCATGTTTATGAACAATTTTAATTGAAGTTAGTGGACACAGTTATGGTTATGTACATATGTATATTCTTTCTGTACTGTAAATGTAATAATGGACGAAAGGCGTGATACACACTAGTGCAGACCCATAAAAAATATAGGGATAGTCTGAATTCTCAACAAATCAGTTCCAATTCAGAAAATGACAATTAAAACAGTTTTCTTTTGAAATTAATTATATTTTAGGTAGGTTCTTTATCAACAATCAGTTCGAATTTTGAAAATGACACATTAAAATAAAATTTGAGTAAATTGAACCAGATTTCATGCAGGACTAATTAATTAATTAGCACAGCACGGACAACCGAAATTTTGATGTTTGATTAAATAAACAATTATTTACTCTAAGGAAAGAAAAAATTATTATGTTATTTTTTTTTTTTGGGAGTGTCAATGCTTTTGCAGAAATATATTTTGAAAATATTTATGTAAATATTTAAAATTATGTATGTACTTACTCACGAATGATTAATTCTTTTTCATTTGAAGTGCTATATGTATGTAATATACAATAATTTTTTTTCAAGTTTGGCTTTTTTTTTCTCATAAGGGCTGATGCTTATATGGAATTTAAGTTTCGTACACATTTTTTGAAAAATCCTCAAACAAAAAGCAGAAACAAAACTCTTAGCTATTTGTCCTCACTCAATTTCGGCGGTAACTTTGTTTGTTAATAATTATTAAAACATAATTATTCTGAGTTCTGGAGAGTATAAATAGCGATCCATTGTGTATTCTATTTGTTCTGCTTCTATTTACTTCACAAATGTTAAAGCCGTGATGATGTAAGATCAATTGCAAATATGAAAGTGTTTTGCGCCACCTGGTATAAACAAAAAAAATTATGAATTGCAATGTTCTTAATGACCATGTTTCTCAAATATTAAGTGAAACAAATAGAAAAAAGTAGCTCAAGTAATCATTACGTAATCGAAGAAAACATTTGTGTCGTTGCTTTCCATAATTACAATAAAACATTAAACTGATATTTAAAAGAATTCAAAATCTACTCTTTCACAGATGGCGATAATTTAAAGATTTTACGAATAAAAACACTATTTGCAAGTTTTGTTTTAAAATATTAAAGATGAATTAATTGTTTGCGCCCATATATATGCGATACTAATATGAATACTTAGTTTTGTCCCTAAACAAACTCAATTCTTTCAAGAAAGTTATACAAACAATACCTGGATTGTACATGTTACAGTTAAAACCCGTTTTTAGTTATAACGCGTTTTCTCAAGTTAAAACTAGTTTATAATAACTGCCTTTGTTAAAACTGAAATTTCCTAGTTATAACTAGAATTTACTACAATAAACTTCAATTTACTACTTTAGATAAAACTAGTTCTTACATTAAACTTTAGTTAAAACCAGCATTAGAGAAACTTGTTGGGGATTGAAAATACAGATACTGTTTATTAAAATATTTAATAACTGTTAATTAAAACAGCTTAATAAATACAAAAAATAATGAAGTAGGTAAGTAATAAACGATAGTTTGTCATGTAATAACAAGTAAGTAAATGTGTACCTACTTAGTTGTTATTACATGACAATCTATTGTGGCATTTTGAGTTACAAAAGTTGTTTTTTTTCTTAAAAAGACATCTTTTTGCTAAACACCCTTTCTTACATATGCAGTGAATGAATCCTTGGCCTGTTCCTGTGGCTACTTCCTCAGCAACAGTTCTCAAAGCTAAATTTGTCTTTGGTACTTCTTCTACTTTGAAGAATTTTTCTTGGGACTTGTACTTTGACCTGAAAAAGCACATTACCGCTTACCATAAAAAACAATTGAGATTAACCCAACATACCTGCTGTATAATTTGTCAAGGATTCCATATATCCTTTGACATTGGTTGAAACAGTTTTAACTGAATCATTTAGAGAAAACGCGTTGTGTCTAGTTAGAACTAGTTTTCACTGATATTCATTTTGAATTGCAGTTAATTCTAGTTGTAACAAAGGCATTTAGTGAAAACTAGTTTATACTAGAGAAAACACGTTGTAACTAAGAATGGATTTGAACTGTAACATATATAAATACAATGTATGAATTGAGTTGGTTTATGGACAAAAATTAAAATAATTCTTATATCGCCATTTGTGAAAGAGTAGTTTTTGAATTCTTTTAAGTATTACCTTAAATTTGTTTAAAAACCACCTTTCGTCGTCGTAGGAAAATATTAAAACTGATCTGTCCCTTCCGAAACTGGTAGAGCAATAATAAATATTCAAAAAAGGGGTTTCAAACAATCTTATCTGTTTATATTGTAACAAATCAATCAGTTATCATTTAGGTAGGGATAACGAACAAATAAATCTTTCTTTGTTTCTTTATTTAAATTCTACCTATCAACATATTTTATACATACGTAGAATAATTATGTATATCAATAAAAACTATCGTCATTACATTATTTATAATATAGTCTCATAAATCGTACATTATTATTTTAATTTCATTGTTTTTCTATAAAATGTAACTAAGTAATGTGATAATAGTCGGTAATTTTGTTTTAGTAAGTTTTAATATTGTAAATAACCTTTTTTAAATTGGTTCAACCATCAAAATGAAATTATGAATTATTATTGTTATAAATTATTGTTATTCTTTGTCTTTTGAAAAAATGTTTTAGGTACCTACTTAATATTTTTTAAATAATATAATAGGATTCACTGAAGAATGGGAAAATAATATGTAAAAATTATACATACACATAAAAAGAAATAATAAATGGTGAAAATATTAAAACATTCCAAAATAAGAATAATTATTCATTAACCTTTTTTTATTATGGCTTTCAAAACTAACTCATGCAAACACCCGTACGACAGACGGAAGGAAAACATCAGTTGTATGTGTGGGGGATATTATTATCACAGACAACCAGAAACACAACAGGAATATGGATAGACAAAAAAGATTGATATCCTTTAGAGCAGGCACGCTGTATATTCGTTTTCACCTTTGCAGTAAAAACATCAAAGAATACTATTCAACGCATTCTGCACATCGCCGTATATGTCAGAACTATGGGTAGATTACACCGCATCCATCCCAAAATATTAACTTGGCGCCATCTGTGAATGCATAGATTATTTATTTCTTTTGGAGAAAATTGACAGCAAATCAGATATTACATAATATTACAAAAACAAATAGTATTATGTCAATTATGAACTTTCCTCTGATGATAGTGAATGATAAAGTAAGGTTGTTTTCTTAATTAATTTATTTTTTAGTTACAATATATGATAAAAAGGGGGAGGGGACGAGGAGGAGGAACATATGAATAGTATTACGAGGCAAAAGATGGGAATATATAGGGATTGAAGTTTCTAGTTTGAGTCATGTTGCTTAGTGAGTTATAGTTTTATGTCACGTAAAGTCGAGTTATAAATGTCAGTGTGATAATATGAGTGTGTGGCTCTGTAGATAAATGAGTTCTGTTTGGAGTTAGTCTTGCAAAGAGGGAGATTAAAAGTAAGCGACTGTCTGCTGTTGCGATTTGGAACATGGAATGTTAGGCATTGAAGAAGATCAGGACAATCGATTAAGTTATGTGTAATTTTAAATAACATTATCGAATCTGCCATATTTCTTCGACTCTTTTATTCATATTTCTCTGCCATATCTCTTCTTATTATTATGTTCTTCTATCTTTACCAATATGGATTGGATAGTTCCACTATGAACCAAGGTGGAATTGGGGATATCATTTTATCATTACTTTAGTACTTAGTAAATTATATTACTTAAGTACTTAGTAATTTATCAAAGTACTTAGTAAATTATAATTTTTTTTTAAGTCGAACAACTTCCTGTAAATTCATTGATTTATTATCCAATGACATTGTTCACTAACTAACTGACCATCACGCCTTCCTCGCAGGGGTGGGCAGAGATGACGAACTGCGAAAACAACTCGGTCTTGGCATACACTCTTTGTCTCACATTCAAACATCGTCTCATACATACTCTTCTATGTTCATGAAGGTGCTAATTTAATTATTTTATGAAAATTCACTTATTGCAAGTTATGCTTCGAAACATAAAGATGAATAGTTTGTTTGCGCCTGAACATACGGTACATGAATATGAATAAATAGTTTTCTCCGTTTAAAACTCAATTCTTTCAAGAAAGGCACATAAATATAACATTGTATCGGTGATTAAATCCAATATTATACATTTGTTTACATTTTTTGTTGAAATAAATGAGTTTTTATAACTCAAAAAATATACAGGGTGTTAAGGTTAAACGTCACGTACGTTATAATCTACGCATACACAAATGACGCCAGTCAAATTATTTCAGGTTTTTAATGCTTTTTGCACGTTACGCTTTAAAATATTCAGGTAAATTAATTGTTCGCGACCGTACATATTTAACTAGAATATAAATAAATAGTTTTGTCCATAAACAAACCCGAATCTTTCAAGAAAGGCTGAAAAATACAATAATGGATTGAGTCACTGATACAAAATTGAATTTTTCAGCCTTTCTTGAAAGATTTGGGTTTGTTTATGGACAAAACTATTTATTTATATTTTAATTAAATATGTACAGTCGCGAACAATCAATTTACTTGAATATTTTAAAGCGTAACATGCAAAAAGCATTAAAAACCTAAATATAATTTGATTGGCGCCATCTGTGAATGCGTAGATTAAAACGTACGTGACGTTTAACCTTAAGGTTAATCGTCACGTAAGTTATTATTAATTGTTATTATTAAATTAATTGTTCGCGCCCGTACATATTTAATTAGAATATAAATAAATAGTTTTGTCCGTGAACAAACTTAAAACTTTCAAGAAAGGCTGAAAAGTACAATATTGGATTGAGTCACCGATACAAAATTGAATTTTTCAGCCTTTTTTGAAAGATTTGGGTTTGTTTATGGACAAAACTATTTATTTATATTCTAATTAAATATGTACGGGCGCGAATAATTAATTTACCTTAATATTTTAAAGCGTAACGTGCAAAAAGTGTTAAAAACCTAAAATAATTTGATTGGCGCCATCTGTGAATGCGTAGATTATAACGAACGTGACGTTTAACCTTAAAAGAATTCATAATCTGTTCTTTCATAGATGGCCCCATTTTAATTATTTTGGGTTAAAACATTTTTTGCGAGTAGACATGCTTTAAAATACTAAGGTGAATTAATTATTTGCGCCCGTACATCGCAATATGAATTTGCATAAATAGTTTTGTCCATAAACAAATCCAAATCTTTCAAGAAAGGTTAAAAAATAGATATTGAATTGAATCACCGACACAATATTGTATTTATTTGTTAGCCTTTCTTGAAAGATTTGAGTTTATTTATGTCCAAAACTATTTGTTCATTCATTTTTTTTTTTTTAAAGAAAAACAAACATTCCCAGGTTACGAATAACCCAACAATGTTAGAAAATCTCTTACTACCACCACAGAAAGCCAAAAATGTTGCTCGTGTTGTGATGGAGGACTTAGCCAGCCGAGGAATCGAACATGCCACGCTCGGGTGGGACCCAAGCGCTATGCCCACTCAACCACTGAATGGTCAAATTGTGTTTGTACGGTCGCGAACAATTAAATTTTAAATCATAACTTGCAAAAAGTGTTTTAGCCTTCGACCAATTAGTAAAATAGTCTTTCATAGATGGCTCGAATTTAATCATTTTAGGAAATAACGCTTTTTCCAAGTTATGCTATAAAATATAATTAGTTTTGTCAATAAACAAACTAAAATCTTTCAAGAAAGGCTAACAAATACAATATTATAATACATGTATAGGATGTTAAGGGATGCGCTTGACTTACTTTAATCCAGCGATTCTTAAACGCGAGAGGTATTGGGTCGGGTCGCAGAAATCGCGTATTGATAGCGTGTGTGCCCAAAATTTTGGGCACAATTATCTGGGAAGCCTGTTCTGAGCAATGAATCTGAAAAAGCCCTGCTACCTTTGCCAACTACTTATTTATGTGAAGCAGGATTTTCATGCCTTTCTGTTATGAAGAATAAGTACAGGAATAGGTTGGATCATCAGCATGACATGCGGTGTGCACTTTCTATAAACATAACTCCACGTATACATGATCTTTGCTCAAAAATACAACACCAGGGTAGTCGCAAATTATTTTGCTGTAATTTTTTTAACTGTTTTAATGCTAAATTGTCTGATTTTAATACAGAACATTTAAATAAGGTTGTTTATTTCTAATTTTACGACTACATCCTATAAATTTTATAGGATGTATTTGTAATTTAATAGTTAAAATTACTTAATATATCATTTTAGTACCTTTCACTGGAAAATAAAATAAAAAATTAGATTAGGGTCGCGTACTTCAAATATATTCGTACTTTGGGTCGCCAGCCAAAAAGGTTAAGAACCACTGCTTTAATCAGTGATTCCTGACATTATTTGAAGTAAAAAATGTGAATAAAATTTTGGTGACATTTTTTTTTTTCTACAAAAACATTAAAAAATTGTAGTTTTTGCACAGTTAGAGGGGGGGTTAGGGGTTGGTCGGTTACTCGGCTGAGTGACCAGTGACGACATGAGGAAGATTTTATTTTTTTTACTTTGATGAAAAAAAATTTGAAAAAAAAGTCATTAAAAAAAGTCACCGAAAACCAAAATTTCATATACATTTTTTACTCCAAATAATTTCAGGAACCACTGGTTTAAAGTAAGTCAAGTACATTCTTTAACACCCTGTATTATATTGTGTTTGTTCGCCTTTTTAGATAGAGAGTTTATGGACAAAATATTCATAATACGTATGTATGTACAGGCGCAAAAAAATAATTTAACTTTGACCCTCCGTCAGGCGAACCGATGGGCGATCGTAGTCTTCACTAGGATCTATAGAAAGGAATTATACCAAATTTAACACAAAATAACAAGTTTATTAAACATTGTAACGGACGTGTTACATATCCTCGTATGTTCTTTCAACGAAAGACATCCTTGGCGGTATCCTCTACAGTTCAGTGGTCATTTTTTGGGATTTTGCTCGAAAACCAGAAATCCCGCTTGGCCACTGAACTCGTTAGTACCGTACCGCCAGCGATCTTTTTCGTTGAAAATATTTTTATGTTTGTTTTCCAATTAGATTTTAAAAGTTATTCTAATTGTAATATTGTATTAATAAAATACTTTCGTTTTTATATGTACAATGCCCCCGGTGCAACAAATAAACGCTATCATGCTCAGGTTGCCACCAGGGACATTTTTCAACTTATCATTTCACTTGTATTTTTTATGTTTCTTTTTTTTTTGACATATTGTTAATTATTTTTAGCTACGATCCTTGTAGGATAATGAAACTAAGAAATTTCATTCCGCAGTCCTACAAGGCATCGAGGGAAAGAGAGCCTGAGTCTCTAGCCCTTAAATTACTCAAACTAGGGCAATAAATGACCCTCAAAAAACACTTAGAAAAATTTCGGTAAAAATACGTTTTTCCGATTTTAAAAATCCAGGTGCCCCGTAAGATGGTGAAACAAACAGGTTTCATTAACACATCTTACGGGGGACCTCGTAAAAATAACATTGTAACTGTAAATAACCAGATATTCAGCCAAACGGCAAATCAATTTATATTTTATGCGATTTAGCTCAAAAATGAGCCAAACGTCTCTAACTAAAAATCTAGCAATAGACAATTGGTTTATTTCATAATTACTGTATAATAACGAACACATATGTACACAATTAACTCTGTAGAATTATTATAAAAAACACATTTTAAGCGACCGCCTTCAACGGTGACACCGGCAAAATAGGGTGCCCACATAATGGCCGCCCTATTTATACCATTTGGTCTGAGGACGAAAACCCCTCCACTTTTTGTAAAAAACACTGTCCGAACGCTGTCGGGTACAAGTCCCCTTTATATACCATGCCAATTTTAAAATAAATCAGTTCACTTCGACTCTTCAAAACTTGTTTTACTACTTGTTACTTAAGAAGTATTTTCTTCAACACCAGCTGCCTCCCGCCGACTTCTGCCTGTCTTCCGTCCTGGTGCCTACCTCCTCCAGACAAGCCGGCCCTACTCCAGGACACCGCAAGGCGCCAGGCTCAGGCAGAAGAATAGGCACATCCAGTGTCCCTTACTCATCAGACACTGGGTGCAGGAGGCCAGCTTTTATTATTTTACGCATCATACATCCTCATCAGCGTGCACTTAGACCCGGACCTATTTTACAGTTCTTGTAAAGGCGTCACGTCTGTTACAAGTGGTCCTTCGAGCCGGATCTACAGTCCTCGCCAGGATGTCCCCACCCTCGCTGAGATCCAAGAAGACGGCCCAAGAAGATGGCTCGCCTCCACCCCCTGCTGCTGAGCTACCTACTGCCCCGGACGCTGGCCCTGAAGTCCTGGACATGCCTGATGACATATCTGATGCCACGCCCCGGCCCTCGCCCAGCACCACTCCTGAGACAGGCTCCGCAGACAGCGATGACGAGCCACCGCCCTCTACATCTACCGAGGATACGGTGCGCCAACTGCGACGACAGCTTCGCCACCAAAACAAGCAGATTGAACGGCTGATGGCAGCCCTTCAACCACAAACCCGTGCAGGGCCTGCACCAGATGCGACAGGGCCCACACAACCCGGCGCCGCAGGGCTGGCACAACCCAGTGCTGCAGGGCTGGCACAACCCGGTGCCGCAGGGCTGGCACAACTCATCGCAGCGAGTACTGCTTCAGAGCCAACCAGCCATGGACATCCGGACCAAGGAGAACCTTGGCAACCACAAGCATCATGGATGCACCCTGGACCTTCCGGCCCCGTACCGCCCCTGCCTCTGCACAATACAAGGCAACAAGAAGCTGTACGAGAGATGCCCGTTGGACCTGTGTCTCTGGTAGACCAGAGGCACCCCTCACCGGCGCAGCCAGGGCCTGGAGGCCCCGCGCCGCAGCCCCCTCACTCTGATGGGGGCCCCGGATGGATGCAGCATGGACCTTCCGGCCCCGTACCGCCTTTGCCTCTGCACAATGCAAGGCAACAAGAAGCCGTACGAGAGATGCCCGCTGGACCTGTGCCTCTGGTAAACCAGAGGTACGCATCACCGGTACAGCCAGGGCCTGGAGGCCCCGCGCCGCAGCCCCTTCATTACAATGGGGGCTTTGGATGGCTGCAACCTGGACCTTCCGGCCCCGTACCGCCCCTGCCTCTGCACAATACAAGGCAACGAGAAGCCGTACGAGAGATGCCCGTCGGACCTGTGCCTCTGGTAGACCAGAGGTACGCATCACTGGCGCAGCCAGGGCCTGGAGGCCCCGCGCCGCAGCCCCCTCACTATGATGGGAGCCTTGGATGGATGCAGCCTGGACCTTCCGGCCCCGTACCGCCCGTACCTCTGCTCAACCAGAGGCAACGAGAAGCCGTACCGGAGAAACCTGTCGGACCCTATGCATCATCAGCACAGCCAGGGCCAGCAGCCCCTGTGCCACCACCCCCTTACTACAATCACGGGGATCCAGCCTCATACTCGCAGTGGACACATCCTGGGCCATCTACACATGTGCCGCCGGTACCACTGCGCGAACAGGAGTACCGAGCGCCAGCACAACCTGATGACCAGCATCTGCCCGCTTCCAGCCCGAGCTCCGGCCTGCCGATGTTTCCTCCACAACCAAGTGCGGACGAGACGGCCCGCCACACCAGCGCCTGGATCCACCAAGCGGATAACCCGGTGGCTCAGCTCACCTGCGCGCTCACGGAGGCCATAAGAGCTTCAAGGGCTCAGGACAGCCCTCATCCCACAATTGAGGATGACCCCCGGATGGCAGCACTCATCGCCAGGCAGTCAATGGCCAAGGATCTGCCCACCTTCTCTGGTGACCCGCTGGAGTGGCCCACCTGGAGGGCACAGTTCACCCAGTCAACCTCAACCTGCCGGATGACCAGCAGCGAGAACCTCATCCGACTTCAGCGAGCCCTCAAGGGAAAGGCCCGAGAAGCTGTGGGCCCCCTCCTGATGGACCCTACCCAAGTGCCAGAGATACTGGCCGTGCTGGAGCAGCGCTACGGAGGGACGAATTCACTGGCTGCCCTGATGTTGGACAAGGCCAAGAAGCTTCCACACATGACGGCAGAGGCATCACTAGAAGACATAGCAGACTTCTCGGGGACTGTGCAAAACCTGGTGGCTTCACTCCGCTCCCTAAACAATGAGGGATATCTCACCAACCCGGCGCTCCTCAGCGACATCGCGGGGAAGATGCCATGCACGATGCGGTTGGCGTGGCTGATGGAAGTGCGGCATTACGAAGTGCCTGCCACCATCTGCCAGTTTGCCGCCTTCCTGAAAACCGTCGCGAACGCCATCTCCAAATCGGGAATGGTCGACCCCGCGAGGTCTAGACCACGTCGCGAGCAAACCTTTGCTACCTCGGAACAATTCGGGCCGCGAAATAGTGAAACGAGTCGTAAGTCACCACAAAATGACAGTTCGCGGAAAATACAAAACGAAAGTTCGCGAAAAGTACAAAACGAAAGTGCGCGAAAGTATGACCGTCCGCGAAAAAACGAAAGTACGCGAAACACAAATCGAAGTGATAATGTGACACCCCACTGTGACTTTAACAATCGTGAAGGGTGCGTACAGTGCGGTGAAAGGGGCCACTGCCTCCGTGAATGTCGTGAGTTCGCAGCGAAGGACGTAAAACTTCGCTTTGAGACAGTTAAAAGTTCTGGATTGTGCCGTATATGTTTAGATGGCAAACACTGGCCCAAACAATGCAAATCCCGGGACTGGTGCGGTGTTGGAGACTGTCGCGCTCCACACCACAAGTTACTGCACGACCCATCGTTCGTAAAAAACACCACAACAGCTGATGTCCACCACATGTGACGCCAGGCCGACGGCGCCGTGCTAAAAGTGGTGCCAGTAGTGCTGACGGGCCCCACGCAGCCGATCTCCGCATTCGCGCTGCTGGATGAGGGATCAACGATCACACTGATTGACGCCGCCACAGCAGAAAAAATTGGCGCTACCGGACCCGTCCAAGGACTACGGCTCCACGGGGCAAAAGGCATGTGCTCCTCAGATCAAGCATCACGCCGCGTGCAGGTCACACTGCGCGGCGCCGGGATAGGCACCAGCTACCACATCAAAGCGAGCACCGTGAAGGGCCTCAGCCTCCCAGAACAAAGGGTTCCTGGCGGGTACGTCACACCCACACTTCTCATCGGGCAGGACAATGCTCACCTCATTGTCTCGAGGGAAGTGCATGAAGCCCGTGACTCTACGCGAATATTGTCACGGACTGCCCTGGGGTGGATTACCCATGGAGGAGGGACTCCCACCAGTGAAGACTCGGTCACCACTCTGGCCCTGCACGCTGAAAATCACAAAGATGACCTGCTGAGCGACTTGATACGAACAAACTTCGCAGTCGACTCCCTGGGGATCACATCAGCCTCCCGGGTGACCGCACATGTGGTACGTGCCAACCAGCTGATGGAGGACACCACCTGTCAGATGACGTCCGGCAGATGGCAGACTGGCCTGCTATGGAAAAACGAAAATATCACGCTGCCCGACAACAAAAAATGTGCGCTCAAAAGATTGTGGTCCCTGGAAAGGAAATTATTGAAGGAAGAGGACCTGGCAGTGGCGTACAAAGAAAAAATCAACCGGCTCATCACGCAAGGCCACGCACGGGAGCTCACAGCACGAGAGGCGGCAAAGCACTCCGCCCGCAAGTGGTATCTGCCCCACTTCGCCGTGGTGAACCCCAATAAGCCAGGAAAGATCCGTGTCGTATTTGACGCCGCCAGCCGCTGCAGAGGGACCTCCCTCAATGATCAACTGCTGACGGGACCTGATCTACTGACGTCACTCCTTGGGAACATTCTCCGGTTTCGAGAAGGGAAAATAGCCCTCGCCGCCGACATAAAAGAGATGTTTTTACAAGTAAAAATCAAAGCAGAGGACCAGCTGTCACAACTGTTCCTGTGGCGACCAACACTTCAAGAAGAGCCTCATACCTACATGATGACCTCGATGATGTTCGGCGCTACCTGTTCTCCTAGCAGCGCCCAATATGTGCGAAACCGAGTGGCACTACAAAATGCTGAGAGCTTCCCGGCTGCTGCAGACGCTATCCAAACAAAATTTTATATGGATGACTATCTGGACGCGGTGGACTCCATCAGTGAAGCCACTGGCCTTGTAAAAGACGTGGCCGCAGTTCTATCATCAGGAGGTTTCCATCTCACCAACTGGGCCTCTAATAATCCAGCGGTCATGGCCACCATCCCGCCTGAAGACCGCGCCAGATCAGCCATACGCATCAGCAGCGGTGAAGCAGAGACTGAAAGAATCCTCGGCCTGCTATGGGATCCAGTGACCGACTGCTTTCTGTACGCCTTCAGAGACGCCGCAGAACCTGAACTGATCAGCAGACCTACAAAACGTCAGCTGCTCAGCATTGTTATGAAAATTTTTGATCCTGTGGGGTTCGTTGCATGCCTCACAGTCAGATCAAAAATGCTGCTGCAAGACGTCTGGAGATCAAACACTGGATGGGACGAGATCATCAAACCCGATCACAATGAGAGATGGCTGGACTGGCTGGGACTCCTCCAAAGCTGTGGAGTTGCCATACCTAGAAGTTGTTTAAAAAGTAAACAAAGCAACGTCACACTCCATCTGTTCTGTGACGCTTCCGAACAGGCATGCTGCACGGTCGCCTATCACACAGAAGACATCAATGGTGAAGTCACAGCTACCTTCTTGGCCAGCAAGTGTAAGGTGGCCCCCCTGAAGCCACTCTCCATACCCCGGCTCGAGCTCCAATCAGCTCTAATGGCGGCCAGACTAGCAGCAACACTGAAAAAAGAATGTCGCAGCAACATTGCGCGAACAGTGTTCTGGACAGACTCTACGACGGTGTTGTGCTGGCTACGCACAGACCCACGTACCTACTCAACCTTCGTGGCTAACCGGCTTGGCGAGATAGATGAGCTCTCCCGCATTGAAGACTGGAGATGGGTTCCCACAAAGCTGAACCCTGCCGACATTGGCACCCGAGACATCGAGACTCCCGATCTATCACCTGCAGGACATTGGTTCAGCGGCCCAGCCTTCCTCACCTTGGCCGAGGCAGAATGGCCGCGCGAAAGGTCCAAACTGCACCGGCCGGATGACAGCGTCCTTGAAGTGAAGGCCCAATATGTCGGGCTCACCTCAACTATGTCAGACGCTCAACCAGAGATCAACCGCTTCTCCTCATGGCCCCGCCTCATCAGGGCCACCGCCTGGGTCCACCGCTTCATAAATCGATGCCGTGTGGGACCCCACAAGCCCCTGGACGGATACCTGCAGCTCGAGGAGACCCGTGAAGCAGAGATCCGGTGGGTAAAAGCGGCCCAAGAAGACGCATTTGGCACCGATTTGAATGCTCTTCGTCAAGGAGCTCCCTTACCAAATGGCAGCCGGCTCAAAACGCTGAACCCCTTCCTAGGACCCGATGGCCTGCTGAGGATGGACTCAAGAATACGGACCACCAGCAGAGTCTCCCGAGATGTGCGGATACCCATAATCTTGGATGGAGACCACGCCTACACACGGCTCCTTGTGAACCATCATCACCAGAAGGCTGACCACCCAAGTACAGAGAGGACAATGGCAGAGGTACGGGGCAGCTACTTTGTGCTGCGACTGCGCACAAACATCCGCAGACTCGCCCACAACTGCCCCACCTGCAAGATGCGCAGAAGCAAGCCGGCTCCACCACTGATGGGACCCTTGCCACCATCACGGCTCGCCCACCATGTTCCCCCCTTTACAAACTGCGGGTTGGACTATTTCGGGCCCATGGACATCACCGTCGGCAGACGTCGGGAGAAGCGGTACGGAGCCCTCTTCACCTGTCTGTCCACACGTGCTATTCACCTCGAGCTGGCTACTTCCCTGTCTGCCGACTCAGCCATCATGGCCCTACAACGCATGACGGCGCGCCGAGGTCAACCAAAGACAATTTACTCAGACAATGGGACCAACTTCCACGGAGCAGACAATGAACTGAAGGACGCCCTGAACTCGCTCAAAGATGACGCCCGGATGAGGGATCATCTAACTTCAAAAGGAATAGAATGGAAATTTATTCCACCAATGTCTCCTCATATGGGGGGAGCATGGGAACGCCTGGTGCGCTCAGTCAAGCACGCCCTGCGAGCCATCCTGAAGGAGAGGGCCCCAAGAGAAGAGACCCTACGAACAGCACTGGCCGAGGCTGAGTGGACCGTCAACAACCGTCCTCTTACACACGTCTCCGCAGACCCGAGAGACGAGGAGCCCCTCACTCCCAACCACTTTCTATTGGGAGCAGCAGGCAACCGGCCCCAGTTGTCATTATACGGCAAACAAGAGGAGGAGGTATGTCTCCGCCGCCAGTGGCGCATCAGTCAGCAGCTAGCTGATATGTTCTGGAGGCGGTGGCTCCGCGAATACCTCCCCACCTTGGCTACTCGACAAAAATGGCACCAGACCGTCAATCCCATCAAAAAAGACGACCTGGTGGTTATCATGGACCCTGCGATGCCCCGCAACAGCTGGCCTCGCGGCCGAGTCCTCGACACCACCCCTGCTGCAGACGGCCAAGTAAGGACCGCCCGAATCCAGACGAGCACCGGAGTCTACGTACGACCTGCCGTGAAGCTCGCTGTAATCCTGCCGGCCCCGCCCACCGATGCAGCTTCTTCTACTCAAACACGTCGTGAAGACTAGTGCAGCCAAGCTGCACGGGGGGAGTGTAACGGACGTGTTACATATCCTCGTATGTTCTTTCAACGAAAGACATCCTTGGCGGTATCCTCTACAGTTCAGTGGTCATTTTTTGGGATTTTGCTCGAAAACCAGAAATCCCGCTTGGCCACTGAACTCGTTAGTACCGTACCGCCAGCGATCTTTTTCGTTGAAAATATTTTTATGTTTGTTTTCCAATTAGAATTTAAAAGTTATTCTAATTGTAATATTGTATTAATAAAATACTTTCGTTTTTATATGTACAATGCCCCCGGTGCAACAAATAAACGCTATCATGCTCAGGTTGCCACCAGGGACATTTTTCAACTTATCATTTCACTTGTATTTTTTATGTTTCTTTTTTTTTTGACATATTGTTAATTATTTTTAGCTACGATCCTTGTAGGATAATGAAACTAAGAAATTTCATTCCGCAGTCCTACAAGGCATCGAGGGAAAGAGAGCCTGAGTCTCTAGCCCTTAAATTACTCAAACTAGGGCAATAAATGACCCTCAAAAAACACTTAGAAAAATTTCGGTAAAAATACGTTTTTCCGATTTTAAAAATCCAGGTGCCCCGTAAGATGGTGAAACAAACAGGTTTCATTAACACATCTTACGGGGGACCTCGTAAAAATAACATTGTAACTGTAAATAACCAGATATTCAGCCAAACGGCAAATCAATTTATATTTTATGCGATTTAGCTCAAAAATGAGCCAAACGTCTCTAACTAAAAATCTAGCAATAGACAATTGGTTTATTTCATAATTACTGTATAATAACGAACACATATGTACACAATTAACTCTGTAGAATTATTATAAAAAACACATTTTAAGCGACCGCCTTCAACGGTGACACCGGCAAAATAGGGTGCCCACATAATGGCCGCCCTATTTATACCATTTGGTCTGAGGACGAAAACCCCTCCACTTTTTGTAAAAAACACTGTCCGAACGCTGTCGGGTACAAGTCCCCTTTATATACCATGCCAATTTTAAAATAAATCAGTTCACTTCGACTCTTCAAAACTTGTTTTACTACTTGTTACTTAAGAAGTATTTTCTTCAACACCAGCTGCCTCCCGCCGACTTCTGCCTGTCTTCCGTCCTGGTGCCTACCTCCTCCAGACAAGCCGGCCCTACTCCAGGACACCGCAAGGCGCCAGGCTCAGGCAGAAGAATAGGCACATCCAGTGTCCCTTACTCATCAGACACTGGGTGCAGGAGGCCAGCTTTTATTATTTTACGCATCATACATCCTCATCAGCGTGCACTTAGACCCGGACCTATTTTACAGTTCTTGTAAAGGCGTCACGTCTGTTACAAACATTATCAACCATAAACTAAAATATGTAAACAATTTTTCTAAACCTTCAACCAAAGCTGGATCTTCAGAAGCACCATCGTCGAGGAGAAGCTTCAGAATATCGTCAACATCATTCGGTTGATGGTGAGCATATTTTATAGCCATTAAAAAAAAAAAATCATATAAAATATTTTCATACAAATCTGCATATAAAATTCCTGAAAAGAGGGCGACACCCAATCGGGCGCAGTGAAGGACTGGCGACAGTGACTGACGCAGGCGACACCCAGCGGCCTGTGAAGCCAGGGAGGTTGGACGTGAGTTGTGTAAAGGCCGACACCTGTCTTGAGGCGGGCACCGTGTGAGGTCCCTAAAGTTAGGCGAGTAAAAGGAAGGAAGGGGCGGTGGGCAACCTTTGAGAAGTGGAAAGGGAAACAATGTCTTTTGTTGGCCTCTGAAGCCGGCTGCGCCCGACGGAAGGTTAATATTGTAAAGAATGACTTGTAAAACGCATTTTTCCGTAAAATAATTAAACTTGCGCCATCTGTGAAAGAGAAGATTAAGAATTCTTTCAAGTAACACCCATAAACCGTATCACCTAGCTGTCCTGCAAGTGATATCCAACCATAGATGCCATTGAAAAATCGCCCAGCCCAATAAATTCTATCTGAATCTCAAAGGTTTTCTCACGAGAGGATGAATAGCAGACAATTAAAAAATCAAATGGAATGTATAGGATATAGTTAGATTAGCATTAGATTTTTCAAGATTAGCATTCATTATTAAATTAACATTTTTACTGTCATCTATGAAGAGTTAGAGAAACTACTAAGATTGTGTAGAAAAATCTGTTCATAGATGGCAGTAATACCTACTGCAGAGTGCGCAGTATTGTGTGCTGTCAGGGATGGCGCGGCGATTGGTTTATTTATGGATGGAGCACAATGGACAATTAATACGAAAATCAACATTCGAATTCATAATTTTGATTTTGCTATTGTAAAGTGTGGAGTCTAGGAGGTTTTGCTTGAACACGACGCGACGCGACGTATCGTTTACATAAAAATACAGCGTTTTTACCATCGAGCCACAATGGAATCTACTGACCCAGGTATTTTTAAATGATTTTTAAACGAAGTCATTAGTTTCTTTGGTTGGTCGACATCAGCGATACCCAACTCAATTCTTTTGTTGGGCCAAAAAATATTACTGAGCTAAGCTTAGATGGGGCAGTCAGCATTTATTTGCTGAAATGCTAACCGTTAGATAAAAGTTTGCTGAAATGCTAAAATTAAGGTAAAAGGCGGATATTGTCGTTATTTTTTACCGGTAATTCGGTATCCAAAACTGACTATACATGCGCCTATGTGTGTCCTTTGCACTCACCATTTACTCATTAAAATCAGGCCAATTGCATTCGATGTTCCGAGAAATGTGCGGAAAAAATGTACTATAAAGTACAAGAATTGATTGCGAAAATAAATTCCTAGTGCACCCATGAGCCTGGCACTTTTCAAACAATAAATCAAAACCCCCATCGAGAGTCCTAGGTCTAATAACAAGAAAGTTATATTTTCATAAAATATGATTAATTTAAGACAACGATTTATTTCTTTATTTGCATGAACACCCAAATCCGAAACAAAGAAAGCTAAAAAATCTTCATTTTGGGCTACAAAAAATCATCAATGGGCCGCTGGTTGGACATGCCTGGTCTACATGATGTCCTCAATATTGTCACCTAATGGATTACTCAACTTTGAAGGCGTTTTAAAAAAAAACATCTTAATATATCTCCTCGTAGTTTTTACATTTAATTATAGGTCTGTTAATAAATTTTTATTTCCCAAAAATTTGATACATTTATGATTTTTTTTTGAGGCGGAAGTACCTAATTCTATCGAAAAGTTCGAACTCGCGAAAGTGTGCTCCGATAGCGAAAAATACCACCAGAAAAGTGTTAGCTCTTGGATTTTTCGTCAACCATCAACGGTGAGATCAGCAGACAATTTTACTTAAGATTTCGTCTACGGTTCGGTTCCCATTGGGTTTGACAGGTCTTTCAAGTGAAACCAATCAGCCTGGACCAAGTCACACCAGCGGAAAATAACAACTAACCTGGACCAAGTCGTAGGTATAGGTTATACCTACTCCTAAAGCCATCCGAGGAAGTTTTGCTCAACACTCTCGACTCAGAGAGCACGGGGTATAAAAGGGGATAAAATAGTTAAGTTTCCATCATAAGTGTCTGGAAGCGGCTGCCACATCGATGTATGTTAATTAAAAATGCTGTTAAATGAGACGAGACAAATATACATCAGTCTCTATGGGTGGTGTTACATACCTGGCAGTGTTCACAAAAGGTGCTTTCTCAGGTGTGAAATAATCTATTCATTCCCCCATGTCAATCGCATATTTATTTAAAGTCGCGCTAGAAGCAAGACATAATGAGGTTAAACTTGTAGAAAAAATAACTTTTTTTAAAAAATTAACTAACTCATGTCTGCAACTGATCAAAAGTACCTAATTTCTAACACAGACCTCGTAAGAATGTTTCTGTTAACTTCTGAACCTCTCTTATCCCCCAAAAGGTAAATAGCCACACAAAAGAAGTGAAAATGGATGAAGAGGTTCAGAAGTACATCGAACAATCAGAGGAGTCTTTCAGGATACACCCAGTTAGACGGCCGGCGTGGTCGAGCGGTAAGGCATATGACTCGCAATCCGAAGGTCGCGGGATCGACTCCCGGCGTGGCAAATAAATTTTATCTGAAGAATTTGTGTTATTTCACAATTAATTAATTAAAAATAATTTAAACATATACACAGTATATTTGCGGTACGTTCCATAGTGGAAGATACTCTCAGTATCGCCCTTTTGTAAGATCACTATTCAGAATTGAAACGATGCTTGAAATGGCTTTAGCCGTATTTGGTTACCAGATCTGAAAAGCCAGGTACTTCCCCACCTTTCTCTTCCCCATCTCCTTCCCCTCCCCACTACCTGCAGCCTCAAGACATACCTCAATCGGGGATGCCATAGTCTCACTGTCTCCAGATGGGAGCATTTGGGACTCCTGTACGGTACACATATAAAAAAAGTCTAAACCGAGAATTCGCATAAAATTTGACTTGAGTGATTAATATTACTTTGTAATGATAAATGTTGCCGATAAAAGAAGTACTAATATAAACCTCTGATAAGCACACGCCTCACCTTACTGTAATTAATATAACGTATTTATTTAGTGAACACCAATAATAATAATAAGAGGGAAATGTGCTTTAATTGTACACTTAGAAAAAACTTTTTCAATAAACGCGAACTACGAATCGAATGACAAACGCGAACTACGAATCGAAATTTTCTTTTTTATTTCTGTATGTAACCGGAGTCATGATTTTTGTTTGATCGTACACACAGACACCGAATAACACAGACACTATTATGATCACGACTAGTAGACCGGTAAAAAAATTATATAATTCCAATTTGGAAAAAGTCAATTTGCGATTATTTATAATATTATGTAGATGTAGGTAGGTAGGACTTTATCGCTTGTCTGAATTTTTCATACTGTTAATGTTAAAAAACTACATTATATCCATTTTAATTTGACTCCATACTCATTACAATGAAGAGATAATGCCTACTCGAATTCCAGTGACTTCCCGGCAGTGGTGGACTAAGGAGGGGCGGAGGGGACGCCCCCCCCCCTTCCCCCGGGCCCCTGGTCCTGGGGGGCCTCCAAACGCCTCCGCGTTCCCTTGATCAAATTCTAAACAAGGCTTTAAGGTACCAGGACACTGAAAAAAGTCATTTTTATTTCATTTCCCGAAAGATGCACTTGTTAAGAACGCTTTCTCCAAATGTTTTAAGGAAATTCGAAAAATTGACGGAGATACACCATTTTACGTAAAACGGTTTGAAACAGTTTGTATGTTGAATTATCCTTCAGAAAAACTTTGAATGAGTTTGACAACATATTACACAAACTTTACATCCGATTTGCATGCACAAATTCTTAAACTGTTCTAAAATCCAGTGTCGACGGTCTATGGCACCATGTAGGTGAATTTCGAAATCTGAGAAAAAGAAAAAATAGCGGACCAGCGAATTTTATTTTAGATTTTTTAATGGAAAAAATTTAATTGTTCATAAAAATAAAATAAAATAGAAGATGGCCCTTTATAAAACAATCCCTACGTGGTGTCATAATCAGGGCCGGAACATACAAACTGTTTAAAACGATTTCATATAAGATGCTGTATTTCCGTCAATTTTACGAATTTCCTTACAACATTTGGTAAAAGCATTATTAACAAATGCATCGTTTATAAAATGAAATAAAAAGTGTCATTTTTTTTCCTAGTGTCATGGTGCCTTAAAAATATGCTTAGTACCTACCTATCTAAGAGGTGGTTTGCATTTGGGAGGTCCCATGCAAATATCATCCCGTACAGATAAAATAGGAATAAATAAATACAGCCTGAACCGGTAATTTATTAATTAGTAGCGGACTAAGGGAAGGGGGGGGCGAAAGGGTGGCCCACCCAGGCCTCTGGTTCTAAGGGGCCTCCAAACTCCTCCATGATCCTTCCCTTGATCAAATCCTAAATGCACGTAAATGTAACAATATGTATAATATGTATGTTTATGTATGTTTATTATAAATTTCCCATATATGTGCATATATATTACATAAAAACAGAAACACACACCCCTCACCACACAATGCAGGATTTCATATATTGAAATCACTGAAGGCCGCCAAGTTTCACGTTGACTTTCGGCCGACTCTTCCCGGATGAGGTTTTTCATGGATTCCTCATTCCCGAAGGCAAATGCGGAATAGATCCAAATAATAAGGACATGACCGACTCCTTCCCACTCCCAACATAACACAAACAGACACGTATGTATACATGGGCGCCTGCCAGTGCCGTAGCTTGCTTGATGATGATGGAGCTTAGCAAAACATGCAATTTTAGTAGGGTTTTTAGATAACAATTTTTCCCTACCGATGAAATACAAGGCCTTTAAGTCTATAATAATAATAATAATAATTGGACAATTTGAAGAGCGCCGTTTTTGTGAAAAATCACCTTAAGGGCGCTTTACAATTCATTTTGAATTCCTAGGTTCTATTTAATTTTATTATTTACAGAAAGATACAAAAACATACTTACCTGCAGGTCACTTCCGAAAAACACACTTTATTAGAAAGTTTATGCTTGGGAAAGGTACGACTTTGCACGTGGAAGAAAATATATTAAAAACACTGGACATTGCATGACTTTGCTACCCTCATCACTGTTGGTTTTAAATTTATATTTATAAGAAGATTAATGCCAAAATTGAGTTAATATTTATTTGAAAGACTGAAGAATTGTAAGAATTTGCTTTATTTTTACAAAATTAGTTATTTTCTATGTCGCGAGCTGTGAAGCTGAAGTTGAAAGGTTTTTTTTTTTTTTTTTTTTTTACCTATGGATACGGCTGTCTGAAAAGATGATTTTTTAGTTTAGTTCTAAATTCCGCTGAATCTGTGATCATTCTTAACTCGTGTGGCAGTCCATTCCAGGCTTTAGGTCCTGACACTCCGATATAATACAATATCCGATATAATCCACTATAATAGCCAGGTAACATTTAAAAATACCCACATAATACATACCCGGCGCAAATGACGCCGTTCTATTTATAAAGAACATTAACTTCAAATTCAGTAAATTTAAATGATTCATCTCTTCAAGAAATATACGAATCTAGTAAATGAAAAAAAAAGGTACAAGTACATACAAAACACGTTAAGCATAAGATAAGTACACATAGGTTAAATTAATATTGAGTAATAAGTAGTCTAAAAATGACTATCCATCAAAGAGGCTTGTAATAATCCTGCAGGACAAAGAATTAGTAAGTCGGTAGACCTAAATATGAAAGCATTCGAAGTTTTGGAGGTGAACACCATATCCTGTATTAAGGCATAATGATTATAAGGAACAACTAATAAAAGCAAATATGCGAGCGTTTTTCGAGGCGGCTAAGGTTTGTAGCAAAGATTTTAATAAAATGATGAAAAATTTAATCTAAATAGATAATTTCTTAAATTCCTGCATGTGATTAACCGTAGTTGTCGCCACGACTTGTTCAAGATACCACACGGCAGAAGAGATTTTCAAGCACAACATAGCATGACAAGAGGAATGTTTTTTTACGTTAGCTTCACACCTTGGGAAAATAATTTTCCTCAGAGCCTATTTCATCTTTGGGGATGCTGTGTGAAAGATCATTTTAGGAAAGGATGGATAGGAAGTTCTGAGAGGGGAAAAGGTATGAGGAGTGACGAACGTATGAACCTATCCCTCCCACTGCGGTGCAAGGCGATGTTCAGAGAGAGTCCTGCAGGAGAGGTCAAAAGGTCTCTCCCGATTCGGCCTACCACGCAGTTGGTGTGCAGACAAACGACAAACCTCATCTCCCATGAACCCGGGCACCCCTGCTAAGTCACCAAACGTAGCGAACCACTTGGGGTGACCTGTAGCAGACGTATTGGTTATCCAATAAATCCGTTCCCGGGTTCGTGCAGTGGTACCCATACACGCCTCTCAAATTGTAGTGCTGGTGAATGAAATTTCTAAAACAGTGGATCGATTTAATTACTTTTTAAATAGCCTCAAAACTTTGTTGCGTAACCATCTTCCCAAATGTTAAAAAAGAAAGGATAAATAAATCTATCATACAATAAACATAAATATACATAACATACTCGTATGTTGTTGCAGTATTTAAATCTTATAATTTTTCTCATAAAAGTATTTCTCTAATTTTTCTTGGTTTGAGACATTTTTTGGTTCGATGCCAACTGAGTATAAAGTCAACTCTACACCTCTTGAAAAGTCATTAAATGCTAGGAAAAAAATATTTGTAAATAGCCCATAACCCTAACCTAACGTAACCTTTTTTTAAATATTTATTTTATAAATTTAATAATATTATTATTTAATGTATAAAAACAGTTTATTATAAACGAGTTCTGCTTCGTAATTATTATTATGTGTTACAGCTGTTTCGCCCTCTGAAGGCATTATCAAACTGTCAATATATGTAACTGATAATGCCTTCAGAGAGCGAAACAGCCGTAACACATAATAATAATTACGAAGCAGAACTCGTTTATTATAAACTGTTTTTATGCATTATAAAATATTATTAAATTTATAAAATAAATAAAAAAAATTAAAATGGAGTTCTACAAAATAAACTTAATAACAATAAACTAACGTAACCTATTTAATCATTTTTTATATGTTTTTGTCGTCACTCTAAATTACTTTTCTGAGATGGTTCTGAGTTGGTTTCATTCCGAGTTGTCCGGTCACCTATTTTTCGCAGGTTTCCATAAAATGTGCGGTTTTCATATTCCCGGAAAATGCTAAAACTTTTCTGTTGTAGCAGCTAAGTTACAATAAATGAATAAATATAACATAACATATTTTCTCAGAAAATAATTACTGAACCACCCTGTGTATTTTGTTGACTGCCCGCTTGTAGGAAAGAAGCCATCCCAACGCGGAGGGAAACTACCCGCGCAAGGGTCGCTAATGACTGGCCGGCACAAACATATATTTCAGCTTACATCAAAATAAGCGCACTACCCAAAAAATATAAACCAGTTATATAAGTACTAGATTAGAGCGCGTGTTGTCTCGGAACTCTTTTGCGGCGCAGCTTTGAGCTTTGCGGAGCTTTTGGCGGTGGGGGGCTAGCAGTTCACGTGCGCGCGCGCTCCCGCTCGATACGCGTTCCGCCAATCCGCTCAGTCCGCTGCCGGCAGTCGAGAAAGGAGTGTGTCGCGCATCGTTCGTTTTCCCCGGCTGTCACGCCGACGAAATAATACATCGATTTTGTGATAAAGTAAGTATTCAACTATCAAAATTTAAACGCTCATCAGTGAAAACATGTGTAAACAGTGAATACTAGTATCAAAATTTAGAGAATTGGTGTTAATTCGAGCAGAATTGATCGATCGTCTCGTTGTGTTATTGTTTATTTGTATTCCGCGCGTTTACTCGTAACGCCGATGTCCGAGGTCTGTGAACTGCCGAATTGGTGAAGAATAAAGTGTTCTGATGTAGATTTTTCTCACGCACTCTCCGCTGATGATGGGTTGCCATGTTTGTTGTGTTTTGGCGACGACTTCTGCGCAAGGCAGATAGATTATGGTCACATTTTTCGATTCTCCCTCCATTTCCTCACATAAAAACAAAATAATGAATCCAAATCGGCACATTTATAATTCTGCCAGATCGATTGCACAAGTTATATTCAATATTCGTCAGGAATAAGAGTATGAATTTTGGGGTCTTTGCACGAGTGTGACGCGCGCCGCCAGTATTGATCCGTCGCGGCGCTCGCGGCGCCCTATTAATAACATCCCGCCACGGGAATTATAAATAACCGAAGCTTTAGGAATTTATCAGGTTTTAGCGACAAACTGATCACATTCTCCGGTCCATAGATAATTCAAAGCGAATTGTCAAAAATTGCGATGTTTGAATAAGCTCCGATTCTGTGCGAAGGTGGAAGTTGATGGCAGCCGCCCCCCGCCAGGAGGCGCTAGTGTTCCACAGATGACAAACGTAGCGGTGATTTTCATTCACGTGAAAATGGTAGTGAAAATAATTATGGTCTGCGGTGTATAATTCTATACACTTTGAGCTTTTGGCAATATAACTATTTTTAATCTAGTGTAAATTTAAATTCTGATCCGAACAGTGAATTCATGTAAGTATACAACTTATTTATATTCATACGTCATTATTAGTTATTAATGGACTGTGGTCGAAACATTAATATTTTCTAAGAGCTCACCGTGCTATTAAAGTTATTTTAATTAACAGCTCAAATCAACGTATAAATTACGTTTATTTGTTTCTCTTATCTCTGATATTTTTCTCGTTTGAAAATGTGAATCCCAAAAAGTCTCCTATTCCAAAAATCATAAAAAGAAGAAAATTCCGTGCATATTCGAATCGTAAATCAGTTCAGATACCTACATTTTACATACTAATCAATAATTAAAGTAAAAGTGAGGTAGGTACTAATTTAAAACATAAATTATAGCTGCAGACTAAATCATAGATATTAGGTATTTATGTTAGAGAACATAGACCACGGAAGCAGTCAGCAGTAATAGAAGAATTTTATGACTTGTTTATCCTGTACCCAAGTAGGTACCTACCTAGTAGCTGAGCCAAATAGTTCGGTACATATTATATATATTATATCTTAAATTCAATGCGGAGACTGCAATGCTCCAAAATACATGTCTGACTGTCTGGTTTTAAATGTCGGAATTGAGAGCTGATCCAAGCATTTTCTGCGATATTCTGAGTAAAGTATTCCTTATAAAAATAACGAGTTCTATATAAACTCAACATACAAGCTTCGGTAACAGATAGGTGGATGTTTGATATCCCGAATTGCCTACAAAGTTTTTTTTGCTACCTTGCACGAGTTTGCCCTCGCGCAACTGACGAGTAGGCGTTTGAAATTGCCTTCAAGAAAGGGATTCACCCTATCTGTACTCTGTAGCCCTCGCATTCCTCCCGTTCTCAACCCTCCTCAAAGCATTCCATCCAGATATTTCTCATTCTCAACTTCATCACACAGTGTATTATTAATTTAGTAATTATTATTACGGGGATTAATAAATGCTAAAAATACAGAGATTCCGGAGAAACTTGCAGTTTTGAATTATGCATATTATTAATTTATTACTTATTCATCAACCGATTTCTCTTAATCCTCGTTTGGGGTAAGTATATTACCCCCCTTCTTAAAGTTTTTTTTTACACATGATTCTCTTAACAATCAAGGTTCAACCCTTTTTTTCATTCCAATCAGAACCTCCATACAGTATCTCCAAATATGATATCGGCCGTGATGGAAGGCTGAGGGCCTCAACTCCGGGCTTTAATTTATGGAAAATAATTTTAAAAAAATGCTATTTACAGGACGATTCCGTTAAGATTCTAACTAGCAAATTAATATTACGTTATTACGTACATTAGCCATTACGTCCTAGATTCAAAGTGATTGCTCGCTAATCATAAGACAATTTAACAAAATGAATGTAATTATTTGACAAGCAGTTTAGTTTAAACAATGCACAGGCGTAGTTAAGATGAGTAGCTGTCAGGATTGGCGGGGTAACAATACGCGACCATCTCGTGTCTCGTGTCTAGCTGCTGCGGTTGGCTAGCCACGTGGAATAACCTCTCCTGCCCCATGGGCTTCCCATTCTCTCTACTCCTGCTATTTGCTACATCACTCGCATCGTATTCAGAGACGTGCATTGCGTTGCAGTACTCAAAGGCTGAAAAGCTTTGCCTGCTGTAACACTAGTTTCCTAGTACATCGATAACAATGTAGTATTTTTGTGTACACAAAACACAAAGCACAAACTGAGACGGTTTCATATAAGTTTTTCTGTCTCCTTTAGGGCCCTCTGTTTCAAAAGAAAGCTAATTCGTATCCTAAAGTTAAATTTTAACTGTCAGTTAAAGTAACAAGGGTTTTAAATAGGACCACGCACTGTTTCAAGTGTATTTTCGCTAAAGTAATAGTTGTTAGTGTAGCCAGTCTAAAAAGCAGAATATTCCTCGGAATTATGTTAGAAAACGCATCGAAATATGTTTTGATGCGGCAACACCGTAAATTAAATCTTAAAATCGGAACAACTGTCAAAATATCCGGTTGTATGTATTTTGTTTCGCATTGTAGGATCTGACGCAATCTGACGGCTTTGTTCCGATAAAAAAGTATTTGTATGAATATTTACAAATAAATGACAACCTATTATAATACATATAATCAGTGGCGGATTTCCCCTTAGGCCTAATAGGCCCGGGCCTAGGGCGGCCAGATATTAGGGGCGGCCAATCGCGACAAAAAAGTCACAGATCATAACAAGAAATTACTTTCTAAGTACCTAAATATTCTACGTACGAGAACGTCATTGCTAGCCGCAAGGGTCTCGCGCTCGTGCTCGGAAGTTTCATAAGAGCGTGTTCACACACAGCTATAATATGCGTGGGATGGCGTATTTCGGCCTATCGCTCGCTATATATTCCCAATTGGAATATATGGCTAGCGATATGCAAGAGCGTGTTCACACACAGCACACAGCGCGCCCCCCCCGCCCCGCAGCTGCCCTCGCCACACCTATCATGCGCCGTCGCTCGCCCGCTCGCGTATTTCCAATCCCTACCGGGATTCAGTCGCGCTAGTGCCGCTAGTGACTGAACCGCGTTAGGTATTGTTATGCATAAATCACCTTACAAAAGCTATAATAAATAAATAAATCAGAGATTACAAAATAATACAATAATAAGCTGTTATTTATGCCAATTATGAACTTTCCACTGATGATAAATAATAAAGTGTGACATTATAAAGGGTAGGTATTTTCTTTAAAAAAATATATTTTTAGTTAAAATATATGAAAAAGGAGGGGGGGGGGGGGAGGAGGAACATAGGAATAGGATTAAGAGGCAAAGGATTTTTATTTATTTTTAACATTGTTCTAAAGTAGCCTACGGATTTCGGATTTGTGACATCATGGTCAAAATAGATAAAGCATTGCAATAGCTCCGTGTAAAAATGGTAGGAAATGTGGTCCATTTTTGGACCAAAATCAATCGCAGAAAAATAAAAGTGGTCCGTGGTCCATTTTTCAATCGAAATCGTTCCAGTGTAACAAACCCTATCGCGACTGAAAGGCGGTAGGGATTGGAAATACGCCCCCGCTCGCGACAGGCGACAGCAGTCAGTGGTCAGTGGTCAGTTCAGTCGTTCAGTGTGCGTACAGCAATTGCAGCGAGGGGATGAGCGTTTTTCTAATTTCGTAAAGGTATTCGCGACGCGACGTGTATGTATGTACTGCAATATTATCAAAAATCGAAATATTTTACAGGACGTGGACGATACCTCACGTTAAAAGTGTTATTTCGCATAATTAGATATGGATGGAAAGAAAAGGTTAAGTGGGGCTGAGTATCGCAAGCGAGCTAAAGAAAAAGATAATAAACAACAGGATGTAATTAAAAAAACGCGGAAATTAGACGATTTCTTTGGAAAACCATATGTCATTGATCCAACATGCGACGTTCCAAGTGGTAGCGGTGTTATATCAACTGATTTTTCTTTAGTGTCTTCAAGTGCAGATATTTCTATCGTTGTGGCAAGTGGATTAAAGGAAGAAGCCAAAGATGTTCCACTAGTACCAGGAGTGCAGCCTTATCCGGATCAGGAACTGTGCGAAATCAGCGACGATCCAGCCAAATGGACAATCGACGAGTTCACGCGTGATTACATTTGTAAGAACGGAGCTAATCAAAACATTCAAAATATTTTTTCTAAGAGTGTGCGAATTTACAAAGATAAGGTGCGACAGTTGTCAGAAAATTTATTCGAACGTCAACTTCTAAATGGCGAAAAAGTTCCGCGAAAGTGGCTAATATATTCCGGAAGTACTGGACATGTTTTTTGTGGACCTTGTCTTCTTTTTAATGGCGGGGAGAGTCAGTTTGATAGAAAGGAAGGTTTTAATGATTGGAAAAATTCCAATTACCGAGTATCGACCCATGAAAATTCGTCTACTCACAAAATATCTGTCCTTTGTTGTCAATAAATAAATTCATTATGTAGTCTATAGTCTATATCAGGGGTCTCTAAACAACGGTCCGCCAATTTCATCAATCCGGCCTGCGACAATTATACAGTAATTGAACTAGCGAATTTAGCAAGCGTATTTTTTTACATTAATTCCACACCGGAGGTCCTGAGGAAAATATTTTCCCTCACGACCTATGTCATCTTAGGTGATGCTGTGTGGAGGGTCTTTTTAAGGAAGGGAAGGATAGGAAGTTCTGGAAAGGAAAAGGTATGAGGGGTGGGTAGGAATCTGGGGGTTAGTGTGTCCAGGAGTGACATACGTATGAATACATCCCTCCAACTGCGGTGCAAGGTGATGGGTCAAAATAGTTCGGCTGGAAAGGTCAAAAGGCCTCCCTCACCCAGTCTCTCTCGATCCGGCCCGCCACGCAGCAACTATGAATGATAATAGCAGGAAAATTAAAACGGTTTTGACCTTAGGAACTTACTGGAACTTACTGAAAAGTTTGGATACTCCTGGTCAATATGATGGGTACTGAGAAAGGGGCGGCTACATGGCCTGGGGCCTAGGGCGGCCAAGACTGCAAATCCGCCACTGCATATAATATACATTATGAATGTAATTCACTTTCCGGTAGTTGTGATATCTCCTTGAATTTGAGGTGTCACATATTTTACGAGATCTTCAAAAAAAAAATCAAATTAATTTATGGTATAAAAAACAGAAAAACAAACATTTTGTAGCTTTTTAAAATCCGTTTGTAAGAATATTACATTAAACGTAAGTAATGGGTGTACAAAACATAGGTACTAGCATTAATAGGGCTTGTCTTTTAAAGACAGCTTCACTCGCTAAATATGTGGATATCCGAAACGATTCTCTTCAGGCCTTACCTACTACTCCTGTTATATTTTTGTAATGTTTATGATACAATAAATTGATTTGAAAATCTTGTAAAACTTGCGAAACATCCATTAACAGAGCTTGTCTTTAAAAGGTAACGCTTAATATGTCGATCAGAATTGATTCTGTTCAACAGCAAGATTTTTGCGACATGCGGTGCCGCGCCAAAAATTCGAGATCATCCCAGATAACCAAATTATTGACACGGTCGAAATGAAACAGACGGACCTTAGTATTTCTGTCATTGGTATATATGATTTAAGCAGTGTCAGAAAGTGGAAACACCACATATTTGTATTTAAAAGTTTGCGATAGACACTTCTAAATAAGTGTTAGGTATATATTCCAAAAATTCATCTACCGCCATTTCTTGCAGAGGTATTTTTCAAAGTTTGTTAGTTTATTGTAAAATATGTTTACATGAAACGGAAAAAAGTTAGTGATGAGATCTTAATATTAAATATGCCTTTTAGTTTCGTACAAGAAGTTATCTTTACAATTTACGAGAAAAAAACATTCGGTAAGCAGCAAAACAATAGGCCACTTGCATGGATTTCATAACGACTTGGAAAAAATCGTGTGGATAGATTTTTTTACTAAGATTACGAAAATGTTAGCAAAAATTTTTAGAAATGTATAGTTTTTTTTTTTTTTTTTAAATAAATAAATCCATTATTTGAGCTCGTGACGTCACTACATGAAAATGTCCCGTCTCCGAATATGTTCCTTTTATTTTGTAAAATTCAACACTGATTAATTTTTTTTTATATGGGAACACTTTGAT
Source organism: Limnephilus lunatus (assembly GCA_917563855.2). Classification (NCBI taxonomy): domain Eukaryota; kingdom Metazoa; phylum Arthropoda; class Insecta; order Trichoptera; family Limnephilidae; genus Limnephilus; species Limnephilus lunatus. The sequence goes on along the minus strand of OU830595.1, from coordinate 92,888,816 downwards.
TTCCGGCGAATATTTGAATTTGCGTTAAACGTTCACTAGATTTATTGTTTGTTCTCTATGCGAACTTAACCTTTGATTTGATTTTTTGATAAAGATGGCGGCGTTTTTACAGATGTTACGAAGAGAACCCCGTACAATTTATTGCTATTCGTTTGGAAAACGTTCTTTTTTAAATGATTTTCGGCTATGTAAGTATCGTTTTTTCGCATCAATAAAATTATGTCTCGTCTTTTCGGTTTATAAAAAATGGTCTGATTTTTCGGACTGAAATTTTCAAAAAATCGCCAGGGCTTCAAAAATACGATTAAAAGAAAAAAATACAGAATGTCTTAGAATATTTGGCTAAACCGGAATTTTTAAAAAAAAATGTGATTCAAGTGGCCTATTGTAAAAATATCCTCAATATTTTTTAAATCACTCTTTTAATATTTACAATTTTTTTTTTAAATTCTAATCTTATTTGATTACAAATGTCCATTTTTTAAATTAAAACCTGAAAGCGTCTTCCATCTGCTTTCAAAACAGAATACGAAATTGGAATACGATATAAAAACCGAATCTTTTGAAAAATTATAGTCAATAGATTTGGTTCTAAAAAGTATAGTAATTGTTGCTTAATTAAAGGTTCACAGTTCATCTTTGGTCATAGAGCAATGCACGCCACTGATTGTATTGTATCTTAAATATTTCTACGCAATCGGATTTACAATGATCAGCTGTTATTAACACCTGTATCAAGTATTTTCCAAGGACTATATATCTACCAGTGCTAGATGCGAAATAAGTTTAGTGTACTATGGTCCAGCCGCTGAGAGCTCCGTTATAACCTACATGTTACATGCAGTGCCGGACTAAGCCCATTAGAGGCCCGGGGCGGGAAGGCTGAATGAGCCCACCCCCCTCTATTTTAAGAAGTTGATACGGTTCACACGGGCCTCTGGTCCCGGGGGGTCTCCAAAAGCCTCCATGTTCCCTTGATCAAATCCTAAACAAGGCTTTAAGTCATCAGGACACTGTAATTTTTTTATTTTTCATTTCTTTAAACTTATTTTTCTGAAAGATGCATTTGTTAAAATGCTCTCACCAAATGTTATAAATAAATTCGAAAAATTGACAGATTAAGCAATTTATGTGGTTTAAAACATTTGGTGAGAGCATTCTTAACAAATGCATCTTTCAGAAAATGAAATTGAAAAAAATTACAATTTTTTTTAGTGTCCTGGTGCCTTAAAGCCTTTTTTTTAGGATTTGATCGAGGGAACATGGAGGCGTTCGGAGGCCCCTCAGGACCATTCGCTCCTTCCGTCCCCCGGTTAGTCCGCCACTGGTTACATGCTTCGTAAACATGAGAAATAGTAAAGTTAAATAATAAATCTTTTTCATTGAGAGCTTTAAAATATTCAACCAACTGTCAAGAAATTAGAACGGTAGGTACCTATATAGTTTTTCAAACCTATTTACGATATGTCATTACGAAAATATATGTTTGCTATTTATGTTACTTTTTAATCTAAAACCCTCGGGTTTTATTTTACCAACTATGCTCGTGATGTATCAACTTACGTGACAATTCTAATGACCTCCCCCAAATAACAAGTTTTCTTTCTGAAAAAAGTGGATCAATTTAACATGGCGGGGATTACTCAGAACTCCTCTCCAACTTTCCAAAAAATTAGATTGCAATCTTCCTGCTATTTTTTAAAAAATACAAATTATAATGGACTGGAAGATTAAAAAGTAACGCCATTTAACTAAATAGCCTGTTATACTTTGTTTGCTTTATGAAAGATACCTATAGTGGGAGAACAACCTTCCGAAATAAAACATTATAATGAAATTTTCATGTCCACCAAATACAAAGGCGATATACTATGTCAAGCAGTGCAAGAGAGATAGGAGGCGTGCTAAATGGGCTAGAACTAGACCAAAGGGTAAAGTCAGTGGCAACATAGCCTCAATTCCATGGAATAATAATAATAGTTTATTCCAGAATGCATTTCTAGTTTTTTTTACATTATCTCCACAAAGGATGTCGTGGGGAAAATAATTTCCCTCAGAGGCTATGTCATCTTGGGGTATGTTTTGTGGAGGGTCTTTAGGAAATGACGGAGAGGATCTATTGGAAATAAACTGAATGAAGGATGGGTAGGAATCTGAGGGTCAGAATCGAGGAATGACGTCTCAAGAAAGTCCGGCTGGAGAGGTCAAAGGTCTCCTACAATCGGCCTCTCCCGATCCGGCCAGCCAGACCTGAACAGAACTCACCCGTGAACCCAAAAAATAAGTCACCAAACGTAGCGAACCACTTGGGTGGCCCATGGCAGAGGTGTTGGTTATCCAAATTAATGATTCCCGGGGCGGCGGTAACCATTTCCGCCAATTGAATTATTATCTATTCAGTCACCCGCGTTAAAAGACAAAAGTCGTCTTTCTTAAAGACTGACTAAAAGATTTGGAAACTAGGTTCTGCTTGATATTCCTTGGCCCCCTATCTGATATTATAACTTCAGTGCAGTTACGGTAGAAGAGAAACAAAAGCATAACAAAACAGATCGTTCTCATATATTCATTCCTCGATCAATCAATCGACCCCTCATTCATAATAATATGCCACGAATATAAGCGTAAAGAATTTTAAATCAATTAATAGGTGTGGGTATTTAATAAATCAATCGCGGGCGATAGACTTTACAAATATTCGAACTCATTGATTTATGTTCTACCTTGAATTAAACTATCGTTATTATTCATTGTTCCTTCGACCGATATCTAAAAATCTTTTCGAAACTTTGGGATCATTATGAATAATAGAATGTTTAGATATTAATGTTCAGCTTTTTGTGGGAGAAAAGCAGGTCTCGTGATTGTGTCGAGGTAGCTACAAGGTACAATATATCCCGCAGCAATCCGATTAATCTAATAAAGGGTATATAATTGGATTCATACAAAATTACAGCAAAATAATTCAGACCTTATTATTGCATTCCGACCAATGGGTTCTTGAAGCTGCATTTCGTACTAGTGTTAGCTCGCTGTAAATAATATATTAGTTGGGTTAATTTAGTCCAACCCCCTCGCCTTCTATTTCGGTTGTCCGTGAAAACACAAATAATGAATTTTTATGCATCGGGCGAACAAGCGCAGGGTGACAAATATAGACAAAGTCGATGAAAGGACGCGGACATTAGTTCCCTGTTATTTCGAAACCATTTAGCTGGATACGTAGTTTTGATTTGACGCTGGTTCCTAATGAGGGTTTTTGCTAAATGGGGATCCTTCATCAACAGAATGCTGCTCTCGTAACGTTGTGTTTGAGGGGCGGAACACATCTGTGATGAATGTACTATTGACGAGCTTCTGTTCTAACGTGGAGCTTTGTGTTGATAAAAGATTTCTATATCACTCGAGCACAATGCAATCCACACAAAATAAAAAAGTGCCTATTTTTATGTTTTATAAATATGGTTTCCTTATTTTCGGTATTATTATTTAATTAAGCCCGTCACCTTCTTAGACTTATATTTAGGTTTGGGATTTGGGATATTTACTTTGGGCTTGTTTTAGGTGAAAATTTGAAATGGAAGCTTTTCTTCGCGCATTTAAAATCTTCCCTTTGGTAGCCTTCAATGGAAGGTTTGTCTTCAACAGAATATAAACTTTGAATAATATCTAATGTAGTGGATCGTGGACCACTTTGTGCTGCATATACATTTACGAATATAAGCGCGTGCTTCGTTTCTTGCCAATTTTTTTACATTAACTCCACTCAGGAGGCCCTGAGGAAAATAATTTCCCTCAGGACCAATGTCATCTTTGAAAGATGCTGTACGGAGGGTCGTTTTGAGGAGAGGAAGGAGTGAACATGGGTATTATAGAGACCTGTGTTGTAGGAGGGAGGAAACACAGAGGCCGGCAAATCATTCGACAGCCGAGCTGTTGAACCAAGAACGAGTCTTAGAAACGACCCGTTCTTATGTGACTAATGTCAACCGTGAACTATTCACCGGTGCCGAGGGGATCAATGATGCTAGTTCCTCGGAGCATCTTCCATTGTAACACCGGTAGAACATTAACAAGGACAGCATTTCCACCTGAAGCCTGTGCTCTAAAGATTGCAATAGTAGAATCTATCAAACGGACTGCCCGTTTCTCCACAGAGTCGAAGTTTTTTAGGTACTTTGGGGCTCCAGACTAGAGGTGGCTGCCAAATTCAATCGTGGGGCGTACTTGCGATTTGTACAGGGTAAGCAGTTGTGTACTATTAAAGTATTTGTGGGCCCTGTACGGTACGCCCAGTTTCTTAGAGGCTAACTTAACTCTGGCTTCGATGGAGCCCCCGTACCTGAGCTGGTCACTTAGAGTTACTCCAAGCATATCCCATTATGGGAAAGTAACGAAGAAACTGCAAGCGGCGTTTTTGCTTCGTTCCTTTCTGAAAATTCGTGGATCGACTCGCAGGTTCAGCTCGCGTGTGTATACGCAACTTTAGAGAGTGAAGCTATCAAAGCTTCGCGCGACGGTTGATCCAGGGGAGAAAGATCCATCAGCTTCTCCAACTACAAAGGCTATTAATTCTCCTTTCATGAACATTATATAGTTTTATTTTTATCTGAACACTCGACTTACAAAGACTCTATAAGATGTATTTATTGAAGGCTTAATGTATTTTATTTTATATTTATAAACGGTATTAAGTGTATAGAAATAATTGTGAATAATTTTATAGTCTCATGGCAACCCATAACGCTCGAATATTATTATTTTTTTTGTTGATTTTCATATCCAAATAGGACTACTAGTCCGAATAGGAATACTAGTCCGAATAGGAATACTAGCCATTATGGACATCCTAAATAAGGATGGAGATGTTAGTATTTAATTGTATATGTATTAAAGTAATTAAAGTGATATTAATTGTTCCAGGTGTAGCAAAGGATGACAGTGTTGAGTCGTAGAGACACAGGATCGTAGAAGGGATGGAGACCAGTCCCGCAAGGAGGGCAGCCGCTCTCGCGGCAGCCCTCATGCTGTTCACCAGCACCGCGTCGGCCCTGTCCGTACTGCCGCACGACGTGCATCCTGGATTTGGAATTAAGAAATTCGCAACCAACGACTCACAAAACAATCTCAATTTTAGAATTTTAGATGAGGAATACTCAAAGTTTTTCACCGTATTAGGTGACGGTTTAGTAATGACCACATGCGACCTATCACCACTCATAAACAAAGCCATTAATCTCGTGGTTTTAGAACAGACTCCGAACAGCACGGCCACCCATCTCGTGCCGCTGTTCGTTTTAGACCGAAGAGCTATACTCCGGTTCAAGGCAGATGTCCTGCAGGCGAAAGGACAGGTGATAGAAAACGCCTCGCCGGGAACGAAAGTAGAAAATGTTCCTATTCTGTTAGCCACCTCGATATTTGATACGACACCTATCATTTACAAGTTCATATCCGGCAATGACGATAACGCTTTTGCTCTGCAAGACAGTGATACTTTGAAAGTCATGCCAAACGTCACAGTCGAGTACGCCAACCGAGGCGTGTGGCTGGTCACCGGAAAGCCATTGGACAGAGAAAAGAAAGACGAGTATATCTTACGAATTCAGGCTAGCGATGAACGAGGAGTCAAAAAAACCGTTGCAAAGATAATAGTTGAAGTGACCGATGATAACGACAATGCACCCGTGTTTTTGAGAAAATATTATCGATTTAAGGTAAATGGAACGAAGGTTTTAGACAGAAATGGCAATGCAACGGTCATTTGGAAACGATTTACATCCGTGGGCAAAGTAGAAGCAAAAGACGCAGACGGAGACAAAATTGCCTACAGCCTCTCAACTCCGAGCAATCTGGTCGTCATTGTTCCCCAGACTGGAGAGATATTGTTGACAGGACAGCCGACTGAATCGCAAGTCGAAGTCAAAGTGGAAGCACACGATGTTGCAACCCCGTCACTGAAGTCAATTAGTCCGGCCGTAGTATTCATAGATTTCGTTCATCCTGCCGATATCGTCAGCGAAGGTGTCGAGATGACCAATGAAATTGGCCAAAACGATCACCACCGTAAGAAGCGAAGAGTGACCAGAGCTGTGAGGCCCACGAAGAGAATCGAGTTCACGGAAGCGGATGGTGAGACGGAAGGTCGGAGTGTGTTTCAGTTGGAGAAGGAAACCGATAGGGAAACGTTCAAAATTCGCGATGAAAATGTGTGGGTTACTGTTGAGTCAAGTGGTGTTGTGAAAGTGAAAAAGAAGTGGGACTTCGAGGAACTTGGACCGGAGAAAACCATCGACTTCTGGGTGACCATCACGAATGCTGGCAATGGTGGTAAGTTGAAAATAATTTTTTGTTTTTCTGGATTTTATTACATTTTTTCAGTTTTTATCAGTGTTTGGATAATATTCATTTCTTCATCATTTTTCAGTCGTCATCTTCAAGGGTGATGGAAGACAGAAAAAATGTTTCTACGTTTCTAAACGTTAAAGCACTGCAATTTTTTTAAATTATCGAGGAAAGCCATATCTATCTAGACATTACAATTTAAATGAAAAATTATTTATGACGGATTGTTTAAAAAAATTTTTAACTAATCATCAAATATTTTAAGTTAATTTTCACGTTCTGTGTAAGTTCTATTCAAGTTCTGTTATCGTATCATTGTAGGCCAGTTGCTTCATAAAACTTAAATAATCAAGTTTTTTTAAACAACCCATCCTTAGTTTTGAACCACTTTATTATAAAATTTTACAAACAGTCAACATTGACAGGTCAGTGGCTGAGTTCGCATCGCGTTTGGGTCCCACCGGGGCGTCGCGTGTTCGATTTATCGGTTGAGTAAGGGCCTCCTTTCATGGAGATACTGACAATCTACGTAATTGTGACGCAACCACAAGTACCCTGCTGATATACAACTTTATAATGCTGGTCTCCGTACACGGCGCTACCCGAAATATATTGAACTTGATCATTTTTCACGTGCAGCCGCGCAGTAAACACGATGTCAAGCGATTCTAGCGACGAAGATAATAGAATAAAAAGCGATGTAATGGGAGATTTTGGGTTCACCCATACATAGAAAAAAATCTGAACTGTAGGGCATTCGTTGCCGCCAAGGCACTGCATGAGAATGATGACAACAAGTTTAATTGAATGTCGAAGGATACTTAGGTACTTAAACTTGGTCCAATTATTGACCCCTATAGTATCCATTACAAAAATACAACTATGCGGGAATGTGTCAGTATCGAGGGAAAATATTAATAAAGCTCAGGTAAGAAAAGCATAATATGTGTTTATTTATTACTTATACATAGTGGGTAACTTAAGATAAGTCAAAATTTTCGCCGTTTAAATCAGATTCTGGGATCACAACTTCTGAATCATCGGGTTCTGGGATTACATTTGGTGTAAAGTTTTGATAAAAAAGAGCCACCTCCGAATTTTCCATTTAATAAATGGTAGTGTCAATTGCATGACTTCTTTAAAATAGTAAGGTTTCTTTGTCTTCGCTGCTGATCCACTTTTTGCAGGTTTCAGATTTCGGACAAAAACATTGCGAATATTCCTTAATTTTTGTTTACATTCGGGTCCTGAAAAAGATAACAGAAGTTTTAATTTAATAATTATTTTTTCCAGGTACTTAGTTGAAGGATCAACATTTACGAGCCTGGCTTTTTATTTCGCGAGAGGAGAACGTACAATTTCAAAACTCGTTGGAGAAACGGTTATCATTATATGGAATGTATAATGAGAAAAATGGATGCCAATCCCAAGTATGAACGATTATTTAGCCAACTATTTTATCATTCCTCGGGCTTCGCTACCTTAGCAGTTCAATTATTGTGTTTGATATTATTTGTGACAAAAGTAAACAACATTACGTACCTGTCAAATTGACTTTTATTCCAACATCAATCCATGCCCTCTCCACTAAATCCTTTCTTACGTATTCTGGTAAAGTATAGTTGTATAAACACGCATGTTTTTCCACTTCCAGATCAAATCTAATATTACTTTCTTGTTCCGATTTCCGATGCCATTTCTGTTAAACGTCAAACGAATTAAGTAGCTGACATAAATGACGCGACGCGTCGCGTGCGACCAGCACTGTCGGTATCGTGGTAATGACTGGAAGGCCCTCCTTTCATTGAGAAACTTACAAGCGACTCGATCCACGTGCGCGTATCATATGCGTCGATCGTAAGTACCCCCCGTACGATTTTGCTGGTGTCCGCTCACGGCGCTACGCGGTGACAGTCGGTTTCCGCTCAGTTCCACGATACCGACAGTGCCGGTTGCACGCGACGCGTCGCGTCATTTATGTCAGCTACTTAATTCGTTTGACGTTTGACAGAAATGGCATCGGAACAAGAAAGTAATATTAGATTTGATCTGGAAGTGGAAAAACATGCGTGTTTATACAACTATGCTTAACCAGAATACGTAAGAAAGGATTTAGTGGAGAGGGCATGGATTGATGTTGGAATAAAAGTCAATTTGACAGGTATGTAATGTTGTTTACTTTTGTCACAAATAATATCAAACACAATAATTGAACTGCCAAGGTAGCGAAGCCCGAGGAGTGATTAAATAGTTGGCTAAATAATCGTTCATACTTGGGATTGGCATCCATTTAATACATTCCATATAATGATAACCGTTTCTCTAACGACTTTTTAAATTGTTCATTCTCCTCTCGCGAAATAAAAAGCCAGGCTCGTAAATGTCGATCCTTCAACCTTGTACCTGGAAAAAATAATTAATAAATTAAAACTTCTGTTATCTTTTTCAGGGCCCGAATGTAAAGAAACACGGAGGAATATTCGCAGTGTTTTTGTCCGAAATCTGAAACCTGCAAAAAGTGGATCAGCAGCGAAGAAAAAGAAACCTTACTATTTAAATGAAGTCATGCAATTTACACTACAATTTATTAAATGGAAAATTCGGAGGTGGCTCTATTTTATCAAAACTTTACACCAATTGTAATCCCAGAACCCGATGATTCAGAAATTGTGATCCCAGAATCTGATTTAAACGACGAAAAATTTGACTTATCTTAAGTTACCCACTATGTATAAGTAATAAATAAACATATATTATGCTTTTCTTACCTGAGCTTTATTAATATTTTCCCTCAATACTGACACACTCCCGCATAGTTGTATTTTTGTAATGGATACTAGGGGTCAACAATTGCACCAAGTTTAAGTAAGTATCCTTCGACATTCAATTAAACTTGTTGTCATCATTCTCATACAGTTCCTTGGCGGCAACCAATGCCCTACAGTTAAGATTTTTTTCGATGGTGAACCCAAAATCTCCTATTACATCGCTTTTTATTCTATTATCTTCGTCGCTAGAATCGCTTGGCATCGTGTTTACTGAGCGGCTGCACGTGAAAAATGATTTAAGTTCAGTATATTTCGGGTAGCGCCGTGTACGGAGATCAGCATTAAAAAGTTGTATATCAGCAGGGTACTTGTGGTTGCGTCACAATTACGTAGATTGTCAGTATCTCCATGAAAAGAGGCCCGAAACCGACAGTCATCGCGTAGCGCCGTGTACGGGCACCAGCAAAATCGTATGGGGGATACTTACGATCGGCGCGTATGATATTCGCAAGAGGATCGAGTCGCTTGTAAGTTTCTCAATGAAAGGAGGCCCTTAGTCCTCCATCTCGAAACAAGCAACATTTTCAGCTTAGTGTGGTAGTAGTAGGAGATTTTCAAACATTGTTGGGTTATTCGTAACCCGATAATGTTTGTCTTTCTTTAAAAAAAAAAAAATCGGTACCGTTTCAACCTTCAGGACTTGGGAAGCGGGAATGGGTACCGCCGCCCCGGGAACCTTAATTGGATAACCAACACCTCTGCCATAGGTCACCCCAAGTGGTTCGCTACGTTTGGTGATTTAGCAGGGGTGCCCGGGTTAATGGGGTGAGGTTTGTCTAGGTCTTGGAGGCGGATGACCAGGATACACTGAACCCCAGATTCTTACCCACCCCTTAAACCCTTTTCCTTCCCAGAACTCTCCTCTCCTTCCTTTCTTTAAAAAAGCTACACACAACATCCTCAAAGATGACATAGGCCATAGAGAAATTATTGTGTGGAGCTAATGTAAAAAAATATATAAATATATATTTATTATTACGGCACTGAAGAAGGTTAGTGATAACCGAAACTATTTGTAAAAATATTTAAAGGGTTTTAAAACTAGGCTAATTTCTTAGTTGTGTATGCGGTTCTGTCACTGTTATTCTATGGGCTTTATGCCGTGATTTCAAAATTATATTATGGCGTTTAAAATCGTCAAATCATGTAACGGCTCAATCAAATCCATCGTTGTCGGCGTATAATGTATGTATAATAATATATACAAGTTATATTATAAGATTGACGACGAAACTCTTGGAAACTAAAAGCGATTAAAAAAACAATATGCGGGCCTTGTCGCCGGCATTTACCAAAGTAATTCAAGTATTTCCATAGCGTGCACGTGGCTCCACGCCCAGACGTAGCTACGGGGGTATATTTGCCATATCAAAGGCTTCACAACGCTTGGCTACGCGCCCCGGAATATATTATTGACATTGCGGATTTTGTAAAGAGAGCCTAACCCGAGCACATGTGGTCAAAACATTACCAAACAACTGTGGGAGCACGTCAAGGGAACGAAAAACATGCTCGTGACGCGAAAACAAACGTTGAATTAAATGTACAAACGGGAACGCTCACAAGTTTTAAGCTTTTTTTAGTTTCGCTAACTTCTCCAATGGATCGTGCAAGAAGATATTAAAATTCTGTTTTCCCTTTTACAAACCGGAAGATCTTATTATGGGACACTATTTCATAATGAACACAGAAAGGAAGAATAAAACTACCCGACCTCATCCAGCAGCGATTTCATGTCAATAACATGTTCGATTGTGATACAAAATGAAACTGCCTTTAGAGAACAAAAATCCAATATTAATAATGAATTTTTCTAAAACGGTTATTGGCTATTCGCGGAAAGGTTTCCTCATTAGCTCAGTTTTTTCGAGCAGTCGTCCGGCTAAAATATCATATCGGAAGATCGGAAGGAAACTATTTTGTGGGAAAGTGATAATATTTTTGAAGGTAAAAAATCCTTTGCCCTTAAGCCTCGAAAAAGGTTTGCTACTTATTATTAACAGTTCCCTATATTTTATCTACAAGTTTTAAAATAATTGGATAATTTGTACAGTGATTTTAACGCCCTTGAGGTGATTTTCTCACGAGAATGGCGCTATAGAAATCATCATCCCATTTTTGTTATTATTAGTACTGTTTTTGTGAAAATACTGTACAAATAAGTTTATCGTACTGTTCAAATTCAAAGTACTGTACAAATATTTTTATCGTTCTATCGAATCTAGACCTGTACTGAATTGTGGTTAATGATTAACAATTTAATAAGACTATTAAGCAACAACAAATAATATATTAGGATTCCTGATAATAAATTAAGCTGAAATACCTTCAAGGTGTTACGCAGGCACACTATTGCAGGCTCTTTCACGCATGAGGGATAATTGCACGTGTATTTTGTACCGATGATCCTCCTCCGGTCCTCCCCTCACCAATCCTCAACTGCCACCCCTAACTCCCTCTAACTTCCCCTCATCCTTAGACCACACGCGATCCTGGTACGTTACCATCCTCATTTATTCAACGCCTCGACGTGGATTTTTAAAGGAAAATACTTCATCAAGCGTATTCGTAACGTGGATATATAACGATGTACATATAGCCAGGAATAATACATTTTTTAAACGGCTTTACTACCTCAATGAATTTTAAATAAATTCTTAATCCTCAATTTCAATATAAATTCACAAAAGGAAAATGTAAAATATTAGATATTATGTAAAATTAATCGAGAGCAAAATGTAAACAATCACTAAAAAACCGATCCAAAGCGTATCTTGTACCCTTGCTTTTGGCCTACACACCCCTCCCCCGCTTCGCAGCCCTCCCCCTCAGAAGCGAGTCCGGGCGTGGCGAAAAATCAATAGCTACGGCTGCCTAGAGAAGGCGGGGGTGGCACCGGGTAGAAACCTCCCCCGGATTAGGGTAGGGGTGGAGGGGTCAAATAAGAAAACTCGCCCGCCGCGGAAAACCAAACCAAAAAGTTTTCGCAACCCGCTCACCGGTGCGGAAGGAGTTATGTATTTGTGCAGGAGAAATTTCCCCAAACGCTAGTGGAAACTCCCACAAAGGCAAACTTTGGAGAATTCAATCAAGGAGAGGATTAGAGGATAGTTCTATTATTTTAGGTCCGAGTCACTCTGATTGGATCCTGGCCTGCTCACGCTTAGGACGTACTACCAATACTGGGAAGAATAATTGCCACCCTTCCTATATTATCTAAACATTTAACTACTTACTTACATTCTTCTATATCCAATTTTCATCATTTCCCGCTCCGAATTCGAGATAATAGCGTTGTCGTAAATAAAATAATATTATCGCCCGGTCGTAAATAAAACAGTAAGTAGGCATTATAGCGCTATGCGAGTATTATGGAAGTTATTGGATGTGTTGTTCTCGTTCAACTTTGCCGACTTATTTAATACGGACCAAAGTTTTTTTCATCGGTTGTTGTTCTTGCCGGTTAGTTTATTTACCCATATCCAATATATCTATACAATCAAGCGCCTAATATTGCGTGTTTACGGAATATATTTCTCCATGAAACGGCGTAATAGCATAGAACAGGGCCAACTTATTAATCAAAAGTCAGATGGTCTAACTTCTATCGAATGTTTCGTGCGATGATTAATTGCCGGTAGTTTGAACCCAATAAACAAACAATTTTTTTATGCACTTTAATTTTTACATTATGTACATAAAAGTTTTCTGACTGTTTTCTGGTTTTGACGTCCACCAAAATTTTAGGTAAACTGCAGCTATTTATACGTACTTAAAAATTAACTTACATTATGTACCTACATATATAAATTTTATTCACACGTTTTCTGAATTGTGAATTTGAGGGCATTAAATGAAATTTTGCAAATGTTTTACCGTTTTAAAAACTACACTAATAAGCTACATTTTTAAATAACTAGCCAGTTTACCGTGGTACATTTCTTAGAGTGTGATGAATTGAGGTTAGATCATAACAAAAAATTAACTCACGAATCGGGCGAATTTTATTTTATTTTCAAATTTATATGCACTGTTTTATTTGGACTCTGATCAATAGCATAGATATTTATGATATTTTGAAAATTTAAATCTTAGAATGTGGAATTTTGAGGCCGTAACACTTGTAAAACTGATCTAACGTGTTCATTTTTACGAAATTCATGAATGTATCAATATTTCGAAAACTTTTTACTATAGCCACATTATGATATTCTGGTCCGTCGTGAGTTGGCCTATGCCCTCCAAAGGATAACGTTGGATTTCGGAACAAACAGTGCGTTTAAATGTACATTAAAATTTATTTTTTTTATCGAAGAAATTTAAAGTAAGTTCGTTTAAAATAGGACTAATTTGAGGTTTTTACATACATGTTTTTAATACTACTCTTTCCTACATATTTTATATATCACGTTTTTCTGTAGTGCAAACTTTACCGAACAACGTCACCATCGGTGAGACTCCGCTAGATAATAAAATATAATCTACTCTGAACTATGCTAATGATATCCTAGCTCTAAAGTAATCTAAGATTTATTATTATTTTATCCACGGGGGCTGAAAAAAAGTAACCGCGCCAACCTTTTTCAGATGTCAAACCTAATCTTTCAAACTTTATATTCATTCTCGTTGTTGTTCTGCACACGTGAATCAGAGCCTGGAATAACGTATAGTACCTATTTACAAAGTACACAGACGATTGTGTAGACTGTGGTAGTTCTGGGGTTATTAATCGCAGGGAAACCTCCGAAGCCGGATATAGCCGTAGAATGATTCCCCTGCCGATACGCTACCCCGTAAAGCCTTCGGTATAATATGTCAGTACAGATATCGCTTATAAACATTTTCATGGGCTAAATAAGCGTTCTTACATTTTCTATCAGCAAAAATTTGTGGAAACACTCGTAAATATTCGAATGTAAATGAGTATTTTCCCCTTTGTTGCCTCGGGTATTTTTTTATGGTGAGGTTCATTTTGGTAAAGAAACAGAAATTTTGAAATTTGATACAGAAAACCCTATTCATACCGTGAAAATTGTGATCTCAATAGTTTTATAGCTGGTGGTGAAAAATGTCAGAATTTCTCAAAATTGCTGAGTCAAAACATTATACATTTTCAACTTGAAAACGAGTCGTGGAAACGACCCGTTCTCGTATGACAAATTTCAACCGTACATATTATGTTGGGTGCGCGTTTTGCATGTTTCCTGAATATGCACCGGTGGCAAAGGGAACAATGACGCTAATTCCTCGGAACAAATTCCATTGAAATACCGATAGAATAATGACAGCATTAAAAGCCAGCTCACAAAGATATGCTAATGCTACAGATTTGATGCGTTTTGACGAGACTCAAAAAAATAAAATTTTGATAATAATTTTATCCACTGAAATTAATTAAATATTAAAAACTATATACCCACTTTTATTGATTAAAACATGGACTGGATTTCCTTATTGTAGTATTTGTGAAGCTGAAAGTATTTATAAAAAAATAATTGCCTGGGGATCGTTGGAATGTTAGATTATTGTCATCTATTCAATGACATTATAAAAATATTAATCGATCAAAATATACAGCACCACTTATGAAAAGGATAGCTATTCAAAGAATGTGTGTGTATTTACGAATGAAATAGCTATATGAACGGCCCGCTAAAGTTCGTCCACTGGACCTAGTTATTTGGTGAAACCACGCGCGTTGTCTCAGTAACGTAACTTCATTCTATTAATTCCTCTAAAAACGTTCAATCAAAATAAGTACACATTTCAAAGAAAAAAATATAACTGAATAAAATAATTTTGGTACCACCTACTTTTTCGCTTATCTGATATATAATATTTATACTTATCAGTTCTAATTTTGAAAATTAAAAGTTTATTGAACTTGAATATTTTTTCTCTTTACGCGGGAATACAGTTTCAAATCACGCACTGATAAAATAATAGGTTAGGTTAATTTGTTTGTTTTCACTCTTCGTCACATGTTTTCTTTAATGTTCCTTTTTGTTATCGAACCGAAAGTAGATACTAGGTATGTTTAGAGAATTGTCTTTTTACAGACATTATTACGCTTTGAGTTTGGTTTGGTTTGGTTGGCTAAATTCAAGAGCAAAGGCTCGGTATGCAGTCGGAACAACATACTGATGGGTTCGACCGCCACGGGAAGCTGCGGTCAGTCAGGCCTCAGCGCACAATGGACCGTCGGACGTGGGTTAAGCTATCCGGACTCCGGAGGTATTGCTAACGCTAACGAGATGCACCTTGTCGACCAAACACCGAATTACGATCAGCTACTTTTTATGTCTCACTCCGTTGCTAAGTTTTTCTGTCTAATAACTTTTTTGTTTTTTCAGCATTCCCGCTACATTTATCAGGTCTATCAATATAGATGTATATTTTTAATTATAATACCAAGCAATAGTCCCTATTATTTTAATTTAAAAAAAGACGATCGTTCCAGGTTTACGAATAACTTGACAACATTTGAAAATCTCATACTACCATCACACTAAGCGGAAAATGTTGCTTGTGTCGTGATGGAAGACTGAGCAAGCCTTGAAATTAAACACACGTCGCGTGGGTGGGATCCAAACGCGATGCCTACTTAGCCACTGACCGGTTTTTAAATACAATTAATTTTATTTTTTCAAAAATATTCCAAAGGTATCAATTTTAAAGCGTTTTTGAATTAGTTTATGAAGCGTAGTCATATAAATAGCTATGAGTAGCGAAAGTCCAAAAAGTTTTGTGTAAAAGTATCGACTACATATACTTACCTACCAGCAGCATAAAATCTCGCCGTTTAAAAGCAGCTTCATTGATGCTAAATATGGCGATGTCCGAATTGATTCTGTTTTAACAACAAGACGGCCCTCCCATCGACATGACCATTGGAAAGTTAGTCCTGCAGGTTGGGATTGCTGAGATATTTTTTTAATTTTTTTTTTAAAGTTTTCTTTATTCATTAGATTTTTCATTATATACATTGGGGATTTTTCGACCACCATGCTAGGCACATGCCCGTGTGGTGGTCGATATCACTGTAATCACAGAGATGAATGCTCTCCATGAAAGCCGAGGTTTCAAACCATCTACTAATTAGTTTGAAGGAATATTTACAACCCTTTCTGACGCGTGGATGGTTCACTCTGAGCATACCCAAAAATAGTCAACACGATAGAGCCACGGATAGAATCCATACTCCCTCAGGACGATAAATATCGGAAATTTCTTCTGAACTCTCTCCAACATGAGGAAATAATTTACCCGATGTGGACTCCACATTACCGACCCACTTTCAATTGTTAAACCCCACTTTCAAACATTACGAGAATCAGGATATCTATAAAATTTCTTGCGCCACATAAAACAAAGCCCTAGATTCTCAATGAAGAGATACAAGCCATCCCAATATGAGCATAAAATGTCAGCGTACTATCAAATATATTTCCAAGATTCATGGTTGAGACACGTTTTAAATATGTCAATTGTATACTAGCAATACCAGGTACGACACGCTAGCCCTATTGAATGCCTATAATCAATTGAATAACAACGTTTCATCACGGAGATTCTGTGAGTATCTACCACTCTAGAAATGCAATTATACAAATTACTTTATAATTTGAATCTTCTCTGTGAAGCTGCGATAATGTAAGTTTGTTGATTTCCCTAAAATTAACTTCAGAACGTTATTGAAGAGTGGCAAATTATTTCATAGATAATTATTGTAATTTAGTTTTATGATGATTATCTAGCTTTTTACAGCACCCTCGAGGGGTGGTATTTCAAAATAATAGTTATAAAATAAGGCCAATTAGAATTAGCTTCATTATTTGAGTTTAAATTTTACCTATCGTTAATTATTCATATCATCATATCAATATCATTTATTACTCTTCAGGGAGCATTACACACGTGTGGCTCTACTCATAAATCTAAGGTGCTTAATTAAAACAATAACGGTTGTAAGAAATCTTCTCATATTGTTCATTTACCGAGCAATTCCTACACAATCAACTCGCTGTTAAAAACCAATATGTTTATCCCACGCCTCCGACTTATTACCTACTCACGTGTCTGTTTTCGTTTTCATTTATTCTGTCTTGCATGAATTAGTCATGAATAGTCATTGAACCTGACCTATCCCAGACTAGACATTAGCGGGAGTCCCACAAGGTGGGTGTTTAGGTCCGTTTTAAAAAAAATGTTCGCGAAATGTGTCGCCTACGCCCGCCGTGTTTCATTATACAAAGCTCGTTTGTCCGACACGTGACCCGAAATATGCCAGATGTGCTAGATGATTTAACTTAGTACTAATAGAAGAATTAAACAAATTTATAATAAAAAATCTATTAAGTAAAAGCTGGATTTCATGATGCCAGTTTTTCTCGTTACAGGTTTTATGATCTTTATGTGAACGTGAACGGCGATTTATAGATCGCATAAAATTGCTTCTTGCACTGTTATCTAGTATTATTGACTAACATCCACATATTTAGGAAAATGGGCTATAAAACGTTTAATCAACTTCTCTTTCAGGTAAGCGAAACAGTAAGTTTTTTTAAATGGTTTTTAGACACGATGTTTATTTTATATCTGGTACACTATGGATATCGTAGAATTGTTTTATTATCGGTATAAATTGCGCCAGTGTTCAATAAAAACACGACTAATTCCCTTATAGAAACTACATTATCCTTATAAGTCGGGACTACCTACTCGTTATATGGGCAAGTTAGCGTGACAAACTGCGATTTGGTATTGGTACACAAAAAATGTTTAATATTTTCCCCAAATCCGTGATAATTCGGTCAGCGGTCACGACGCCAGTCCTCTGGGTTGACCGCCGTCCACTCGAAAGGGTTAAAGCTAACCCTGTCGTTATAGGGAATTATTTCTGAAGTCGTAAAATCATTTCATTCAAATGTCCCTTATTACCCATCGTGTGAAAGGGTCAGAGGTCGAAGTGTGTGCAGGGTAGGTATTACACTTTTGTGTTTGAAGTTGGTACCAACCTCGCGTGCTGCTTTCACTTAAACCAAGCTTAAATCACATTAATTGAACCTGTGGGGCGTTATATTAACGTTTACTATTGTGGAGACATTTGTATGGAAATACCCTCGAATGATTATGTTTCTGACGTTAGGGTTATTCCTAACACACTGTTCTAAATTCCGACGAATACTTATGATGTTTCAAGCTCGTACCAATTGAATTATAAAGAAGCTTTTGGTTTCTCAGTTGATCCAACAAGAATCAAATCTTCTGTCAACTAGAAATGTATATGTACCTAGATATTATTGGAATAGCTCAAATTGAACTACGTATGTTCACGGATCGGTATCGATTTAAGCTACCACGTCGACACTTTCACTCCGTTCATATTGAGAGAAAAAAATTCTAGCGAAAAGAGAATTTTCCTGACAAAACGACCTCAAAAAAGCGTCGCCAGCGGTCATTATTACTGTCCGGCAGTTGTCATTGGCTAGAAAAAGTCGCTAGGAGCTTTTTCACTAGCAATACGAATAGGAAATTTGCCAATATATTGTTGATAATGCTCGTAGATACTGAAATCTTTAACCCTTAAGTATCTAAAGGATGAATAGAATTTTTTTAAATCAAAAACTAATCTGTTTGTTTAGAATATATGGCGGACCAGTCTAAACAGTAAACAGAAGTACCCTTTGGTAAAAAACAAACCCAGAGGTCTTGCCGCGTTTTTCCGTTGATGCTTTGTTTATAGTCCAGTTTCCGGTGCATGTGTGCCGAGTTCTGAAATCTGTTTCGAAGAAGTTTGTCGAGTAGTAAATCGGTATAGTGTGCATTATATGCAGCGAGATTGTCAAAAGCTTTAGCTTCAATACAGCGCCAGAGGCACGATGCGACGTTATTATGTAGGGCAGATGCATAGGAAACATGCTTTACCGAATTATGTTTAGAACATTTACCAGCAGGGGGAACTCGTGTTTTCATGATTGAATGACCACTCTCGAAACCTGAGTGGATCGAACGGAAACTTCGCGTGAATAATTCGAACAATTTAGTATTACAATATGTAAGTTTGTTTGGAAAACATTGTAAGCGAGATGGTAGGTTTGTACGCTGTGAGTTACTCACCTTTTGTAGCGAAGTTTATTGGTAGCTTAAGTCACGGAATAACAATACAAACTTCATTAGTCAAGTTTAACTAAGGTTTCTTTCTGAACGCAGGTACCATCGAGGCGCACGGGGAAAACTGCAATCAATACCCCCTCGGCAGTTTTATGTTTTTGCGAAGGGTCAATCTAATTATGTAATATAAATTAAAATAAAATTATCCTGTTTTAGGGGATTCAACAATGAATTGTGCAATTTATTATTAGAGTTTCAAATTTTGTTGAGGCACGTACTTCTCTCTCTCTGCAAGAACTTACTAATATACGGTAGGTACCTAAAGGTTTTATGGTAATTATTGTTAGTAAATTGGTTCATTTTACGTAAGATTTATTTCTTTCGTTCTCATTCCAATGGTAAAAAGTTCTCGAGGATCAAAATACATGACTCCCCTCGTATAATTACATGAAAATCTTTTCATGCTTTGAATGTGCCACAATAATTAAACGCTGGTTTAATTCACCCCACGATTAAAACTACAATTAAATTGGAGCCTTAGAAAACGTTCAAATTGCATTTAATTCCCGCGCCCCGTAAACGTGTCAAGGTTTTGTTTTATTTCACATCGAGTGCCACAAAATATGTTTAATACCTATTTCAAGTCTGCGTCATTAATTAGTGGCCCCAACAATTGAGATAATTGCCGCTCGGAAACATGGGTTAAATTTTTCATATTTGTGTTAATAACATATCTGTCATGGCGGCGATTCTCCCCTGACTGTGCTGGCTCCATAATTGACGGTTCTCTCAGACGTCGGTTAAAACTATAGATTTGAGCGTTGGGAGGATGTTAATGGCAGCCGGCAGCGAACCACAAATTAAACCATTAGAAGGCGAAGTTTTCTAGCAGGGGTCACACGCCCGAACACATGCTCCGCCGGTAAGCCATATTCTCACTTCACACACGCTCGCCGATTTACGACTCCTGCCAAAATTTATATTACCTAGCATGAATCACGAAGTCACCGTGCCGATTAATAATTTTAATAGATGGTTAAATTTAAATTGATGTTGTATTAAACGATTTTTAATTGTTTTCATGGGTTCGGTTTGCTGTCATTTTGGAATTTTTCAGTTTCCTGATTATCGTTTTCTACCTTTGATTAACCTAACTATCAAATTATCTACCTGAATTATCATTTATCATGGCGTGAAAAACAATCTACGAGTAAAAACGCTTGCACGATTATTATAAACATGTACACATATCTATCTACCCTTTTCTCCTCTGGTTAGTTTTTGTGTAGTTGAATCATCAATTATTTTTTATCAAAATGGAGAATTTTTTTCAGTGTAAAATTTAAATTGCAGAATACAAGCAGGCCTGTTAAAAAGTTTTATGAAGTTGGGTACGTTCGATGCACCGAAATTTCGATTAAAATTATGGTTCAAATACATTTTCATATATGTAGGTGCTATTTAAAATTATTGCGATATTTCCACGACTTTTCCAATTTTCCAACTAAATTTTCCAACAAATTTTTCATTTCCAAACAATCCCTAACTCTATTTTCTAACTAATTATCCACCTGTCAACACCAAGTACCTACTTCTCAAAATTGAATACTTTTAAATTATGCAGTAAATATTTCCAAAAAAATACCTGCCTCAATTTTGATTCATTTTGTTTGGAGGGTTTCTTATTTAGTAAATTTTATTTTACAGAGTGTCTGGCACTATATTATTATGCCAATGTATGTGTCTACTTGAATTTGACTAGCTGCGTAGATTTAACACACAAATAAGTGCCAAGGGGCGTAACTCTAGTTCTGTAACACACCGAATTCAGCCGAAATTGAATCAACTGGGGTTTGTGCTTTGAACTAAACAGCATGACAGACGGAATTTATTATTGTTCACAGTTCCTAGGAACTAGTGATGGGAACAATCGAAATCTACATTTAGATTAATGAATAAAGTATCTCAACAATCAAAACAATACTATAATTGAATAATATTTCAACACAATGATAGACAAGACGGCGCAAGAGCTAGAAGACGCAAGAAGAAACGAAACGAAAAGAAGTTGTAAGAAAAAGCAGCAATAAGCAAGAAGACCGAGGAAAGTAAAAAATTTATGAAAATAGTGAAAAACATTCCTATATCGACTCTGGATTGCTGTTCACCCTTCTTCACATCCCCAAAGCCCGTGTTCCAAGTCCTAACAAATCCTTGCCCTCTGGTGCATCAGTCGCACCAGGACAGGAGACTCCTGGCTAGGGGATACATTCGTATCGTATCTAATTAATAAATCACTCTTATACGTTTGATTTCTTTAAGTAATTCAACTCAGTTGGGAAACACAAACCATATTTCTTTCTAATACACACGATATCTCAATAAAATCAGTCATTTTGCTTAGAACAATGCAAATGTTTGTGAAGTCCTTTCGATTCTGGGCGCCGCACACGCTTTAATAAATTCTTATTACGCCAGAGTGTTACAACATTTATTTTTAATACTACATGTCACTTGGATTAATCCCAAGGGACCAAGCCAATTTTAATGAGCCCTCATTCAAAAAATTAATTCGCTAATCCCCAGGGGCTGAATGGAAACGAAACATGGGTAAAAATGCTTCATCATACAACGTACGATACCACCCTGCTTTCAAATTTGAAATGGTTTCCTTTTGGTAACATTGTGAAAAGATATTTTTGTCTTCATTTTATTTTTCATAATGTTTCATTAAAACATTCTTAGCACAGATGTAGGGACTGCACAAAACTTGATGATTGCTTTTGTTGGCGTCCTTAATTTAAAATAAGTAATTATTAATAACCTTTTAGATTTTAGATAGTTACTTCGTGTGATTTGAGGTCGCGGATCCCCATCTTAGTATTACCATATTCGAGGCGAGAGTTGCATAGTAACTTTTGTTTTAATAACATTTTTATAAAAATGTTTTAATTTTTACGTATTTTTGAAAGACTTTTAAGTATGTGAACTTCCAACCTATAATTTTCATCTGTATCTCTATTGGAATAGAAAATAGAACCAAAATATTTTACACTTTCTCTGTGTGTTACAATCAGGCACGAACCTAGAGACAAATTGCTTTGGCATTAATACAATTTTAAATTATGTTCTTTCCCTGGTTGTTCTTAAAATTTAAAAACTTTGTTTTACTTATATTCAATGTAAATGAGTTGGTTATAAACCATTTTTAAACGACTTCGAAAAGGAGGAGGTTATCATTTCGACGGTATTTAAAAAAAAAATTATGTTTGTTACCTCAGAACTTTCGATTGAATGAACCGATATTGATGATTCTTTTTTTATTAGAAAGCTGGTGCTTCCTGTGTGGTCCAGTTCTGACGATGGGATCCATGAGAAAACCATATATGTCTTAAATTTGCAATAAGTATGTGCGTGACAAATGGACGAATAACTCAATATTACGCCAACAGATTTCGATGATTCTTTTTTTGAAGTAAAACTTCTTTACGCACGCTCGTCACTAAATATCAACAAATAAACAAAAAATTTAACAAAACAAAAAACGACTTAAAAAAATGCACTAAAAAGTAAAAAAAAAAAAATTCGTACAATTGTTATTTTTGGAGTCGGTGTCAGCCAAGATCTCTCACCTATAACTACCTATGTATGTAGTTACCTTTGCTGACACCGACTCTAAAAATAACAATAGTACGAAATTATTTTTTTACTTTTTAGTGCATTTTTTAAGTCGTTTTTTGTTTTGTTAAAATTTTTGTTTATTAGAACCATTAGTTCTTTGAAAGTATCGTTCCAGTTATTTACATGAAATAATACAGTATCAACAGGAAATCTTGCTATTTTTTCTTTAATGGGAAGAGCAGAAATTTCATAGAGAAATAATAATGATACTAGGACACATCCCTGAGGAACTCCATAGTTTATCTGAAAATACTTACTACTTTTCCGTCAGTTTGTATATTCTGCTCTCGACCTGATATGTTTTCAGTGTTATTTCAGACATTACAATTTAAAAATAAAGTTAGTTCGATTTACACATACTTTCCGTAAAGTATTTAACCTTATGCGGCAATTGCAAGACCACCAAAATTCCCGTTAATTATCCAAGTCAAATGTACATCTCAATCCCCATTAGCGTTGGACCAAAGATTCCATTACATTGAATTAACAAATTAGGTGGGTACGCTTTCAGGTCATTATAAATTTTTTTATTGCCTTTTGGTTCGTGGTTCATCTCATGCCCTCAGAGTAACGTCTTCTTCTTCTTATGACGTATGACCTCGACCTTTTGCTGACCCCGTAATAACTTTTATACGTAGTAATTACACGCTCGTAATGCATTGAAATAACGTTGCAGACCCCGATCATCTTTTAAATGCTTCTTTCATCGTGTATCCATAATTTTTAATGAATTTTTACGGCTTTACATTAATTTTTAAACATATCAGCTTCATAAATGATAAAATCGTATCGTAAATTTATCACTAAATTGCTTTTGTAACAAAGCATCGTGTGAAATACGCATCAATTCAATATACAATGAGGGTACGCCATATCTACCTTCAATAAAACACAATAGAAATTTTTATTTACACGATGCACTCAATTTTATATGATTGCTTTTTCAGCTTGCAATCCTGGGATCTGGGATACCCTTTGATAATTTCATTTATCGCGTTGATAATAATTAATATTTTAGAGAAATATACATAAAATAGGCCCTAAAAACGGTGACCGGCCAACTCAGAAAGAAACTAATTCAGAACCACCTCAGTAAGCTCATTAAGGGTGATGATAAAACAATTTTTTAACAGGTTAAGTTAGGTTAGGGTTACCGGCTATTTTAAAATTACTTTTTCATAGCTTTAATGACCTTTCTGAGGTGGTTCTGAGTTGGTTTCCTTCTGAGTTGAGTCTTGTTTCGATCAGTTAGTTGTACATATTTTTTATAATTAAAATAAAGTCCAACATTACAGGGTAACGAATAACCTGCCAATATTTGAAAATCTCCTACTACCATCACGCTAAGTGCAAATGTTTCGTGAATTATGATGAAGGACTTAGCCAGTTACATAGCCACTGAACCGTTTTGGTTTTTAATATTGTTAAAATATAAATGTTGTAACGGAACATTAAGATATAAAAAAAACTCATGTTTTTTTTAATGCTTACCTTTATTTGAATTTTACTCTTGTTTTCTTGTATTAGACCTGTGCCCCACGCAGCTAGTAAATATGTAGCTAGGCCTATTTCAGCATATCGCTCGCCATATATTCCCATTGGGAATGTTAGGCGAGCGATATGCCGAAGTACACCAAGCCACATATTTCATAGCTGCGTGCGGCACAGGTCTGAATGAATTTATGAATGAAGAGGAATCTTAAAAGTGGAAATTAACCCACTTTCCGACATTCGATCGCGCTGAAACTCTGCAGATAGGCTTGTTGTCGATGACAATGTATTCTACCTTTAGTGATAATCATGCACATACATGCGAACGCCGTATATGCATTTTTCTGAAATTCTAAGAAATTAAAGCGCTTATAAGTGCGAAATAAATGTCGGCTTCACCAACTCGCGATTTGTACCGGTTGGTAGCGCGGTTAATCCGGATCACTGGGTCTGAATCGGACTGTAGGAAGGTTCAAAGTTTAGTACCTACATACCTAGTCAGAAGAATAAACATGTACTATATATTATTAGCTACTTCTAGCAAAATCAGACTTCTTCAGAATTCCTTTCATCTGTTTCCAAAAGAGATTTAAAAAAATATATATTTAAAAAAGATTCTGAATAAATCTATTTATGATTATATTGACCGGCCACCTTTATGATATTGATTTTCATATACCTAAGCACAGTCTGTAAACCTTGTTTTTAACAACTTTGACATTTTTGACAGGTATTTTATTGGACATCACACCTACACCTTACATCGTCACTTACTCGTCCACATACTATTGTTGGGTTAATGGAGATAGATATCAAGTTAGATATCAAAACACTCCATTGAACACGCCATCACATCGTTCCATCTCAAATAAATACAATAAAATGTATAATAAATGTATACAAGTGAAAGCCAACCACTTTACAATCTATGTATGAAGATCTCACGTTTCATCTTTCACACGTCATTTAATGTGATTTTGTCTTAGAACAGCTAAGAAGCGAGGCGAGAAATGGACGCAGTGTTTTATGAGGACCTACGTTTCATACTCACCTCAATTTTGAAGTGTTCTATCTACATAAGGAAGAACATAAAACATTCGTATGAATTTTTATTAATATTTATTTATTTGATGCAGATTAACTTGATCGATAAGTATCGATCCTTCTTAATATTAATATTTGCTTTAACCTTCAGGAATGACTTTAAAAAAAATTTTACTCCTAAAAGTGAAATCCTCTCTATAATGAAATTAGTCAGGTATATCTCAAAAGAAATTTCTAATTTTTACATTTTACCAGAGCAATTTAGATTTACAGTTGATAAAACTGTTAAAATAACATGAAGTCTGCGTAATATCATAATTATGGTTGAAAATATATGTTAATTTGGCATATTCTGAAATTATTCATAACAAATTTGCCCTTACTCATATTTGCGCAATATGGTGGCGATGTATACCTCTCATTTAAAATGGTCTGAACAGGGGACGAAAAAATTCAAAGTTGCATTTTACCTCCCTCATCATTTATCAACAACAACAAAAGTCGTTCCTGTATGGTGTCGATCGTTCAATTTATGTCACTTTACAAAAAAAGTTAAAAATAAAATATTTCAAAGTTATTTTTATATCCACATTTACACCGTAAATATAAATTATGTATGATACGAATTTTCACAGTCTAAAGAATTGTAGTAATTTATTCTTTGTTCTCATACCGTGTTGCGCTACCTCCTTCTTTAGCCAACGTAGAGGACAGCATTGCAGTGTACATCATCAGGGCATCAGGGATTACACACCTGTCATAATGATGGACACTGCAATGCTGTTCGAAACGTTGGATAAAGAAGGAAGTAGAGTAACATAGCATAATACCCCAAAAATAAATCACGATAATAAATTATAATTTTTTTTATGTAGAACAAGGTTTTCCGATAGAATAGTTACTTCATGTAGGGAACATCGATTTTGTACAGCTTTTTTCTCATACCATGGATCGTACGCACACAATTAATGTATTTCATTAGTGACGTACTATTGTAATATTCAACATTACATGCATCCAACAACATAACACATAACAACAAGAATTACATAATTTTCTGCCTGTACAGTGCATTTTTACAGCAGCATCGCATTCATTGGTCAAATCATTGCACATATAGTTTCGTATCGGTGATCGATGAACCGGTGGATGCAATTTTTAGCCATAAATTGTTGTTGTCTGTAGTTGAAATAAGATTGTATAAACGTATTATAAATTTGTACAGCGCCCTGAAGGTGATTTTTCACAAAAACGGAGCTATACAAGTAATCCTAATATTATTATTATTAATTAAATTTAAATACAGCCATTGGACATAGTGCACACTAGTTCTGCAGTCACGAAACACGAGTTTACGGCCTATTCATTAAATCCTCCTTGCCTTGGTGCTTTATCAGATCGACCCACCTGTATCCGAGTGTTCCAGGTCCCAAATCTAAGGAACCTGAATGTTAATGTTATGAAATTCGTAGGTATCATTATACAGCACTGAATAAATTTGAAACCAATACCCTTCACAATTGCTTTTACTATTCCGTCCCCGATGGACAGATTAAGGTGGCTATTCAATGCATGGTGCTATTAAATGTAATGCGATATTAGGTACAAATACTTTTAATCCGTTAAATATTTGTATAATTCAGTGCCCTATCTTACGTCACAATATTTCACATGTATTAAAATACAGTAGATTATTAGACCCATGTGAAGATTGAAGATTTAAGATAAGCTGGATATTGTTTTTCAATTGATGGCTCAGCTTAGCTTAGCAAAACACAATTATATTTTAAGTACAATTCTATTGGAATTTTTTTTTCTTACACGAGTTAATTAAAAAAAACTACAATGTTGTGTTATCTTTAGTGATCTGAATGAATACCAAGTTATTTTCTAATCTTTCAACTCCTTTTCCTCTTCCATACTTTCCTCGGCCTCAGAATATTCGCCAATTTGCAGGTGCAATCCTCCCCCACCCCCTACTTTTGATTTTAGATAATATACTGGCAAAGAGAGCTCCGGGCCAAAATGGTCCCATTCTCTTTCATAATGAGTTAACATTAGTTTGGTTGTTGGAAAAATTGCATTAAAAATTATCTGCAAAGGGAACATAGCTGCAATTCTGGAGGTTAGACTTTTCGTAGGATTCGCTCAGGATTTTATGTGTGGTACGAACATTTTTATCGTACCGGCGAGGCAGTTTGTAGACGCGTTTTCATGGATGGAAATTCCCGTTTAGCCCCCTTCAGTTGAGAATTGTGATATGGGGTATCACATACAAAAAAATATTATATTTTACGTTTTGTTCATGATTGTGTACTTGCACATTAGGTATAACTTAAACATCGTAGGGTACTTATACCCTATATACGTAGCTCCTCTGTTATCAGTGGTTATCACTGACATAAATAGTTTTATTAGTTTGAAATTGACTTTAAAAACATCTTTTAAAAAAGAACACGAAATTTTTATATAAATTACATCGGTAACAATTAACAATATACAAACATGCCGCATTATAGAAACACACACTACCGAGGAATAACTTTACAATAAACAATTAAAGCCAATGTCATGGAAACCATTTTGTTTTCATTTCATGATGAAACCCTCGGACATTTTTCTATGTAGGTATTTTACAATTTTTTAAACATTATAAAAAACGTTAATTGTAAATTCCTGTAAGTTATAACTCGGAATTTCCGCTTTAAAGCACATGTGGCAGATAATGTCCTGCTGCTTTTATTTATTCGTTCATCAGACAGCTTCATAAATAAAATAAACTGTAGGTTGGCATTAATTTTATGATACCGAGTTTGCCTTTATGTGTTAAATCGCATGGTTTGATCATAAATTTTTGTTACGGATAGGTGAAGAGATTTCGTTAGAATTATGATTGTTTTTGTGTCATATTTTAGTATTTTAACTTTTAACGCTCACCTTTAGATATATTCACCAACTTTTTTTAATAAATCATAATTTTTATTTTGAAACGCTTAGGATAATAAATGAAAGATAACTTTTTGATTTTTCGAAATTTCGCGGAAAACACAGATGTAGTGGTGTTTTTCAGATAATTTTCTGTTAATCCTTCGCCGAGATTTTAAATCATTATTAACATCTCACTAGATTTCTTACTACCTACCAGTGAGGTATGGCATCCTGAATTGTTTTTTTTTTAAACACAGTATTTTTTTATACAGGAGAGCCCCTTAGAAAAAATACTTCCCTTTAGGGCCTATATTCACTTTCGGGATACTGTGTGGAGGGTCTTTTTAGGGAAAGGGATGTATGAATCCATTCCTGCATCCGTGCGGTGAAAGCCGATGGGGCGAGAAAATCCGGCTGGAGAGGTCTAGTTTAGGTCTCCATCAACCAGTCTCTCCCGATCCAGCAGGCCACGAAGTAGGTGCGCAAACGCATTCGCCACCAAGACTTAGACAATCCTCACCCCGTGACCTATGGCAGGAGTGTTGGATATCCAATAAATGGTACCGGAGCTGCGATACTCATACCCGCCTCCTAAATTATAATGGAGGAGGGAGTGTATTGTGAAAGGGGATGATGAGAACTGTCTGACTATTCGGATCTGGTCACAAAACACAGCTAACACTATTCCAAGCAAAATATAGTGTCTGTGTGATAGTCTTTCACCTAGGCGATACTGTGAGTATGTACCGCTCAAAGATATTGAAATGCAAAAGAGATATGCTATGATGTCCGCGCGAATGTCGGCGGACTATTACCTAATTATAGGGAGTAGTTTGCATACGCAAAGAATTCGTTCATTTCGTTGATTGGTTAACAATATAGTTTGAATACGGAAAGAATTCGTTAATTTAGTTTATTCGTTATTTGGTAAACAATATTGGCGACACAAGGAAGCACAGTCCCACCCAGTCAAAACTGCGGATAGCACATCTCTTATATTTCAATATATTTGAAACCGCTCCTCCGCAGTACCTAAACATTTACTTACATCGGCTACCTAGCCCCAGATCATATTCAGATGAGGATAGGGAAGCCTGGTTATGAACAAAAACCTTATTATTACAAGGTCGCGTCGATCATCTAAATGTGTAAAACGCGCAGTGTAAATGCGACTACACTCAAATCGATTTTATAAATATTGCTTCAATTCATATAAATTAACATACATATTGACAAACAACAGTTTTATCCGTGGGATATTGCGAAAACGTCGGTCATAAAGATCTTGAATATAAAGCACTTGCACAATGCACTGTGACATTTCATCAATAAATCTTCCCGGGAGCTGTAACATGCAGCATTACCTTCTTTCCTGTGAGACATTCCTGTCCTTTTCGTAATTTCGAAAGACGTATTGTTCAATTGCGTGCATGTAAATTGCGCTCTGTTGAAATTACCGATGGTATAAGAACAAGACAGGACCTGTTTTCAAAGAAGGTGTTAAATATTAATATTAACCTAATATTTAAAAAACCTTCTACCGTTACTACGGAAATAAATTGTGACATACATTTAAGATAAAAGTTTAGGTTGAGCTTTGAACATATATTTTTACTCAGTACATTTCACAGACCAATTAAAAATTATTTTTAAAAGTTTGATAGTGATGTTGGATACTGAGTTAGTTTAGAGTGGCTGCAGAACTAATTTAAGAATGCTTATCTTTGATTGCTTACAAAAAACTGTCTCCATCTTACCCATAATCGCAGAATAAGATGATGCCACGATAATAGGAACGGGTTAGATGAAATTTGTACAACAATTTCACCTAACCCGTTCGTATTATCGTGTTATTATCCTATTCTGTGATTATGAGTAAGACAGTCTTCAATGTTTAGAAGCAACATAGTTGTATCTGTCAAAGCTAGATTATGATTTAGAGTCCCCATTTCCATCTCTAATTCTGAAAAAGCAAAAAGTGAGTTAGTATAGTACACCCTAAACTTTAATGCCGGCCTAAACATTGTACGATCCTTTCTCGAGCAGTTACTGACTTTACAATGAACGTAAGCGAAAGAGAAAGATGCGTAAAACATAC
Organism: Limnephilus lunatus; assembly: GCA_917563855.2. Lineage (NCBI taxonomy): Eukaryota > Metazoa > Arthropoda > Insecta > Trichoptera > Limnephilidae > Limnephilus > Limnephilus lunatus. The sequence goes on along the minus strand of OU830595.1, from coordinate 92,858,288 downwards.
GTGCGACAGAGAAAGGCGTGGGCGGGGAGGAATGCCACTTTTTTACCTTAAAATTGCCTAATGCGACGATTTCTGTATCAACTTCAGGCCAGCATTAAAGTTTGGCGTGTACTACACACTATTTGTCTGAACATATATGACGAAGACCGACTAAGAAGATAGTCTTTCCCAACCAAGAACTGATGATACCGTGATTCCAACGGTCTTCTGCAAGTCGTGCGACATAAGCATCGTGACATATCTACATGCATACAATAATTGGGCCAAATTGTCAACTGACAATATCAATGGCAATTAGCGACATATCGCCCACAACAAACGCTAAGTGAAATGCGGTCTATCAGCACAAGCTACTTACATTTAAAGATTTTAAGATCAGTCAATAAACCGTAGAAGAGTTCCCAGGATGCCCCAATCATAATCAAAGAGATTTGCATTCTAAACTGATCACGTAAGTATAAGTAATCGTATATAAGCATCTCAACTGATGATGTAAGTGTAAGTAATCGTATATCAAAACCAATTTCCCTATAGAGGTATTAAACGTTTTTAGACCTCTAAGATCCCGATCCTCTGCTGTTTGGCAATCTTCCTCGACCCGACTCTGCTCGTGACGATATCTGGGCGCATCTTTCGTCTCGAAGGATCTAGAGATTCCTCTCCTTGGAGCGCTGGACCGTGACTCACGACATGGCAGTGGAGCCGGCAAATTAATATACTACGTGTCTACGAGTTCTACAACGGCTATTCATTGCTTCAACGAATTAATTTGATTATTTTTTTAAAACCATACAAGTCACGCGAGTCCCCCTAGCTCAGTGGGATTATGCTACATCTACATAACAATTATATTGTGAATAATGGTCCATGACCAGGGTGACACTTTGAGCATATTTCACGAAAAATTCAAAATTCCGTCCGATTCAATCATGAAAGAAAATGGCGGTTTAAAAATAGATATTTGATAGTCGAATCTAATCGTTCTAAGGATGAATCTCTACCCTCAATGACGTCATACTCTCAGCGAAACCGTCAAGTGTCGCAAATCGTACTTCCGTGTGATTTTCGTTGCCTTTAAATCTGTACTCTGAACACCTGAACATGGACCATAAAATTATGTTTTAAGGCGATGCACCACGTCGTCGTGTAAAATTCTGGATCAGGCCGCTGACAATAACACTCCTTGTGTAGATGGCGATAAGGTTTAATTTATTGTTTAACACTTGCCACCTGTTTTGATTTATTCAAGAAAAAAACATCGCCAAAAATTGTTTTATTTTATTTAGCGATGTTCGGACACAAATATTTCAATGTTTTACGATCATTTTCTAAAGAATTTAATTTTCCACATTGTGCAATGAAACAATAACCGAAAAAAGAAGTTCGTAAATAAGAGATTTTGAACTTTAAAGCAGTTTTATAGACCTGATACTTTATTTTTTTCTGGGCTTATAAAAAAACTAATAAAAAAGTACTCGATTATTTCAAAGGCAAATACGTGTTCTACTTAAAGAATTTAATTAAAGTTTCTGAAATGTTTCTAAGCGATCTAATTGACAAACCAAAATCATGTTTTAGCATTACTTAGTAGTGCTTCACCTTAATTCCTACGTACAACTTTATCCAAACATACAATTAAATCAATTCTATATTCTGCTGGTGCCCTCGTCAATCAAACCTCCAGGGTTGAATATCATCAGGGTAATCTTAACTTAAAAGTGTGAAATCCAAAACAACTTCACTCCGAAGTGAAACTCCAACTTCACTCGAAGCCATGATAAGTATACTAGTCCAAGCGAGAGTTTGTAGGCACGTCATCGACGGTCGTACTCTTCCTTCTCCCGCGCCTTTTACAAAATGAAATAGACAGAAGATACTAAAACGATGACGTCGCTTACGACCTCTTGCTGGGACTAGTATAGCCTGCTGCTCTACTACTTTATCTCATATAAGAGCTTAAATATCAAAATAATTAACTCTACCAAAACTTTGGTCAGGTTTTGGCTTGAATATTATCTTTAATGTACAGTATTGTAATGTCCTATTTATGTGTTTGCCAAGTTCATATTTCATATATTATGTAGGTACTGTTCCTTTTCCGTGACTCTTATTTTCTTCTTCAAGCACAGCAAACTTATTTTGTGGCACAATTTTAATTTAAAATTAATAAACACTTTTTTTAAATCATTTTTATTTTTAAAAAAACCAACATGTTTCCAAAGCAAAGCTTACTTCTTCAGGGTTCTTAACCTTCTCTTTCAATTTGTTATAAAAAAATACATTAACAGTATAAGGAAGCTTTGACTGTCCAATTAGGAATGTCTCCCGTTCAAGGACAGTCAAATTGACAGGTTTCGTTCATATTAGGTAGGTAGGTACATGGTGATTCATATTTAGTTAAGATTCACGAATTCCATTTGTATAATTATAATATATGGTACAGTCGAGTACTAGGTTCTAGAATCAATTAAACATCGAATATACAAGAAAAAGTGTGTTCGAAGTGAGTACACAAGAAAAACAGTAAAAGAAAAAGAAAAAAGAAAAATTTTGGGAAGCAAAGAAAAATACAAGGCGCTCGTAATACATAATTATCAGATAGCATTTTTAATATTATTTCTGACTCCGTCCTGCCTAAATCTAGTTACCATTTTGTTATTTTTAGACAATAGCCCGTTGGTATATAAATAAATATATGTCTCCCAAGTACAGTTTTTGCAAATTTTCGAAAGTGTATTTTAAGATTTATACATAATATATCCACATAGGATTTTCTTCAATCAATACATCATTCCTTTGGAATAACAAGGTTCCGTCTGCAGTACCGGATTATCCCTAAGGCAGAGTAGGCAACTGCCTAGGGGCCCCGCATCGGCTAGGGGCCCCGCGCCCCAAAAAAAAAAACTTGCGTCAATGGTTCGACTCACAATAAGTGAGTAACTCCGGCACCCATTTTGGAAAAAGTCAGCTTTCAAGATGTTTTAAATATTTTATTTTTTTATTACGAACATTTATAGGCTAATAACCTTACACGCATTAAAGTAAACAACAAATTATAATAATTAGGTTATAACCCAAAAACTGTTCACATCACGCACAAATAATAAATAAAAAAGTCAATAATTAAAACAAATATTTAAACATAGTTGGATTTTACTTTACTTTCCTTCGTATTAATGTGGATACGTTTATATGTGCCGTGTGTGGTTTATATTGGCAATTGTTCTGTTTTTTTTTGCTTTTATTTCTAATGTTTAAAATATAAATTTTGTACAAGCTTTAGTGTGCACTACCTATCTGCTTGCTAAAATTCTTTGTTTCTCTTCATACCAAGGTTGTCTGGAAGAGATCACTTTAGTGATAAGACCGCTCATTGTACTATTGTATTCGTTTCATTTTTTTATTGAATGGGGGTGAAGGCATACCTTCGAAATGTAGTAAAAAAACAGATTAATTATGAATAAAATTACGTTGTGGATAAAAACAAAAAAAAAAGAAGTTAGAAAAGGGTAAAGTGCAGTGGCGGATTAAGCCCGTTAGAGGCCCGGGGCGGAAAAGCTGAATGACCCCTCCCCCCCCTTATTTAAGAAGTTGATGTAATTTTACAAGCTTTTTCTTCAGTTCATACGGGCCTCTGACTCTGGGGGGCCTCCAAACGCCTTCCTTTGATCAAATCCTAAACAAGGCTTTAAGGCACCAGGCCACTGTAAAAAAATAACATTTTTTTAAATTAATTTTCTGAAGATGCATTTGTTAATAATGCTCTCACCAAATGTTTTAAGGAAATTCGTAAAATTGACGGAGATACGTACAGCATTTTATATGAAACCATTTAAAACAGTTTGTATGTTGAATTAACGTTCAGCAAAACTTTGAACGCGTTTTTCTCGAAACTGCTTTTTTCAACACGGTTGACAACATTTTAGAAAAACTATACATCCGATTTGCATGCACTATGTCTTAAACTGTTAGTAAATCCAGTCAGTATGGCACCACTTAGAGATTTTTTTAATAAAGGGTCCTCTTCTATTTTTTTATGAACAATGAAAATTTCCCATAAAAAATCGATTTTAAAATTCGTTGGTCCACCATTTTTCCTTATTTTTAAACAAAATTCACCTACGTGGTGAAATAGACACTAGATTTTCAAACAGTTTAAGACTTGCAAATCGGATGTATAGAGGTTAAAAATGTGTTAACAAAGTTTAGAGAAAAACACATTCAAAGTTTTACTGAAGGATAATTCAACATACAAACTGGCCTGAAGAACCTACGGTTGTAGCGAAAGCCGGCCGGCATATAGTATGTATAATAAAAGTGGTGTTTAATAATTTATTGTATCACATAAAATGCTGTATCTCCGTCAATTTTTCGAATATCTTTAAAACATTCGGTGAGAGCATTTTTAACAAATGCATCTTTCAGAAAATGATAAAAAAAATAAAATTACACAATTTTTTTTTTACAGAGTCCGCCTTAAGTAGAAATCACCAGACAAATCCGGAAATATGTTGTTTTTAAATCAAATTTTAGACTCTTTTTCACCACAAAATTATAAATTGATTTCGAAAGACTGTTCTTTTATCTAGTGAAGCTATGTTTTAAATTTTGATAAAATATGTTTATTTTTAGTACATTAAGGTTTTATCGTAGGGCGTTTGCAGATTTGTTAAATTTTCAAACAAAATTTTGTATTATACAACACAAATTTCAAATTATATAAACATGGAGTAAAATTAATCAATAAATTATCTGGGAAAGATATGTTTCAGAATTTTAATTTTATTTTAAATAAAATCATTAAAAAAGTTCCGCGCATATATTAAAAAAATACATTTTTATTTTGCTTAGACATTATTGACAAATTATAAATGGTCGAAAATGGTCAAAAAATAATTAGAAAAAGTACATAATTTGAAAAGTTTTATCATCATGAGTTTGAGCATTTTTGAATTTGGGTGTGTATCAAAGCAAATTGTGAATGAAATAATATCGATATTGAGCTATCGATATAGCTTAAAATGCTGGTATGGAGAATAATTAATCTTTCTCATCGTAATCACCCTGTACATTTGCAAGGGTACGATCGTAAGATCATCGTTCGAAGAAATTTTAATTCTCGGCCGCTGATTAATGGCATTAAAGCCTTGTTAAGGATTTGATAAAGGGGACATGGAAGCGTTTGATGGCCCCCGAGGACCAGAGGCCCAGGGCAGGCTGCCCCTCCACCCCCCCCCCCCGTTAGTCCACCATTGGTAAAGGGGCCCCGAGACGTGCATTGCCTAGGGGCCCCGACATGGTTAATCCGGCCCTGTCCGTCTGTCGCGGTAACGTCATGCAATAATGAACTGAAAATTATCTTACTGTAGATCCATTATCACAAGAAGTTACCGCGACAGATGGAACCTTGTTATTCCAAAGAGTTGACATCACTATGAAATGTCAAAAATGCAAACATTTCATTATTTTTTCAATACAATACCATTATATTTTCTAAATTTTGTAGTTTTAATGTTACTACGAAGTTATTTAGTGAGAGTAGAGAGTTAGGCGTTCTCCTTGCGCGCGCAGCCCAGAGTAGCCCACAACCCACAGCTTGCCATCCGCACTTTTGTCTCTGAGGTATTCGGATTGGGATGGGACGAAATGAGATCGCGTACCCCCGGCCGACACACCCACGCGGGAGGCCGGTCTCACCATCTTCCCGGTACCCACTATATCCACTGTTAGTAAGTACTCGGTTCACAGCAGCCCTGTTTACTCTTGCTACATCAACAATCACGCCGTGTCCTCTAGCCCAGCCGGCTTGGCGGGGATTTTAAAAACCACTATCTCGGTCGTGATTTACCAGGCTGGGCATACATTCATTCTCTCACAAATATTAATTTTATGTGCTGGCTTACTATGTAACTATTTTATTCGTGATACTCACTTTTTTATTGGGATGTGTTGGCCTGGATCCTAAACATGATGATTGTCCTGATGATTGGTAGCCTCCGATAGGAGAGGGCACCAAAAGAAGAAGCACAAGATTTCATGAAACATTGGTATTCAAATTTATGTTTATTGTGAGGCTGAAGGAAATGCGGGAGGAGAATGGGATAATAACCTGCTATAAAAGGCCCTCCACACAGAATCTTTTTTTCTCGATTTTTTTTCTCAGAGCCTCCTGCGTGGAGCTAATATTTAAAAAAAATGTATATACAAATACGACTTCTTTAAACATAGCTTAATCCAAATGGCATCGTTTTTCAACTCTTTCTGGAACTAAGCTGCATAACAAGCCCAGCAGAATTTCGGTAACTGAAAACTTAGCCATTCATGTTTTGCCTATTATGTATCCTTATTAATAATAATTACATATTTTCTTATTGGATTAACATTATTCCAAACCTCAATCTGTTCTTATGAGGGACAAATGTTTTTTTAAATTTAGGAAGATACATTCTAATCAAATCCTTATACTGTACCGCCAATCAAAATATTAATTAAAGAACATAAATTATTCAAATAAAAACCAAGATAAAATAATAACATCTGCAATAACATGTTTCCAATTATATCCAGAACTCTGGTTACCAATTATATACAGATGTTATATTATTTATTCTATGTCTATAGAAGCTGATTGCGAGTCAAGACTCTTGACTCGCAATTCAAAGATCGAATCCCGGCGTGGGCAAATAAATTTTATATGATTAATTTGTGTTATTTCACAATTAATTCATTTAAAAACAATATATAATATATTTGCGGCACGTTCCAAGAAGGAAGATACTCTCAGTATCGCCCTGGTGTAAGACCACCATTCGGAATTTAATACGGCGGTACCTCAAATGAGCTTAGGGAATAATCCGATCTCGAAAATACTGCAAATATAAAAGGCGACTGGGGTCGATTGGTAATAATTATCAGATTAGAAATGCCCATTTTTTTGTATTTCTTGGGCATTAACTATGTAACAATTTCTAGACATTTTGTTTTGAAGAGTTTTAATTTCCAATGTACATTTGTTACTTAAATTTTAAATTTTCCACGACCGGTTTCGACACATCCGTGTCATTCACGAGCGAACTTAAAACTAACTTAAAAATTCTAAACAAGTACAAACATTAATTAGGTGGGGGTAGTGGGAGGGGAGATTTCGGAGGAGTGGGAGAGAGGTGGGAGGAGTCAACGTTACTTGGAAACGTCGTAAGTAAAGGTGATTTGATGAAACCGGTCGTGGAAAATTTAAAATTTAAGTAACAAATGTACATTGGAAATTAAAACTCTTCAAAACAAAATGTCTAGAAATGCCCAAATAAAAGTTTTACTTCACTTCGATACACTATTTCGCAAAACAATTCCACGTAATTCGTTTCCATGCTGAATTCATAAAATAATTGGCATAATGCGGCGTATTTGGTCCACGGCACACACGGATTCGTTGCAAAGAACTTCCACATCCCGTAGTTTAGAAATTTTCTATTTATTTTATTCTTATTGTTGAATCGGAACTATTGGGCACCAAACTTCACCAAATTGCCTGCATCGCGCGGTCCTTGTTTTATTGCAGTCTGCAGAAAGCAACCCATACTATTGTCCCAACTCGGCGGCTCCGTGAGTTCTAGTTCTAAATGTTCACCGCACATGTTCCCGAAAGCTCCTAATATTGTAACTTTGTTTCCGATTACCCACCGCAGCGGGATGTATTTAAACAGCAATACTCAACCTTTTTTCTTATCGTACCGCACTCCTAGGTATATTTACAATGTTACGCGGGCCTTTATAGTGCACCATACCATTTACTTTTTACATACATAGAGAAACTTTCAGGTTTTATAAAATGACGAAGGTCTGATCGTCACGGGCTCTTGCTCTACAAGTTTTTCGGAGCTATTGAAAATATCCCGGTTGGCAATAACCTTAAAAAAAGTACAACGAAATTCATAATTATCATTTTCCGAAAATATGCTTAATTAAAACATCACGTGATTTTTTACACCATTTACTTTTTCCATTTCTGTTTTAATTAAGCATATTTTCGGAAAATGATAATTATGAATTTCGTTGTACTTTTTTAAGGTTATTGCCAACCGGGATATTTTCAATAGCTCCGAAAAACTTGTAGAGCAAGAGCCCGTGACGATCAGACCTTCGTCATTTTATAAAACCTGAAAGTTTCTCTATGTATGTCCCTAATACTAAGTACCTATTCAAGCCACCGTGATCCAAACTTCGTAGTCGGGGATCGTCTTTACCTGAATTAGAGACATACAGATAAAACAACGAAGGTCTGATCGTCACGGGCTCTTGGACCATTACAAAAAAGCATTTGACTTATTTTTGAAAGCAGTAATTTGCTTAAATTTTGTTTCCAAATTAATCATTTGTTTATACAGCATAATTATTTTGTAAATCCATTTTTATGTAAAAAAAAGTTTTAATCTGTATTTATGTACCTTAAATAAATAAATTATCTGATTATAAATAATAATATTTGGTTTATTTGTACAGGGCCGTATTTATGAAAAATCACCCCAAGGGCCCTGTATAAATATGTTTATTTAAGTCTGCATATTCTATATAAATGGTTGGCGTGCCGCAGGTTGAGTATGGCTGATTTAAACGTTTTACAATGGAAGCAGTGAGAAATTCGCCTGTCCTTTAAAACTATGCATGGCGCTATTCCCTGTAGAAATACATATGCACAATTTTGCGGAACAGCTTTTAAGCTCATGCTAATTTTTATCCGATTAACGTATTTTAATATTTCCCCTGCTACGTTGCTTTACTCCCTGTAAAACGAGCATTCCACTTGGGAATAGCATAGATGCAGATTAGTCTTTAGAACGTAGATATGCATCGGGTGGAAATTTGTTTTTTGTACTGGTCTTTCAATGGAAGTTATCTCGAAGAACCAGCTCAATAATATTATTACTAGTTACCGTATATTGTTGATCTCTGATGTATCGTTACACAGCTGGGGACATGCTTTACGAGTACCAATTTTGGGAGGAGGGTATGGGTACGGCCGTCTCGGGAACCATTTATTAGAATACACCTCTGCCATAGGTCATCCCAAGTGGTTCGCTACGTTTGGTGACTTAGGAGGGGTGTCCGGGTTCATGGGGTGAGGTTTGTCCAGGTCTGTCACTCCTGGACACACTAACCCCCAGATTCCTACCCACCCCTCATACCTATTTCCTTTCCAGAACTTCCTCTCCTTTATTTCCTTTAAAAAACCTGCACACAACATCCCCTAAGATGACATAGGCCCTCAGGGAAATTATTTTCCTCAGGGCGTCCTGTGTAGAAGTAATGTACAAACAAAACATTAGTTGATATTTGCCATAAAAGAAGTCGATTTTCGACTATCTTTTATGTTTTCTATTTTTTGCAAACCGAGTTACTTCAGGATCAAGTTTTTCTCCTTACTCTCCAAATTTAACGTAAAATTACTTTTTTAGATTAATCTTTACTACGAATCGTTTAGCATTATGAATTCCAGAAAATATTTTTTTGGATAAATTGAAGCTTTTCCTACCGTTTGGCTTGAGTAGAATTAATATAAAAAATTTATTACTTTATTAAAAATATAAGCATAAACTATTAAAAAAATTGAAATTTACGAACGCGTATAATATAAGAAACACTTTAAAAAATGCAAAAATATTATGTTGGCCAATCGATGTTTATACCTGTTATTGTGGCGATATGCGGCACACTAAAATGCATATATATTTTTGGCTTGCGGCTTAACTCTTTAAAATATCCTACCTACTTACACATCCTTGCATCCCAAAGATAGGTATATCATAGTACACCTAGAATGTTGAGTTCCATTTTTTAAATGTTACCGTTCGTGTTGGTATATTTTATGGGCGCTTGTGAAGAAATCATTATTTATTTTAAATAATGTGTACATAATCTATTCAGTTGAGCATACCAAATAAAATACCAATCTCAGTTGGATACTATGGCGAAGGATGTTTTAGTATTTTAATTTTAGTCCATTAGCTGCCCCTGACTAAGATGTTAGGAAATCCATTAGGGGCTCACCTGCACGAACATCTTACCCGAACATAATGTGCCTCTAAAATAGGTCAGGTTCTAATATCTTCCCGTTGGGGATCTAGATTGGCTGTGTTTATAATCCTGGTGGGTGGTTTGTTCGGTCAACTGGCTCTGAACATTTGCTCTATAAAATGTGGAGTATATCCCGATGTCGACGTTATGCGATGTACTTCTCCTGAGATAAATGTGATTCATTTGTCGCGGGAGATATGATTAATGGACCTCAAAACCAGTAGGAGTTTCCTTTCGATCCTTTTTTTAAGGTCCTTTATCATTTTTGGGCTACTGGGGTTTTTTTTAACATTCCGCTGATGGTGTTTGTGCTTCACTTTATTTTGATTAAAATCACGGCTTAAAATTGAAAGCTTTACTTTTCTACAAAATAAAGATGATCACCCAACAAACGTTCGTATTACATAATACTTAAGTAAGCTGTTATCAATGTTTTAATTAAAATTTAAGTTGCTTCCTAAATTTCTTCGTAGGATTTATGTGTCTGGAGTTCAGCTTATCTACACTAATTTATTGACAGTATTATTCTACGGCACGAAATGCGCATTGAAAGATCTCTGGTCGTTCGTGTCGATATTTCCATCAAATTAAAATCGTCGATTCCTCGCCTTATCCGGCCGCGCACATCTGAGGGCACCCACGGAATGTTATCATTGGATCCGATATTTCGTTATTCTGATAACGTGGAGTCCATCAATAACAACTTCGACCTGATCTTCCGTCCAATGATCATTAAATTAAAACAGGTTTTCTTTTTCCATTTATACTCCAAGCCGTGAGGCGTATCTACTCTGAATGCGCGTCTATTTGAAAAGCTCTGCTTAGGGATCTTACACAATGGAATGCGTACACTAATCCCAAATAATGCCGGCTTTGCTTTACAAATTTAAAACAAACGCCTGTGAGTAATGAAACACCTCTTAGTATTAATTCAGAGCGTAAAAAAGGTCTCGTATATCAAACACTATACCGGTTCCCGCGACATTGTCTTGGCGAATTTAATGGATGTAACTGATCAACATATTTGACTCTGTTATGGTTGACTTCTTGTGGTCAATAAAATTTTACTACTCAGAAATCATAAACATTGCTACAGTAAAACTATGTTCACGCCAATATAAGTTAATATAAATAATGCCAACATTGAACTGAAGGTGTTAACGTCGATTTTAAAAAATAACGAGATATTTTAATTTATTATATTCACGAGTTCTTGTACGACCTCATGTACATTGTGACGTACAATTTACGAGTCTCGACGTAGACACGTTTAAGTCGAATAGTAAAGTTGTAGCGTAAATCGAACTTCCCTATTGCGTCATACGTTCTACCTTCTCGGTAATGGAATAGTAGATACATTATTACGGTGGAATTTCTGCTGAATACGTTGTAAGTTAATTTATCTCTATTACGCTTTATTCTGCAGTTTTATGTACGAAACACGCAGTTTTGCATCTTGTGTAGAATCTTTATATTATGTTACTCTAATATGATCGAGTTCATTAATATCATGTGATAGGTAACCCATTCATTGGTTTTAACGAGCAGGAAACGAACACCTTATCCACGGCTTTTATTTACGCTTTATATTCAAATAAAAATGATTGTTAACTTGTTCAACAATGGACGATTACTTCGTTTTTTCTGTTCACCTGTCAAGGTAAACCGGTTGGGAATGATCGCCCGTACTCTTTGAATTTGCTATCGACATTCTGTTTCACTTGAACCGAAAACGTAACGTTTTTTTGTAGTAGGTACCTAGTATTTATATTTATAGCATCCTATTTGCTTCTCGCACGATATCTCCGTATATACCTACCTAAATATCCAATGACAGTTACTCCAATAATAATTCCAATGGATCGGTTTATTTTTTTGTGAGGTTTAACGATCACCGTGATGTCATGGAGACGGGTATAATTAGATTAATTTTCTTCAATAGCCATCGGTATCAAGCATTATAGGACAATAACCTTTATCTTATTTATGTTGAGTTGTAAAATTTACGCTTTGAACTATGGAATCCGTTTTCGAAAAACCACGTTTAGTTGTCATCCTCAGAACGGCGGGGTTATATTACGATTCAACCTCATTTTGTATGAAACCTGACAGAAATTACTTGTATGGAAACTAAAAGCCTAGTTTTGTCCAGGAGGTTGATATCTTCAATAAGTTGATATTTTTTGGTTTGATTTTTGATCATCCTGGCATTCCAACACTGTCGACATCGGTACTCAAAACGGAATAGTCATAATGAACAACGTCAACGCGAACTCGCAGCAAAAAGCTTCTGGCATGTGAACGACCAAATTCTGATTTACACACATCGTAGTATAGCTCGACTTTGCATATATTTACTCCCATTTCGAATGAGGCAATAGATTTTGCATTGTGAAAACATAAAATATAACCTTCATTTGAACTATAATTAAGTAAATCTCGTTTGAACAATTAAACATCCACAAAGTACCTAATCAAGATATTAAACATATATAAATATCATAATATAGGGCAAGAGCCTATAATAGTAGTCATTAGAGCTAAAATAATAATGTAACATTTAAAGGGTTCAATAAATAAAATAAAATAAAAAAATGAACAAAATAAAGGCCAAACGAAAAAAAAAACATAACGGAAAACTTCTGCATTTTAAGCGTCGCAAATTTGTTAATGCGACGGGTTTGTGTACCGCCGCCCCGGGCACCATTTATTGGATAACCAACAACCCTCCAATAGGTCACCCCAAGTGGTTCGCTATGTTTGGTGTCTTAGCAAAGGTGTCCAGGTACATAGGGTGATGTTTGTCAAGGTCTTGACAGCGGAGCGTTTGCCCACCTACTGCGTGGCGGTCCGAGACAGAGATAGGTTGAGGTAGACCATTTTACCTCTGCAGATTGACTCTCTCGACCCATGGCCTTGCAACGCATTCATACGTACGTCATTCCTGGACACACTGATTCATACTGACTCATCACGCCTCTGTTACCTTCCCAGAACTTTCTCTCTTTCCTTTCCTTCAAGATCCTCCACACAGCATTCCCTAAGATGACATAGGCTCTGGTGTGGAACCTAGTTTTTTTCAGTCTTAGTATCATCAGCAATATCTAAAAAAAAAACTGGGTTTGCTGCATCAGAATTTTTATTCGAGTTTGGCATGGTGTACATAATGTATGGGTGCAGCATTCATACCTTTGTATTATGCAATTGTTGGTGGCCAGCGGACAGTTCAATGGCCAGTAGGTCGCGGTCGGGTGAATGAGGAAGTCGTAGGGAATATTTAGGGCCTTAATAAGGCACCTATCTACTCCACGGACCCCCCGTGCGGACACCTGTCGAAACCAACTAACCTGATCCTTGCTCGAACTAGAATGTTTTGGCTTATTTATCTGTCCGAGAACTTGTTGGATCAACAAAATATGGATATTGACAAACGGCCTGGTTCTACTGTATCGGACATATTGAATTTTATGTATATTAAGTATCTATCTATAGTATATTATATTATCCACCCATGAGGGTGGATTCGACATGACGCGACGGTCTCCGTGGACGAGGGGTTAGGCTCTCTAGTCTAGCGATCTGGAAGTTGCGGGTTCAAATCCCGGCGTAGGTACGTAAGTAAATTTAATTTGATTGATTTATGTTGTTATACAATTTAATCAAGTAAAAATAATATAAGGTATATTTACGGCCCGTTCCAGGGTGGAAAATACTTTCAGCATCGCCCTGGTGTAAGACCACCATTCTGAATTGAAGCGTTGCTTGAAATGGCTTTAGACGTGTTTGCTTACTCGATCTGAATAGCCAGGTGTAAGACCACCATTCAGAATTGAAACGTTACTTGAAATGGCTTTAGGCGTGTTTGTTGACTAGATTTGAATAGCCAGGTACTTCCTGACCTTCCTCTTTCTTATCTCCTTCCCCTCCCCAATACTTTTAGCCTCACAACGTACTCCAATTGGATATGCCATAGTCTGGCTGGCTCCAGGCGGACGGGAGCATTGGGACTCGTGTGCGGTATTCACAAAAAAAATATTTTAAGGTGATGTCTAAAATAAAATCAATATCTAAAATTTTCAATTCATCTACCGCTCTTACAAAAAATATAATCATAAAAAATAGATTTCAAAAATTATGATTCAATCAAAAACAATGTTACTTAACTATTTTTTTTATGAATTGAATATGAATATGTAAATTAACCTATTCATATTCATATCTATATACCTATGAGGTATTGAATCTTTTTTTATATATGAAAAACTAAAAACTTTTTAATGGTGAGCGCTGGCCTAGTGAAATTTGCACAACATTTTTAATTGGCATTTCTATACGTAAATAATAATAATGATAATATTTGGACGATTTATATAGCGCCGTTTTTGTGAAAAATCACCTCAAGGGCGCTGTACAAACTTACCATACATGCCTAAAATCTAGAAAGACTACAAACTAGACAAAGAATTAAAAACAACTTATGTATGGCTAAAAATTGCATACACCGGTTCATTGATCACCGATACGAAAATATATGTACAATATTTTGACCAATGAACGCGCTGCTGCCTAAAAATTAATTAATACAGGACCATACTTACCTGGGAGGTCGCTTGAAATTAACACTGTTTATTGTCTATTTAAAGAATTTTGGATAGAGTTCGCACGCGGAGGACATGTTTTAATATCAAGGATATTTCCACCATGTGGAGCATTTGAACGTCCCCTTAACTGTCAAAAGGTAAGTTTAGACGCCTTGATGTCTATCCATATATTTCAGCTGTTCAATAAGAAAAAATAATATTTTACTCTCGGTCAAAACCGGGTCGTAAATCTATTGAATGTGAACCCTATTTGTACTGATTTCATAATAATAACTGCTACATACCAAAGCAAGTACACCGACTGGCAGCGTACCTACTTCAATCCTATTATTTTACAAATTACGCAACTCAGCGTTTCATCTCGGAAGTACTCGCAGCATCATCTCATGACCCAGAGTCGATATACTTCTATCCCTGTCTGCCGCATATCCACCTGCCCCGGGCGAGGGGGCTAGCACCATCAATGTCGCAATACCTGCTTCGTGCAGCGATTAACCTTTTTAGTTTGTTATGGTCCCTTTACCGTAGAGGGGTATTCAACTATAATTCTGTCAGAAAAAATGGCTTTCATCGAAATGCCGTAACTCTTTAGGCGCGTTTATTGTTTCGTAAGAAGACTAATCATGAAAAAATAACGTATTGATATTTATAACTGCTAACTAGAAATTTTAACAATATAAAGTGTGTTAAACTGTTATATTTTGCCTATCTTAGAAGTTGACCACACAAAAGTGCATGTGCCTAGCACGGTAGTCAAAAAATCCCCAATCTATGTAATAAAAAATAAAAAAATTTCAATGAATAAAGAAAACTTAATAAAAAAAAAAATGAAGTACAATTCTCCCGTCTGGGACCCACATTATAATATGCATATTGTAAGTGAACAAAACAAATTCTTAAGTTTTCTAAATATTAAAATGGGTATTCCAGCAATTATGTTGAACTACAACACTATTTAAATGATATGAATACCTACGCTCAAATTGTCAGACAGAAGAATTTTCACTGACTTGGTATTTCTACATAAAATTCTAAATGATTTAGTTGATGGTCCGGTATTGCTTGAATTGATAAGCTTCCGGATTCCACAACGTAATTCAAGAAGTCAGGATTTATTTCAGTGCAGAAATTCTGGGACTAGTTACCACGTGTATTCATCTTTGCCCATACTACTAATGGAGGGAAACAATTATGCCAAGTCAGCGGACATCTTCAATTTATGTTTAAACAAGTATAAAATATTGTTACTGAGGCAGTGGCGTACCGTGGGTATCAGCCGCCCGGGGCGGAGGAAAATTTTGCCGCCCCCCCCCATATAGGTACTTCTTCAGGGAGGGGGGGGGGGGGTAGTGATCCTTTTTTAAATTTTTTTTTTAAAATATTTATTAATCAAATCTGTATGCGGTGAATTAAAACTACACTCAGAACGTGAAAACGGTTTTTCTTTGGTTCTGGCAGCACATAAATTGTCTGCAACTAGAATTTTATATTTGCACTTCGAAAAAAGTTATGTTTTCCTTCGAAATATGTCAGCAGATGAATACACAATTGGAATTTTACATTCTGAACAATAAAACTGGCTTAAATTTTATCTGTATGCGGTGAATTAAAACTACACTCAGAACATGAAAAAGGTTTTTATTTGACTCTGGCGGCACATAACTTGTCTGGAAGAATTTTATTAAGCACTTCAAATAAGTTTTTTCTTCGAAATGTGTCGTCGGATGAATTCACAACTGGAATTTTACATTCTGAACACAAAAGGGGTTTTAATTAAATCTCTAAGCGGTGAATTAAGACTACACTCGGAACATGAAAATGTTTTTTCTTTGATTCTGGCGGCACATAAATTGTCTGCAAGAATTTTATAAAGCACTTTAAATAAGTAATATAATGTTTTCCTTCGAAATGTGTCGTCAGATGAATCCACAACTGGAATTATACATTTTGAACACAAAACTGCTTTTAATTAAATATGTATGCGGTGAATTAAAACTTCACTCAGAACATAAAAATGGTTTTTCTTTGATTCTGGCAGCACATAGATAGTGTGCATCTAGAATTTTATAACTGCAATTCGAATAAGTATGCACACACCTGTCAGCTATTTAACTTTTCTGTGATAATAAATTTAAAATATATCACCGTGATATATACGTGGAAGAAACCGTATAAGTGTAATTTTTTGTGCGCTTTCAGGAGGGCGCACAAAGCTTCACGAATATAAGACACAAATCGACTACCAATTAGAGCTAAAATGATACTGTTGTCATTTACATTTTTATTTAAAAATAATGTATGTGTTAGAAATAAAAACAAAACGTCTGTCATTAATATTTTGATTTTAACAGTATATAAAACTTAAGAAAGATGTTACGAAACTATAAACTAGAAAAAACTTTTAAGTCCTGACGCGAGAATAGAACCCGCGACTTCCCCAATCCAAATTTTTACAAGATGATTATTGATTGTGAAATTTTGCCGCCCCCCCAAAAGTGCCGCCCGGGGCGGGCCGCCCCCCCCGCCCCCCCCACGGTACGCCACTGTACTGAGGCAGTTCAGTTATGTATCTACAATAGATACTGAATATTTCTTACTATTCATTTGTAATGTAAAAGCCCCGAAAAGGGGCTTCAATAAATAAATAAACACTGTTTCCCGTTATGTTTGGACAAAAGCATGCTAAACTAGTTGTTCTGTGAACAGTAGGCCTGCGTAGTGTTGATTATTTCAATTTGATAACGCTCATAAGAGCTCTGCAGGTACTATCAACACGTCTACCTTCATGACAGGATTGACAGTCACGGAACACAAAAACAGATTTACAGACAAACGAAATGCGAAGTGCTAGAGTTAAAATAGGGCTTAGAAGTGCTCAGTCAAAAGTAGTTATTTCTCTTGTCGAATGAGCTGGTGACAGGGACACGTGTTCCCCATGCTTCGTACAGGTCTATCAACCTTCATCACAGTCTTCATCACAGTGCTCACACATACTTACGCATAATTTACATGTAGCTAGTTTCGTTTAGATTTCAATGAAAAAAAAATCTTGTGTGCCTTTCACTTGTATTTGTCTCTTTTTAGTGTCGATCGTTTCCGTTTCATCGAGTTTCAAATCACAACGGTTCTAAAGAAGAATTCAAAAATGTTTATTTCAAAAACAAAACAGTGTTGTTAAACAATTCAGTGTTTGAAGCCTAAACGAGTTGAAGTTGGTTATACAGAATGTATTTTGACGTGTCGAATATTGTTTTATTTCATTGTTGTCAAAATATTGAAGATTATTAAAATAGTTTATCTGAATGTGGACTGAATTCAAATGCGTAATAAACAATGACAAGGTATGCGCTCTTGGATTATATCATAACAGAGTGAATACATTATAAACTTGCTGTTCCCTTTCCGCCAGTCACAATAAGTAGGCGTAAACGAGAAAAAGGATATCGCACTTAAATATGTAGGAAAATTAATACATTATTATGTAATTTTAAGGGGCCGCAACTCGAATTTCTACCGATTTCTTACATATCTCCCTTAAACATTTGAAGTTTTTAAGCTCTTAAAAATATATATTATTTTTTAAGATAATGTCTAGATGCTGCCCAAGCCGAAACGCAAATTATATGAAATTCCGTCAATAGAAAAAATTCGCCAAGTATGCTCCAAAAAATATTAAAAACAAGTCTTTTTCTATTATCTCATAAATTACATTTGTGAAAAAAATCACAATGTTTCTTTAAATGATACTAAGATGCTCCTGAAGAGATTTTTGCTCTATTTTAAACGAGTCGGGTTTTATTAAACATTTTCGCAATTTTCGCCACAATTTTGGCGCTGTAAATGTTAGCGCTCTCCTCTAACATTCGTAATTTCGTATCTCTCCATCTTCTTTCGAGCCCGGTTGCGGAGCCTTAAGTTAATGGAAAACATATCACCTACATTGACAGATTATATAAAATTATGTTTATGAATTATCATCATTAGACATTGTCTATATCCTAAATTTAATAGTAGGTACCTAGACTACCTAGTGATCCAATGAATGAATAAAATGAAAATGAATATAAACAAAATGTAGCAGAAAAACTGAAACAAGAACTTAAAATAATGAAAACATAGTTTATTTAACTCCCGATATCATGCACCTAATTGAACTGGAACCGATATGAATAGGACACGCTGAAAGCTTAAAAAATATTATTTTATCAACATCGTATACATTTGTTGTCCCTCTTCCGCTAGTGACAACAAGTAGGCGTAAACAAGACAAAGTGCTCTTCCTCGCTGATGGAAACGTGTACCGATGCACAAATACATACGGTAGCTAACAGCCCTAAAGGGGTCGCATCTAAAGCATTAATACAATATCGTACCATTTTTTTATACCTACTTAGATTTTGATAGCCCTCTACGCACCTAACTACCCAAATGTTTTTTTTCATTTTAGCCATTAATTTCCAAACTGCGATTCAAGTGCTTTGTCATTTTATTATTGGTTAGCTTTATCTTTCATTGATTTCAGTAATCATTAATAATTGAATGGGTAGGTACATACTACTATTTTTTTCTTTTCTGCTTCATGTTTGTCTCTTTTCTTTGAATTCGTTAATTATATTTTGTGCATTCTTTCTGCTAACCAAATAATATTTTGCACTGAACGCTTTTAGCATTTTTGTCTTGTGGTCTTCTGGTATTTTGCCACTAAAAATCCAACAAGGCTTACCAACAAAAAAGGCTTAACCGTTTAGCGTCACGGTTAGTCAAGTCATAATAGATGCGCAAATGCAATAAGACAAAAAAACCAGATACTATAATTGATTCAAGTACCCATGATCTACAATATTAGAGTCGAGTTAGAAATAAGAGTACCTAGTGAAATTGGTAGTAAGCTAGTAAGCATTATTTGGTCGATGGTTGTAAGTGTCTTAAAGAATTTGTAAATGCTAGGATACAGAAAAAAAACTGCATTATATTACTTGGTTGGAACACTACTTTAGCACTGTGTACTTTCATTCTGTTCTGATCTTTTGCAGAGTTGTGATTCTTTAATTGAAAATTACTGAAGTTATTTAACCAAAGCTAGACCAAATAGACATTGCTTAGTGACCCGTTAGCAGAAATTGTATCATTTGCTACCACAGATAATAGAAACAAAGGGAGATATGCTACGTTGGCCGCCAGACCGTGGGCGGACTACGGCGTAATGCGCGTAGTATGAATACGGAAAGAATTCGTTCATTTATTTGATTTTGTGTCGTAACTGAGCACGGTTTATGCCCGTTTTATTCAAAATGCCGTCTTGTTCAATGCAACTATGTAAAAATACGTCAAAGCAATGTGAACTTCAAGATAAATTGAGTTTTATTTCACCGCTAAGTACAAAATTAGAGTGAGTTATCATTTTTTAATGATTATTCAAAGTTATAATTGACGTAAGGCCCCGGTAAAGCAAACATCGCCGCCATGACGAAGCTAGTGAGGGGGACGCGAATTCTTTTAAAAACCGACTATCGATATTTCGTAAAATTAGCAGGGCTATGTAAAAAAAAATATAATATATATATATATACAAACATATTATTTCTTTTGAATTTTTTTTTGTAGATAATTTGGTGTCAATGCTGATTTGTGGTAGAAAAAAATGCCATGCTTTTCTTTTCAAATCTTTATTTTAAAATTAATTGTTTGTTTCGCATGTGTACCATTTATCCGATTTTCAATGAAACTTTGCTGATTTTTTATGCCCGAGCCCGCGGAGTTTTCTATATATAGGAGTATAACGGTGGGCTCTAGCATTATGAAATTATTTCCTTTACCATACATCCGAATGGGATGAAACTTTGGTATTTTGGTGTGGGCACGTCCGTGAAGGTTTATATACATTTAACGGTAACCTCTGGCGTTATGAAATTTGTATATTTTTTGACGCGTGATCAGTTTGAAAAATGTGTACAATTCATAAAGCGGCAGGAAGGGAAGGAGAAGGGGAAGGGAATCCGGGACGACTGATCCGATAGGGAGAGGATAACGGGGTGGGGGAGGGAAACGAAGGGGGGGGGGGTTGGCAGGGGTGAGAGAGGGATGAAGGGGGGGGGGGGGTTCGTGGGACGGGGAGAAGCATAACAAAAAAGACATTGGGGTGACATATGAAATTGGGGTGACATATGACCATGGGGTGACCAATGACCCTGATGTGACCTACGATCGTGGGTTGACCTATGACCTTGGGGTGACCTATGGCATGGTTAGTCAACAAATGATTCATTTTGCTCGCACCTCTCCATAACATTTTTCGTAACGCATTCGCCAGCTTACTCCCCAAGAAGTTGAAGTAAAACTTCTTTACGCACGCTCGACTTGGGGGGTAAGCTGGTGAATGCGTTACGAAAAGAGTGATGTTACGAAAAGTGTGATGCGAACGGTAATCGATGCGAACGGTGATAGGGCGAGGTGAACGGTCGGGCCTTGATGCACGCTTGACTTAGGGAGTAAGCTGGTAAATGCGTTACGAAGTGTTATGGAGAGGTGCGAGCACAAGGAATCATTTGTTGAATAACCATGCCATGGGTTAACCCAAGGTCGTAGGTCTCCCCAAGGTCGTAGGTCACCCCGAGGTAGTAGGTCACCCCAAGGTCATAGGTCACCCCACAGTTTTAGGTCACCCCAGGGTCACAGGTCACCCCATAGTCTTATATCACCCCAATGTTATATGTCACCCCAATCTCAATGTCAATGTCACCCCAATGTCATGTGTTCTTTTATAAGTTAGTGAAGTTTTACTTCAGTCGTGTGGTCTAAAGCACACT
Organism: Limnephilus lunatus; assembly: GCA_917563855.2. NCBI lineage: Eukaryota > Metazoa > Arthropoda > Insecta > Trichoptera > Limnephilidae > Limnephilus > Limnephilus lunatus. Next base: position 92,836,810 of record OU830595.1, on the reverse strand, counting down.
CGTTTTTTTTTAAATGAAAGACAAACATTCCCGGGTAACGAATAACCCGACAATATTTGAAAATCTCCTACCACCACCTCAGTAAGCAGAAAATGTTGCTTGAGTCGTGATGGAGGACTTAGCCAGCCGAGGAATCGAACACGGAACGCCTGGGTAGGACCCAAACGCGATGCCCACTCAACCACTGTCCGGTCATACTATGATTCGATGTGTTTTCTATTTAGTTTTTGCAAAGCATATTTATGATGAGATGGCTGTTAGACAGCATTCAGAGTAGGATGGTACACAGATGCATGGGACTCTTGTGAAGTACTCAAATACAAAATAAATTAACATTAGTAAAAATTAGAATTTCTTTTTATGGATTTTTACAACAAAAGCACAATTTGAGTGTTATTGTGATTAATATTATTGAACAAAACCAAAAACTGTTAAAATTCTAAATAGATTAGAAACAATTGATGTGGATTTGTTACGAATGGGACACGTTACGATTTATCGGTTCTGAGAATAGATCACACTTATTCCGATTTATCGGTTCTGAGAATAAGAATTTTTCATCCAAATCTCGACTGGAATAATTTTAAAATTAAAATACCGTTTGCTGTCGATTTATATTGTTGCAATCTTTATTCGTTGTCATTTGAATGTATTGCTAATTGCGAATGCAGTCGAGACGTGTACGCATAGAAATCTGTCCTAAGTATTAGTGCCAACGAAAACGACAAGTTTCAAGTGTGAGTTCGAAAAGGGGCGGATACTTTAGCGTAAGCGAAGGTGTGTAATAGTATTGGTTAGCAATATCGGCGACACGAGGTAACGCAGTTCTAAAGGGTTCAAACTGCCTATAGCATATCTTGGGTTTCTAATATCTTTGTTTGCTACCAATATAATTGTTTTCCTTGCTCTATAACTTTCTTCTCAACCCCAACCCTTCTCTCCCATTTCACCCGTAAGCAATCTCAACCTTTGACTTTGGTCAAGGATCTCATTGAGCCATTTTGTAATTAATATTTCTCTCCGACCAGCAAAGTCTTCTGTTACAATTTATCCCATTTTAAACCCACAAGACACAATAACTTTTGGTTTAGGAACTCATGAATTTAATTATTTATTTAAATGCGACTAATACTAAAATCAACAATGGGATACCTTCCCGCGCTTTCGCGACACTGCGCAGTTGATGCTTATCACTGACATCAATGCTAATCTAGTGTTTGCGCGCGCATTTCTTACTATCATAGTATGCAAATGAGATGTACAACATCGCGGGAGTTTGGTATGAATGCGCGCTGCAGTCTCAGACACCGCCACAGGGTCACAATGGCCTTTGTATGTATTGTGTGTTCTACAACGGTCTTGATTTCATAATATACCTACTTCACATTATCTTGATCATCAGACGTCGACAGGTATGCGTCCAGGTAACGTATAAAAAGCATTGATCTCTGCGCTCAATTGTGTAACTCTTCACGTTCTTGCTTCAGCTTTTTTGTGAAGTTGTTTGTTGTTGCTTGGTCCGCATTTTATCCTGGCGGTTTACTGCGTAGTATATTATACCGCTGAGGACTTTTTGTCGCGGTGTTCAATATTTATGTCTGTACTCTTCAATGTAAGAGAGTCACCGCTTGGACGACTCAAGTGGTAGCTTCCTGGGAATCTCTACTTTAGCCGACAGACGGTGATACGGTTACCTCTGCGTAGAAGATCGCAGTGTGGATGCCGAGCCACAGCATTTTTAAATGAATTTGTAACGGATATATCTTTTTTTGCTTCAGTGGCTGTAACTGCTAACGACTTTATCTTCCTTAGTCCGGCCTTCAGTGTTTTAGGATGCGTTTCCAAATGTTAAAATAATTGCTGTTTTGGTCGTTTTATGAACTCAAGAGAATTTTCACAAAATAAATAATAACGAACTCACTGACGGGTCATAATGGTACTCGAATGGTTACTCGTGCATACCTGTGTTGTAACATCAACATGTTTGTTGGAATCAAATTAATTAAATTACCAGTACCAACATAGGTAGACGACTATCAATGAAGTAATTCGTTGGTGTGTTGTATACTGTAGAATCGATTGCGTTAACTTTTCTCCCATGACTAACATTTCAACGCTTTTGAAACTCTAGTTACCCGAGAAAATCGTAATAAAAATTGATTTCATATATTTTGGTCAATTTCCTACTATTAAGTACTTAGTGAGATAAAAAAAGAAACAAGAAGAAAACACTCTTTACTCTCTTATAGCCGTAATTTTGGATCGCATCTTTGTACGGAGACTCATGATGAAAGAGTGGGATTTCTTGGATCAAAGAAGAATTCACCGAATGATGTATGAGAAACAACTCTTCCTGCTTCGCCTTTGTCGGACTAGTTCTTTGTATTATTTCCTTTACACCAACAAGAACGAAAACGATCATATCTCACGGCTGTATGAACAATAGGCATATAGTCACACCTGTATTAAAGGGAGATCGACTTTGTTTAAATAAACAGTGTCGGGATTGTTAAAAAGTGAAGGTAACGTAAGCGATCCATGATGAACGTTAACCTTATCTACAATATTGTTATCTAGTACCCATCGACATAACGTATACCACTTTTGAACTAGAAGGTATGAAATAATCATAGTGTCTTTGCAGTTTTGCACTGCCAGGAATATAAGGAAATTTATTTAGACAGTGTTCATTATAGATTTAAAATTATAGTGTTCTTATGGTGTTCATAGTTTCTTTATCAGAGGTTTCATGGTTTTAGTGGCATTTTTCCTTTTTTAACTTCTGGCTTCAGGGGTTCCATAGATTATACGTTAATACGCAAATATAATAGCTTAAAAAATTGCACTATCCTTCATGTGATATTCATTATTTGTAATAATCTCTTTGTTGCGATATTGACAGAGAACTTCCTTTGCGTGTTATCCGAAACAATGTACGTATTCCTATTTAGGTTCGTACGCCAGATGTTATTCGATTGTTTTATCGGACGGAAATCAAATGTTTCTATTAACCAGCCTACCAATTTCACGTACTAATTATTTCAATACCCACCTTCCATGAAATCCGTACACGAGGAACATTTTTGAAAGGAGAGTGCAAGAATTGTACTAATACCCAGAACTTTTTTTTTTGGGTTATTTTGTATTCCATTTTTTCTGCTTTCGATAATATTAGGATCTTGATTTTGTTTTTGTTTTGATTTCGTTTTGATTTTGTTTTCGATTTTGTTATGCTCTTTTAAATGTTCTTTGCGAAATAAAAAAAATAACGTAACATACAGTAAAAGCCCAGCAGGGCGTGAAATGTAAAAATAAATAAATAAATCTTTTAAAAAGAAAAATAAATTCTCCATGTAACCTTGGGGGCATTCATTAATGACGTGAGCAGTTTTTCTTCCAATCTAGACCACCCCCCTTCCTCATTTAGATAAATTTGGCCAATTCGTATATTTTTCCAAGTAACGTGAGATTTTGCTGGACCCCTCCTCCCCGTTTGTACTCACGTAATTAATGGATGCCCCCTTAGGATAATTGACTATTCACCAAAAAAACATCTTCAAAAGCTCGTTTTCTTTTTTCTAGACTTATGAAAACACTAATAAAAAAGATACTTGATTATTACAAAGGCAAATATGTTATCTTCTTAAAGCATCTAAAATATTTCTAAGCGATCTAATTTTCAAACCAAAATCACAATAATAAAAATCTTGACCTGATTTAAAAATAATTATTAAACCGATACATCATATGCGGATACGCCTTCTAAATTTTACTACAACCATGTCAATAAATAATAATTTTTTTTTTTTTTTTTTTTTTTTTTTTTTTGTTTATTCCAGTATGTGGGGAGGAGAGTGCAATCCCACACATTCCATAAGGGTATAATATAAACATACATGTACAAAGTATAAAGTATTTGAAAGGAAAAGACAGAAAAAGAAGGTGGATATGAATGTACACGAAACAAAAAAAAAGATAATAAGCTAATAGTAGTAAAAGGAAAACAAAAGAAATAATAATATTAAGCTTTCAGGATTCTGTGAGCACGTAAGGAGCCAGTATTTTTCTCCAGTGTACATCAATACTGGATGATGGACTGAGGCGGGCTTCCATGACGAGGATGTTTCCAGAGCTGGTTATCCTTTCCCTCATTCCTGCCACCCTGGATCTAATAAGGGCTGCAAAGCCAGGAACTCGCCCCTCCGTGAACATCCGGGAAGCGCTGCAATATCTGGGGAGACCAAACATTATGCGGAAGGCGTTGTTATACTGAACCCGAAGTCTTTCTATACTACTCTTCTTGTAGTTTGCCCAGAGTTCAGACGTATACAGTGTTGCGCAGAAGGAAAGGAAGAGCGTCCTTTTTACAGCAGTACTGCAAAGGCGGAATCTTCTACTGAGCATGTTTGCTTTTACACTGAGAGCTCTTCTTTGCCTATCGATGTCGTCATCATCCATCAGATTACTGGTGATTATGTGTCCAAGGTATTTAGTTCCTTCAGTCACCTGCAGGTTCACACCATTCAGGGTAGCTGGAGGAATATTTTTTGGTCCTTGTCCATATCTTACGACCAGTAGAGCCGTTTTAGTGGGGTTGTATTGCATGTTTGTTTCTTCAGCAAACTCTTCGCAGATCTTTAAAAGAATACGTAGGCCCCTTATAGATGGTGCCATCAATACCATGTCGTCCGCATAACTGATATTGTTCAGAAACTGTCCTCCAATTTGGCAGCCTACCCCTGCATTGTTTAGCCTATCGGTGAGTTCGTCCATGTACAGGTTGAACAATATCGGGGACATGCATCCTCCCTGTCTAACGCCGCTCTTCAGGAGGAAAGGTTCGGAGAGTTCATCTTTCCACCTTACTAAGTTCTCCTGCTGTCTATGCCACAAGTCGAGGATATGTATCACCGCCGGTGATATGCCTCTTTCCCTGAGTTTATCCCATAGTAGAGGGTGAGAAACCCTGTCGAAGGCCTTGCTCAGATCTAGAAAACATGCATACGTGGTGGTCTTTTTATTCCTGTAGTATTCCAGGGTTCTTTTCACAGTAAATATAGCAGTATCGGTAGACATTTGTTGTTTGAAGCCCATTTGGTTGTCCTTAGTTTCCAAGCTGGGACCGATCTGGTTTAGTAGTAGACGTTCGAATAATCGTGCGATGGTGGTGGCAATTGAAATCGGTCTGTAGCTACCCTGGGAGGTAGAGTCCAACGATTTTGATTTGAGAATGGGAGTTATTATTGTTCTTGTCATGTCAGTTGGTAGGTATCCATTCTTTAAGATGTCGGTAAACAGACTCGCCAGCAGTTGAAGAATTGGTCCTCCAGCGTGTTTGATGTGTTCGGTGCTCAATCCGTCGTGACCTGCTGATTTTCCAGCTTTCATGTATCTCAGGGCGGTGTTGACCATGTCTGCTGTGATCAAGAGGTCACTGTCTTCATTTGGGATAGGACTAGGTGGTGGTTTGCTTGCAGAGTTCAGTGAGGTCGGAGTAGAGATGGAGAAGTGATCTGCAAAAATGTTAGCAATTGCTTTAGTGTTTGTTTCTCCATTTATGTTGCACGGAATTTTACATTTCACGTTGCAGTGTTTATTTGTCTTCAGCCAAAACTGTTTGAAATCACGACTGTGTAAATCTCCTGCTATTTTGTCCATTTGAATTTGCTCGCAGTCGTTTTGGCATTTTTTCAGTGCTAGTTTGAACGCAGCACGCTTTAATTTTCGTTCATCCGCAATTGAGCCCTCATGAGGCCTACCATTTTCAATCCATATCATCATTGCACGTCTTGATTCTATGTATTTTTGTGCGACAAAATCATTCCATCCACAGATTTGTTTACGTCGTTGCAGTCTTCGTTTGCGATTGTTAAATACTGCAATCGCGGCGCTTCGCAGGGCCTCTATAATACGTGTATACAGTGTCTTGATGTTAGCTTGAGCAGGGTTGTCACTTCTCTCGTACCGCGTAAGATCTTGTTTAATTTTTTGTAGAAAAACTTGTGAAGTTCGAGTATAACTATGGATATCGTGTTCATTTTTAGGATTCCATGTTGCACGGTCGGTTTTTATACATGAATAAATTTCGGTTTTCGGTATTCCTTCCGTTTGTAGGGTCAATTCGAGAGGCCTGTGATCGGTCCAGTCCACGTCGTAGTGTATTTTCATGTCTAAAATCTGTTTGAAGATATTTTTCGTCACCAGACAGTGGTCTAACCACCTGGTGGTGTGATGCGCGTCACTGATATATGTGTAAGAGTTTTCTGGTAATATTACAGTATCAGCGCATGTAAGATCATATTCTTGACAGAAAGATTCCAGTTCAGTTCCAAAGAGTGAGTCTGGGTGTGCATTGAAATCTCCGATGATTACGGAGTTGGTGTAATCTTTTTCGTCAATAATTGCTTGCAAGGCGGCAAGACAGTTAATGTACTCTTCGAAGTGATCTGTTGTGCAAGTTGGCATGTACACGGTGAAAATGCATAGTTTTTCAGAATTTAGGAATAATTCAATGCCCGCCATGCGGCAATTATTCAACGGGATCGTGGCAGCCCTGAGACATTGCTTGTATAATACACCCACTCCTCCATATGGCCGGCCAACTAACGGGCCCTTCGACATATCAATTGCAGATGTTCCCAAGCTATTGTAATCTGGATGTATATGGGATAAGAACTCTAAATCCGATGGGAGTAGCCACGTTTCTTGAATTAGAACAATATCATGTGTATCGCACAGATCATAAATGAATTTTTCTGAACTGCGGACGGATCTGCAATTCACCGATATGATCTTTAAATTGTTATTATGCATTTTGGTTATTGTTCTGTGTACGTGATTCTTTGAATCTTCGGAAAACAATTCCCTCCGGCCATAATTCCTCCACTAGGTATTTTTTTACTTCGTTTGCTTTTACTAAAAGTTTAAAAGAATTAAATGGTGTTGCGTGGAAAGGCTTTATTAATTCTACTTTGAACCCATCCAAGCCGTTACTTTTTAGGTAAGTGGTTACGTCATCTTCTGTCGTATTAGTCGCAAACCTCGATACGTATACTGACGTGATAATATCCGCAGATTTTAATGCAATTGATTGCGCTTTGCCTCTCATATTGTGAATGCGTTTCTTATGCACTACGATTTTAAAATCGCTCTGGTCGGTGTTCGCTGGTTGCGGCCCTTGCATGCGGCCCATCTGCTTAGTTACATCTACATTCACATTATCGGCGGTAGCAGTGTTTGCTCGTGAGTTTTTCGTGTGCGTATTGGCCGGGGCGCTGGTAGTGTTGGTTGGCTCATTTGGATTCGTTTTACAGGCGTCTAAGTACGTTACCGGTCTTGTGTTAATGTTTACTTTTGGATTACCCACATGTTTATCGCCGTTTTGTTGATTTATTGGTGTCTTCATCTCATTACGTATATTCATCTCCTTCATTTGATCTCGTAGTGAACTAAGTTCTTGCATTATTTCGGCTGTGTTTGTGTTCGATGATTCACTTAGATCGTTTTTAATTTGTCGTATTTCAGATTTCATGGCATTGAAATCTTTTAGTAGACGAGAAATGTCAACACTATCAAAGTTAACGGGCGGCAGTTTATGTAACTGTCTTGCAACGAACACCGGTAATTTGTCGGGGTCTGTCTCTTTCAGGGCCCTCAGGATGTCCTGAAGATCGCGGCTGACCCTGCCGTCTCCCTTCCGCAGGGTCCGCTTATCTGGGAGCTTGTCGAATAAGATGTTCTTGGCCAGCTTTATTTCCTCCTCGGAGAATGCGGAAGTGCACAGTTGTGTAATCGACACTTCATCTAGAGTGTCCGCTTTATTTTGCATAAATGCAAGACACTCGTTTATTATTATATTACACTCGTTACAAATCATAGTGCTACAGTAAGTGCGTCCTTCTGTCACGGCGGTTGACAGAAACTATCTATTCACTCGTTCACTATAATATTCACCTCGGTGTAAAATTGTTTCTGTGCTTTTTATGATCTGTTTTTTTTTTCATTTGACGTTTGGAACCTATTTTGAATTTAAATAACTAACTAACTGTTAGTTAGTTATTTAAATTTAAAATAAATTCAACCAAAATTCGGTGTTACCTAAAGAATTGTATTAAAAAAAACTCTAGACTAAAAAGTAGATGCACAAACCTTCTTGCTCCTTAAAAAAAATTTACAATTAGGTGTTCGTGATTTATCGACACTGGCTGAGAATGGGTTAACAATTCTCTTTTTAAATTTCAATAACATAAATTGAAAAAAGTTATTCTCCGAATGTCTTTTCAAAGTAGGCATTATAAGACCACGCGTACAATGCGATATTTGTTATAATATAGCTTTGAGTTTTACTAATTATTAAAGTACCTAATCCTGTTCGAGTTATTCCAATTGATAAAGATGACTCCGCAGATTTTATGGCATATACAATGTATCTAATTTATGAATACGTGTAGAGAGTACGCACATATTCTACAAAAATATTCTCAAGGCCCATTAACCAGCGGCCGAGAATTCAAATTTCATCGAAAGGTGATCTTGCAACTGTACAGGGCAGTTTCGATAGCAGCAGATAGATTGATTATTCTTCGTACCAGCATTTTTAACTAATAACCATTATTGATTGTATTTCATAATAATTACTATGTGACGTCAAACCGACCTTAGGTGTGCCTCTGAATACAAAACGGTGTTACTTAAAGAAAAGGAAGGCTCCTACTAAAGGATCGACTCTGAATACGGGTGTAAATCTACATCCCCTTTGATTTGAACTTTGGTTTTCGAGTAAATCGATTACGAAAATCGAATTTTTAAAGTCAATTTTGAAAAAAATCGGTCCCCAATAGGTTAAAATCAGCTGTTTAAAGTATTTTAAAATGTGTCGAAGTATACACTAGTGTAGACCCTGCTCTAAAATTTAATGAAGTTGTGAGGGCTGTGCGTATAGAATATATGTTTACTGTTACTGAAAGATAAAATTAATATTATTACACATCTAATTTTCTTACTTGCCATCTTAGAAAGTTCGTAGGGTGAAATATTTTCTTTCAAAAAATCAATATTTAATTTCCCCCAAAATGCACTTTTACCTTTTACTCCCTCCCAAATAAAGCAAGATCTCCCCTTATAATGCTCACGTGGTTAGCGTATCCCTTATTTAAATAAATAATGTTCTTTTGCCCAACCACAATAACATACGGAGAAATGCACAGAGCTTATTTCTTAGAAAGCAATCAGCCGTTAGTCCTCCCATTACGACTGTAAGTACATAATATGTTTGTATTATACCGTATAGATGCTCTCACGCCTAGAGGTCTTCCTCTCAAAATGTGGAAAGAGGGTGGATATGAAGCTCGCTTCAATTTGTCTTCAGGGGTAACTAATGGTCCATTCACTTTAATTTGTTCTCCCATCAGTCGGGATGCTGCGATTATCTTTATTGTTTCACTTGCAACCACAAAAGCAGCCAGCTAATGATTTAGATATTTAAGCAATGTTTTTGTATTTTTCAAAGGACTTATAAGGTCTGATGTCTGTGTTAGACTATATGAGAAACTAATGACTTAATCTACCAACTTGCTCTGATTTTTTTACGACCGGCCTTATTCTAATCCCCACGTGTTAACATGTATCTCGTTGATAAAACCTGAGTTATTTTGTGATGGCACTGATAATTAATTTAAATACCTCATCAAAATATCTCCCAGTCATGATAAAATAGCTTGCTGATAATCTCTTTGTGAAACAATGTAATGTTAAAATCCATTTTAAATTGCCATACCTAAAACTGCTTTGAGTAAAACAGGAAATGATTTCATTGAGCAATTTGATTGATTTGAATGCATAGGGGAACCCTTTGTAATTAAGTGCGCAGCTTCCTTTCAATTCTCGTTAATTGACTGCCTTTATCACATCAACTTGTCGTGTGTCACCAATTTAGATATGCCCACGTTTGATTATCTGATGCTGTTGTTATTATTAGTTGGTCAAATAAGCTATTCGATTTGATGATAGATTATTACATTCAATTGCGCCCTGAACGATTAATACCACATTTTATAAATGTTTGTTGGAAGTGGTTTTGATGGGAGATAAGAATTTTCTTGAAAAGAAGTAAACCAAATAATGATCAATGTACCAAATACAAGAACAAGAAGTGTATTAACTAAAGTTTGAAGTATACTCAGGCGTAACTTTGAAACGCGATTGTAAATTTCATCTTCATAACTTTCCTCACAAAACTTAAAGTACCTCCTGTCTTATGACAGGTTAGAGTCGCCTAAATGTGAATTAATTTATCTTTCTAAGCACACGTACCGTACTACAAACGTTACTCTTTTAGGTTGGTACACTTTTATTGGACTTTCAAGTTTAGTGTTTAAGTGACTAAACGGTTCCGGAAATTTGTTAATAGGTAATAAAAAATAACATACGTTGGAATTGTTAATACATTGTGTTGGCTCCGGTTTATTTTTCATTATTTAATTATTGTATTTGGGCTAAAGTTCAGTAAAAGTAAACTAAACTAAAGTAAAAACTAAAGTTTGTGCAAGTATCAAAATTTATTTTAAACAACATCATTAAAAAAGTATATTAGAAAACATTTGTCGGAAAATGTATTTTTTTCCGCTGGTAATTACCGAACGTAGGACTGATCATCTTTTTAAACCTGTTTTTCTGTGTAATTAATGGGATTAATTTATTTGGCAACTTCATTGAAATCCCTTTTATAAAATGATGAATTGCCAACATTAATTATTTGTTGGTTAGGTTAAAGCCTGGTACGCACATTCGTTCTTACCCGATTGAGTAAAACCGACGAGCGAGAACGAAGGCTCGAGGCGATGTCCAAACATAAGTACGGTTTTACTAGTCGAGATATGCTTGATTATGCCAAAAGTTTGAGCCTACAGTGCAGTGATGATCAATCTTTTTGCTGTTCATTTATTCATTTTAAATTTATTTGCGTGCCGCAGGGGGTAGGGTATACCTACTACCTACAGCTTTTTATTGTTAAATTTTCTAAGGTGGTGTCGCAAACCTATTTGTATTTTGTAAAACGGTCAATTTTTTAATAAAACAATTACGGAATGCAACCAAATCCCCGCTAGTGACAATATTATATCTCCAACGCCAAATCAGTAAATGCTGACGATTTTTATAATTTTGAAATAATAGAGAACATTTTATAAAGAAACATCTACTTGCAATTTTCAAAACTGTAATTAAAAAAAAATTGTCAATTTAACTTTTGTATTTTATAAAACGGAAACCTCGATGCTTACTCGATTACTACTAGAACCGTCAAGTAAGAACGGATTTGTATACTAAGCTTAAGGCTACTCTTTCTTGACAGAACTTTTGAAATATTGAAGTAATTTATAATCCCCTTCATTTATCTTAGCTAAATGGTTTAAGCAAATCATAAATAGACACCGTTTTTCCAAATATTTTATTTTCGTACGAAATTTAGAGATCCGTGGGATAATTTTTCACGTCTCTTCTTCCTAATTTCCTCAGGAGGTTTGGGTAATTATTAATTTCATATGATCTGTAAGTACCTACAAATTTTTCCTTGTTCTGTTTATAAATACATTGCAAGCAAAAATATTTTTCTAAGAATTCAGACACACGTGTTTGTAAATCATGGCAGCCATGATTTAGAGTGGTCGGTTAATAACTTCATATGGTTCAGAGCTTTTCTGTTAGCCAGTCTCTTATAAAATTGTCCCATATCAGACATTTAAAAATATCACTGGCATTTCAACAGATTGTAATCTAACTATAATTACTTATATAATCAGACTCTTTCATCAGAGAGAAAGCAAGCAAATGGTATCTGTAAATCTATTAGAATGTGACTCATTGCTATTATAACTATTATTTAAAACAAAGTTTTTATTCAGATTAGGATTACGTTTTCTTGTAAAAGTTCCTAGATGCGAATAAATATTAAATTTGAAAATATTGGCTTCAGTCATTGTTGTTAATCATAATGTTTCACAGTTTGGTTTCGTGGGATGACCCGAAATATGTATGTTACGACAAAGTTAATTTTCTCATAGAATCTTGGCTCGCCTCTATACATATCCTGACCTTTCTCAACATGGGCTGGTCTTAGCATTATGTAACTTAGTTAACGGTTTTAGTAATAATGTTAATGATAATATTTCATTACATCCAGTAAAACGATATTGGTGAATAGATCAGCGTTAACTTAACCACAAAAGGTTAAATAAAAAAAACGTGTAATATTAATTTCTCACAGTTTTATTGTTTACTTCAGGAGGTGTTTAATTAACCACAGCATCTTGTAAAACAGTCAAATTAACGACGTTACTTTGAAGTGTAACACATAAAAAGTGTAATTGTTTACTTTGATTGAGACGGAATCCCCTACTCCCCATAAAAGGGGGATGGGATCTCCGATAGATAACAAGCCACTTGTGGGAAAGATCCACGCCTACCTGAAGAGGTAAGCCAATAATAGCATGAGGCAAAAGCAAAAAGGTCAAAGCTTTTGTACTGTAACAGGTAATCTGCCTTTTAATCGATTTAACATTTTGGGGAAGTTCTTGTCGTTTGAACCTTTTTTGTCTGTAGACACGCAGGTGTGTTTACTCCCTTATTTTGATTCGAGAGTCAAATTTTTACCTCAAGTAAGGTGCCGGAAAGTAAAACTACCCCTTGGCTAGAGGCTCTCGACGCTATCAGCGTGTTCCATCTTATCGGCTATCTTATTAAGACATTTTATTTAACAGGGTAGAATAAATATTGTTCTCGCTAAAGGTGCCGAGCTGTCATCGTTGCCTTTTAAAAATCTGATGGTGATCTGTCACTTTTTATTACGGATGATATAGGTGCACACAAGCAGAGCCTTTAAATAATAAAATGCTCATTAATCATGCTTATTGATTGGATTTATGGTCGGGACGAAATGAATATCTTTTATAGATCTTTTTTAGTTCTATGGTAAAATTTTAGAACTCGGTTTCCTCGTTGTTCACGCCATTTCCACAGAGAGCTCCGTTGTACCTATCTAATCTTTTTCTGTAAGCATCGTAAGACACGTGGGTGAGGTTCGAACCTTTTCAACCGCCACACCATCAGTCGAGGTCGATCTCTCGCTGGTAAGCCTATAAAGAATCCTTAAAATAATGGTAATAGGTAGATACTCCGTTTTTAAATAAATACAAATTATGTGAATGCCGCACAAGAGTCCCAACTGCCAGAGAGTTAGGAACCAGTGAGACTATGGTATCCCCAAATTGGGGTTTTTTGTGAGGCTGAAGTTATAGGGGAGGGGAAGGTGGCAGGGAAGAGGATGGTGGGGAAGTTCCTCGCTATTCAGATCTGGTCACCAAATACGGCTAAAGGGATTTAAAGCAACATTTCAATTCTGAATGGTGGTCTTTCACTAGGACGATACTGGGGGAATCTTCCATTATGGAACATGCCGCAAATATAATGCAATATATCAATATCTAGTTGAATTAATGGATTCTGGAACAAAACCAAATGTATTTTTTATGGATTAAAACACCATCGAAACTTTTTTCTACTTTTTTTTTTACTTTTGATCGGACCGGTTTCACCCTTCTTATAATAGACATTGTCAGACTCTTATTATTAAAGGTTTCAAGATCAGAAATTAAAAAAAAAATACTTGCGCACGCCGGGATTTTAACCCGCGACCTCCGGAATCGTATTCGTGTACTGCCTATTTTAATTGAACATCACTTGCGTGGTTAGGAAATAACTTATCTGATATTAAAATTATCTTTAATACATCTTAAAAGCTATTTCAACCGAGGCTTTTTGAAAAAAGCAATATTTTAAAAGTATCTATATACCTAACTCCGAAAACATTGTATGTGCCTTCTTTACATAGGAATGTTCATTCTAATGCATTTATCCTTTATCTCATCTTCAATTTACTTCCCCTAGTCCTTGTATTAATTATGATTAACACATTGAACAGAAGTAGAAGATTTAAAAATGTCAGCACCATAAACTAAAAATATAAGTGTTCGCACGGCTGCCGATACCGGCCGCTGGGTACAGAGTCAGAGCCCGTTCACACTTCCGTCGTAAAAACGGAGATGGGTTCCGTCATTACGACGGAGGCCCTAGCCGCTGTAGTGGCTCTATGGAGCTGTTCACACTTGCCGGATCCGGCGTGAAGACGGATCCGTTATTTTTTGCCGGAGAGTTCGCCTACGCAGAGTGTCCGTCGTGAAGCCGGAAAGGAACGCGCTGGCTCATACATTTCAATGGAGCTGTTCACACTATACGGCGGGACGACGGATCCGTTTTGAACCCGCCACACCCCGCTTCACACTTCACCACCGCCCGCTCCCAGACGCAAGCGAGCAGGCAAATTGTGTTTTTATGGGGCGCGCGTTTGGCGTTTATAATATTATTATATAATATATATGTTCGTTCCAGAATGCGATTTTTTCTATTTAATCTCAAGAAAATATTTAGTCATATCATTCATGTTTTTTAGTCATTTTAGTTATAATAATTGCTGGATGATTTTCGCGTACTTTCTCCTTTTCAAGTATGCAAACAAAATATTCCCCCACGGTTTGAACAAATAAGGTCCGACCCCTGAAGTAATTTTATGGCTGGTATTACATCAATACATTCCCGATTTGGAAGAAAAGTTAATTATTTAAATTTTTTTATTTTTAAGTAGGTATGTGTACATTTCAAAAAGCACCTATAACTATTTATGGCAGCCCCAAGGGAAAGTTTTTGCTGTCGGCCTTTTACGGCCCAAACTAAGAGGAACTTTTATAATAGTAAAATTTGCAATATTTGCATTGCGCATTGCGCAGTGCGCACGACCGTCTACTGAAGAATGATAAAATGTTTTGGTCGTTGTTTTCGTAGAGTAGGATCCGTCTTGAAAACGGAAGTGTGAACAGGGGCCTAGGGCTTCCGTCTTAACGACGGAACCCCTCTCCGTTTTTACGACGGAAGTGTGAACGGGCTCTCAGAGCTTTTAGAGCTGTTTATTACAGGCAATAATTGCCAAACGGTCATGTTGACCCGAGTAGGAGCTGCATTATTAGGGAAAGAACCGTGGCACTAATCCTCGGTTTCGGCAATTAAACACGTTTTTATCCAAGCGGCATTCCCGTCCTAAGGTAGACGATTGTACCAACATAAAGAACTTCAAAAGCTTGTTTCTGAGTATCCTTCCTTTTATGACCTATCGATACGTCACGGGTGAGAATTTCGTTTTTAAAAGATGAAGAACGTGACACCTAGCTACGGCATTATGCGAAGGTTTTTCGTTAAAAGATTCGGAATTCCTTAGTCACTTTGAATTCATAGTTACTTCTAAGGGTCTAGCCTGAAAGAGTCAATCTCCATCTTTCGGGTCCCAAGCTCTTCTATCGGCGGAACCCTCTCGCTTTAATTTGTAATAAAGTGTAATTTATTCTGTCACCTTCACTATGGGACTGGCCAGGCTGTTGGATATGATTATCTATGCGTACGATATAAATTTTTACTTAAGTTCGGGTTGGAACTTTGACACCGCTAATGCCTTCTAGTTATTGTTATCCATAAATTACTTTTTTTGATAAAAGCATTTCATTTGGGTAAATGTATGAGATTTTAAGATAAATTGTCCAAACGTGTCCTACATAATAAGAAGCACGTTCGTAATAATGGTCACTTTTAAAATATATGATCCTTTGTGCTTCTGACTATGTGAATACCTGACTATGTTCAACTTTAAAACCTTGAATAGAATACGAACGAGTGATCTATGTTATATTTATATACACATTATGTAGTTTGTTAAACCTACAATAGACTTCCTATAATAGAATCCAAGTGAAAAAATTCAATGATTTTTATTTAATGTTATTTTAAAGGGATCTGCATTTTTAATCTAAAAAATAGATAATAATAAAATAATAAGCCGTTTTTGTGAAAAATCTCCTCTAGGGCCTTGTACAATTATGATTTCTTGGGCCCTATCTAATTTTATAATTTAAATGGGAGAAATACTTACTTGGAAGGTCAATTCAGAAAAACAAACTTTTATTAGAAAGCGCTTCGAGAAGATACGTCTTTGCACGCTTTTGATTTCTTATGAACACTGGACGTTGCACGATTTTACATTTGCTATTTGACCCTCCATTACTATTAATTACATGTAGGTATTATAAGATTAGTGGCAAAGGCAGAGTTGATATTTTAAACATAGATATGTTTTAATTGTAAAATTTTTTAGGACTGGAGAATTTTCATGACATGACCTTAAAAGGGATAGAATTTCTACTTAAGTTTAATGGGTAATTATCATCATAATTTTGACACATTTGACAACGGACTGTGAAGTGTGAAGGTGAAAGGTTTCTGACTTTATGGATATACGGCTGTCTGAAAATACGAGTTTTAAGTTTCGCTCTAAATTCTTTCGAATCTGTAGTACATTCCAGGCTTTAGGTCCTGACACTCCGAAAGTACGCTCACCGAACTTACGTAGGTCTTAAACCATCTCTTTTTTCAGCCCGATTCCACAAAGTCAAAATTTGTCGCTTTACGCGATCTTTATTTTAATCTCTATTTTCATACGTACGATTTCAATTGTCATCACTGCAAAAAACACATGAAACCATGCTGTTTGCTGTGATGCCAACTGAAGTCGTAGATATGAAAATAGCGATCGCGTAAAGCGAAAAATTATGACTTTTGGTCTCTAAGTGGAATCGGGCTGAAAAAAGAGATGGCGTATTGTAGGTTTGTGTTAGATATATCGTTTATTGATTTGTTGGTGTTAAACCGTGTGGTGTTAATTCAGCTCCTTGGAAGCAAAGTTTCGGACAGCCGCAGCATGTCCATCATTAGGACAGATGTGTAGACTTCATTGGTGATAGATATTAGAAGGCTGATCAAATCATTGAATCGAGATAGATGATATTATTATACCTACAATATATATTATACCACACGGCTTAATTTGCTGAAACGGCTGTATATTAATTGTAGTTTTTTGTTGTTGTTGAGCATTATTTAATCCTTACATGGATATCGATTATTTTTTAGGAAGAATTTTGATCGTCTAGTTTCTAGTTGATTAGTCAGAGATCTCCGAAAAATAGATATTTGAGTTGAGTATGCAGTTATATCTAAAAGTATCGATTTGGTACAATATTCAGATTACTCGTAAACACCACCAAGTCAATTATAAGGCAGAAAAACATGAAGTGAATTGAACAAAATATTGATGTTTTCTCGGCCGCTAGTAGGATATTTCAAAATGTTATATAAATGTACGGGACCGTTATACCTTCCGGTGTAATTTCATAGTATATTTAAAGTGTAAAACACAAATACGTGTAAATAATATTTTATTTACACAACATTTTGAGATATCAAAACTTAGCATTTGGAGATGTCTGCCTAATCAACTGAATGATCGATGTGTGTTCAACAGAATTTCAAAATCTACTTTTTGCTTGCTGTAGTGCACATTTAGGTCATTTTTAAGAAAAAAACGACGCTTTAAAAATGACTAGATACATTGACGTAGGGTATACTTGGTCGAAGACTAGATATAATAAAAATTATAATTCATATCATGTAGAAAAATTAAACTTATAGTTAGTTTAAATACATTTAATTCAAATTTTCCAGGGAAGATCAATGGTAAGGGGTAGGTACACGGTACCTGTACTACCAATAGGATTAAATGCACCGCAGATGTCTTCAGATATTGTAAAACCTACTTTAGTAGGACCTAGTGTGCGCTTTGGTTCCTTCAATCTGCCGATAGCTGATGACACTGCTGACCTAAGGGTTGACTGTCGTGAATTGACATTTTCAGAAATTCACAGTTCCGATAAGTAAGCCGGAAAGATTAAATCGGTTTTATTAAATCAGGCAAACCGAAAGGTCGTTAAATTGAATCAAATAACATTGTAGATAGGTACTTCATTTTTTATTGCGTTTGTATTATCTAACGTTTTGAATATTTATACAATTTATAACCCAGTCTAGTGAAAAATTCAATGTGGTATTTTATCTTCAACCTGACTAGAGCAACAATTCAGAGATGATCATAAAACAATCAACACGAAAATGAGCCATTTCAATCATCAAAAATGTTAAATAGTTAATACCACGGGAATTATTCTTAAAATATGATCTAATTGGAGGTTCTTATTTACTAATAGCTCAAAATTGGCTCGCAAAAGCTGTAATTCAGTAAAAAGGTTGATTCAAATAATTCCATTAAACGCGACCGGCAATGTGGATTACGTCATTTTTTACTCAGGCTATCTGACAAAGTCTGCTATCGGTCTAATTGTAGCCATCACGACTTCGGTAAAACACGGCAGCATGTAAATCGTGTTTGGCGAAAACATTTCTAATTTGAAAATAAAAACCATCGTGAGAAAGATGATGGAGGACCCGACTCGTATATCTTCTGCTTTACCCCACAATATGGGCTGAGCTCATTTGGTCCTAATGTCTACATGGTAATATTATCTCATTTTCTTATTCAGGTTTTTTATAAGCCTATAAATAATTGCGGTCTGAGCGAATCGCTTGTGCTCACATGAATGTGACCTAAAATACAACGCTTTAGTACTAAACCTTCGTAAGACATTTTCAGAACCAAAAGATTGTGTATCAGTTTTATTCATATTTAAATTTGATACTTCATTTCGACACACGATTTTACACCCCTTCAGATCGTCTACAATAAAGCTTTAGATTAGAACTGAAGCTCACTTGTAAAAAATCTAAGCTAAAAAGTAATTTTCAAACCAAAAATTGACTTACCTGCTTATTGAAAGCATTATACAGAAAGTTAAACTTATCTATTTATTGTGATATTCATTTTACTAATATTATAGCCTGACAAGTGTCGAGTACCTGCTTTGATATTTTGTGCTCAAGGATCTAAGAATTAAAATTACTAGCTGGCTCCCGGCATGCGTTGCAATGCCATATTCAAAGAAATAAATTGTTTCTCCCTGCATGTCCTGTCCAGTGCGTCCCCGTTCCCAACCCCCTCCCGTGTTCCATATATTCAGTCCCAGTACATTCAGTTGTCAAACAGCTCGCGTGCCACCTATTTAAATATTTATTTAAATTTCCTATATTTTTATTCAAATATTCTTTTTTCATACATTACAAATATTAATTTTTGTATATTATAAGAATAATCAATCAAATTTGGTACCTAACATAGGTAGATACCTATTTAAAATATTTTTAATTTAAAATATCCATGGATAATTCTTTTGATACAAGAAAAAAAAACAGCTGTCTGCTAAATTTACATTCATCAAACGCGCGAACTGTCAAACGTGCGAAGTTAAAATAGTCGTTTTAATTGGATAGTTTTCTGAAATTATCCAATTTTCTGCGCAATTTTCTTAATTTTTCTTTCCGTAAGAACCTTCTACAAAGTATTAGAAAACCATGAAATGGGTAAAATCGTTCTGAAGTTATGGCGTGACCAAGGTTAACAGGGATTCATTTTTATATTTACAGATCTTTGATATTTTACTAGTTATAATAATGTTTTTAATATTATTCATATCATAACTGTTGTACGTGTTAGCGTGCAATGTCACATATGACAATTGCTGCTTTTAAGTTTATGAAGAGTGAAGAGGGGAAATTAATTTTGACACGTAGTACATATTCATTAATTGAGGTGGCGCCTTCGAATTGGATCGGTTTTATATATTTTAAAATCCTTGACACAAATTTATTACCCTGTTCAAATGACAGGAAGACTGGTTTATAACTTTATTACGTCCACAAGCGTAATTAATAAATCTAAAGAAACCTATTTGCGTTTATAGGGCACCTTTATACACTGGAGCGATCACGCGAGATAAAAAATTTTGCCTCGATTGCTTGAGATTTCCCGGAAGGTCATTTTTTAAATTTATCGCCAACATTAAAAAAATCATATCTTCGAATTTTAACATGGAGACATCAAAACTGATTACAGTGCTATACAGCCAATGAATTAATCTGTATTTTATCGTTTATCTCATATTTGCAGGATTTATAAAAAATATATAAAAAAATCGTAAAGTTTATAATCGCGCGAATTCTGGGTGTTTTTTTTACTTGAAACTGCCGTGAGGGATACTTATTCGGGTCAACATAGAATATTTTCGGTTTCTGTATGTTGTCTGAGGTATACTTCATAATGAAAGGTGCATATCCATGGAAAAAGGACTTAATTCTATCCGTAAACAGTTGTTAAAAAATCGGCGGGAAAAATATTAAAAAAAAAAAAAATTACATTGTTCTAAAATAGTCTACGAAGTTCAGATTTGCCACATCCATGGTCATAATAGATAAAGCATTTCAATAGCTTCGTGGTAAAATAAGCAACCTATAAGGGCGAAATTTATAACTCGAACTAATGACAACTATTACCAAAGCAACACACAGGGTGTTTTAGCACTAACCCAAAGGAAAACCAGCGATTCCTCAGCACATTTGAAGTAAAAAATATAGGTGTCATTTTGGTGGCCGATGATTTTTTAAAATTATTAAATTAATATTAGTTAGTAATTAACGTAACTGAGAAGTCAGTATAGTCTAGCGTCTAGCGTATCCCGTGGTAAGCATTTCGTCTTATTCCGGCAGCAGTGTGTAGATATGTAGGAATATCATTGGTGACGGTGATATGAATTATAAATATTGTTCTTTGTTTTTAATAGAAAATAAATCTTCGGACATCAAAATGGCGTCTACTTTAAGTCCAAATATACTCAGGAATTGCTGGTTAAAATCCTTTGGGTGCGTGCTGTGACACCCTGATTATTATAATATCCAACTACTAACAATTAAACCTTTTTTAACATTATGTAATTCGTTTCGAATTTTAAATTAAATATTTTGTTTAAAAAAACTAAATGCGTTGCATTTGTTCAATTTTGACGGGGCTGATTTGACTCTATAATAGAAAAAAAAAATTTTTGTGGACAACCGTAGCGAGGTGAAACCGACTGTCAAAAATAAATTCGTGTGTCTAACAATATATTGACCATATAACGACCGGTCAGTGGTTGAGTGGGCATAGCGCTTGGGTCCCACCCGGGCGTCGCATGTTCAATTCCTCGGCTGGCTAAGTCCTCCATCACAACACAAGCAACATGTCAAGCAATCTCCAACTGGTAGTAGGAGATTTTCAAACATTGTTGGTTTATTCGTAACCCGGGAATGTTTGTCTTTCTTTTAAAAAATGTATTTTTATCTCAATTGCCTTTTAGATACTCAATAAAACTTTTATTATAAAGGAGGCATTTGATATTATAAATTCTAAGATATTATCACACCAACGCGCTTTGTTATTAATATTTATATGTATTTATTAACGCCCGTTAAAAAGACGTTTGCGCAGTTTATACTCATAAACAATGCAGCATAATACGCCTTATATATTTATTTTAAGTATTCTAAAAAAGAACATATAAATTTTATGGGTGCAAAATAAACCTGAAATTTGTTGTTAACAATAGGACGTACCTACACCACATCAGGTTGAAAAATTTACCGAATACGTAAAATACAGAGGTTTTTTTTTATTTCTGAACTGAATTTTGACAACTGTATCCTGTATTTGACAGACCAACTTCAGCACGTAAAAACATTCTAACTCATTTACCTACACACCTATTAGAATTTGGACCAATGAAAAATATGTACTACGTAGATACCATCTCGGTAGCCATGGGCGATTTCCTGTTCGATTCCAACTTTTAAGTTAGGGCATTTCACACAGGAAGTCTACCATGTGATTAAAGCAGTATAGTCGTAATATTTGAATATACTTACTTTAGTTTGCAATATTTACGGTTACTTATTTCAAATTATCTTCTCACCATATATTTTGCCGTTTTCAAATTATTTTTATATACAACAATGAAACTGCAAAATCATTAGAATATATTTGGTCATAGTGTGACGGACGGAATTCATCCCTCCCACTACGGTGCAAGGAGATTGGTCGAAAGAGTCCGTTTGGAGAGTCTAAACCTCAACCAGTCTCTCTCGACCCCGCCCGCCACGCAGTAGGTGGTGGGCGGGATCGACTACCTACTAAGTGTAAAACATTAACGCTTTAAATTTTTAAAGGCCTCTTCAAACTAAAATAATAATCAGGGTGAGGGTCATCTGTTTATTACGGGTATAGGTATTTTACTGTACAATAACTCAATAAAAATAGGTATATGTATATGTTTGTTAGTTTTTTTTAGATATACAGAGTGACAAGGGACGTACTTGGCTTACTTTAACCAGTGATTTCTGACCCTTATTTGGAGAAAAAAAAAATTAAAATTTTGGTCTCTGGAGCTCCTGACCGGCAATCAGAGGGACACGGGTTGGCGGCCAGTATCTTTTCTCGGAAGATTTTTTCAATATAGATAAGTGTATCAGGCTAATAATTATTGCTTATAATAATTGTTACCCTTTGTGCTATGCATAAAAGTCTTGTCTTAAAAGTTAGTTTATAAATTAAAAATAATAATTAATATTTGACACGTTAAAGTATTTCACCAAAAAATGTAGATATAATTTGTCTCGACGCCATCTAGCGAGAGATTTAACATTAACAATGTTTCTCTCGCATAAATAAAGTTGGTTGTTTTCAGTTGAACAAAAGTAATTATCAGTAATTGTTGAATGAAGCACTAGTATATATTGAATTATTTGGCGGGTTTTAGATAAGCCGCCATAGCTCAGTGGTAGAGCTCCTGACCGGCAATTAGAGGGACACGGGTTCGAGTCCCGTTGGCGGCCAGTATCTTTTCTCGGAAGATTTTTTCAATATAGATGAGTGTTTCAGGCTGATAATTATTGCTTATAATAATTGTTACATTTTTTACTCCAAATAATAATCTCTTATAGGAAACACTGGTTAAAGTAAGTCAATTATGTTAACATATTGTATATAACTATGTAACTTAAAAAATACAAGGAAGATTTTATAACATTAAGATGTACTGTAACTATGTATTTGTAGAAAAATATACTTATATTTTGTACACACATAGAGCATCCAAATTAGCAAAATAGAGCAAAAGAGCAAGCAATTTAACAAAATGTAATATTATAGGATTTTGGTTATACGGGCTCTAGCTCTATCTCAAGTATGGGCTTCAACTTCACAGGTAATTATAACTTCCCTAATATTATTATGTAACTCCTACCATCCAGATTCCAACACGGAAGATTCTTCTCCCAACGCAGAACGAGCAACAAGCAATAATATGCAGGCAACTCGTCAAAACGATTAAAAGCTTATCGATTCAAACATCTCAATCCCATTGGAATGGTTATACCCTTTCAACAAAATTGATGGTACTGGATTGGTTGCGGCGAAGGTGCGATAGTTAATCGTGGAAGGGGGAGGGGGATAGGGAGATGGGTAATAGGTAGATTGTAGATTCCCACGCTTAGAGAATATCGATACAAAAGCAGTATAGACAACATGTACGACGAGTTTGGCTCAGTGTAAAATCAATTCACCAATGAGTATTAAGTATCAAGCGGCTGCCTGGCAATTAGGTACCTACTAAAGAGGTCACCCTATCTCGGGAAATCATTAACAACGCCACCTTTGACTTGTCATGATCTCTTAACTTTTAGTGTTATCCCAACTTTGGTGGAATAATAAACAGATAACGCTTTATATTCTGCGTGCATTAATAATATTAGTATGAAATTCATGAACTTTAAATTCGTTGTGCACAGATTTTTGAGCAGTTTTTTTTCTTCATGAATTTTTTTGTATGTGTTATTATGGTCACTTTAAAAAACAGCATTATTTATTGAGATTAATGGCATTTAAATATTCCTTTCAAATCATTTTGTAAGTATTGACGTTTGAATAAATGTTTTTGTAACTAATAAAACAATTAATCATTAAAAGTTCAAAGATATAGAAACATATTGAGTAGGTATCTACCTAAATTTAATTTTGGTGCATATTTTAAAAGCCTTTACGCCCTACACAGATTCACATCGAAATTTAAGTACTTACAGAATAGTTGGCCTATAAAAGTCAAAAAGAGTCCCGGATAATGCCAAGCACGGACCATCAAAAACAATAAAACACGGCTTGATATAATTTTTCGGTATTTATAAGTTCAGACTGGCAGACTGGCTAGTTGAAATTATAAAAATACTTTTGTCTATATACCTATTTATTATGTATCTGCGTTTTATATTTACCTTCCTCGATTCATTCATAAATAAAGCCACCAGATTATACCTAGTTAAGGTATTCCTTATGGGCTTGTATCAGTCTAAAAACGACGTGACTCCGTTTTTTTCAGCCGCTTCGTGAATCTCAGTCGGGATTAATGGGAGATATTGATTATGGCGGCCCATGATAGATCGCTTCATTTTATCACGCAAAGTATCTTCAGATTTCTGATTGACTGTTGAGATCCCATCTTCAGGCAAACGGAATAGTTCTCGCCGGAATTCAATCTCGCCAGTCAAATTATTTTTATATAGATAATAGATACTTGTTTCAATATCATTTTGACAGTAGATCTGTTACTGTTCTAAACTCATCCTCTATTTTCTTTTCTAATACTCAAAGCTAAGACCAGTAACTACCTACTTTAATTCTGAGAGCTTATCCTGTCCTTCTGTAGGACTGTACTAGGTATCATATTGCGAAACATCTTATGTTGGCAGTTTGTACAAGTATTAATGTTGAAGGATACGACGTAAGTGGTGGGAAGAAAAGTGTAAATAAGTGCGAAAGCTAATTTATTTATATCTTTGAAAGTAGTTTTTATATCTTCTCCTGCCTTTAAGGTTGTAAACACGTGCTTCTTGTTAGGTTAAAAAGCTCTAAAGTTGCGTTTCGCATTTCAGTTCCTTCCAAAAATAAACTTACCCAAAAATGTTCACCCTGGTCTTCTAACATGCACGATTTTATTACCAATTAAAATAAATATTTGGAAATTCATATCCATATATCCTAGGTAGGTACCTAATAATATTGCACATCTTCAAAAATTTATTTTATTAGTAATGTATATTTATTATTGTTAAAATATATTGTAATTTACTTCATTGTTTGTTGATCTAACTTTCAGTTGAAAGTATCTTTCTCTCCGAAGATTTGCCGGTGTCTTCAAAATTTTATCGAGTTTTGTATTTTATTAAAGAAGTTTTTAATGGCATTGCGCTAACCGATTATTAAGTTGATTTACATACCAATCGTACCTACACAATTCTCAGTCTAGTTAGCAATTATCAGTGTCGGGCAATAAATATTACAAATTTGGAGATGAAACCAAAATTTGTTGCGGCGATTAAACAAATAATTTATGACCGTGAACAAAGATAAGGCGTCCAACGATTCTGGGCGTGATTTTGTCTGAACTTTTGATATATCCGAGTGTTTATTTACGTATTAATTAAATTACAGATAATTATTGTTTATCGTTACACTTTCCTGTCTCTAAGATATAATCTGGGTATTTTACTGTGATTTGTTGTGACCGCTTCGACATTTATGTAAATTATGAGAGTGCCTTCTTCCTTGGATAATTTTTATGGAGCTGTACTTGTGAAATGTCATCACAGTGGATGCGCAAAGTTATAATCTAACTTATTAGTTTACCTTAAACATGCTTAAGCTATTCACGAAGTTTTAATATTTTCAAAATTGACATATTTTCAGTAACATATTTCGCGGGCTGCGGAAGGGTTCAGTTTTAAGGAATAAAAGGTCTGTGTTTATATATATGAACTGTCAAGAATGAAACAACGTTGTGCTTTATGCCGTGTTGGACTTAACACCACCATTATGAACTATGAAAAATTAATGCTTTTTTTTTGTTTCAGGTAAGTTCATCTTTACGAATCCCTAAATCGCGAGCAGTCTCTGGTAAGACATCGATCGAATATTGCTCTACTTTTAAAGGTCTGTGGCTACAATCTAATCTCGTCACTCTTCATTGTATTTTATTATTTAATTTACATCTTTTCTATTGCGTTTTTATGTTTCAATCCTAAGATAAATCATGATAGTTAAAAGTATTTGTCAAGAATCCGCTCTTTCGTGGGTATTGAAATCTCTCAATTTTATCTTATTCACCCCTCTTTGTGAAAGTATATTTCCTTGTAAGGTTTAGTAACATACTTAAATTTTTATCTTCAACGCTCTCTACGCTACATCCTTTCGACTTGAGAAGTGTGAACACCGTCTCGCATTGGTGTTTAAGTTTTTGATAAGTGGTCTTTAGATATTTTGAGCGTCTTCAAGCCGTGTTTCTTCTTTTAAGTGCATGTAGACCCACCGGAGAGTTTTAATTGCCGCCTATACACAATTTCTAATTTTCTTTCGTAACTTCTAGATATCAAGACAGCATTTAATAACCGACGCTTTATCGGGTTATTATTTAACTATTAGCTGGATTGCTTAGATAGTGTAGATGAGCATTGCGTATGTATATGGCAATCAAAACCTTTCTAAATAATAAACTGTTAATCATAATCACGAGTACCAACGGGATAGCTCTTGAGCTGCTCATTTCTTTGAAGTTCTGTTTCCTGTTAATAAAAATATTTGGATTCCCTTTCTCAAGCTACATAAAAATAATATGTGACGCAGTTAGATAATATTTCTACGGTTCAACTATTAATTTCGTGAATTTTATTATTCTAAACACGTATGCGAAGGATTCGGTGGGCAATTCCGACTAGTTAAATCATAGAATTATGTAATACAGATTAAAACCTCCTTTCGCACGAATTCAAAAGGTTCATCCTTCGAAATTACACCTGCGGACCAAATTGTATTTAATTGCGGGCGCTCCCCGTTTCAACACAGCTAGGTATTATTACTCCATACGGCATTGTACCAAACCTAAATCCACACGATGCTATCGGGATTCGTAATAAGCACTTCTATCAAAGTTGGTGCATCAATTATATTGCAGCAGTGGGAACTCCTTTCGCTTTGACTTATCGAACCCTCCGACAATTTTGAATTGGACGTGTGTAAGTCGTGTAAGAATATAATTCTTCTTCCTGCTTCTATCATAATCATACATGCCTATCTATAATCATCAAGAAGGCGATATTCTTTTCGGGCCTTTATGGATGAAATGTTTAAATAATTGTTCATCACAATCACAGCTCATAACGATCCGTCGCCTTTCTTATTATTACCGATTACCCAAAACCTGCTATAGCTTCTTACGTGATCTGAAAATATTTATAATGTATTTTTCTTTTAGGAAATTACTTTGTAAGATACTAAACTTGCCATTTACTATTCCACAAACTTATTTAATACGGTGAGGTAGGGAGCGTTTGATCGATGGAAATATTCAGTTTAATTAATATTATCCCAGAACCTTCCTCATTGTGTCTGATTACGGTTCACTTAATATTGGCGAACCGTAATAATGACTACAGCAATTCATTTGATAGACATTTACAAGCAAATTCTCTAATAAATCATCAAACTACTCTTAACATAAACCATACCTATTTTGGTCGTAGGCCGCACAATATCAGCTTTTATTGGATGCTGAGAAAGGTATCCTAGGCCTTCGTTCAGTCACTTGGCTGTTTCATCAATTTTCAAATCATTACTTCGATAATTGAAGCCAACGGCTGAGCTGTGATCATCTCTTATACGAGTGCCTACCTTCATAAATATCACAGCGTTAAATAGGATTTCATAATCGAGCTATTCTACCAAAGCCACTTATTGGCATTGGGGATCGAATAAACGAATTAAAATACCAATTGATTTTACCGTTGGTTATCCCATTAACCAATTCAAAATAACCAGATTGATATTATCTTCTACGCCCATCTATCTTAGTCCTTTAGTTCCGAAGAGTGATTATTACTTAGAATATTAAAATCATTGATTACAAATTGATTCATGGCGAAATCGTTGATCTCTCACTATCTAATATTGAATAGGGGTCTAAATTGGACATTTAAAGATGGATGGATGTTCTTCTTCCTGTCTCATTATCGAATCGATCGAACTCTGCGGAACAAAACTGAATTAGACGCGATACTTAAACGTCGTAATTCGAATAATATAATGTATTGATATGAATAATTTTCGACGACAAACACAAATAGCCACCCATTCAAGTCTTGTTTAAGCCAATATATTTTAGTAAACCATTTTTTATCATTCATCACGCAAAGAATGCATTTATAAAAGGCATATATCCTGCTCAATCAGCATAAAAAGAGATATTTTTAGTCATGTCGTAACTTATTCAAGATTATGAACCTCACTGTCATTATCTAATAAAATGGAAGTAGATATGAGATTAATAACAATGTAATATAGTGGCAATAGCTCATTTGGTAGACTGCCAAGTCCCGGTAAGACTATAAAAAAGGATCTGGGTTCGAGTCCCAATTGCGTCCGTGACATTTTTTTATTTGCAATGTCTGTTTCATATTTTCACTGAGAGTTGTTTATATTATCTTCGTTAAAGATTGGTGATATCTTTGGTCGGGGACGCCTTGATAGATATTATTTATAAATCGTTAAAACAGTACGCGAGTTATTGATGAATAGTAATTTTATAAATCCTAATTTTTACAAATGTTTACAATTACCACTTATATATCTGCATGCCACTCTATTATCAGTATATAATGTACAATACGTTTATTAATATAACTATGTATTTTGATTACAATAGATCATCCTTACTTGCATTTTCCAGCATTTTTAATTATATCGCAGGCCTTGGAAACAAAAGACGCAATGATTAACAGAAATGTGTAAAATATGAGAAACGCGTGTCATTGTTGTATTTCCACAAAACACTTTGATTGATGATTTCGTTGATAAACCGCCCGTGTTTACATAACTTAGTGCTCTAGTAAGCTTTAATGACATGACAAAACCGAAATAGATATAATATTATAGTTAGCAACAAGGCACTTAATGCAACCACAAGGGATGATTATCTAATAAGTTTTCCTTCTAGTCAAATAAGTACAGTTTCTAAAATGTCTACTAGAAAAACCCATTATTTCCTATAAATATAAATATTACTATCCCTTCTTTTGGTGATTTTGTGATCAGAATGCATACTTTAATGTAGGTACTGTGCTTGTTTTACCCTTCGGAAGAGATGATTGTTGTTTTTTTTTGTGTAGGTCAACTGCAGATCAACTTTTGTTGGTCAATTAATATTTCGATTACAAGAAAAAAAACGTTCTGCACTAAGTAACAATATACAAAAAAATAGATACACGTTAAATTTTCTAGGCTACCTCACAACAGTAATAAATAATTAGGTAGGTACGCCAAGCAAAGATAAATATTATACTTATATCCAAAATAATATTTTTTAATATATTAATTATGTTGTAGGTACCTACATTTTTTTCAACAAGAACATTTAATTTTATTCCCTGTTTTCATATTTGATTAATTCTGTTAAATTATTGTTTTAACCCAAATGGATATAGGCCCTTTGGTTGATAATTTTGTTTGCTTTTGGTATTAGGAGCGTTTTGTAAATCCTGTTTCATGTTTGTTTATGAGTGTTTTAGTGGAAATTTGTCTGGGAACGCCCGCTCTAACAACAATTCCATTATGTTTATGTAAGTAAACTCATTATATAGGGGTTCGTGTGAGTTGATATGCCATCGGCAACCATTCAATTGTATATATAAGTTGTCAAATAATATTAAAGTTATATTACATTTCGTATTTTTGGTATGATGCTACGCACATTTCCATTACAGAGACAACCGTCGAAACTAGTTTAATTCAGACCTCCGAGGTTGAATAACAACTTAACAATAGATGGTGACCAAAAGTATCAAATACCTTCTACTGAACAACTTGTGCCGTGCCTTTGTTGACTGAAATAATAGTTGATATAAGTTACATACAATATGGAAGGTTGCATTGTGTGTCCGCACGAGATATGCACCAACCGCAAGGAATCGAGTAGGCAGGTTGAAAAAATGTCATTCTGTTTAGCTTGTAGGTATTGTCATTGTATTTCTAGGTTAGAATATTGAAAGAGACGTTCGTGTATCGATGTGGGCTCGATCGTTTCCTTTGTATGTTTTTGTTCCGCTCGGATACGGAGAATAATAGCCTGTGTTGACAACGTTTGAATGGCGAATTATCTGATATTGAAGTCGGTGGCAATTCGACGGCGAATTTATTTGCGAGTAGCGAAGTATAATAATAATAATAATATTTCGATGATGTGTATAACGCCGTTTTTGTGAAAAATCTCCTCAAGGGCGCTGTACAAATTTACAATATATTTCTACAATTCATCGCCTTAGTTCGTATTTGTCCAACAGACCATTTGAGTTTTTGTTCAATCTTCACTTTAAAATTAAATTTATAGCATAAAAAAGGATAGTTAATCACTGAACTAAGAATTATTTAAACTAATTGAACCCTTACCTACACGGAAATAGCTTTATCATAAACATCTGTCATAATGATTTTTGAAATAATTTATTTTTATTTATTTTATTTATTTATTTGTTTTTGTTACAAAGAATACATCAGATTGTATTCTTGTAACAATTTTGTTACAAGAATACAAAAAAAGCGTTGACTGTCCAACTAGGATTCTCCCGTTCTAGGACAGTCAAATGAAAGAAACCTTCTCCTTCTAAAAAAAATTTCTAATGGTCTGTTGGACAAATACGAATTAAAGCGACGAATTCTCTATCTTACTTCTTACTACAGATAAGACAAACTATTATAAAAAAACTTACCGCTAACAGATTGCATCCACCCGTTCTAAAATCATTTTTATTTCCTTTGGCCTTATTATAATCGAGTTTATTAAAACTCGGTACATTAAAATTTCCAATAAAAACGGTTGAATATCAACGCTCAACTCTCAGTTCTGGAATATCACGGGAAAAGCCACCGGGGTAAAGCTAATTTTCACAAAAAAACAAAGCTGCGTACACAGAAAATGAATTATTCCTGTAATGAAAATTTCTCCAAGTTTTATTCCCGCTTTTAATATAAATGACTTGATGTTTTCGATTGCCCCTTCTACAGGAAACAAACCAGTTTTATTAAATAATTAATTAAAGAAACCAATTAAAATTAGCCACAATTTAATTCGAGAGTTTAACTAATTTTGCTTGTTTTCATTCCAATAAGCGATTTGTTGATTGTGGCAAAAATTGTAAAAATATGTTGATGTATTTTACGTGGTTTATATTCCTGAAGAGGTGGTACTTTTCCTTCCTTGAATTAGCTTCTCTGAATATGGAACAAGGTGTCTCGTGTTCATCCAATTTGTCTCAAATATTGCTCATGCTCCCTGTCACGACGTAGCATTTATTATACGGCCCATAAAGTGCAGAGAGTCGTGCACAGGGAGGTTGGGAGCAAATATGGCCATTTCTATTTTCTCCTCGCTGGATACTACGGCACTTACGTGTCCAATTGGCCATACATCGTGTTGCACGGCTCATACGAACGTTATTTTACCGAT
This sequence comes from Limnephilus lunatus, assembly GCA_917563855.2. Lineage (NCBI taxonomy): Eukaryota > Metazoa > Arthropoda > Insecta > Trichoptera > Limnephilidae > Limnephilus > Limnephilus lunatus. The sequence continues at coordinate 92,805,302 of OU830595.1, read as the reverse complement.
GGAACTCAGTTGCCTACCCTTCGCGCATCCCGCACTTACTGTGGGCCCACGGTGTAAATAATATCCTCGGAGGAACAAATACGTGTGAATCAGGCGAGAACCCGAGAGGGTTTTACGGTCGAAAATTGGCGGGAACACACGTCACAAACTTTATCATTTGTAATATAAAACTAGGGATATTGAGTTTATTAAAACTTTCCTGTTGAATGTAATGCAATATTTATTTTGTGGTTATGTTCCCTTCGTTTTCTTTTATTACGCATGTTAATATTGTTTATTTCATCAAAATTCTCCGAGGGTCGATCCGATACTGGCGGGGAGGCGGTTACCTGCTCTTATTCAGCGGAACCTGTTCATCAACGAGGCGTAATGAAATGAAGGATTCACCGCTTTCTCCGATCAGCTAAGCGATTTGTTCAATAACGCTCGATTCGCCTATTAGTCCCAACTAGAGTTGTGTTGGGAAGAGCGTATTTGTGCATTTGAGGAGTGTCAAGCCGAAAATTCGGCTCAGCAGTTGATCAGTAGGATTGGGAACAACGGTCATCAGTTTAGTTCAAGCCTCTTCTGCCCGTCTGGGAATGAGTTCTACTTATCTTATTTAGCAAATTAAAATAATAATAATTTGTTCAAACTTCCGAGATAAGTGGTAAATACAGTTTCAAAATCGTTAAAGCGTTAATTTGGCTTATTGGACATCCTCTCACAAACAAATTTATTTGCATATATCTTTCCGGCCTTTGAACTTGTACATTCAATGCAGACATAGCTCTTCAGGTGAAAAGTGTGAAGTTGATTAATTTATCTATCCATTATGTGCCGATTGATCTTCCGAACAACAATGCTAGAGTTCAGGCTATTGCACCACAGGGCTGGCACTTATTCCCATGTGCAATGTATCGGCACGATAATGTTGGAATAGCGGCGCTGTAGAAGCGATAACGAGTGGAGGCACGCTATCACATCACTAGGGAATAGGACCGCACTGGGAGTAAAAAGAGCCCGGAAAACTGTTTACAAAAATGCTTTTACATATATGTATGTATATATATATATATATATTTTTTTTTTTTCTTTATCGTACAACAGAATATTCCAATTATAGTACATTTTAAATAAAGGCATACAGAGAACAGTCACCCACATCAAAATAGTTGGCAATTTCATTTAAAATATATATTTTTAATTGTTATTAAATGAATATTGTATTATTTGAATAATTTTATGTCCTTCGGTAATGTCTTCGAAGGGCGAAACGGTTTTTGCACGAAATTATTTTTAAATGTGCGAATACGAACAATTGTGTGTTCTTATTTAAAAAAAAAAGAAAATGGTTTAGTACATAACATTTAATTCTGCTTCTTCCGGTGCCTTCTCGGAGGTTGATTATCGTCAGAGCAATCATCGCCCCGCATAACGCACTCGTACCAGTAATATGCTTTTGTGGTTATACCCATTAAAAAACCAAAAAGTTCCATTTGAAAGAGTCACGTACACGGAGGAGGAGGTTATGTACCATACCTCGTAACTTCGAAACTTGAAAAAAATAATAGTATTTTGTTGTTCCTAGACTACACCTTTTCAAGATATTTTCAAAAAGTTTAAAATTGTGTAGTTGTTTAATACCCCGCATTCCGAATTTGTTCCAAAATATGACTTACTTTTGTTGAATACTTTAAGTTTTTAAGCTCTTGAAAACATGTTCTTTTTGAAGATGCATATATGTATATATATATATATATTTTTTTTTTTTTTTAAGAAAGACAAACATTCCCGGGTTGACCATCACAGAAAGCGGGAAATGTTGCTTGTGTCGTGATGGAGGACTTAGCCAGCCAAGGAATCGGACCCGAGATGGCTGGGTGGGACCCAAACTCGATGCCAACTCAGCCACCGACCGATCGATATCTAATCTTTAAACATTGGCCGAGTTGAAAAATTGAAATAAACTAAAATTGATATAAAATCAAATTTCCACTTAGAAAATCGTAAAATATGCTAATATTCTAAAAAACACCCTTTTCTGTTATTTAACATGTTGTGATTTGGAAAAATCTACTGTGTTTCTTTAAAGGACATTTGTCGAAAGAATTTGCATTATTTTAAATAAGTCACGCTTTATTAAATATTTTCGCTTACGCCTATTGTTTTTTATTAGCGCGCACCCGCTAACATTCCTACTTACATATCTTCTTTTCCATCCATCTTTTTCTTTTTTTGTTACTACAGAGCCTAGGTTCTATATAGGAACCGTGTTAAAAACGCTGCTTATTTCGGCATAATATCTCGGCCCTTAGAAAATGTTCAGTCCGCTCCTGCCAGGCATCAGTTGTTCGGTCTAGCTCTAGGTTCTAGTACAACATGAAGCCCGGTACGAGCGGGGAGCAGTGAGCAGACAATGGAAGATGACCCACTTTCCACGCTCATCTCTCACCCACTGCACTAAACTATTCTCCACTTTTCGTTCTTTATTCACCTCGCAGTCTCGCACACGACGCGAGATAAATTGTTGGCCATGCGGCAATTTTATCTCCTAGCGCCGGCAAAAGGACTCTTGTTTTAACTCTAAGCGCACACCGATGAATTCGTGTAAAATTTAACGAACCTGTCTTTTGAAGATCGTAATCAAGCAGACTTTCTTCAAATGCGGGTCTCCAAAGGGAAAAAATTATTCCATCGAACTTGTGCTCAAAAACTTTGTATGTTGTTGTTACAAAGAAAAACTCTTAAAGATGTACATTTCCAAGAATATAACGTTCACACGAAATGAAACAAAAACAACAACAAAAAACACCCAAATTCGTAAATAATGTGAAAACTATTACGCCTAAAGATTTCTTTCTTTTTCTAAGCTTATTTTGTGAATCTAATTTTGGTTCTCTCAAAACAGTGACTATACTAATACGATACTCTTCTATTTTCCTTACGAAATGAACTCCAAAACGTGTAGCCAATTTTATCCAGCTTGATGGGAAAGGCTCTAAAAAGCTCGGCTTTTTCTACCGCCGCGCCGTTCACACACAAACGGATATAAAAACAGCGCATGGCGGGACATTCCGCAGCTTTCGTTCTGCCGTAACAATTCGTTTCTAGCGTAAATCCGCTTGGCATTTCATTTCGGAAGTACTGGCGTGCATTTCTTCTGATAATATAACGTGGACGTCTATAGAATCCCTCATTGGTCATTAAGTGCCGAAAGAATTCAGAATGAGCAACTTTAATGAAAGATAAAAGACTCATATAGTTGTAAAAAACATCGTTTCTCAATATATGTAAGTTTTATTTTTTCGATAATTCTTTTAAAATTACTTCTTTGACTGTTTTAAAAAATATGTATTTGTAATGGTTATATTTTTTCCTTAGGTAATTGCCTATTATAAATTATTTGTAAAAATTGATTGGAAAACGATTAAATAACCAAAATAATATACGTATATGTAAGTGTTCTCGATGATTTCTGACAATATAGGTACATATTATTAAGATACAGCCCAGAACATTCCAGAATTTCCAGTTTGACAATTGATTTGGGTTTATGTGGTGCTAAACCAAAACCTCCTAGATCACATAGGAAGTTTTGGCTAAACTCACCCTCAGATGGTTTGGGCATGTAGAGCGAATGAACGAAGAAAATATAGATACTTGAGTCGGGCCATGTCAAAAGTCAGAATAATAGAATAGAATGTATGAGACGATGTATGAATGTGAGTGAGGCAAAGAGTGTGTGCCAAGAACGAGTTATTAGTTATTTGGCGGTCCGTCCTCTCTGCCTACCCCTGCTGGGAAACGGAGTGTTGGTTAGTTAGTTCGTTTAGTTTAAACTCACCCCGCTTCAATTTTAAAATAAATGATCTTTCTATACAATTCCACGTTGGAAAATTTCTTTCTATACAATTTCAAGCTTGCTAAAAATTTCATGCTGGAAAATAAGTTTAATAATGGAGGTTTATTCATTAAAATTATTGTTTCTTCATTAAAATTATTGTTTCAGTTGGCTTATATTTCACTGCTATAATTTTGCTTAAACTTTTGAAAAATCCGTCGCTTTTCTCAGTCTATCAATGTGAGCTCTTCTGACTTTATTATAAACCCTTTTTTATGACTTTGTAATGACTCCGTTGTAAGCTGCCTACGCTGGTACATAAATAACATTAAAGGAATGTGTTCTTTGAGCTATGCATTTCTAACATGCAAGTTAACGTGCAAATTTACATGAAAATAATTATTATGTTGGATAAAAGAACTACTAAAAACGCTTATGTACACGTGTTCATTCGAAAACAAATGCTCCTTCAACATTAAAAATAAAATCTTACGAAATCACCTTCCTGTTGTTAACGCTGCGCTTTTATGATGCACTGCCTACACAGGCAAATGACTTTTTTATGTACCATACCAAAATTACCAAAGCGTTTTTTATCTGAAATTATTTAGTTCTAATATTATACCTAAACGAGATTCTACCTATATATATATATATGTTTGTGAATAAATATCTAGATTTTTCAAACCCCGTGGAAGAATAAAGTAGTTGTTTCTTGTCATTGGTAACTGATTTATGTTTATGGCGTATTTATTTATCTTAAAACTATCTCTGTTCCCAATCAGATTTTAATCTTAAGTTACACCATTCCCGAGGAGTTTATTCAACTGCATTTCTTACTTTTCTTGTTCATAGTTTTGTGACATAATAATGAATGGAGAAATTAACAATCTACTATTAAAAAAACTTAAAATTACTTTTTTGTCGTACAAACCTGTTACCAGTCGTTTGTGTTTTAAACTGTAATGGATAGGTAATTCAAATAATATTTAGTGTTTTTTAGCTTTGCATATTATAGAAAATTGATCCACTTTCACATAAATGGTGTTATGGAAATAAGCCAGGTGTTATTTTCAAACGCGACGTTTCCAATTTCATATCTTAAAATTTCTCATGCTTTAAATATTTTAATTTCTCAAAAATGTACTAATAAGTAAAATCTCATTTAGCGTTTAAATAAAATAAATAAATAACCTCCCTACATGAACAATTTACCAAGTTACCTACGCATTATTAGGTATCCACTTACATAATACATAATTTTTTGAGCTGTGTTTTACCTACTGTTTTTAAACATTTTAATAGTTGTAATAATAATAATTCGATAATTCGAATATCGCCGTTTTTGTGAAAAATTACCTCAACCTCAAGGGCGCTAAACTCTATCTAACTTTATTAATAATAATATTTGGATGACTTGTATACCGCCATTTTTGTGAAAAATCACTTCAAGGGCGCTGTATAAACTTATAATAAATTTTTACAATCTTACTTCTAACTACAAACTAGACAAACCACTATGACAACTAATGGCTAAAAATTGCATCCACCGGTTAATCGATCACCGATACGAAACTATATGTGCAATGATTTGACCAATGAACGCGATGCTGCTGTAAAAATGTGCTGTACAGGCAGAAAATATATACCTACAGGACCATACTTACCTGGGAGGTTACTAGAACTAGAGATTAACACTGTTATTGTTTATTTAGGGAAATTTAGGTACAGTTCGCACGCAAAGGACATAATTGGGAACTGTAATCCAAATACATACTAAGTTCGGAGATCGTGCTTTTGGAGTATCTGGGCCTAAGGCTTGGAATAGACTCCCTCTGGAATTAAGATGCATAAAAAGCCTAAAAAAGTTTTAGGTCCAAACTAAAAACCTACCTTTTCGGGCTCTCATACCCTTAACTTAATTTAAATATACCTATCTGAGAGTATCATACTTGTATTGCCTATGATATGTCTTAATCACACTTTTCTTACTGAATTAAAATTACTCGAATCCTTACACATCAATCTGTCTCTAGGAAGATCAAATCCTTGTACTACTGCACCTCAATTGTTGCTTTTACTTTTCAAAATACACTAATTAAAGAATATATTACATATTAATATTAAAATATTTACAACATGTGTTCACAATTATGTCCTCTGCGTGCAAACTCTATCTAAATTTCTTTAGACCTCCCAGGTAAGTATGGTCCTGCATTAATTCATTTTTAGGCAGCATCGCGTTCATTGGTCAAAATATTGTACATATATTTTCGTATCGGTGATCAATGAACCGGTGTATGCAATTTTTAGCCATAAGTTGTTTTTAATTGTTTGTCTAGCTTGTAGTCTTTCTAGATTTTAGGCATGTATGGTAAGTTTGTACAGCGCCCTTGAGGTGATTTTTAACAAAAAAAACGGCGCTATATAAATCGTCCAAATATTATTATTATTAATATATAATATTATGTTCTTTAATGAGCGTATTTTGAAAACAAAAGCAAATTTTGTGATGGGCCGTACAATAGTACAAGGATTTGATCAGAATAAATATATTTCTAAATGTGATTCGTTCCTTGGTAAGAAAAATATTGATTGAAAGTTAGGATTCGAATAATGTTAATCCAATAAGAAAATTGTGATTAAGGTAAATAAATAGGCAAAAAAATTACAAACAGATATTCAAAACATACTTCCTTTACCTTTATTATTATTTTGAGTTAATGGACTAGGTACCACAATGACCTAAGGATAACAGGTCAACAGAATATACTTTTAAAATTAGTCGAGTAAGTATCATATTGAGGGCAGCATTTTCAAGCTTTATGTCCGTTCAGTAAGAGCCCGTTCACACTTCCGTCGTAATAACGGAGGTGGGTTCCGTCATTACGACGGAGGCCCTAGCCGCTGTAGTGGCTCTATGGAGCTGTTCACACTTGCCGGATCCGGCGTGAAGACGGATCCGTCATTTTTTGCCGGAGAGTTCGCCTACGCAGAGCGTCCGTCGTGAAGCCGGAAAGGAACGCGCTGGCTCATACATTTCAATGGAGCTGTTCACACTATACGGCGGGACGACGGATCCGTTTTGAACCCGCCACACCCCGCTTCACACTTCACCACCACCCGCTCCCAGACGCAAGCGAGCAGGCAAATTGTGTTTTTATGGGGCGCGCGTTTGGCGTTTATAATATTATTATATAATATACATGTTCGTTCCAGAATGCGATTTTTTCTATTTAATCTCAAGAAAATATTTAGTATATAACAAATATTATAATCAATAATTATCAGCCTGAAACACTCATCTACATTGAAAAAATCTTCCGAGAAAAGATACTGGCCGCCAACGGGAATTGAACCCGTGACCTTCTGATTGCCGGTCAGGTGCTCTTGACCACTGAGCTATGGCGGCTTATCTAATACCCGCCAAATAATTCAATATATACTAGTGTTTCATTCGACAATTACTCATTATTACATTTTTCCAACTGAAAACAACCAACTTTATTTTTGTGAGAGAGGTATTGTTAATACTAAATCTCCCGCTAGGTGGCGTCGAGACTAATTATGTCTGCATTTATTGCTGAAATACTTTAACTTGTCAAATATTAATTATTATTTTTAATTGATAAACTAACGTTTAAACAAGATTTTTATGCATAGCACAAAGGGTATATAACAAATATTATAATCAATAATTATCAGCCTGAAACACTCATCTACATTGAAAAAATCTTCCGTGAACAGCAGCGAAATAACATGTGCATTCTGTGACAGGAACACTGAACTAGAGTAGAGAACATGCCCCGGCCACGTGTGATGCGGGGAGCACTTTGGGGCGCATTCCCAGATCCAGGAATTCTGTCAAACATTTAGGAAAGCCCCTTCCCGGAACCTTTTGCCGGTGCGAAAGCCGTAAATTTGAACTCTTCTGACAGAGCTTTTAGATTTTGGCAGAGAATCTAAAAAAATAATGTAAGATTCTCTTCTTACGAAATTGAGGATAAGAAGCAAGAATAATCTATTCTCTACTACGGTCATTGTTTTTGTTAGGATTAATAATGATAATCCAAACATTTTTTTTAATATTACCTCTAGGACGCATTACAATGCTGGAAAACGAGACATCGAAACCAAACATATGTGAACCTAAGAATTCTTAATAAATTGTACAACGCCCTTGAGGTGATTTTTCTCACAAACGGCGCTATACAAATTATCCAATTATTATTAGATTTTTTTTTTTTTTTACAGAGAATACCGCACAAGAATCTCAACTGCTCCCGTCTGGAGCCAGTGAGACTATGGCATCCCCAATTGGGGTATGCTGTGAGGCTGAAGGTAGTGGGGAGGGGAAGGAGGTGGGGAGAAGGAAGGTTGGGAAGTACCTGGCTATTCAGATCTGGTCACCAAACACGGCTAGAGCCATTTTCAAGCAACGTTTCAATTCTGAATGGTGGTCCTACACCAGGGCGATACTGTTAGTATCTTCCACTCTGGAACGTGCCGCAAATATACTATATATTATTTTAAATGAATTAATTGTGAAATAACACAAATTATTCAAATAAAATTTATTTGCGCACGCCGGGTTCGAACCCGCGACCTCCGGATTGTGAGTCAAGAGTCTTAGCCACTGGACTACGGAGGTCGTCAAATATTATTATGTAATAATGTTTAAATGATTTAATTTATACTATACATATTTCTATAATGCTCTAAAACACAAAAAGGCTGAAAAATAATTAGAAATGCGTTGTTCTTATACGAGAAATATGTAATACTTTATTCAACTTTCTTCAAACAATAAAAATAAAAATTATTTTAATTTTTTAATGTTCTTATAAGTATAATAATTTTATATTACAAAATAAAACTTTTGTATAAACATTTACTGCTAATCATTGATAAGTTCCAATTATTTTGTTACAAAACTTTGAACAATTGGTCAAAAGATTTGTTTATTGGTTCAAACCATGGCGCATGCACAGTTTTTAGAAATTCGAAAAAAAACTTTTTTTTGTGATACGTGCCACGCGGTGTTATAAAGTGAGCAATGACTGAGCAACCATATATTGTTTTTATTTATATTATATAACTAACTAACTAACCACCACGCCGTTTCCCCGCAGGGGTAGGCAGAGAGGACGGACCACTTGAGTATCAAGTATCTGATTCACTTGATCGTGCCATGTCTTCCTCAGACGTCCACGACTTCTTCTACTATTCACATTTGCGTCATACATTCTCCTTACACTGCTTTCGAAATCATTGATATTAATAATAATATAATCGACTACCATAACTCGTGCATGAGCCTAGCATGGTGGTCGAAAAATCCACAAATGATGCAATTCAAAGCAATAAATAAAGAAAAATTTAAATTTTTAAAAATAAATATTTATATACTTAAAAATTTATACCATATTTTTACAATCTTACTTTTAACTAGACTAGACAAATTATAACCACTAATGGCTAGCCGATTGCATCCATAGGTTCGTCAAACACTAACGCAAAATTGTACAAAGTGTTAACTACCTCCTTCTAGGTTAAAGAAGGAGGTAGCGCAACACGGCATAACACCCCAAAAACCAATAACGAAAATACTTTTGGCCGTGAAAATCTGCAAATGTAACCAGTGCTTCCTGACTTGGGATTGCAATCCCGCAGCTCATTCAATCCCGCGGGATTACTCAATCTCGCGCGGGATCACGCGGGATCCCGCATCTTTGGAATTATGTTATAAAATCAAATTGAAACTACAGATTTTTGTGTAATAATTAACTTTTAATAAACATTTCTTACATTAAGCAACAGAATTTATCTCTTTTCTATTTAGTACCTATAACTAATTAGTAAGATGTTTTCTTGGATTCATCTTTAAATGTTTGGCATTAATAGTTTTGTTTAGTTTTACCCTTACTCCTAACAACAGTTTTATATTTTTAATTCAGTCTTATTCACATAATGACTAATAATCAAATCACAACTTTCTCTTAGATGCTATTACTGTGATATCAACCTATATTGATAACTTTTGAAAATACGCTCTTAAGAAGCAAATGGCATTTGTTGAATCATCGCCGAGCCTGCTTCTGAGTGACCTGCAAATATATCCAGATGCTGAAAACACTCTCTCGGTTTCTACGCTGAACCGTCAGGATCATGGAACTATAATATAGGCGAACGTCAGGTACTCTTCTCTGATACCATCGGACTCGAGAGTTTTAGCGCCAAATTTTTAATTCGCGGGATCTGCGCCTTGAAGGTGCGGGATAAAAGCAGCGGGACCCAGCGGGAATGCGTCATCCCGTTTTGCGGAATTGCAATCCATATTCCTAATATTATTTGGATTAAAAAATGTTTATGAAATTTCTGTCTCCGGTGACATTTATGTTTTGTTTTTTTTTCTACCTAAACAAAAAATAGTAAGTGTTGGTCAGCTGGGGGCGGGGTAAGAGGCTAAGAGGGTGGGCGATTACTCGGCTGAGTGACCAGTGATTACATGTGGAAAAAAAGTTCGATTTTGAAGAGAAAAAAAAAATAGAAAAACGGTACCAATAAATTTCATTTACATTTTTTACTCAAAATAATATCAGCAATCACTGGTTAAGTGAAGTACGTCCCTTAACACCCTGTACCAATGCATTTGACCAATGAACGTGGTGCTGCGTTGAGATGCACATTTATTATGATATTTATATTATGTACCTACAGGCAGAAAATATATTGGATCACACTTACCTGGGAGTAATATTATAGTAATTGAGAAGCTGTAATATATTTTCTGAATATTGCGTAAACTACAAATTATTATAATTAGATACCATTAATCCGTGCTTTTTTAATAAACCTATTATTGTAACTAACTAACCATCACGCTTTTCTCCCCAGGTAGAACAAGAGAGGATGGTTTGCCGTACAATACGGCCATTAGATGTTTCCTATTTTCCAGCTATTGCTAGATCTTTTATATGAAATATAAATTGTTAAACTCAGTTTTTTCACTTGATTTTTTGTAAAAAATGATCCCGTTCAAACCAATTCACATTTTACATCAACTGAAAGTGCGTAATCGAGTTTAATCTTAGGGGAAAACGTTTAAGTAAGGTATTTTCACTTTCCGATAGCACTGGGGAAGATAGCTTCATTGCGGTGCAAATCGATTTGCTCACCAGTAAGTGTGCGATCAATAATAATTACTGCCGTTTGAGTCTCCAGAGAAATCATTACGCTACCCGTGTCATGAAGGAATCCATGAAGGGATGAACAGTTTTAATGGGACACCATCTGCACATAATACCTTCTCTCGTAAAGTCAATTTTTGAAGACGATTTCGATTATAACAGCGGCACAGACTTTTCACTCAGACTCCCATTTCATTACCAGATTCTTATTGATAACACTATCTGACACGGCCGCGTTGCTGTGGCTAATGAAACACAACGCCATCTACTGGATGGTTACTCAACCTTTTAACTCACACCGCCATCTGTTAATTTGCATACAAATCAAATCCGCACGCTCACTTGCCAGCCCACTCGTCCACCATATACAGACATTCTCCTTTAATTACACAAAACCTTAATAAATTATATACTCAAACCTTCTTCATGAATCACTCTATCTATTGGTGATACGCATGAAATTACGTTGAATAGTTTATCGCGAATAGACAGACAGACGCGACTGTGTTTTGGCGCTACTGTGCTAGAGATGTTTACCTAGCTTCAATTTATTATAGGTATTAAGAGAAGTATTTAATCATTATTACCTACTCCGCTATCGCCCGTCATTTTCGCACCCTTTTTTGTCTGTAATTATTTACAATAAAGTAACACCTTTTTTAAAAGCTAAAAACTAACTAACTAACTAACCATCACGCCGTTTCCCCGCAGGGGTAGGCAGAGAGAACGTACAGCCAAACAACTCGGTTTTGGCACACACTCCTTGCCTCCTTCACATTCATACATTTATTTATTTATTTATTTATTTACGGACTTACGTCCAATTTACAACATAGTATAACGAAAATTAGGGAATGTACATTGTAAGGGTGAAAATGGTACATGAGAGCAAAGACAAATAGAAGTGTCAAGTCAAGTCAAGACTTTGCAAAAATTACAGTAAATATAAAATATCATCATTTATTTAAAGAGCGACAGAATTCATTCAAGCTTATACCAAAAAAATCAAGGTCTCGTCGTGAGTTGACCATTCTACACATTCTGGACAGTGGTGAGTTGTAACCATAATTAGTGGAGTGCTGATTGAGAAAGAGTAGGTCTTTATTTCTGAGTCTACGAGAAGGTATATTGAATGGGATGAGTTGTAGTAATGTAGGTGAATCGATTATGCAGTTAATAATTTTGAAGAAACAGATGAGATCGGATTTTTTCCGACGGTCTTCTAAAGGAGAAAGGTTTAGAGTTTTTTCAATTTCAGCATACGTATAATTGCCTCGCTCTAATCCTAGCCTCCTAGCAATCCCTTTTAGGAACCTATGTTGAACGGATTCAATATGACGAATATGGACAGCATAAAAAGGAGACCATATAACACAAGCATATTCAAGATGGGGACGAACCAAGGAGCAGTAAAGAGTTCTTAAGGTATTTATGTTTTTGAAGTCGCAAGTGATTCTAGTGATGAAACCAAGTAGTTTGAGAGATTTATTAATAATTACATTTAAATGTTCCCGAAAAGAAAGCTTGCTATCAAGAATGACACCAAGGTCTTTAATATATTGAACAGTTGTTAGGCAATTATTATTTAGTTTGTATTCGAAAACGATCGGATTTTTAGATCTGTAGAAGGACATAATTTTGCACTTATCGACATTTAGTTCCAAGCAATTAATTTTACACCAGTCATTGAATGAGTCAATATCTGATTGGAAAAGAAGGCAGTCATGGTAATTATTTATTATTTTTAGGATCTTGTTGTCATCAGCAAAGAGCCAAAAGCGCGTATGTGAGAAAATACTAATAATGTCGTTTATAAACAAGTTGAAAAGAAGCGGGGCTAAATGTGCTCCTTGCGGTACGCCGGATGTAACTTCAATAATAATAGACATAATGTTATTTATTTTAACTACATCGTCTCAAATCGTCTTTTCAAAGTCTCAAGTTCATACATCGTCTCAATCGTCTTTTCAAAGTTCAAAGTCTCATCGTCTTTTTATAATTTGCATTATGCACTAAAGTATTTCATTAACGTAGAAAATTTGTGACAGAAACGCTAGAGTTTCACCGTTCAGGGTTTTTGCTGCTTCTTTTAATACGATTTATAATTTGTCTTTACATATAAAGCAGGGTAAGGAACACTTTAACACACAAATTATGATATAACTTACCCATTACTACAATGAATCTGAAATATTGACTATTGATACTCATAATTCCAAACTAATATCACCCCTAATGGAATGGGGGCATATTATTATCAAGCCCTCACAAGACGTCATAATTATTTATCTACTCGTATACCTACAATAATAGTGTTCCGGCGTTCTCCTTACATACCATTGACATAACTCTGCCTTTGTGCCAGACGAATTTGTATCGCTCGTTAACATTATGGAAGCTTTAACAAAATTTATTATGCTAATGAAGCGACGACGCACGCCGGGTTTAGAAGTGTGAAGATTCGTACCCATCTAGATTTTTGTTCGGCTAGAACTGTTCATGATCCGTGAAATCCAATACATCGTCGGCGTGACCACAGAGACTAGTCTTTTATATGGCATATGGGTGAAGGAATCACTTCAATCTTGCTGTGAAGTGATGACTTGCGTAAGGAATCGTGAAGCCCTTTATTGATAACTTTTTTTGTATTGGCGGTTTTGTAAAACCATAAAAGCCTAAACGTCTGACTCAACTAAAATCTGCCACTTGGGTTCTAATCATTAATATATTATATTGTATAGCTCTATGATTAGAACGGTATTAGATTGTTATTATTAGACATTTCCTCACATTTCTGAAATAATTATGTATGGATGTTGATAGATATATTTTAACCGTACCAAACGTTCCCAGAGTGAGCGGAAATATGGAATCTCTATTTTTGGATAATAACGATCATAATTTAAATAACTTTTGTGAAGCACAGTTTTATGCTACTTCCCTTCAAGTGAACCCGTAAGTAAATATTGTTATCCTGGATCAAATGCTTCGATTGTGGATTATTATGTCTCACCAGGGCTGTTTGAGAATAACTATTTACAGAAGGTGGTGCAAAAATGTACCTATTTTTTTGGTATTTACTTGGATGTTTCACTCCCTGGCAATCAATCAAAACTAAATCAATTGCATAAACAATGAGTTTCAAAAGGCAACTAATTTCGATTCTATCTGCTAATAGGTATCAAACGTTTATTATTTTTCTACTTTTTATAAAAAAATTTCAGTAAATATTCTACATTTTGTTTTAAGTTAATGCCCGAGTGTGTTAATGTAGTTAATGCCCAAGAAATACAAAAAAAAATTCTACACCTAACGAGTTACATCATATTCTTATTTTTCGGTTTATTGGTTGTAACACACAGACATAATTGCACCTATATACTAGCTTTTATTTATTATACTTTGTTTTATGTCAAGTCTTATTATTTATTTTTACTTTATGAATAAAACCTCAAATTATAATATTTAATTAAATGAAGACAATATTAGCGAAACTCAATCAAAATCTGAAGACAGAAAAATCAGAAAAAGATATTGGTTCCCCTGGAAGTCCCGTGGAGTCGAGTCCCAGTGGAACCAATATCTTTTTCTGATTTTTCTGTCTTCAGATTTTGATTGAGTTTCGCTAATATTGTCTTCATTTAATTTCTCATTGTTTAAATTAAAATTAATAAAGGCATATTATTAATTTGCAAAATTTTATTTGTTTCTTATTCGTACAACTTTTTTTTGAATCCCTTCTATAATATTATATTATAAGTACTTAAAGAGTAAATTACATTCTAATGTATTCTGTTTTATTAATTTATAATTAATTTTGCTAATCTGCACTAAGTTTTTGTGTAAGTAGTTACATAGTACGTATGTGCTGTTTTCTTACGAGTATTGCAACCATTGATTGCAACCATATTTATCATGTTTATACTTAAATACCGTAAACAATTGTAAAATTTATGCATTAATAAAAAAAATGTAATGATGGTCTTAATTGTTCAGATCCTCCGTCTTGTAGGTACTACTAATTCTTAAATTGAAATACGAGATTGTTGAGAATCTCTCTGAAGCCCAATTGGTAGTGCGTTGTTCCGGTAAGACAGAGGAACTGGGTTCAATTCCCAGTAGCGATTTGTTAAAATATCTACTTCTTCAATAATTAAATATTATATTGCCGTGTATAAGTTTATAAAGTTATTGCAATAAATTGAATATGCTAATAAACTTTAATAAAAAAACATTTTAATAAATATGCAATGAGCGACCAACAGGCATTATCCAAACAAACCCCAGTTAATAATTTCAGCGTGGAAAATTTCGCAGAACCACGTATAATTGTTAACTTGTTTTATTTCGGCGAATGCAAAGACATTTAAAAACACATTCAATAACGCTAAAACATTCAAAAGAACTTGAAAAACAACGTACCAGTATGAATTAAGTCATGTCATGTTATATTTTTCACGGTTCGCCGTGCGGGTATTTAAAAACTAGGTAATTATCCCATAGAAGTGGCCCATGTAAATTAGCGGTACAGAACGGAGAGGAAGGAAGTGCCAATAACAGTCCAATTCTAGTTAGATAATATAGAATTTCCCCGCTATTTGCCATACGCGCATCAATTACTGTAAACTGGCAACAGCATGAGTTTCGCTTTAGTTGGTTTTACTGTCACGCTATATCTCCCGTGAGGTAAGCCATAAAGCCTCTGGTTTAAGTATTTATATTATTTTTTGCATTTTTTTTTGTAATATTTAGTTTTGGTTTTCTCTATATTTGTTGTTCGTATTTTTATTATTAGGTATGTTCTTACCGCTTTCTTAAAGGTACGATATGTGATATTATGTCTATTAATGTAAAATTTCTTTTGTTCTCGTAATAATATTTTTTTCACGGTTTGTATCTTGTTGTTTTATTATTTATATTGCTTTCTTGGTTTTATAATACCTAATGTGTTTATTCGAAGAACTTGAATTTGGACTAATGCTTTTCTAACAATAGTTTTTAGTGCTTAGTATTTCTAGATAAACTTAAGTGTTTACTTCTCTCACGCTTATAAACTTTTATAACTTCGCAATTCCATAATTTATTTTTCTAGCCTCTTAAAACTTATTTATTTTTTTTGAATTTCACACCCAGCTCGGCTTTTACATGTTTATAATTTCTTTTAAATACAAAGAATAGCTAAATGAGCATAACATCACAAAACAAAAATGAAAGATGGAAAAATAGTAGATTAAGAATAGTAATATAAATAATTTAAATAAATCCAAGCAGAGCTAGGAAGTTTTTTTCAATTAGATTTCTTATTCTGATTTCCGATATAAATTCTATTAAGACCTGTTTATATTTAGCGATTGATGCGAATGTGTCAATAACATCCTATAATCATTACCCAAATTCTGTAAACGGTGAACGGGAGTAAACAATTGTGATTCCGTGTTGGAGTTATCTCAATAAAACATGTTGGTTTCCGAGATATATGAAAATAAATCAAGTATTATAGTTCAGGGTTGTCAATTATTGAATTATAAATATATAAACAAGTTAAGTCATTAACTATTCTACGTTTGGATTAATTTTAATAAATTTATTTGATATAGTAGACAATTTTAATTGACGCATTATAATAAATATCACCAAAGTACATACGTATTTTGCAGTGGTTTAATTGTTTATACAGATATCTACTGTATAACAGTATAATGGGACTTTATTGTAGTCTATAATTTAAAATGAAAGTATACCTACGTATTACCAACAAAATAAAAAAAATATTTCATAATTTCATTGTTTTTTTGTTAATATGATATACCTACATTTTAAAAGTTCCCTAGTTGATAGTTTACGAAAATGACGCTGACGAAGTACTCAATTAATTACGAAGCGTCATGAAAGAAAAAACTAGGAGTGTTCGATGCAGACCGGATGGTATTTTTTGCACCTGAAACATATCTTAAACACGAAAAATTGGACTGTTATTTACCGTAAATAGGGCGACAATAAATGATGATGACAGTATTATTACAAGCATAAGCAATTGCCCAGCATTTCCTATTTCTAGTTTCTAAGCCGTTGGCGCTTTTGTCATAACTCTGTTATGAATTTTTGCAATAGATCAATAGTCGATAGCCACTCCCAATTTCTCATATGCATAGAAAATTAGGCTGTTTTTTCGTCGGCTTAGTTCCAAAATATTGAATTATGTTCTTCTCGACTGCTTTCGAAATTTCCTCACATTTTGCACAATGTAATACTTACACGAGAAACGAACCATATTCGGATCGATCTATGGCATCGGGCATGGAAATATACAACGTGTTTTTACGTGAAAAAGCAAAGCTACGGTATTTACCTGCTATTGCATAACTCATATTCTCAGAAACATTTCAAGATGGTACTCAATACTCCTATACAATTCCGACTATGCATGGCCTCATTTCATGCTTCTTCGAGTTTTACCTAATTCAGCGTGACATTTATGGATATTTTACTGACATAATGGCACGGCTTTTGCATTTTGTGCAGTTGTAGACAGGTAATAATTATTTGAAATAATTTCCTCCGTTATCGTGATGGTCTATTCGTCTGACGTAGATTCGAGAGGTTATGGATTCAATTCCCATCGCAGGTAGGTACCAAAAACTGAAATATGTTTAGGAATATTTAGGTTTGGCGCTGCCGGTATTGATATTTTTCTGTTGAGAATGGTTCTGTGATGGCGATGTGAGATTGAAAAATGTTGTTTTTTGTTTTTAATAGAAATGATATCTACATTTTTTACTCTAAATGTGTTTAGTAATCGCTCGTTAAAATCCTTCGGGTAAATGCTGTTATATGTTACCTTTATGAATTTACAATCTCACCGTTGAACTACGTACAGTGAAAATATAAGGTTTCCAAGTAATAAAAGACTTCACTATCCAATATTAAAGGCATCCTACACGTTACACATCCTACGTTACCGTATGAGTGTATAAATAAACGTACTGAACCATTTTTAAAGCTCAATTAAAACATGGCGGAATATTAAATCACGTAAAGCGTCCGTACACGTGAAGTGGTTCCTTAATCCGGGCTGTACTTTGCATATTACCTACTTTAATCACTCAATTTTTCAACAGTCACCGCCCAAAAAAATCTCCTGGGGCGGGGGGGAGGTTTAATTAACTTTAGCCACCCTTCCTCCTCCCCGACATTTCCTCCCATCGGCTTTTCGCTCACTGTTAATTAAATCAATGAATTTACAATGGTTTGTTGCGTTCCGGACTCCGGAACACTCCATTCAATTCACATTGTTTAAATTCGAGCATTATTTGTTCTCAAGAGTAATTTTGTTCACTTGCACTATTGTGTATGTGAACAATTACTTTTTGTCCCCCATGTCTATAACATCCACGTACACTATTACAACGAATAGTGACGAGTTTATTACATGTATATTAAAGTTTTAAGATGAAGCCATACTAAATAATGCAAAATCATACAAAATCGTATGTTTTAGTTTTGAAAATTGGACCGCTTAGAAGTATTATAGATGCTTCAATTAAATACTGCTTGTAGAACATACCTTGGCCCTTAAAAATATCGGTCATTTTTTTTAATAAGTCTTTTAATAAGCTTAGAAAAAATAAAGTATTAGGTCTATAAAAAACATTTTTAACTGAAAACTCTCCTACTTATAAACACTTTTTCGGATATAGTTTTATTGCATAATGTGGTAAATTCAGTTTCTTATATAATTATCGCGAAAAATAATGATATTTACGCCCGAACCTCACAAAATAAAATATAATATGCATTTTCGCGTTGGTATTTTTGACATCACGGCGACAATACGGCAATCGACAAATTTTTTATATCAAAGTGAACCTTATACCGTCCACCGAAGAACGACTGGCAGCCGCCCCCCTGTCTTAATAATAATAATAATAATAATATTTGGCTAATTTATATAGCGCCGTTTTCGTGAAAAATCACCTCAAGGGCGCTGTACAAATAAATACATAAAAAATAATATTACTGGCTTACAATTATAACTAGTGACTTACATCTAAGACTTATTGCTAGTTACTTATGACTTAGACATATAAAAGCTGACCTAAAACTGAGCTCAATGACATATATATTTACAATTATGGCTTAAAGTTAGAAATTTATAACTAACATATTTATTTACATTTAAAAGTCTTCCGTCATTACTCCTCCGAACAGAGCGGAGAGCAGTCGTGTTATGCTCCGCGCCGCTTATTTTCGTGAAATCAATTTAAAAATTCCGTTTTATTGCAATAAACAATGCATAAAAAAGGAATTAATGTTTTTTACAGGCCTTTACGAAATCAACATGTAAAAAAAAATCTCAAATATCTTTTCCAACCTTTCCAAAAGCTTTTTCTCAAGTATTTTTAAACTCCTCCCATAAAAGGGCGTGAATTCCGATTTCGATTTTTTCCTGTACTAGTGGATCGCCTTAAGTGCTCTTTTAAGGCATACTGCCAAATCACGATTCCGCAAAATATATAGATATGCGAGTTACATGTGGGAGTTGTTTTTGTGTGAAAAAAATTAATTACTTTTTAGTGATGTAAATTTTTGTTTTATTGTGTTTTGTAAATAAACTGTTGTACTTTGAAAAATATACTAAATTTAGTCAAAAGGAACGCCTCTGATTTATATACTACATACGTTGATACGTATGCATGAACCCTGAATTATTGATACATACCTGTCATTTTGTGAGGCGGGTATGACTACCGCCGCCATTAACTGGATACCGGAAAGATTTACAGGGATCAATTTATTGGATAACCAACTCCTCTGCCTTGGGTCACCCCAAGTGGTTTGCTACGTTTGGTTACTTAGCAGGGGTTAGCCCGGGTTCATAGGGTGAGGTTTGTCCAGGTCTTAGCGGCCAATGCATCTGCCCGATTTTTTTATTTATTTTTTGTATGAATACCCACAAGGGTCCCAGCTGCTCCCGTCTGGAGCCAGTGAGACTATGGCATCCCTAATTGGGGTATGTTGTGAGGCTGAAGGTGGTGGGGAGGGAAAAGGAGATAGGGAAGAGGAACGTGGGGAAGTACCTGGCTATTCAGATCTGGTCACCAAAAAGCTAAAGCCATTTCAAGCAACGTTTCAATTCTGAATGGTGCTCTTACGCCAGGGCGATACTGAGGGCGATGCGTGGCGGGCCGGATCGAGAGAGACTAGTTGAGGGAGGTCTTTTGACGTCTCCAGCCGGAAACCCTCGACCCATCGCCTGGCGCAGCACGGATTCATACGTCCGTCACTCCCAGACACATTGACCCCCAGACTCCTACCCACCCCTCATACTTATTTCCTTCCTAGAACTACCTCTCCTTCTTTTTCTTAAAAAAAACTACCACATAGCATCCCTTAAGGTGACATAGGCCCTGAGAGAAATTATTTTTAAGGTAGCTTATGTAAAAAAAAAACCCTCAAATAGAAATGACTTCCATGTAGATTTAAATGGAAACCAATTTTGCCAATGACATTCTACCTTTTGACTATTATATCGAGATATCCAATCAACGTTGTGTACAATGCGTACTCCGATAAGTTTTTTTGTAGATTTTCACGGCCAAAAGCATTTTCGTTGTTAGTTTAGTTTTTGGGGTGTTATGCCGTGTTACGCTACCTCCTTCTATAGCCGACGTTTCGGACAGCGTTGCAGTGTCCATCATCAGGGCAGATCCGGCAGATCCGACGATGTGTGATCGTCGCATCGTCGCATCGTCACTGCAATGCTGTCCGAAACGTCGGCTATAGAAGGAGGTAGCGTAACACGGCATAACACCCCAAAAACTAACAACGAAAATGCGTACTCCGCCTTTCTTACACTGTTTTTTTAAATTTGTACTGAGAGACCGACTCTCCGAATTTGAAATTTAAGTAAAGAATGGCCAGACTTTTGGATCGCGAAACACGCGCACATCGCATTTCTGGTGTTCTTCTTTATTTCTTGTTCTATGATATGAACAATTAAGGAGTGAACACCGATCTGTGTCATTTGCAGTTAAGTTAAATGAACAAATTGGCCGAATTCAAAAGTTAGTGATATGCCCCTGCAGAATAATCCTGAATATTAGAGAATAAATTAATTAGAATAAAAAAAACTCTTGTACTCGTTCTGTATGTATTTTCCTGTTGATTGGATACCTAATAAGTTCGCCTTATCCACTTGTGAGCATCATTTTTCCTTAATTACACAAGTCATTAAGTTCTTAACCCTTTCTCATCCGAATTAATTTTTTTAGATTTAAAAAATATTTAACATTTGATTATGTGTACTGGCATTATTTGAAAATTTTCTGAATTTTTATTTTTTTTTTTCTTATACTTTTGGAAATATTTCACGTTGTTTTAAAACAACTGTGGTTGCGAGAGGTAAATAATTTGTCAGTATGAAGAAAAATGAAACATTTTTGTTATCTTATAAAACATTTTATTTTCATGCTACATTCACTCTCTTTAGGACTTAGAACACATGCTCTGGGGATGGGAAGGAGGTTGGAGTTTAATCGACCAGTATACTTGGCAACCTAATAAGCCAATATTGGAATTTAGGATGGTCAGAAATAAAGGAATGTATAGAGCGTTATGATTTTTTCCTTGGTTTTGTCTTCCTTCTTCTTGCCTCTTCTCCGCTCTTCTTGGATCTTCTTGTCAATACCTGGCTGTTCTTGCCTATTAGTGGATCTTGCCTCTTGTCTCTTCATGGCTCTTCTAGGATCTTCTTGTCTCTTCTTGGCTCTTATAGGATCTTCCAGTCTCTTCTTCGCTCTTCTTGTTTCTTCTTGTATCTTCTCGCCTCTTCTTGGATCTTCTGGACTCTTCTTGGCTCCGCTTGGCCCTGCTTGGTTTTTCTTATCTATTCTTTGTTTTCCTTGTCCCTTCTTGTCTCTTCTTGCTTCTTCTTTTTTCTTCAGACCGTCTCGTCTCTTCTCTGCATTTCTTAACTTTCCTTGTATCTTATTATCTCTTCTTGTCTATTATTGTCTCTTCTTGGTTCTTCTTGCTTCTTTTTGGATGTTCTCATCTCTTCTTATTTCTTCTAACTCTTCTTATCTATTTTTGTCTCAGCTTAACTTGTCTCTGATTAGCTTTTCTTGAATATTCTCTATCTATTCTATTCTCATCTATTCTTGTTTCTTCTTGAATGTTCTTGTTTCTTTTTGGCTCTTATTGGATCTTCTCGTCTTTTTTGGTTCTGTTTTCTACTTCTTGTCTCTTATCGTCTAATATTGGCTCTTCTTAACTCACCTTTGCTTTTAATGCATCTTCTTTCCAATGTTTACCCGTTGTTGGCTCTTCTCGGTTGCTCCTACCTTTTCTTGTATCTTATTGTTTCTTTGAATCTTTTCTTGTCTATTCTTGCCTCTTCTTTTCTCTTCTCGTTCCTTCTTGTCTCTTCTTGGTGTTTCTTGAGACTTCTTGCGGAGTTTAATTCATCTTTATACACGGCAACCTAATATGCTAATAATCGAACTAGGATGGGCAAGAATAAAGATTTTGATTGGGTGTTGTTTTCTAAGTTCTGTCATTTTCTTGCTTCTTCTGGTCTTTTCTTGCCTATTATTTGCTTAACGCCATTCTCTTCATTTTTGTCTTCCAACTCCATGTCGGAGACGTCTCCCATTAATTGGAGGGTTATTTCCATTTCGGTCAAAGAACGAGACATTTTCTGCAATAAGATTAACATAAAATAATATATAAAAGACAATGATACGTCTTCCGGTAACTGGAGAGTATATTCATCTATTCTTATCATCAAAATATATAGTGTATTGGAAATAATCAGCAAAATATTTCGAAGTTGTTCTCATCTGTCAGGTTTGAAATACAACCTCTTACGACCAGTGTTGTTTTAGAACAACGCAGTACTTTGTGATGATAAAAACATATATAATGTAAATGTTTTTGTAATATTTTACTTACAATATGAAAGTATGTACATTTTTCTATAAATACAAACAAAAAAATATTATGAAATCGATATAAATACCTTTTAACTTTTGCGGAAACACCTCACTTGTATGACAGAATTCCAAAAGGCGCGAACGAGGAAGTTTGTTAACGGTATTAAGTATGCACACAGTGGACCCAACACAACAAAAAAAAATAGGGTTGCCAGAAGAGGTTCACTAAATCAATTAAAAAAAGTCACAAATAAATAGGGTCAGTACTTACTTCACAAATAATTTGCAAAGTTCGCGTTGTTTTAAAACAACCCTGGTTGAGAAAGGGTTAACTCTTGCTTTGTATTAATCACTGAACGATGAAATTTCTCAAGTTCACGCTCTTAATCGTATCATCACCACGTACCCAGCGGGTTGCGATATCTTATTCGTTATGGTTTGACCACGCCGACAAAGATTTATAGCTTTCGGTAATTCAGTATGGAGAGAGTGAAGAGTGGTCGTGGTGAGACTGTTGGATCGGTGATGAGTGTTATGAGTATGGATGAGAGGGGTATCTTGATTATGGATTCGAGACGGTTGTCCGTCTAACCATCCCAGTGGCATGTTACTCCCGATCATCTTCCTGACAGACATCACGGGCTTAACTCGCAGCCGTGACCAGCGATGAAAGATGTAGTGAAGTGGTTTAAGTATTATATTCTCCTCTTTGGATTTGAATATTATTGTTACTTTGAATTCGAGTGCTCTATGGAGTGACGATTGTATAACGATTTATGAAATTACTTGGTGAAGGGCGCTTTACGAAGCTTTTAAAACATTTTTAAACTCCAGTAAAAAAATCTTCGAAATTTTATTAATTTTTAAGAATTCAAAATGGACTGGTGTTATGTTTTCTCGATCTTCTGTTAGGCGTGAAAACTTGGACACTAAGCCTAGCACTGGTTCGGTGTAATCTTTTTAAATGTGGGTCTAAATGCGAAACCTTGAAGTACCCTACAAGGGTTGACTAATGGATTTACTAATGTAGGTTCTTAGTCAACTAATTGATCCTCCAGGGGAATGTATGATGGTGGAAACAACAGATGAAATTGTGGCACCTTATGGATTCCAAACATTTGATTTTATTTTACCATTACGAGTGTAGTTATTTATATGTTGCCGAAGATAATAATAATAATTGGATAATTTGTAAAACGCAGTTTTCGTGAAAAATCGCCTCAAGGGTGCTGTACAATTATGATTTATTAGGTTTTATCTAATTTTATTATTTATAAACATAAGTAGAAAACATACTTATCTGGCAGATTACTTGAGATAAACACCCTTTCATTAGAAAGTTTTAAAGCTTGGAGAAGATACGATTGTATAAAAACGCTGGACATTACATGATTTTACATCGGAGAGCATCACGGAACAGAAAGCATCGCGGGCATGCGCACATCAAATCCCCAAAGTTTCAACGCAATCGGATGAATGGTTTAGCAACGCATAGACATCTCATATACTCACAGACTCGTGTACACCCAAGCAAACATATTTTTATATACATATATAGATAAAGAGAATGGGGAAAATAAATGCATAATAAATAAATATAATAACTTTTATTATGAACCCAATAGATTTGAATCACACCTAATTCAGGCTTAGTTTTCCAGGTTTCCAAGACGCATCGTCATAGCAACCTCCCGCGTCTCTTGTCTCTTGTATGTTCCGCTATATTTATAGACGAATAACGTGGGCGGTAATTTGTTGACGCATGATAATAAAGGTACTCGTGCTGGGAATTTATAATGCGGGGTATGATATGAGCAGCAAGTAGACCAGAAGGGAGAGAAGCTCCTTCTTTACTTTTGCCACTGAAAATATTGATCAAAGCTTGGAAAGTAGTTTCGCTTGTTATAGCACCTCCGAGAATCTTATTAATTTCTAAAAACTTTTCCTCAACTGTGAGTTATCTGGGCAAACGTAAGCTGATTTAATACGGTATATTTTTGTGCAAAGCCTGGATGGTGTTAACTGCTTTTATAATAATATGTTACATATAACTAGTGGTTAGTATTTTTCTTATTTAAAAAATAGTTTCTGTAATATAATGCTAATAATTATTATTTAGGTTTTAATTCTACTCACCTCACTTTGTGACAGTAGACATTAAATATCGTAGTTTTTAGCTTATTTAAAAAAATATTAAATCTACACAGGAAGTTTGGAGTTGCAGTATGGATGGTATTTTTGAAGAAAGGAAGGAGTGAACATGGGCCTTGAAGAAACCCATGCAGAATCCGGCAAATCGTTCCACAACGAGGAATAGAAACGTCCGTTCTTATGTTAACCGTGTATACTTATATTGTTGGGCGCGCGTTTTGGCGTTTTTCCCGACTCCACACCGGTGACGAAGGGGAAAATGACGCTAGTTCCTCGGAGCATATTTCATTGAAACACCGGTAGAACAGGGAACAGCATTCTCACCTGATGCCTGTGCTCTAAAGATTGCAATCCGTTTGTTAAGATAGTGAAATCTACCAAACGGACCGCCCTGAACAGATAAAGTGATTTTTTTAATTGTGTTGCCTTAGAAATTATGAATATAAAAATAGATGATTGATAGCCCGGTGGGTAGAACAATCGGCAAGCGGTCGGATTGTCTGAGTTCGATACCAACAGCGGGTAACTCATTTACTATATTTTTAACTTCATCGGACTATTAATTGCGGAAAAAAAAACTACGCAAATATCACGACGGTAAAGTACAGCATTTAAGAGTGTTTGCTACCGCATATCTGATAAGATTTCTGCTTTATAGTAAAGATGTAATGTACGATTTGTGTCGAGTAGTAGCAACGTAATCTAATTAAGTAACTACACAGTTGCATGCGGACAAATCGGTACAGAGTAATTATTGCATTATTGTAACTGAAGCAAACCTAATTCTGTCTTGTTACGTGATCGAGTTATCAGCCTCTCTATGGGTATCGAAATGACACATGAATGCCATGAAGTACGTAGGAGTAATAATTATTATGGACTAATTATCATTAAGCTTAATTCGCCTCAGTGAACAAGGCGTCGGATTTCAAGTCATGAAGAGGCAGACGCCATC
Source organism: Limnephilus lunatus (assembly GCA_917563855.2). Classification (NCBI taxonomy): domain Eukaryota; kingdom Metazoa; phylum Arthropoda; class Insecta; order Trichoptera; family Limnephilidae; genus Limnephilus; species Limnephilus lunatus. Next base: position 92,779,250 of record OU830595.1, on the reverse strand, counting down.
TCTACTCTCTTCTTAGATATTTCATCACTTTGGTTTCAATTAGTTTGTGTCCCAGAATTGTCTACTACTAACTTTGACATGCATTCAATTGATACCATCCTCTAAATAGCTTAAAAACTTATATTATGTTTTAAATTATCTTTTTGAATGATTGGGCAGGTAACTAATCAGTGGCAACAAATTACAATATAAAAAAGTAGTTAAAGTGTTTTTAAACATTTTTATATCCTAGAAGCAATCTAGTTTTGTGGAGCTTTTCAGTTTTGGTTTGTTTAGACCCATTTAGATATCTCTATAAATTTATTAATCCCTACAAAGACTCATTCGTTTTCAATTTTTTATTTTTAAATCTTTCTAACGCAAAACATACAGAATAGGTACATTAGCACGGAAAAAGCTCTTATGTTTAGTAAGGGTGTGTATGCATAGAACGCAGAAATGTTTCCAACGATATAAAAAGAGGAAATAAGAAAAGATCTTCGTTCTTAATTGTAGATATAATTGACTGAGCGTAGCGAAGACCTAATTTAACTTCGTCTTTCTTTAAATTTGTTTGTTGCGTTCCGATTCCGGTTAAAGATGGTCGCCGTTTTAATGTTCCAATATATTTAATTGTTTATAAGTGTGAAATAATCGTGTTTATTATTTAAGTAAGTAGGTTGGTATGTAAGTAACTACTTACATATCTTATGAATTCAGAGAAAATTTTGGTTTTGATTTAAAATAAGATAAAATTAGAAACATATTTTTTAGACCCCAGGTCTACTGTTCATACAACTACTGACGTAAACTTTAACAACTCTTTCTTGGATCACGTACTTCATGGTAACTTGCTAGACTTTGTATTTAATCTTCACGCTTCATTTAAATGCATCTCGTAGTTGCGTGTGACTGTCACGCAATTAATTAATGCTGATTATAAAAATAATTAATCCACTTCAAGTCGTGGCAGATGAGCTTATGAGTCTGCTTATTAGACTAATTGCTAGAAATGTTCATCAGAGCGTACTGTCACTCCTCCACTACTGGGTCTGATGACGGATCATGACGACAGGCCGTTGACCCTGGCACGGCATTAATCTAATAATCACTGAACAGTAGTAGTTCACCGTTTTTTACAGTTATCTGAATTGACAGATTGCTGAACATTATTGACAGCTTGCATTTTTTAGCGTTGAAATGTGATTGGCGATTAATTGTCTTGTCTAAAATATGTAGTGATCACTTCACTTGAGTGACTGTTTGCAATTACTACCGCTTTAGTAGGAAAATTGCCCGTCGATCAAATATAGAATGCAAAACATTTATCCTTATAAAACGGAAAAAATTTCCGGTTTTTGGTACATTTCTTTGTTGCCCTTGTTTTGCTCTTTGTTGATATTAATAAATAAATTATTTCCAACATGTTGTGTAGTTACGTAGGTTTGGTCATGTACATTAATGTGGATGAGCGGATAAAGTAGTAGATACAAATGACGTGCATGTCGATGGAATAGGAAGTCAGCAACGCCCCAGTAAGATATATATAGCACCATCAAATGAATACCTCCTGGAAGGCTCTAAATTATTCGAACCGAAAAACTATCGCCGTGGTCTACACCGCAACCAGCTATGTATTACAAATGGCTGAACGGACGTGCTGGCCTACTATAGTACACCAAGGTATCTAGCATGGTCGATCGATATAGGTTTTATCGAAAATGTCGGTAACTTGTCATCGCTCCCGAGCACGACTGAAGGCCGCTAACGAAGAAATAACAGTTAAATTAAATTAGGAACCTTTAAACGTTGTGAACTATTGTTCGGATAAAATACCCATCAACAAAATATCACCGACCAACTATCCCACGGACAAAACATCCTCCGAAAAAATATCCTACAGACAAAACATCCCCCAACGAAATGTCTACTAAAACCTAACCTAACATAACCTTACCTAATCTAACCTAACCTAACAAAAAATGGGACAAAATTATACACAATAATGCAGACATCCTGAAAAGACAATAAATTATTGTTAAAAAACAGTCAAATGTAAAATAAGGTTAGTTAAGGTTAAGTTAAGTTAGGTTAGGTTAGGTTTTAGTAGATATTTTGTTGGTGGATGTTTTTTCAATAGGATATTTTGTCTTTGGGATATTTTTACTATTTATATTTTGTCGTGGGATGAAAACGCGCGGTATCGTTCCATCCTGCTTGCCAATCCCCCGAGAAAATACCGTAATTATTAATTAGTTAATATTCTATATTTTAGACATGAATTTCCGATCGATTTTCTGACCGAGCTGCACAGAAAAAGGAATTGATTCGGTTAAATGTTTACAGTTCAAAAGATATAATCTAAATGCATCCACAAATACCAAATAATTCGTATTGAATGGAAGCATGACAGAGTGGCTGACAATGCGGCCAGACAATGTGCAGCGTGCTTGCGCATCCGACGTGATTATTTCTGTCATCATAATAAACAAATAATAATAGTGTAATTGTCGAAGGGCAAAAGGGTCCAGGAACTGGATGGAGCTGAATTGGAGAATAAAAGAACACAAACGGATGTTGAAAAAACAAACGCAGATCGGAAAGCCAAAGCACGAAAGCTTGCAACCAGCTTTGTTTGGTTTCGTGACGTCATACCGGATATTGTATGCGGTGCGCGCCCCCTTTTATACTCCGAATAAAAAGCTAACAACGTTATTAAAGCGCATTTATAATACAGGATCATCAAATAGTAAAGCCGCATTGTGTGAAATATGAGAGCGTACTTTGAAAGGTTTCTTATATTGGTGTTCAGTTATTCAGCTGCAAGCTTTGAACGACGCCAATGACGAATTAACATGTCTAGGTATTAATGTTTATGATACCAAAATTACGATGTTTTTTTTCGACCTACGGTACATTTTTGAAACTTTTAATCCAAAGCGTACAATAGAGTATCACGATTTGAAATATACTTTAGGTACTATGTATATCTACATAAGGTCCGTGGAGATTGTTGGTACATATTTATTTATTCAGATAGTTGCAGATGTCTCGAATAATTCCAACGAAACATAATTACATGTCTCGTTATTTAAGTTTATGAGACATGCCTACATAAATTATCATGTTTTTTTTACATTAGTTTTTTTTAAACTTTTGAACAGAAAGGTAAAATAGAACATCACGGCATAATATAATGATTATAATAATTGGCTAAATTTGTGAAAAAAGACCTCAACGGCACTGTATACTTTTTTATGAGTAGGTACTTAAACTATATCTAATTTTATTATTTACAAACAGATACAGAAAACATACTTACCTAGGAGGTCCGATAAACACACTTTTATAAGAAAGCTTTTTTATTTTTACCTTTTTGCTAACTATTATTGAAATTCTTGGATACGATACTTTGCACCTAGAGGACACTATAAAGCACATTGCATAACTTTATATTTGCTCCCCTCCATTACTATTGGTTTTACATTTATGAGAAGATTAGTGGCAAAAGTAGAGTTGATGTTTATTTTGAGTGGTTGAAGAATTTAGGACTGGAGAATTTTCATGAAGTGACTAACTACCTATACTAAACTTTTCTAAACTATATCTGCTGTTAAAAAGTACTAACTAATTATGTTGTGTGAATTGTCTTTTTATGCATGCTCGCGTATTTCATATGTCTTTTACCACTCATTGCAATGTGTTACTTGAGTGACCTTGTATATAATTCTGTATTTTTATTTGTGATGTTTTTGTTTTTCTAATTGTATTTATTTGTATTTAATTGTATGTAATTGTAGATTTTTATAATTGTGTAATAACTGAGTTTTATAACTGGATTGTTCTCATGTAAGTGTAAACATCTGTAAAACCCAGTATAAATAAATAATATAAGCGCAGACCCGTGAAAAATCAAAAATCACGGGTGATTACTATTATCTCGTCGAAAAGTATTCCACCACTATCACGTGAGTCGCAGAACGCTGGTAGTTTCCTGTCTTTCGGCGTTAGAGCGTTGGAGGTCAAATTGGACTAATCGGAGGTAAAATGGTCGAACTTTTTTTCGCATCGTGTTTCATCCAAATAAAATAAATACAAATTAGTTCCAATTTTTGAAATAAAATTATTTTTATTTTGAAAATTTTCTTACTCAATTTTACAAACACCATGAAATATTGTACCTACCTGACAGCAGTATACCACACGGAATACAATAAAAAAGCCGAATGTTATAAACTACAAAGCCCCATTTTGTTACATCACACCATTTGTTATAAAAACTAATCGAGTGAATACATTCCGTTTACGATTAAATTGAATAATATTGCAGCGTGGTCAGGTTCGTCCCATATTTTATATCTGAATGAGTTTGTATTTGCAAACTTGAGGGTGCGGTGTTCGGTGGTCCCCTATTGAGCTGACTCGGGATTGTTCGCATTAAAATAATGCAACAATTGAGCAACCAACAGGGGGCAAGTTTTAGAGTTTGGAGGGTGCACAAAATAAGGCTCAGGGGCGGACTAACGAGGGTTGGCGTAGGGCCGGTGTCGGATTACAATATAAAAATATTAATATTATTTGGGAACTCGTTTCTCATCGCGGGCGTGAACTGTGCATGCTTTTAACCCCTTTTCATCCGAATTAGTTGTTTCAAATTTGGTTTAAATTTTGTTGTTGAAATATACACACTACACTAAGAACATAACAATTAACCACCTATTCGTGAGCAAATTCGGAGTAAAAAATGTGGATGTCATTTTGCAGTCCGATGGTAATTTTATAAATTAAAAACAAAAAAATTATATTTTATCCCACGCCGCCATTCGGTTTAGCCTAGCGGGTCACATGATACGCACTCGGTCTCGTCCCAGCAGCGCCATACAGATAAGACAGAGCGCGTATCACGTGATCCTTTGTGACGTGTTGTAGTGTGATTAGTTGTGACCTGTGATAGAAAAATTATTTAATTGAAAAAAAAAATCATTGGACAACTAAACGACATCTACATTTTTTAACTCCAAATGAATCGCTGGTTCAAATCCTACGGTGCATTTTGATACACCCTGTATTTCATTAACAATGTGATTCAAACCCACTTATGGTATTCCTAAAGAGAACTCGTACGTACTTCATCGACGATCGTCCTTTTCCTTTTTGCATGTCTTTTATGATAACGAAAAATATAATGACTTCACCTACGTCCTTTCCCTGGGACTTGTATGTATACAATTTCGTCCTTCTTAAGGCGATCCACTAGTACAGGAAAAAATCGAATTCGGAATTCACGCCCTTTTATGGGAGGAGTTTAAAAATACTTGAGAAAAAGCTTTTAGAAAGGTTGGAAAAGATATTTGAGATTTTTTTTTACATGTTGATTTCGTAAAGGCCTGTAAAAAACATTAATTCCTTTTTTATGCATTGTTTATTGTAATAAAACGGAATTTTTAAATTGATTTCACGAAAACAAGCAGCGCGGACGCTAACACGTTGTTTCTCCGCTCCGGCCGGAGGAGTAATGACAGAAGAATGGGGCGGCTGCCAGTCGTTCTTCGGTGGACGGTATAAGGTTCACTTTGATATAACAAATTCGTCGACTGCCGTATTTTTTTTTTATTTTGAAAAATTTTTCTTTCGGTACAATACAATAGATACATAAATAAAATGAAAGTATATAAAAGCTTAATGCAATTATAATTATTACAATTATATAATATATATTTTTAAATTATTCTCCCATAATAAGCAAATGCTTGTGTGTACGGGAGGAAGTATTATTTGTTTGGTTATTTTTTTTATTTTTTTTTATTGTTGTTTTTATTTATATTTAGTACTTTGAAATTTAGTTTATGTAAATAATAAGATAAATGTATGTTTACATAAATATATAAATTTTTATTATTATTATTATTTTTTTTTTTAGTTAAGGTTTTCAGTAAATTTTTTTAATTGTGTTTTGAAATTTTTGAAACTGTCACAATGGGATTTTATATTTTCTGGTAATTTATTAAAGAAATTTGTTCCCAAGTATTTGTAGTTTTGTTGGCCTAAAGTTTTTTTACAAATGGGAATTGGTAACATGTATTTTTGCCTGAGATTTGCTGTGTTTTTGAAAGGTATAGTTTTGTTTAGGATATCCTCTTTGTAGACTTGTAAGGTTGAGTGATACAGAAAAAGAGTATTTAATTTTCTGACTTTAAATTCTTTGAATATGAGTTCTGATGGATATAAAAATGATTTTTTTAATATTATTTTAATTATTAGTTTTTGCGCAATGTAAAGAGATTGTGTGTGAGTTTTATAGGCGCCACCCCATCCTATTATACCATATTGGATTATGGATTGGCAGAAAGCGAAGTACGTCATTCTCAGTAGTTCTTTATTTAGAATGTGTCTCAAACAGCTAAAAATATAGGTCAATTTTCGTACTCTGTTTTTAAGATTGGTTATATGCGGTATCCATTTTAGACATTGGTCAATAGTAATTCCTAGATATTTGGTTGAAGTTTTCATTTCAATATGAGTACACAGTAAGTTACAGTGGTGTTGTTGAGTGTTTGGGGCAGAGTGGATCCTTATGTTAATTTCATGCGGCGTGTTTGGTTTTTTTATGAAAAATGGTATATAATGTGTTTTTTTAGAGTTTAACGTTAGTAGGTTATTGTCAAACCATGTTTTTAATTCGTTTATGTCCGTGTTAGCCTTTTTATTCAGTTCTAACCACGTGTTTGCTTTTAGAAGAAGCACTGTGTCATCTGCATATGATATTATTTCCCCGTATTTAGCAACTTCAAATATATCATTTACATATAATATGAACAAAAGTGGTCCTAGAACTGTGCCTTGTGGTATTGAGAAGTTACTACTTTGGGAATCACTTAGTTCATTTAATAATTTTACTTGTTGTGTTCTATTTTCCAAAAAGCTTACAATCCAGGATAACACCATTCCATTTATTCCAATTGATTTGATTTTTTTTATTAAGTTAGTATGAGATATACTATCAAATGCTTTTTTAAGGTCAATAAATATTCCAATGCATTTTTCATTTGAATCTAGGGCGGTGTATATATAATTTGTTATTTTCGCAATGGCATCTTGGGTGCTGGTGTTTTTTTTGAAACCATACTGTTTAGAATTTATAATTTGATGTTGTTCTAAGAAGGCCCAGATTTGGTTTTTTACAATTTTTTCGAATATTTTTGATATATTTGATAAAAGGGATATAGGGCGGTAATTTTGTGGGTCTTTAGGGCAGTCTGCTTTATATATCGGTGTTATTATTGTTCTTTTATAATTGTTTGGAAATACACCTTTTATAAGGCTTGTATTTATTATATGAGTTAATGGGCAAGTTAGATATTGTTTCATTGTTTTTAATATGTTTACATCTATGTTGTCGTAACCGGGAGCAGAGCCCCCCTTTAAATCATCGATTATTTTTCCAACATCAGTTTCTGTTATTTTGTTGAAATTATTATATTGGTGTTGGGATTCTTGGGTAGTGCGGGGATTATTTTTATTATTGTTGGGACATGTTTTTATAGCGTTAGCCAGATTTTTTCCAACATTTACAAAATAGTTGTTTAAGATATTACAGCATTTTTTAGTTTCGAGTTGGACATTATACGTTTTTTTCCCATCTGAGATTTCGGATATACCATTTTTCTTTTTATTTTTATTTATTATTTCGTTTATTGTAGTCCAAATTTTTTTATTATTATTTTTGGCCTCTATAATTATTTGGGAGTAGTAGCTATTTTTCGTTTTTCGAATTAAAGTTGTTAAGATATTTTTATATTTTTTGTAATATGAAATAATTGATTTTTTAGCATTCGGTTGATGAGCTAGTTTGAAAAGTTTATTTTTTTTCCTAACTGCTTTTACTAATCCGTTAGTGATCCAGGGTTTAATTTTTTTTGTTTTTGTGTTTTGATGAAAGTTTTTAATTTCAGAGGCATTTAAAATGTGTTCTGATAATTTTTTTTCAAATAAATATGCACATTCATCAGCGCACATATTGTTTATTACTTCAGTCCATTTTTCTGTTGAGAGTGATTTTTCTAATAGTTGGTAGCTTAAAGTGGTTTTTGTAGTACTTAATTTATGTATGTTTTTATTTTTATTTTTAGTTTCATAGTTAAAAATGGTTGCGTGATGATCAGTTATGTTTATCTTCCAAATCATAGATTTGATATTTTTTATGTAATTCAGATTTACATTACACCAAATATGGTCTAGACAAGATGGCGTTTGATTTGGTACCTCTCGGGTATAGTTATTAATGCATGATTTGAAGTTGTGATGCGTCATCATGTTCAAGAAGTTATTTTTTTCCAATGAATTATTAGTATTTGAAATGTTTATGTTAAAGTCTCCACATATAATCGTAAAAATCTTTGTTAATTTATTCAGGTATAGATAAAGTTCATTTGTAAAATTCGTTATGTTCGATTTGTGTGTACGATATATTGTTATGATTCTATAAATAGAATTTTTAAATTTAATATCTATTTTTAAGCAGTTGACAAATTCAATATTAACTTCTTCTGTGTTTATCACTTCACAATCGTCGCGTACGAACATAATTATTCCACTATTTTTGTTTATAGATATTTTGGTTGCAATTCCTCGGTAGTTGGGTAGCGCACTTATGTATTGATCGCTGTTGGAGTGTGTTTCAGTTAACCCTATGCATACCGGTGATATGTTTAAATTATTTATGTTTATTATTAATTCATCTAGATTTCTTGAAAGGCTTCTTATGTTCATGTTTAACACTATAAAAGCTGAATCAGTATTATGGCACCATTTGTTAATTTCGGTAACGTTTTCGCATATTTCTTCTGATATATTGTAGTTTTCGTCGATTTTTTTAGTAATGTAATCATCCATGTTTAGTTGTAGTCGATTCGTTCCTTTGCATATTGTAACATTTTTATGCGTTGTTTGCATTCTTCGTTGTTGGCTTTATGATTTGTTGGATAAGAACTCTTTTTTATCAGGTTGTTAGTTGTGCAGTTTATGCACTTTGGCACTTCATTTTTGTTTTGACAGTCTTTTAGTCCGTGATCTCCAGCGCAGTGAGGGCAAATAGGTTTTTCGTTTATTCTTAGACAACGCGTGGCTGTATGGCCATATTTCTGGCAGTGGTAACATTGCATTAAAGGGTTACAGTCTTCCACTTTTATTTGGGAGAAACCCAGGTTTACTTTTTTTTTTTTAATAAGTAAGTTTCTAATATCTCCAGTGCATTCGACGATAATGTTTATTTGTTTATATTTTTTAATGTTGATTGTTCCTCTTATTTTGATTTTTTCTTCTACATTTAATGTTTTTATGTCTTCGTTTTGTAGGATTAAGTCATTCAAAAATTCTTCTTTTTCATAATTCTATTATCGTATTGTCGCCGTGATGTCAAAAATACCAACGCGAAAATGCATATTATATTTTATTTTGTGAGGTTCGGGCGTAAATATCATTTTTTTTCGCGATAATTATATAAGAAACTGAATTTGCCACATTATGCAATAAAATCATATCCGAAGAAGTGTTTATAAGTAGGAGAGTTTGTACTTAAAAATATTTTTTATAGACCTAATACTTTATTTTTTTCTAAGCTTATTAAAAGACTTATTAAAAAAATGACCGATATTTTTAAGGGCCAAGGTATGTTGTACACGCAGTATTTAATTGAAGCATCTATAATATTTCTAAGCGGTCAAATTTTCAAAACAAAAACATACAATTTTGTATGATTTTGCATTATTTAGTATGGCTTCATCTTAAAATGGAATCATATAACGTTGTAATAAAAAAAAACAATGACACCGTACAAAAAATGAGTTTTACTATTATTAGATGGGACCATTTTAAAGTTCCCAGTTTATTTTGATTCCAAGTCTACCCCTGATAAGGGCTGTACTTAGTGCCAACAGTTCGCACCGACCTTTCATTCGGGAAATATTTAATTTGAGCCTTTATTGGATGTGGACAGATGCGTTGTTTCACTCCCCCACTGGGAAATGGTACCTACGTTACTGGCAAGTGCTTCTCAAATTATTCTTTGAGAAATTGCGCTCTTGAATAAGCTTGTTAGTGGTTATTGTGCTTCTACTGGCGAGTAGGCAATAAAGGTAACCGAATTTCATAACCATTGTTATTCCCTTCTGATCTCGCGGTCCCTGGAGTGTTTATATAAATGAAAGTAGAAGGTTGAATATATTATTAATTCATTTGATTAAAAGAATCCCATTCTTCGGAATAGAACTAACCACTGGTACCAACCAGCTAATCATCGCAGGGGGAAATAGATAAGTATCATAATATGGACGCTAACACCGACTTACACGCCATATTAAAAAGCCCAACAGAGTTTAGGTCCAAACTAAAAACCTACCTTTTCGGGCTCTCATACCCTTAACTTAATTTAAATATACCTATCTGAGAGTATCATACTTGTATTGCCTATGATATGTCTTAATCACACTTTTCTTACTGAATTAAAATTACTCGAATTCTTACACATCAATCTGTCTCTCGGAAGATCAAATCCTTGTACTACTGCACCTCCCATTATTAAATGTTGCTTTTACTTTCCAAAATACACTCATTAAAGAATATATTACATATTAGGTAATATTAAAATATTTTAAGGATTAAACAACATGTGTTCACAATTATGTCCTCTGCGTGCGAACTCTATTACTTCTTTAAATAGACAATAAACAGTGTTAATTTCAAGCGACCTCCCAGGTAAGTATGGTCCTGTATTAATTCATTTTTAGGCAGCATCGCGTTCATTGGTCAAAATATTGTACATATATTTTTGTATCGGCGATCAATGAACCGGTGTATGCAATTTTTAGCCATAAGTTGTTTTTAATTGTTTGTCTAGCTTGTAGTCTTTCTAGATTTCAGGCATGTATGGTAAGTTTGTACAGCGCCCTTGAGGTGATTTTTCACAAAAACGGCGCTATATAAATCGTCCAAATATTATTATTATTATTATATATTGATCATCTGCTTTGTCTATCCGCTCAGCATTTTTTATCCATCAAAAAAGTCACTTCCTTAATCTTCTTCGGATTTACATCGACCTTGTCTAATTTTCGCATATCCTTCCTCATTCGTGAACCTATCGTATTTGGTATTACCACATCATGGGTATCTCATTTCTACTATATTTTACCTAGTTTCTCCTTCCTCTGCCAATTTTGCTAGAATGTTGATATTGGAAAACTGGCCGTTACCAAACAACTATCATGTTCAGCTGCTTGTATTAATAATCATTGTTTACAACAGCTGCAACAAAGGTTAAAATAGCCCCGTTCGCATACATAATCAGGAACAAACTAACAATAATATGGAAAATGATACAATTTTTATTTAGCACACCTATGTGAAATGGAGCTGAAAATAGCAACGCGATACTTCAACGTTTTTTAACATAATGTGCTGTTGTATATCATAAAACTACTCAACTGTATCTGCATAACATAATCATACCTGGTTAACACAACAGCTTGCAGTACTTATCCAATAATTATTTAATATTATTTTCAAATTCCTGCTCGATAGTTCCCCCACCAATCCAAAGCCATAATGTGCACTCAGTTTGTCACAGTCCGTATTGGTGCGTTACCCCATATAAAGTTGAGCAAATGAAAATTAACGGCGGAGTCGGATCACTCTTCCGAGAATACACACGCGGCGGATGTTTGCGAATATGGATTGCCTTTTAAAATAGTCAGGCGAATCGGTTGGAGATCAGGTCGGGGACGTGGAAAGATTGCCAGAGAAGATTGCCATTGTAATGCATTCTGTAGGTGTCTACTTAGTTTTTCACTGATTAAATTTTTCAATGGGAAGTACGTATTATTATTATTATCTTATAATGAAATTATATTTGAGACCTTCATTACGTAATACATAGAATGTGCAAAATCCTGTCGAATAAAGTTTGACATTTTCATAAATCTGTTTTTCCTGCAGTAGGTATTAATATAAGTTGGGTAGATATAATACAATTCACCTGTAAACATGCAACTGTTAGGTGGGTACTTATCATCGTCTGTTTTTCAATGTTTTGCTTCCTTTTAGTATTAATTTATTGAGTACCAACCTAAGTAGATACGCGTATTTAATCTCTAGATTGCGGCCAATTGCAACGTGAAGTTCGATGACATTGTAATGTATCCATTGCGATGTTCTGCAATATACATTGTTCGGTGTTAGGTTTTTAACTGTTTTTACTTTACGCTTATTTATTTTCAGAAAAATAGAAACATAATTATCTTGAATGAAATTAAAAATTTGAATTAAATTATTGTTATTTTTTTCCTGCAGCTTTATTTATGTAATATTATCTTTAATCTTCTTTGATAGGATAGTTAATAAAAAATATCTTCATTAACATATTTTTGATTGCTAGTAACAAAGTATTGTATAAACAACACGCACAGATTTAAATTACGCGAACCTCAGTTGATCGATTTAAATAATAATTATTGACTACGTAATTGCTAATGTTATTGGTCAGTCAAAATATTAGTAATAAAATTATTTCTTAAAGTAAAAATACTGTAAACAGATAATTGGTTTTAGTTGATTTTCAATAAAAAAATATTTTAATATTTTAACAAAAGTAGATGTTTATCTAAACCGTTTATATGGTTTTTCTTCATCTTTTCACTGATAACGATTTTGATAATGACGTAGCGTGTATGGGCCCAATTAACGAACCGTTTACATAGCCGGCGCTTTGTCTGAATAAATTAGGTAGATACGCTTGGGCTGTGACCTACGAATTTAATTCAAGAGGGATAAAATACAATATCGTGCCGCGCAGGTACTGTCGTGAGAGTAAATCAATTAAATACGAAAGTGTATGTCCGATAAATTAACGATGATAATGATCGAAACATACTTCACGGAAACCCGACGGCGAGATATCGAATATCAAAAGTTTATGATAGGATCACGCAATTTTCTTGAGATTTTAAAAGGAGATAAATAATAATATCATTAAATAAATCACAGAAGAATAAACTGCCACACGATTTGAAAATGATAAAGGATTCGACAGAATTCAGACTCTTCAGAAAATCATATCCATAAATGGTACAGTTGCAACCTAATTTACGTAGCTAAGCTATCCGGTTACTATCCACCTAAAGAGAGATGTTTTCTGTATTGAGTTGGGTAGTTTGTACGAAATTACTTCTAGTACCTACATCTCTTTATTTATATACGAACACTGAACACGCCAGCCACCACAAACATACAGGCAAATCATTTTAAAGAGAACATATTCGAATGTATTTGTACACACTGATATAATCGAAGGTTCAAATTTTATTAAATTATTTTGGAAGACCCGCCCGCAGTTCCCTCTAACCCTGCGAATTCCCAAAGATACTGTGCGTAGTGACGTTTATCAATTCCGTTTCAATTTAGACGCGCTTTTCAATCCGACAATGTTCTTTCGATCTTTTTTGTTTCATGCTAGTGTCACACCTAGCGTAAAAGCGCCAGCGTTATTTGGCTTGGCCTATTTCACCTGACCTGCCTTGCGATTCTATATCTTTTGTGTGATTGTTATCGAGATAACGGACGTGATCTCCTGTCAGATTTGTGTGATTTATTTGCTTTTTCTATATACATCGTACATTAAATGAATAAATAATCATGCACACTTGCAGGAATTCGTGTTTAAAACGATCTAAACTAAAACATGTGACGGGAAATATGTAAATATCGCTTGTATATCGCATGCAATACATTCCCAATGGAATGTTATAAAGTATTTCCAATGGAAATAACGCTGGCGCTTTTAACGCCAGATATGACACTAGTCATAGTCCATCAAGTACATTTTTTGATCCATCTAGTAGATTTTTTGATCCATCAAGTAGATTTTTTGATCCATCAAGTACACCACTACACCAAGTAAAGTTTTTACATATTTTTCTGAAGAATCTACACAAATTTAGCGATTTCCAATATTTGAATTTATTTTAGGAAACAATAAAATGAATAAAAATAATAAATGTTTTCCATCTAAGGGCAAATATTTTCTAAATTTCAGTAGGTATTATACTCAGGAATGTTATCAGTCAGCCTGTATCTTGTCAGGGTTCCGAGTTCCTAACACAACTTGACGAACATAAATATACCTCAAAAACTCAAAAGAGAGCTTAAAAAGTATCTGAAATACCGGCCCGAAGATCTGCAATTTATCTAATCTAACACACTATATAAAGAGGAAAGATTTGTTTGTTTGTGTGTTTGTTTGCATCGAATAGGCTCCGAAACTACTGAACCGATTTGAAAAATTCTTTCACTGTTGGGAAGCTACACTATCCCCGGGTGACATAGGCTATATTATATTTTCAAAAAAGTTAGGGATCCTTACTAAAACTTCAATAATGTAACCCAGGGTGTAAAAAAATTACCTAAAATATTCTTTAAATCGCGTGCGCTGCGAAAACTATTGATGATAGAATAACATAATGCACGACGACTTTATAGAACACATCATTATTTACAAAAAAGGTCGCTACAGCATATGTCTAACTATTATGGTTATGCCACAATAAGTATTCTTTTATTTTAAAAATTTAATTTAAATGTTGCCGATTGAAAAGGCTCTTTATTTGTATCTTGGTTTTAATTCTTATCAAAATAAATTACTTCATATTCAAGACAGCTTCAATACCTTTATTTAACTTTTTGAATTTTTCAATTCGGATATTTAATTAGAAAGATATCACGAGTTTAAAATTGTTAGTATTAGAAAAAAGTTTCGGCTACGGGCCGGGCGGGAGAGGAGTCAAGAAATGCAGTCAGTGCCAGGGGGGTTGGCGGGACGGGAGAGCGGGAGAGCGGTGGTGGGGAAGGTGGAAGTGGAACGCTGGAGGGGAACGCACGGGAAAGGACATGTGAGGAGTAACATTTTATTTATTTGAATATGGCATATATTATAAAAGAAAGTCCAAAAAACGTGCAGCTCGCAAAAACTCAGAAACGAGTCTCGGTTCGATCAAGGGAGTTATATGGTGTGGTAGATCTCTATCCCCCCTAGGGAATAAGGGTATCCGTTTTTACCTAAAGGGCGTGCTCTTAAAGATATAAGGGCTGAAAGTTTCGCCCTCTAGAAACTTCTAGAACAGTCTTCCGGAAAGTTCTAGAAGGTTCCATAGAGCTGTAGAAAGTTGTGGAAGGAGTGGTGGAGTATGTCGTGGAATGATCAGGAATAGGGAACATCATTGTGCAACATTCCAGAACACTATCTTATTGTCCTGAGCGAAGCCGGGTAACCCAGCTAGTATTAAATATACCTGCAGGTTATGTTGGCAGTTATCTCTATCAGAGGAAATTTTATATTAAAACTAATAGCATGAATGATAACTATGGTAACTATGAATGATATCTAAATATATTACTTGCTGCCTGCTGGTTTAATTATGTCAATCAATTAGTGTTGTAATGCTCAGTAGTCAACGGATACACGTAGTTGAATCAAGTACGACATAATACTTACTTGACAACATGACCTGATAACGGAGACCTCTGGAATTACCCTTGACCATCGTCTCTGATTTCAATTACATCTTGAATCTCCTCCACGATATCAAAAGGTATTAAATCAGCTCCTGTCTGGACCTAAATGATAAATTATATAACATTGTATAACATTTTTGTTATGTCTCGACTGGTTTCGGTAACCTTTCCTTTCTTAGGAGAAAATTTAAACTAGCAACCAATTAAGAATATATAAGTATTAACTCCTCCTATGTAGGTATACCTAAGGTGCCCTTCAGGGTTAATAATTTCATCTTTGGGGAAGAAAAATAGTTTGTGTGGGTAGTCAACTAGTTTGACGTATCTCCCGGCTGAAGGGGCAAAGGGTGAATGGGGCTAAATCTTCTGAGCATCTTCTGTCAAATAGCCTTCGAACGAGCACAACCTACCACCCTTAGCACCCTCGTGAAAGTACAGCACTCATAATTGAAACATTGGTTTAAATGGCTTTGGCCGTGTTTGGTGATCAGATTTGAATGGCAAGTCACTTCCCCACCTTCCTTTTTACCCAACTCCTTTCCCTCCCCACTCTCTTCACCCTCACAAAACTGTTGTTGTGAGTCAGTTGGGAGTAGTTGCGGAACACTTCTGCGATATAAAAATTAGAAAAAAGTTTTTTTTTTTTAAATACATATAAAATTAATCTTTGTTATTCTGAACCTAATTGCTTGCGTTTGTGGGAGTCGAGCATTCGCATAAGTGCGTATACAATTCAATATTATTATTAGCGTCCTAATAAAATGATTCGCATCTCACACACAGATAAGTGATGCTCCCAGGATAATGTCCAGTACTTGATATCATTAATTGCGTGTTACGAAAGGATGTGCAGTCATAATTCACATACTTAAATCGAAAGCTTTATGAAGTTGTGTTGAGATGATTATTATGTCTCTCTTCGCACAGCTTCAGATTAACATTTCAGTTAAATTCTTTATTAACTGACGTGACGCGAGAGTTTATTTGCATAGCTCGTTACTGCGTTTAGTGACGCCAAATCCGTTGGATTTCTGAAAATCGTAAAACAAGGGTGAAGCTGAAATAGCTGACTTTGACTGCTTTGGTTTTGGTTGTATATTTATTTTAGTCTCATTCTTGGTCTTTCCGAAGTCTATGGAAAATTAATTGATGGTAGTAAACGTTTCTAAAAGCGCCTCTGAGGTGATCCCACAGAAATGAGCTTTAGAAATATATATAGATAATCTATATTTTTTCTCAGAAAGCAGTTTATTTTTTCTAGGTTAACTTTGTATTTAAAATAAACCAGATTTTCACTTACCTGATGTTTTTCAAGATTTTCTTTTACATGGTCCATATGTAACTACCCCCTACGTATTCACTCTTTTGCGTATGTTCAGAATCTGTTTTTTTTATTAGTACACGAAGGAACTTAGGTTTAACTGATTGAAAGTAAAATCAATAATATAATCATTCTTACAAAGGGAATTTTTATTTTCGTACAATATATTACGGATCTATTCTTCCATCACATATCCCAAATTTGCTGTAGCACCAATACCTAATAAATATGTTACGTCTGTGAAATATATTAGTATTACCATGTTTTCTTTTATTATCTGCCAGTGCAACTCTTACAAATGCAAGCTTTTATTCGATAATCCTTTGCACTGCACATTGTATCATTCAAGCACAGGGTTCAACGATTCGATGTGTGTAAACATAAAACACGAAATGTAGGTAATATGCATTACAGGGCATCTGTGTTGCAGTTGGAGCTATAAACGTCGGTTTTACATCCGTCAGTTGTTATGTGAAGACATCTGCGGTGCATTTAATCCTATTGGTAGTACAGGTACCTTGTACCTACCCCTTACCATTGCTCTTCCCTGGAAAATTTGAATTAAATGTATTTAAACTAACTATAAGTTTAATTTTTCTACATGATATGAGTTATAATTTTTATTATATCTAGTCATTTTTATAGCGTCGTTTTTTTCTGAAAAATGACCTAAATGTGCATTACAGCAAGCAAAAAGTAGATTATGAAATTTCTGTTGTACACACATCGATCATTCAGTCGATTTGGCAGACATCTCCAAATGCTAAGTTTTGTTATCTCAAAATGTTTTGTAAATCAAATATTATTTACACGTATTTGTGTTTTACACTTTAAATATACTATGAAATTACACCGGAAGGTATAACGGTCTCGTACATTTATATAACATTTTGAAATGTCCTACTAGCGGCCGAGAAAACATCAATATTTTGTTCAATTCACTACTTGTTTTTCTGCCTTATAATTGACTTGGTGGTGTTTACGAGTAATCTGAATATTGTATCAAATCGATACTTTTAGATATAACTGCATACTCAACTCAAATATCTATTTTTCGGAGATCTCTGACTAATCAACTAGAAACTAGACGATCAAAATTCTTCCTAAAAAATAATCGATATCCATGTAAGGATTAAATAATGCTCAACAACAACAAAAAACTACAATTAATATAGAGCCGTTTAAGCAAATTAAGCTGTGTGGTAAAATATATATGCTGTATAATAATATTCTCTATCTCGATTCAATGGTTTGATCAGCCTTCTAATATCTATCACCAATGAAGTCTACACATCTGTCCTAATGATGGACATGCTGCGGCTGTCCGAAACTTTGCTTCAAGGGAGCGGAATTAACACGACGCGGTTTAACACCAACAAATCAATAAACGATATATCTAACATAAACCTACAATACGCCATCTCTTTTTTCAGCCCGATTCCACTTAGAGACCAAAGTCAAAATTTTTCGTTGTACGCGATCGCTATTTTCATATTTACGATTTCAGTTGGCACCACTGCAAACAGCATGCTTCATGTGTTGTTTGCAGTGATGACAATTGAAATCTTAGATATGAAAATAGAGATGAAAATAGCAATCGCATAAAGCGAAAATTTTTGACTTTGGTCTCTAAGTAGAATCGGCCTGAAAAAAGAGATGGTGTATTGTAGGCATTAGTTTTATTTATAGCTATTTTACCCTATCGTCTTAGACTTCTACCATTCTTTTTTTCTTTCTATCACCTCAAGTACCTAGTAAGTACTGAACAAGAACTAGTAAGTATTGTAGTTTTATGCCCATTTTGAAAGGTAAGATCGTGATAACATGTAAGTTGGTAGGCACCGATCTTACCTTTCAAAATGGCCATAAAACTAAAATAAATTGGGTAATAACTTAATAACGCTAAGACTTTTATATTAGTTTGGCAATCTGACGTCCTTCTGTGCTTTCTCGACGCAGACGGAGGCAATAAATTAAAAATAGGAAAGGTCGTTTGCTTTCCTGGAGAAGTTTTAAAGTGCAAAGATATTGTTTTCAGAACCAAAGACCAAGCGGAAAACTGAATGTAAGTACTGTCGTGAATCAAAAAAATGTTATTAGTTTAGTATTTCTCACAAACATCGATTTAACATTATGGTCAGTGATTCAACATTATTTTGAAAGGATTAGCGGCAAGTTCTAAAACTAAAATATGAGTTGAAATCTTTAATTTGAAAGTGATAACTCATCACAAAGTGAAAACCTTTTAGAAGAAGTTTTCGAAAAAAATCTTTAATTTGATTTTGAAAGGAAGTGTTTGTACTTCATTGAACCGTAGCAATTTAAAAGGGATGGTTTAATAAATGAATACCGCTAATAAATTTGTTTTATCATCGCAGTATCATTACAAAGTATAAAATGAAGTCGCTCTAAATGTTTGTGCGCTTAGATCTTTTAAACTACGCAACGGATTTTCATGCGGTTTTCACCAATAGATAGAGTGATTCAAGAGGAAGATTTATGTGTATAATAGATGATTATTATAGTAGAGAAAAGCTGAGAAATTCAAATATTTAATTCAGGCACCCGGCAGCGGGCAGCTGGCAAGCGGGTGGTGTGGATTTTATAAAGGTTGGGTAATGGCGTTGTGTTTCGTTAGCCACAGAAACGTGTGGCCGGGTCTGTTAGTTTATCATAAATGAAGCATTTAACCGAAACAGAGGTCACAACATATCTCTCAATGGCAGGACCATTCAAATGATGCAGTGTGATCGGTATCAACATTAACCTTTTGTTGCTCGCTAACCAAATACTATACCTCTTCTAAAATATCTATCATATTTCATTTTGCATTATAATGTCTTGTATGAACTTAAACTCTCCTGATAATGATTTATCACAAGCGGTCTATCTTGTTCGGAAGATATATGATCATTTCATTTGTGTTATTTAAAATTCCTTTAATAATGGATATACCACGAATTTCCATACGCTTCAGTTGTTCCGTAACTGATCGGGGGCAGGCAACTAACGAACTTGTTTTGATCCCGCGAGTTAGATGAATAATGAATTTCGGGTAGGTATAATCGATTGAAGTACACTGCCTACATGGCTACAGTTAATATAGTTTCCCAGTTTCCAGGTTACCTAACGAACTCTCATGTAGCTATGTATAATACGGGCGCAGCTGAATACTGATTCGAAGCTTACCGTTATTACAGCAGATTTGAGCAGATTACTGATGGATTACAATAACTATTTTTAAATTATCGTTTGGCATAGCATCTTATATTATAATGTGACTCCGCAATGATATTTGGTAAAATCATGAAAAATTATAGTAATTTTCGTCAAATTTATTGGCTTTTAAGAAACCTATACCTCGAATAAGAAAATAAACGTTCTCAAGAGTGTTAAAAATTAAACTCTCAGGTGAGACCAGAGCAATTAAAAATAGACGAAATGCATCACTAATAAAATAATATATTAATTGTTTTTGTGTTTAATTCGTAGATCTCCATTTTAATTTTTAGAAATTTAATTAAATTTAAATTTGATATGTTCTGCAAGTATTTAAGAATGTATTTTAGTTTTTTAGTTACAGCTGTTTCGAATTGTAAGGTCTTGTAATAACATATCAAATTTAAATTTAATTAAATTTCTAAAAAAAAAAGAAAAAAAATAAATAAAAAATAATAATAATATATCGGGAATTATTCATTTAAAAATATTGTACAGGAAATCCTGATAATTAGGGTACCTATAGATCGAAAAATCATTTAAAAATCTAAAATATTTGCCACCTTATTGGACCATGATATCATTATCTGCCCCCAAAAAACTCATGCCACGATATTTCTCGACTGAAGATTCCGGTCAGGCACCGTACTTCAATTTTTATCAGCGGTCCCTCATTAGTTTCTCATTACTCCGGACCCGAGGTTTCTAAGTGCCTCTCCAATGGAGGTTCGATTCAGAACGCCTTTGTCGTTGGGGTGATCTTTTTATACTCACGAAACCTTCCACCCTCATGTTAATTCAACTCGGGATTCACGGAAGATGCAAATTGCGCCAATGACATTGAGGTATAAGAAACCTCAATGGCCAATGATGACTTAAAAATAATTGTGTGGCTGATCTCATGGCTTTTAAGTAATTGTGTTCTGTGTGTCACTCGATTAAAAGATATCCATGACTCATGACTACACTAGTTAGTATTTGCAAATCATTTCGTTGAATAGCTCTTACACATAATACCACTGCACAAATTCAATTGTTTTCAATTGGGTTAAAGATTTCTTCGAATATGCGTGATATTATTTCGTTCTCGGTACTATGAATTATTTACGAGCACTCCCTTTCACTAGTAAAACGTTTTAAGATGATTTTAATACAACCAGCGCACCGCCGTCGGGACGCTATGTAAATTATTAACAAAATAAATAATATTTAAAGAATAATTTCGTAATTTATAAAACGCTTTGCCAAATTATAAAAAGTACTACATTTCGCGATGTAATGAAGCTTCTGTAATCATATTTTGATCAATGTAATTTGAACTTTTAAAAATCATCTAATCAAGCCAGTTCCGCTGAAAAATTGTTTGCTTGGCACGTTTGGTCTGTTGAATTTAAATTTTCGCTTTCGCGAATAAGTAGATTTTGACAACTTCAACAATTCTAATACCCACATATAGATTTATACTAAAGGGATGTACCTACAATTTTGTAGTGACCTTTATCAAATAGATAGATACCTACATTGTTTTATTCGCAACATCGTGTACCAGTCAAGTTACCCAAACGAATAAAAGTTCGGTGTTGTTTATCATTCAACCCTTTTTTCGTCCAATAAAAATGCAAATTAGTACCTACCATCCGAGAGAAATTGTGCGTGCTGTCACTCACGTCTGTTCAGAATGTTATCCTCAAACATTCCCACAATTGTTTATAATGCTTCTCAACTCGATAATCCTTTGATCCTGCTGTCTCCCTATCGTCCCCGCCTGCCGCACGAGGGTTTCATAAATAGCCGTAATGTGCCAACCCGTTTATTGACTATCCGTCCCCATCTCCTTCCCCTCCCCCCTACCATGCAACCGTTACAGCCGTATCCCTTTCCGGTCCGATCCACCGTTTCCGGTCAGCTCCCCGGAACCTACTCGTATTGCAATTGAACGAATTATTTGTTTACCTCTCTTTGAATAGTATAAAGCTTCAAATTTGTATCAAATTCTTCAACACAAAGTTATTTCAATAGTGTTTTGATACTATGCTACACAATTGTATTTGAAATGGATTTTTTATGATCCTATACATTCATTTAATAGTGTGTTAGGTATATGTTTTATTAACGTACTGAGAAATGCATTAGGAATTTTAAGTGTAGTTAGGTTTATTTATTTCGTGGTTTTATGTAAGCGGAATAAGATGTAATGTATATGGATTTAGTAAATAAACTTTTTTCTTTGATTCTCATATTTATCGATATCTTATCTGTAAATAAGACAATATGTTCGTGAACAGCGAAATGAAATTTGCACAGCTTTTTCTGTCTGGAATTTGAGTCAATGCAACTATTATTAGCTCGCCTCATCCTTGGCGAGCTATGGAGCTTTTTAAATATTATTCGTAAAAACATGAAACATTAGTAAATATGTGTGTCATTAAGTCATTAGTTTTAAATCAGTAGTTGAAGTCTTAGTCGTGTGTTACTAGCTATAAATCTTAAATGTAAGTCACTAGTTATTATAATTCTTAGTTGTAAGCCAGTCAGTTAGGGGGCATACATTAATTACGTGAGCAGTTTTTCTTCCAATCTAGACCCCTCCCCCCCCTTGGTGAGATAAATTTGGGCCACTTCGTATATTCTTTTCAAGTAACGTGAGATTTTGCTGGATCCCCCCCCCCTCTTTTGAGCTCACGTAATTAATGTATGCTCCCTTATATTAATTTTAATTATATATTTGTACAGCTATATAAATCAGCCAAATAATATTTATTAGTATTAGTTACTAGCTATAAGTCTTAGATGTAAGTCACTAGTTATTATAAATCTTAGTTGTAAGCCAGTCAGTTATACGATTTTAAATTTATATTTGTTTGTACAGCTATATAAATCAGCCAAATAATATTTATTAAAATTAGTTACTAGCTATAAGTCTTAGATGTAAGTCACTAGTTATTATAAATCTTAGTTGAAACCCAGTCAGTTATACGATTTTAAATTTATATTTGTTTGTACAGCTGTATAAATCAGCCAAATAATATTTATTAATATTAGTTACTAGCTATAAGTCTTAGATTTAAGTCTCTAGTTATTATAAATCTTAGTTGTAAGCCAGTCAGTTATACGATTTTAAATTTATATTTGTTTGTTCAGCTATATAAATCAGCCAAATAATATTTATTAGTATTAGTTACTAGCTATAAGTCTTAGATGTAAGTTACTAGTTATTATAAATCTTAGTTGTAAGCCAGTCAGTTATACGATTTTAAATTTATATTTGTTTGTACAGCTATATAAATCAGCCAAATAATATTTATTAGTATTAGTTACTAGCTATAAGTCTTAGATGTAAGTCACTAGTTATTATAAATCTTAGTTGTAAGCCAGTCAGTTATACGATTTTAAATTTATATTTGTTTGTACAGCTATATAAATCAGCCAAATAATATTTATTAGTATTAGTTACTAGCTATAAGTCTTAGATGTAAGTCACTAGTTATTATAAATCTTAGTTGTAAGCCAGTCAGTTATACGATTTTAAATTTATATTTGTTTGTACAGCTATATAAATCAGCCAAATAATATTTATTAGTATTAGTTACTAGCTATAAGTCTAAGATGTAAGTCACTAGTTATTATAAATCTTAGTTGTAAGCCAGTCAGTTATACGATTTTAAATTTATATTTGTTTGTACAGCTATATAAATCAGCCAAATAATATTTATTAGTATTAGTTACTAGCTATAAGTCTTAGATGTAAGTCACTAGTTGTTATAAATCTTAGTTGTAAGCCAGTCAGTTACATATATGATTTTAATTATATATTGGTTGGTATCGAATGTGTGGTAAAACCATGTACGATCGTGAGAGAAACGTGGATATCCGCAAAGAATGCAAGGCTGACGTAAGCGTGATGTGTAAGATTAAGAAAGGGACTCTCCGATGGTTTGGGCATGTAGAGCGAATGAACGAGGAAAGGAGTGTAAGGAGAATATATGATGCAAATGTGAATGGTAGAAGAAGTCGGGGACGCCCGAGGAAGACATGGCACGACCAAGTGAATCAGATACTTGAGTCGGGACATGTGAAGAGTCGGAATAATAGAAGAGCATGTATGAGACGATGTATGAATGTGAACGAGGCAAAGAGTGTGTGCCAAGATCGAGTTGTGTGGCGGTCCGTCCTCTCTGCCTACCCCTGCGGGGAAACGGCGTGATGGTTAGTTAGTTAGTTAGTTAGCTATATAAATCAGCCAAATAATATTTGTTAATATTATTATTAGATATCATTCCCTTGCAATGTTGTCTCGGGTTCCTCGCATCGGTTACTTTCGCTCGGAATGAAATATCTCTGAACAAATTCAAAATGTTTCTGTCCTCTCCAAAGCCATCGGATCAATTTGTCATTATTTTGCATTTTGTAGTCCCGTTTTATTCTCAAGCCGTCTGAAACTATTCCGCCATCTGCGGGATTTATATCTCCCTAACTTCCATGGGTAGAACAATTTACTTAAGTGATTTTAAAGCTTCCGATAGTTAGAGCACGTACAGATATTGCCTGCTCTTAAAACTTATTTTATTACACTTTTATACTAACTATTCAATGTACTAAAAAATGGTTTTCCCATAATGGTGGATATTGTCAGAATTAGATTATGATTAATTGAAATGGCTTTAGTAGTGTGTAGTGACTACGTGACCAGGTCTGTTTAGCCAGGTACTTCCCAACCTCCCTCTCCTCATCTTATCACACTCGTATCGCTTTATATATACATATATAAAAAGTGGTATCGCCCTAGAACAGGGCGATAATGAGAACTTTTATCACCTTCAAAATCGAAATGTGGCTTCGAATGGTTTTGACGTTTTTAGTTACCAGATCTAAATAGCCTTTCTACTCTTTTCAGGCTCACAACATACTCCCAACCTTAAAAAACTTAAAGTAGGGTCTCCTCCGACCGAGAACATGAACATTTGCTTACACATTACAGGAAGGTCACACCCTCCCCCCATTGGCAATGTTTATGGTAAGGTGTAAGCAAATGTTAATGTTTTCGGTCGGAGGAGACCTTGCTTAAGAGTATGGATATTAGAGAGACGGCATGTGAAGTATGCCCGCACGCTCCAAGTGTGCCTTTTCACCGCGACTGCTGAGAAGCACCTCGGTCGGGTATTGAACTCTTAGTAAAAGGTTGATAAAACATGGAAAAACCTTCCACCGCGCCGTTAAACTTTATAAAAGGAGTTCTGTGAAGACAATCATACTTCCATGGGGAAAACCATGGCCCCACTGCTGTCTTCGGGCATTTTGTAATCACCTTCCTTCAAGTAATAAAAGACAGAGCTTGTAAATATTGTTTACAAAATGATTTTGATCGTTCATTAAATATTCTGTTGTTCGGTTTATGACCCAGAATAAATTAATAATTTCGATGAATATTGTGATAGGTGTCTTTATATCATGACTCATGCCTGAATACATCTCGTTTATATCCCGCTGAGAATACAATTCTACATCCCCCAAGCCAACTGAATAAGGTTCGTACAATAATCTATTTATTATTTGTTATATAAGATCTCGTACCTTCAACTGTGTGTGTTTTATTTTATTTTATGGAGGGGAAAAATAAAACACCTTTTTTATAACCAAATATAATAAAATTCAACATTACAGCCGGATTTAACTTATGACGGGCATCTTCGGACTAGTACAATTTTGACCGATTTGAATCTTTCGAAATAAATAAACTAATAAGTGAAGTAGAAGAAAAGTATGCAATGAATGTTAAATTAAAGCGAAATGCTGACTTTCCGCTAAGAGAAGTCACCAGCCAAAAAGTATGTATTATTGCCACGAATATAGGTAATAGGCATAAAAATCGCTTGGCAAACGGAGTCCAGAAGTCTCGATTTCGAACGCAAAGGTGGTTTTATTTATTATTATTTTTAATTGATAAACTAACGTTTAAACAAGATTTTTATGCATAGCACAAAGGGTAGATAACAAATATTATAAAAGCTTTTCTCGGAAGATTTTTTCAGTGTAGATAAGTGTTTCAGGCTGATAATTATTGATTATAATATTTGTGGTTTTATTTGTTTTGTGAATAGGTTTACAGGAAAGAAAAAAGTCTAATTAATAAATTACTTTGTTTTTACCACTGTAATTAATTATAAAAAACCGACATGTTTCATAAGCCAAGCTTACTTCACCAGGGTTTTAATAATATTAATTTTTAGAAAAAAGTTTTAGATGATGCTTCCTTAATAATATTCTGATGAGTTGATGAGGCTCTAATAATAAGACGATATTGAAATTTGAGAGTGCCGTAACATAAGTTTTTGATTTTAATTTTTCAAAACATCTTTCGATTGGTTGTTTCGTTAGAATCTTAAAAGTGCAGTGGTCTTTGTATTTTAATTTAAATCAGCAGGTTGCTAGTTCGACTTAGTATCAGTCTTCATCTATTTTCTCATGCATGTGAGTTCTAATATTGTTAGTCAATTACTACAATACTAAAAAACCCCGAAAATTTCCATATTCCTTTCCAAAAAACCAAGTTAACCTTCTTACTGTTACTGTCACTTAACACATCCACTGTTTTGGCAAGACTCCGGGCATATTTAGCCCCCAGATCTTTACTAAATTTCTCGAATTTCTTGTTTTCACTTCTCAAACATATTTTCTCTTGTTTTTTTAATGCCTATTGTTTTATTTTCATGTATTATTGAGTACTGCTATTGTACAGTTGGTATTTATTCTTTGTTATTTCTTCGTTTTTTTTTATACATTTTTTTAATGTTTTTACATTCTCAGTTTTAAAGCCAAAGTTTTTAAATTATATATTGCACGGCCAATGCACCTACACTAAATCACTGAGGGTCAGGAAGACATATTAATGGATTAAATTCTTTCTATATTCTGTCACGTCTCATTCCGTCTAAACCTGAACAAAATGAAGTGGTTCGCTATCGGCTTCTACCCTTTCTTCAAGCAACAGACAGTATTTGAACGGTTCTACGACTAACAGTTTCGTTGTAACCTCTCTTTCTGTTACACGGGTCGTTTATGAGAAAGAGGGAGAGGTTGCATATGAGCTTTGAGTAAAGTAAGACTTCGATATTGTAGACGTTTCCTTTAAATTGAAACCTGAAAACTGAAGTAATCGAACTCTGGAAGAAAGGTATTTATTGAAGTGAGGTGGGTGGATAGCAGATTATTTAACCCCCTCCTCCCTTTAACTTATGTTTGTCTTGAATTAATTAAATTGAGACTCCTTTCAAATACATAACTGTGTTAGTTAACTCTCGATTACTAATTATTACTTGGAAACCAATAATATGTTTGATACTTAATTCACCCACTCGCTCGAACCATTTTAAATGTAAATATTCGTCCTACAAAGCATATAAATCTGATAATAATAGCTTCGGTTAAAGTTGAATCTATAACATGGGCGTATTTGAGAAAAGCATTTTGGATATGATTTCACATGATATTTACATAAATAAACATTTTTTTAAACTCATTTAAACATCATTTTCGTATATGGTTTATTGATTAAAGCTTTTGAAAGCATGACTAAACTGAACACCACTGATTATTCCATGGAACTAATGAAATATTGTGGGTTGGTTAAAACTCCGATTTTACCCAAAATGGAAGACTTAAACTGATTGTCACCAATGTGTGGCATAGCCTACGCGTTAATTGAAGTTTAAATCGTCTAATTAACACAGAATTGCGCGTTATCACAATCTAATATCAATCGTTAAATTTCTTATTAATTTATTTTATTTTTTTATTTGTTTGATATAATTTTTTATTTTCAAACATTATATTAAAATGTGCTCCTTACTGAATACTTTCCCGTACTGAGGCCTCCATTTAAAAAAAATCAATAAAACGATAATACGAAACGAGAATTTGAAATAAGAACAAATAAAAATGAGTTGAAATAAAATAAAATACAATAATTAAATAAAATAAAGGGCAGTAATGGAAAAAAACATCGACATATATTATGTTGTGCGGTTGTATATATAATGAAGTGTATATGTTTCATAACGCTGATGGGTTTCGTGCGTATTTATGTTCTGGTCGCCTTTAGGATCGGAAGGAATCCAGATTATGGTATTCCGCACAATAAGGTACCTTAGCAACGGCATAGACAGAAATCAAGTACCGCCTTATCGTGAATCGTCAGTCTATACGTCAGTCTATTTAATAACATCGGAACATATCGTATCGTGACATCTCGCTCTTATTGTAACGTATCGCTGAAGTGTTATTTATCTTATCGTGACAAAGTATAAATCCTATCGTTTTAATCGTATGCTTTGTGTACAATTTTTACGTTAATCTGACTCAAACAAGAACAATCATATCGCTCGCTTATGGATAACCTGTGAATGAATAACAACCAGCCAATAGTACCTATTACTTCTTGTATATACCGATCTTATTTGGTGGCAGGGCATAGATTGTATCGAGGTCCATAAGCGTTTATAGCAAAGAGTAGCCGCAAGATCATTCTAACCCACGTTAGGTAGTTCACCAACGGGCTATTACAGTATATGTTGTGTAATACGAATATTATACTATGTTTTACGTTTTTTACGTATCCTTTAATAGATATTATGTTTTTATAATTTTTTTGTAATATTGACTTTTTGTTCTTGCATCTTTTAATTTTGTTTCTGGAATGTTTTTATTTTATTTTTATTATTTTTTGTATCGAGTGACATATTGTTGAATACTTTTATTGCCTGGTAATTGTTGTCTTTGTTCAAAGCTTGTGATTATCGTCGGATTTTTTTATGTCATTGGCACGCATGTCTAACTGATCTCTTAATGATAGTTTGTGATTGTTGAAATCTGTTTTTTTGGTCAAAAATGTAGTTAAGTAGTGTTTTGTTGGTATAGTCGGCGTGGTGACCGGATAACTCAGAATCATACAACTTCAACATCTCCTTGGAAAAATCGTATAATCATAATGATGAAAAAATATATACAAAATTGGTTAAAAGGGGATTCTGCGAGTTGCTCGGAACCAGTTGGCGTATATCCAGTATGTCAAACACATTGAATATTTGGTGTCTGGTCTATTCTATGTTTTTTTTATTACCTTTAAGATGGTTTTCTGTGCAATTTCCACATGAACGATAACTGAGTTTTGTCTCCTCCCCAAGCAATGATTCCGAATTCTTTATATTATTGGTAGCGGTTCGATATTTTCAAACAGAATCATCAAAAAAGGCAAATTTTAATAAACACGAAGTTTAGTTAAAAAAATCGATTCCTCAAAAGATTCTCTCTTTTTTTAAAAAAAAACTTCCAAATTCGCCTGAAAATCATTAATCGTCTGGTTTTAAACTTACCTATTCATAACTGCCCGAGATTATTATTGATGAGCCATAATTTATAAATCGGCTGTAAGTAGACACCTGGAGCTTTTCACACCCCCGGAAACTTTCCAATTCAATTTAAAGTTGGAACCGAGGATTCAGCCAGCCACCATCTTGTTTAAGCATTCCCATTTAGGCTTTATAAATTATGCGAGAACTGCAAAGTGCGAGGAACGTCTGATCCGCTCTTCATATTTACTAGAGAACGTTTCAATTATACAAACTCGCTGAAAACCTGAATCTATTGCATATTCTACCACCTTAACAACCCATTAATGTTATGAAAAGAACTGTAATTTTGTGAAGACCACATTTTAATTTGTTTAGCCAACTGTTTTGGACGTATTTTGTTCCATTTACCTAAATATTGTGTAAATATATCTGCCCTGAAGGAGATGTGTCTGGGTCACATACCTTAAATAAAATTACAATAGTAGATACATTATAGTTTTATTTTGTAATATGTTTCTAAAACAGAGCTTACAATGAATGGAGCAAAATATATATTTTTTACGTTAGCTCCATACAAAAGGCCCTGAGGAAAAAATACCTCAGGGCCATGTCATATGTCATCTTTGGGGATCCTGTGTGGAGAGTCTTTTTAGGGAAAGGAAGGATAGGAAGTTCTGAAGTAGGAAAAAGATATGAGGGGTAGGTAGGAATCTGGCAGTCAATGTGGCCAGGGGTGAAATATGTATGATTCCACTGCATTGCTGCAAAGCAATAGGTCGAGAGAGTCCGGCTGGAGAGGTCCGGCCAGCCACGCAGGAGGTTAGCAATCGCATTCGCCGTCAAAACCTAGACAAACCTTACCCCATGAACCCAGGCACCCATGCTAAGTCACCAATCTTAGCGAACCATTTGGGGTGATCTATAGCAGGGGTGTTGGTTATCCAATAAATAGTTCCCGGGGCAGCGGCGCCCATACCCGCCTCCATAATTGGTTTATATTCAAGTTACTTAGGTAAGTTGATGATGAAATTCTTTGCGGAAAACTAACCCTTTCCAACACGCGTTATTCTTTTTTTTTACATTAGAGATTAGTAATATCCATATGTCTAGTTGGTTAGTTTTACCATGCCATTCAATATCCAATCAGATGTTCACCGTGAACATTTAACTTTTTTTTATGTTCGTAATTGCGTTTTTTTCTTCCGATTCCTTGAATTTAATATAATGTCCTTGTTGTTTGGATATTCTCAAACTAGCTGCTTTAGATTTTCTAAACTTTTGTGAAAAATAATAATGTGAGGTGAAATTGGCTCATTAATAAAACAATGGCTTATTTCCTAGAACGATTTTACAGTGGGTATTAGAGCCGATCGTAATCTCTCTATAAGCCGTGTTTACTTTAAAACAGAAGCACAATAACGACGTAAAAAAGTTTAAGAATGGTAACGAAAAAATTATTCAAGATCATAATCTTGAAAATAATAAAAGTCTGCCGGCGACCAGATACCGAACTGCCACAATCTTGCTACAATAGTAATGTATAATAAATATATATTTTATCTGGTCGCGCTGTTGCCATGTAAACATATTCGGTCGAATACATTTATAGATAGATTGGATTATACTTTTACTTTCATTATTTGATAATATCTGGTTGGCTGGATTTCACATATTCTCATGAAAGACATCGAATGCTATCGAAAGGTCGGTTGGTTTCAGCTACAAAATATTGATGCGTGTTTTCTCAAGCTTAAATTTCCTCGGAATTTAATATTGGGAATACCCACTACAGTTATACCTTCTGAACAGCGATTTGAGCGAAGTTTGAGCGATTTTACAAGCTACTAGCCGGCAAGTTTAAAAGCGGGCGAATCGGTGAGTGCGATTGTGATTATTACACATAAAACTTTCCACACGCTCAATAGCGTACTAGCCAACGAGTTGAGCTAGCTAACGACTAGCGTATAACGACTCCCGCGCGAACTAATTCTGTCGACATTTTGTAGATAACTGAGATATTCGCAGCTAGCTCATCGCTATTAGCTTCTTGCCGGCTAGTAGCTTGTAAACTCGCTCATTGTAATCGATGCTTAACGGATTTTACAACGAATAATCCAGTTCAACCAGTAGTTTGACAGTTACGAAATCAGCTGTTGGCGGGCCGCCATCTTGCCATCCGCCGCACACGCAAGCGAGTAGCGAGCAAAGTAGTCCCCTTTTCAACTTTTTTCGTAGATTGTTCACAATCTGCTAGTTAGCTAGTAATATGATTACACTGAGCGAGTTTACTAACAGATAAATGAATACGCCGGTTAGTAGCTTGTAAACTCGCTGAATGTAATCGAAGCTTTAAGACCGCATCGTTTATGATGAATATGGAGGTTGGGTGATTTTTCACAAAAACGGCGCTATATAAATCGTCCAAATATTATTATTATTTTTTATTGTATTGGATTTACAAGTGGTAAGCCATTATAAAGAGCTTCATGTTATGTTATAAAAGATAACAATATTTTTTCTTATACACTGTGGGTTGATTGACACTTTTTTCTGCTCACGTATTAACCCTTTTGCTCTTTTTCATAAATCCATTTTTCATCCGCCTTTTGCTTATTCATCAACTTGGATTACCTTTACCCGTGTAAGAAAACGAGGTCGAAAGTAAAAACAACCCGCCATGAATGCCAAACGAGCGTTTCCATAACAAACATGACACGGGAAATTTGTTGTGAATAACGTGTTCATCGTTCGTTGACACCTATTGTGTTTTACAAGCCGGTCGAGACGGGGTGGGTCGAGGCTTGCTGACGCTAAGGGAGGAAGCCCACACGAGTCCACTCGAGACGAGAGGCGAACTTACACACGCCACGATAGACGATAGACCCCCTACTCGGATACTTGCTATTCGCTATGTAATCGTAATATATAACGTAGCTTCTAGCAGCGTTCTACGGCTACTCATACAACTGCCTTTATTATAGTACTTGCTACGTTGCATAAGAACAGAGTACTACGACTATGCACTTGCCGCCGCGCCGCCTACAGTGCTTCGTAGTAGGTATGTGAACGCCAGCGCTTCGTAGAGTTTTGCAATATGGAGAATTCAAATCAGCTGATGAACATTTTTCAAGCATGAAATACAAATATTTTATAGGTAATAATAATCATATTTTTATTTAATTTATTTATTTCTTTTAGGAACATAAGTAGGCTTAATAATATACACATATATATATATACCACCCCACGGGCTGGCGGTTGAAAAATCCTCAAATTATGTAATTAACAAATGCATTTAATAAATAAACACAAAAACACATATATTTGTAGAGGTGGTAGACACAAAAAAATAATGTTCACAGATACGTTTTTATAAATTAATATTAAACTTAGGGCGCCGTCGCTACCCGAATTTCCACCGATTTCTTACATATCTCCCTTAAACATATGAAGTTTTTATCTCTTAAAAAAATATATGTTATTTTTGACGATAATTTCTAGACTCGTTCCACGCCGAAAGGCAAATTATATGAAATTCCCTCGATAGAAAAAAATCGCAAAGTATCCTCTGAAAATTATTATAAACACGTTTGTTTCAGTTATTTTACAAGTTATAGTTGTGAAAAAATTCACAATATTTCTTTAAATGATACTTAAGACTCTCTCCACGAGATTTTTGCTCTATCTTAAACGAGTCGTGTTTTATTAAACATTTTCTCAATTTTCGCATGGATTTTATCGCTTTAAATATTAGCGCTCTCCTCTAACATTCTTAATTACATATATTTCCATCTTCTCCTTTTTGAGCGCGGATGCGGCGCCTTTTAAAGAATGTTAACTAATTATAAGTGGCAGAACTAAGTAGTAATTATAAAAAAAATAATAAAAATGGAAGAAGGTGCAACGAACATAATATATCTATAGTTACATGTGTATATATATGTGATTTTAACTTACCAAGATAGACTGAGAAATAGGTATTGGGGCTGGGCGGGAAAAGGGAAGAGAAAGATGAGAGGATGTTGCCGCGCAAGTAAAATGAAAATAATAGCACAATTAATTTATTTTTATTTTTATTTTATTTGTAAGAAACAAACAGCTTATATACATATAATAGAAAGATATATACATGTGAACTGCAGTGAAGCCAAAAGAGTTTCTTATGCTAATATTGTTTGGAGATGGAGTTTTATTTTACCTTAAACTAAATTTTAGGCTTAGGAAGGGGAGACGAAGGGGAGAGGAGGGGGATGGGAGGGAGAATAAAGGATAAGGATATGAGATGCTCTCGATACCTACCACTCCCGTATCAATCCAATATCGCACGCGTTACTTCTATTCGATACTTCTGAAGGTTTAAATTAAAAATGTCTACGTTGTAAAACAATTCGTTGTATTGCGCACATATTCGAGGAATCGGGGAATTTTTTCTAAGGTTTGTTCTGCAAGTGGGCAAATAAAGTAATTTTGATTGTCGGGTTAATCTTGAAGGAATATGGATTTTTATTAAATTGGTAAGCTCTGGCGAGTCCAGGCCATTGTTTAGAATTTTAAATAATAAAATTTGATCAAAAATTAATCGTCGTGTATGAAGGGAGTTGAAGTGATGAAATTTAATAGAATCGGTGTAATTTAAAAAGTGTAGGTTAAGTTTATAATTTAAGTGTTTAAAAAAAGTTTTTTGAATTCTTTCGATCCTATCAATATGAGCTTGGTAGAAAGGAGTCCAGATCGGTGTGCAGTGTTCCAAGTGTGGGCGGATATATGCGGTGTAAAGGGAATATAGAGTTTTTATGTTTCGAAACGGTTTCGATATACGAATTATAAATCCCAGCATTTTGTTGGCTTTGTTGATGATCTCATTAGTGTGTTGGATAAAGTTTAATTTAAAATCAAGTGTGACCCCAAGGTCCCTGATAGATTCAACTTTAAATTAAACTTCATGAGCTTTTAATATTTGCACCTAGAATGCGTTAGAATTAACTTATATGACGATGGTAACTAGCAGTGAATACGTCAACATGTATTTCTGTATTTTCAAGGTTATTGTTGTAGCAGTTACATGTCCCTTTCATGAATTTTGGATTTGAATTGGTATTGCATCTATCAATGTAAAATAGGGGGTTTCAAAAGAAAACTTAGTACTTATATGCAGATGGTATATGTACACACAAATTTTACACATTTTTTAACCACAACTACTTTAAAGTTTAATAATTCACTATTACTTAGAGTTATGTTTAAATCTTCTATGTGTTTATATAATAATCATAAGCTTAATGTTAACACGACTTGCCTACTTATTTAAGTTTCCTATTGAGGCAGTCGTCGTTAAATAATCACAATTCATTATTCCAAGACCTTTTAAATGGTGGCTCCGGAACATAAACTAACAATGGATTGACGGATTGCTCTTTGTAATATATTCATGACATTTTAACATTGTTAAAGAATTGGTAATGGCCTTCCGTCAATGTGTTCTCACAATAGTCGGCTTGTATAAATAGGTAAATGCTTTCCTTCAAGGGACTTGCACGTCTGTACGTCTGGCGAGCTGAACATGTATGTAAATAGGGGTGGCTTTTTTATAATCAGTATAATATGGACTTATTCCTTATTCATATGCAGCGTACGATTGTGAGGTTAATCTTGATAATAGACCATTTAACATTCCTAAAGAAAGACCCTTCCTGTCTCGAGTAGAAATTCCTGTTAAATATTATAATATCCGTCAAATGAATATCGTCTCTCGACATTATGATATGAATCAGAAGCATCGATAAACTTTAAAAAGTCACCACTTCTTCCATTATTACCGACTAAATACTAGATTTTACCCGTTGCAGGCAATTAATTGATTTTTAATAGGAATTTGATTTTTAAATGTGGATGAAGCTATGAGTGTGTGCCTAAATCTTTTTTTAAAATTAAATATTTGAAGTAAAAAAACAATGTTTGAATGTGGATTTCAAAAGGTTTTTTTTTCATAAAATAGTCAGTTTACCGTCATCTATGAACGAGCAGATTGTGAATAATTTTGAATTTACCCATAGGAAGTTAGTAAATGTTTAATAATCCACATATCCTAGTAAGTTTAAAAATTGAAATGTAAAAAGTGATACCATGCAGAGAAAAAATAAGCAATCATTATCATTCCATAGTATAAAATGAAGTCGCTCAAAATGTTTGTGCGCTTAGATCTTTTCAACTACGCAACTGATTTTCATGCGGTTTTCACCAATAGATAGAGTCATTCAATAGGAAGGTGTATATGTATAATACGTGCTTATTATAGTAGAGAAAAGCCGAGAAATTCAAATATTCAATTCAGGCATCATTACATAGTATAAAATGAAGTCGCTCAAAATGTTTGTGCGCCTAGACCTTTTAAACTACGCAACGGATTTTCAAGCGGTTTTCACCAATAGATAGAGTCATTCAATAGGAAGGTTTATACGTATAATACATGCTTATTATTGTAGAGAAAGGCCGAGAAATTCAAATATTCAATTCAGGCAGCGGGCAGCTGGCAAGCGGGTGGTGTGGATTTTATAAAGGTTGGGTAATGGCGTTGTGTTTCGTTGGCCATAGCAACGTGTGGCTGGGTCTGCTTGTTATTAATAAAACCATATTTTGAAATTCAACGTGCTGTATTCGCTTTATTGTCTGATTAGTTCAACAATATTCCATGTATCTGAATAATCCCATTCTTCCATTTTTTTCGTTGTGATATTTCAACTGTTTGTATTTCTCGGATGAAACACATGAATTCCTCGAATAGCAGATAAAATCCTCAGTAGCGATGTCTTCCGTTTTCCACAATATTATGCCCCGGCTGTTTGTTCACTGTTCGTAATATATCGCGATACCTAGTCTATATTCTCAATATGTCCCCTATATTGTAGTCATAGCTCACGTTATGCGTGATAAACCTAGATATCTACGGCTTTTTGGAGAAATTCGGAAAATTTCCAATATCAGTTTTTTTCAAATGAACGCAATTTCGCTGGCAATGGTTTATAGAAGTTTTTTTAAGTTACAGATCGTAGTAAAAGAAATGAATGAATTATTATAACAATTTATGTTCATGAAGATGAGATTCCACTAGCGCTTTTACATTTTTTTTCTGTGAACCTTTTGGTTTGATCGAGCAATCGAGTAGGTAAAACAGAGTCGTAAACTAAATGTTTATCATAGCTTACATATATGGATTATGAATGATTGAATGGTATTGTTTTGCACGATATTAAGAAAGAAATATGTTTTCAGTAGATCTAATATGAAAGTTTCTTTACCGAGAATATTATAAATAAGTACTCACACTACCTACTGAAAAACGAAAATCATAATGTTTTGTGCTCAAGAACACACATTTTTACTCTGACGTTTTGATTCAAGTTTTATTAATTTAATGTTTTCTTTTTTTTTTCAGGTAAGAATTCACTGGATGTTAATACTTCATACAAATATGGTCGGTCTGGTCTGGTCTGGTCTGGTCGGTAAGAACTAATATTCCATACTTTAATTTATAATACATACTTATTCACACAATCCTATATTTGGTATTTAAATATCTGTCACATACCTAATATATATTATACGAGTATATATGTAAGTAACTACACCTAAGAAATATTGTTTTTACATATTTGTAAAAAGCATTAACTTTGTGGCTCGCCATAATTTACAATAAATACACATATAAATTTGTGACCACTTTTATTAAGTGGTCTACAACAAATTTATATGTGTATTTGTTGTAATATTGGTTTTGTTAAATATACAGAAAAGCGGGACACATTTTATTTTTAAAACACTTTGCATCAGTTAGATAATAATGGGAAACAACTTTTGCAGTAACCGGAAATTGAAAATCATAATTATGTCATTAGCTTATTCGTTAAAAAATCGGATAATTTGACGTCCTTTCTTCTCGCCAGATTAGTTTCATTTTTTTTTTTTTTTAATTAAACCCAAACTATGAGAACCTAACAACCTGTTTTAGGTTCTCATGTTAATATTTTGCGTTAAATAATAGAAGAAAAACCTAACCTTAACATTCACATGATTGACAGTGGCCGCCAAATGTACAATCGATTATTATTTGAACGAAGTATCTATTATTAAATTAGCATAATTTTCCCTATCCTTACTAGTAATTATTATACTATTAAAACAAGCATGTAGATACAAGTGTTTTTTAAATGCGTGTTTACCATGTTCCACTTATCTGTAAATCTATCTACCAATATATCCTTACAAAAAAAAAAACAAAATTAAATTTTTGTATTTTATTTATCCATTGTTTTTTATTCACCTAAATAAGTAAGCAAACATTCAAATGATACAAATAATATCCAATATATAAACTCAAAGCATACTCCCATATTATCCTCGTATCCATAACATTCCATTTGGCACATGTCCAATTGAGGGAATTGCCTGGCTGAAGCGTTATTGTAACCAAATTGCTGAAATTGCAACATCAAAAAGAAACTTAATTTCCCTCTTCCTTTATATACTTCCTGTTCTTTGGACTTGTTTTTATAAACATTAAAGTTTAGAAAATTATTATTGCGTATTCGTAAAAAGAATTTACTTTTTGGCTTATGGGGTATTTCCACATTTTTTTATAGCTTAAAAAAATTAATCAAAAAATTACGATGATTATAGCATTTTTATTTTATTTTTATGTTGACGAGTAAATTTTCTACATCGAGTTAAAGTTTCCCATTTTTTCATTACCGCTGAAACGATATTTTTGGGCGTGGCTATCGTGTGACGTCATGAGTGCGGACGCTCACTGACAGTGTTTATTTATGCTGGTTCAGCTGAGCTACGCTTGTGACGTCGCAAACCCATTTGCAAAAAACGGGTCGTTTTGATTTTGTCACTTTTAGAACTTTTTTAAAAGGATGATTAAAATCATACAAATGATCTGTAATATTTCGTACATTTTCAACACAATCCCTCGTTTGTGGAAATACCCCATTATCAAACAGTGTTAATACGGTGGCGTCTGCGTGGTAGAATTTTAGAACCCGGCTTCGAGTGCATGTCTGACGCCACTACACAAAACTACCATTGTAATTCGGTTTCGAATTCAAGAATTCGACAAAAGATGTCGCCACTTCCGCCAGCAGGTCGCGTGGGGACGTGCCCCCTAGGTATAAGTAGATTTGTGAATTTATCTCTTTGGATATGGAAAGATTAACGATAATGCTTAGTTGTATATTACTTTATAGTTTCAAGCGGCTATATATCTATCACAATTGACTTCATTGCCTGTCCCGGTTACTTTTTCCCGGTGACTAGCTATCACTGGATGACAGTGGATCCGAGGAACGGGCTATTTTTGGGAACCAGTTCCTATCGGATTTATAAAATGGTCACCAAAACTAACTGGGCGAAGCCGAACCAAAGGTCGCCGGAGCGGAGCGGGTATTTTACTGCTGGTTAGATCTATTTCTATAAAACATGTTTATGCGTGGTTTAAACATATTCATGTATTTACATTGTAAAATTATTATTGTCTGCTTTAAAAATCTTGAAATCAATAACTTTTCTATAGAATCAAATGTCAAAGTGATTATACAATAGGTTAATTCTTTGAAAATATATTTAAATTCGAAAGGAGAAATCTGTTCGTACGCTTCAAATACATAATACCAGGAACAGACGTATGTTAGTTTTATTCTAATTGGGTATGCTAACTACATAGAATATGTTAAATTAGATTTATTTTTGTTCGTCTCGGAATCTAAACTCTAAACATTGTGACTCGCTTGGAATGCTGTTATTTTAAGACGAATCTTTGATGCCTAAATCGTACATGTTCAACTTATAGCCACGATTTTGTTTGGGTTAGACAACGTAAGAAACAGAGCTCCATCTGGTAACTATTTTTGGTAACACGAACCAAATACCTACGTGCTTTTTGGATCCATCAGAAGTGAAAAGATCGGAGATGAACTATCTATGTGTATCATTGAATTTATGGTACTACCTTCAAAAGTTATTCCAATAAAATAGAATTATCTATTTATTTTTTTAAAACGTGTCATTGATGTCAGTTTTTAATGCTGCCTGACAGCTACCAACCGTCTGGAGCTGGTAAGACTATGGCATACGCAATTGGGGTATGTTGTGAGACTGGAGGTAGTGGGAGGGGAAGGAGATGGGGAATGTGACGAAGCGGCGAAGAAAAACACCAACACGATCCAATTCAAGTAACGTTTCAAATCTGAATGGTGTTCTTACCACCTGGGCGATACTGAGAATATCTTACTAATCAATCAGTAGGGAGTAATGGTGTTGAATTTGAATTGAATTTCATGATAAACGGTGATAATATTATTTAATGATACAACATTATCATTTGCCAACTTCGTAGAAATACATTGTTGCTGAATGAAATCGCTTCTGACATCAGTTGGTTTATGGCTGTGAGCAGAGATTCGAAAGGGTAAACATTTTGATTCTTGAGAGAATCTCCTCAAGCTTCTGCAATCATTAGTCTAACCAATTTCTCTAGATCTTACATGCATTAAAAAATATTAATTAATGAAATATAGATATTAAAAGTATTTAATAAAAATGCCTGACAACAAATTGTACAGATCTGTATTTAGATAAATCTTATCGTTGTAAAGTCAGTCAATCTTCTCGTTGTAAAGTCAGTCAGACGGCCGGCGTGGTCTAGGATTCCCAGCGTCGGCAAATAAAATTTATTTATGTTGTTTTAACTCTGGAGTGAAAGATTCTTACAGTACCGTCCTGGTGTAAGACAACTAATCAGAATTGAAAAGTTCCTCGAAATGGCTTTAGCCATGCTTGGTGACCAGATCTTGACCAGGTTTTGACCAGATTTGGTGACCAGGTACTTCGCCACCTTCTTCTTCTCCATCTCAGAAACCGGACTTCTTCGTATGCTATCAGATATAACTCTAGCCATAGAGTCGGGTAAGTTAGCACTTATCTCACTCTTAGACATGAGCGCAGCGTTTGATACGATTGATCACGACTTCCTCATTAAGAGATTGGAGGAAACATTTGGTTTGATTTCAGACACTAAAAATTGGCTGGCGTCATATCTGTCCAATCGCTTACAAGCCGTGAAGGTTGGAAATAAACTCTCTAACTTCGCAACACTTTCTTCAGGAGTACCCCGAGGATCCGTTTTAGGTCCACTTCTTTTCATCCTTTTTACAAATGATGTCGCCAAAATAATCGAGTCATTTGGTCTCTTATCCCACTGCTACGCTGACGATCAGCAAGTGTATTTTTTCTGCACTCCAAATGAAGTCGACAGTCTCAAAATCCGTGTAGCTGAGTGCCTAGAAGCAATAACTCGTTGGATGTCTTCAAACAAGCTAAAACTGAACCCATCTAAGACTGAGTTTCTCTGGGCAGCCACAAACAAACGCCAACATTTCATAGACAATTCTCCTATTTCCATTTCCGGAAGCGATATTATTCCAAAGACAACAGTCAAACTTCTTGGCGTTAATCTGGATTCAAACTTTTCGCTTAAAAAGCAAATAAATACGACTGTAAGCAATGGTTTTTTTCACCTAAGACAACTCAAGTCAGTCCGAAGAAATCTTCCTATAGAAGCAACAAAACTACTTGTAAACTCCTACGTAGTCTCACGGCTCGACTACTGTAACGGTATCTACGCTAGCCTTCCAAAATATCAAACTGACAAACTTCAATCCGTGTTTAATGCAGCCGCTCGACTCATAACCGGAGTCTCTAAATATTCACATATTTCAGAACACCTTCGTAATCTTCACTGGCTCAAGTGCCCTCAAAGAATCCAGTACAAGTTGTGCTGGATGGTGTTTAAATCAATTAATGAAATGGCCCCATCTTACATCTCTGAACTATGTGTCCCAGAAAATACTGGTCTGAGGCAGTCAACCCTTAGATCAGCAACATCATCAGCTATAGGCAGACTAATGGAACCTAAACGCAAGCCAAATACGAAATTTGGAGATCGCGCTTTCGGAGTGTCTGGACCTAAGGCTTGGAATAAACTCCCACCGGAACTTAGATGCATAACAAGCCCAACAGAATTTAGGTCCAAATTAAAAACGTACCTTTTTGGGCTCTCATACCCTTAAATAAAAATACCTATCGGAGTATCATAAAATTTTGCTTTTATTTTCAAAATACGCTCATTACAGAACATTTTATACATTATAATTATAGTTCCCAATTATGTCCTCTGCGTGCGAACTGTGTCTTAATTGCTCTAAATAAACAATAACAGTGTTAATCTCTAGTGACCCTCCAGGTAAGTATGGTCTTGTATATATTTTCTGCCTGTACAGTGCATTTTTACAGCAGCATCGCGTTCATTGGTCAAATCATTGCACATATAGTTTCGTATCGGTGATCGATGAACCGATGGATGCAATTTTTAGCCATAAGATGTTGTTGTATATAGTTTAAAATAAGATTGTATAAACGTTTTATAAATTTGTACAGCGCCCTTGAGGTGATTTTTCACAAAAACGGCGCTATACAAGTCATCCAAATATTATTATTATTATTATCTACTCCTCCTCACTACCTTCAGCCTCACAACATACCCCAATTGGGGATGCCGTTGTCCACTGGCTCCAGACGGGAGTAGCTGGGACTCTTGTGAGGTACTGACATAGAAAAAAAAAGTCAAACTGCCCAATAAAAGCACATTATTTTAATTTAGATTTCTCAAATATTTATTTTATTTTACGGTCTATTTTGCTGTAATGGAGTTCTTTTTGCAAAACAAGTTAAATTATTTACATTTTATTCCTACATTAATTTAAACGAATTATTAACTCTCTACAAATAATAATTATAATAACATCATTCTCCCCGCTAGCTTTTGATCCTTCGAACAGAACCCTTACATCCCCCACCGGGTCGTTCCTTGGCACTCGCCCCCAGACACGCGCACTCTCTTCCCCTTAAAATCAATACCATCTCACCCCGCCGCCACTCACAAAAAATGCCGCACAATGCCTAGTGGAATAGTGGAAGTAGAACTCGTTCTGAATGTTGAGTCCTTCACCCCTGAATTCCCGAATCCGAATGTATTGATGAGTTGCAGCGATGCACCCTACGGGTCGGCGATGCTAGGGGATCGTAGGGGAGCTAATACAAAACGCTCACCCACATTCTGCTAAATCACCGAATAACTACCCTCACAAATAATAATGTTTGATGTGTTTTCTAACATAATTTACGAGGAGCGATCTGATGTCAATGACTTTATCGATCGCTATTTTTCAGAAACATGTTTGTTGAAAATCACACAAACATACCTTACTATAATTATTATAAACAATGAAATGTTCGTATCGAAAAACGTTTTTAATGATGAAATTTAATGTAACACTTGAAGTGCCTTCCGTACAAATTTGAATCGAAACAAATTAGCCAGTGACTTAGTACCTTTTGGTTTTAGATCATCGTCTCTTATACTTGCTTGAAATTGTATATCGTCATCGGTGAATGGCAAACTCAGAATGAAACCAACTCAGAACCACCCCATAAAGGTCAATATGAGTGATAATAAAAAATAAATAAAAAATGCTTAAATACTTTAAGTAATTTTAGGGTTACCGGCTATTTTAAAATTATTTTTTTATATATTTTAATGACCTTTCTGAGGTGGTTCAGTTGTTTCATTCTGAGTTGGCACGGAACCATCGCCATCCTATTTCAGTTTTGTAATGATGGTGAAGCACAATTTTGTACGGAAACAAGGGCTAAAATTCGACCTATACTTGTATCACGATATGCTTCTTCTGTAATTTTTAATTCTATGTTTTAATGCATTTTTAGGAGATGCACCAAAAAGTTAGTACGATCAATATTTTTGGCTCCCGATTCACATTTTCCCAACTCCTTCCCCTCCGTTTTGTATATTGCGCATTGGCATCGGGTTATTTCTACTTAGATAATACCAACTTTTGTTTGCATTTTCTCTAGATCTACGAAAGAAAATAATAAGGTTATCCTGTGATAGATTCTGACATTAGAGCTGAAAATCTTGACATTGTGTGTTTGAACAATTACATTTGTTTCAGTTCAATTCATGAACCTTTCCAACCATCACACCATCAGTCGTGCCTGACAGTGGCATTTTCAGTGCTAATCTTGCCACAACGGATTAAAAATCGCAGCTTCACTTCGCCGTTTCGCCATCTCGACACGCAGTCGTAAGTAATGTTCACGCCAGACATGCATCCCCGCACACGTGGCAGTGTTGCCAGGCGAGTTCAACTTACCCCATCTGTAGGCAATAATAGGCATGGCTGGTACCGTTGTTCCCCCCGATCCGTGTTTCCATCGCAACCAACGCTCTGAATCTGCGAGGGGGAAGTTAAGCATTCGACTGCGGCCAAACTGAAGAAACACATTGTTTTAAATTCAAATATGTTCAAAAATATGCATGTTTACTTTGTCTAAGTAAGTTTGTAATAATAGGTCTTAAGTTTAGTCTTTTAGGGATGTGAGTTTATTAGTGTTTCTAAGTTTTCAAACTTACCCTTACGGTCTTTACGTCCTAA
Source organism: Limnephilus lunatus (assembly GCA_917563855.2). Classification (NCBI taxonomy): domain Eukaryota; kingdom Metazoa; phylum Arthropoda; class Insecta; order Trichoptera; family Limnephilidae; genus Limnephilus; species Limnephilus lunatus. The sequence goes on along the minus strand of OU830595.1, from coordinate 92,735,256 downwards.
GAAAACAGACCGAGAATGTTTAGATTTCTGATCAGCTATTCAGGGTTTTCGCTAAAGGCCGCATTTCTATGCCTGAAGGCGAGATATACCCGCTCAAAAAGAAGATGGAGAGATATGTAAATACAAATGTTAGAAAGAGCGCGGTAATATTAAAAACGATAATATTTAAGCGAAAATTGTGAAAATGTTTAATAAAACACGACTCATTTAAAATAGAGCAAAAATCTGTTGGGGATTGTCTAAAATAGCATTTAAAAAACACTGAAAATTGAAATAAGCTTGTTAATAATAATTTTTGGAGCGTAGTTTTATTTTTTTTTCTATCGAGGGAGTTTCATATAATTGCCGTTTGGCCTAGGGGAATGTATAGATATTATCTTCAAGAATAACGTATATTTTTAAGAGCTTTAAAACTTACAGTATTTAAGAAAAATATGTAAAAAATCGGTAGATATAGCGGGAAGCCGGGCCAGTCTCATGAGTCAAGTCTAATGAGTTAAATTCTCTAGTTTTCATTTCAGAACGTTGTGTTGATCTCCAGATGATATCGAAAGAAACAATATCCATTATTTTTATAAAGAAACTGCGGAGAAAGGTTGTGAACCCCCCTAGTCCCTAGACTACAGGGTGTGCCCCTTGGCACGTGTCATGTTCCCTTTCTCGGTGGAAGAAATGGCACCCTGTGCTCGACATGTCTTATTCGCCCCTGACGCATTACAATAAATTGAATAAAATCCAATTTCATATTTTTATTACAATTTTGGTTTTAGAGCGGGGATCAGAAGTCAATATTATTATGTTGTTGGTGTTATGATTACATTTTAATGCACAGGTAGTCAGATCTTAAAATATCATCTATTTAATCGTGGCCTATAATGATAATATTATTAAGCAAATCAATTCTGAAAACCACCTCAAATTGTAGTAAATTTCATATTGCTTAAAATGTAATTTTTGAAATAAAATCATTTTTTGAAACCTACCTCAAATTATGGTTAATGTCATTCTGCATATAAGCACAAATATACATTACAAAACAAAGATCTTCTAAAACAATATTTCAAACACGAATTTATGGTGCTATTTCATACCGTGTAATAAGATGTTCATTAGCACTACTCGTGGAATAAGTTTACAATTAGCTTAATAAAAGGTTGTAAAAAAGAACCTTGTAACCTTTCTCCAATTTTATTTGGTTTAAATTCTGTACTTAAGTTTTTTATCGAAATTTTCCATTACAAACTGAAAATAAGTCTTTCATGAAGCCATGCACTTTCCACATTAATTCCTGCAGTCTGCAAGACGAAACTATTGATCTCTCTATCCAAGTAGCTAGAGCCTTCGTGTCTGCGTATCTTAGTGGATATCTTTCCACAAATCCTGCATCGGTTTCACATAGGGTATCCCCTTGGAAACGGATATATTTTTATATCTAGTTTAATTTGGACCGTTTTTTTTAAATATTAAATAGGGGTCTGGAATTTGCGTTTCATTTCACCCATTGTGTTTTAGGGTTTGTGTGATCCTTTTATCTCCATCACAATGTATAAAATATGGCCATTTATCATAAAACGGTCGCGATAAATCAACCATTTCACTTTATTTTACTGGATTGCGTTGACATTCAATTTTTTGACCTTCTGGAATAATTTTTGGCATTCAAATACGTTCCAACATTATCTCATTTTCATACACCCTAGCCAAACACTGCCAGATATAAATTTTCTTTCAGAACGTTTTCTTTGCTTCAGGCGAAATAATTTTTCTGCAGAGTTCGCTCTTTTCAAAAATGTATGTTTCCGAGAAGTGTGTTCAAAGTGTGTAGTTCAGTTCTCATTATCAAACTGACAGTTTCTCAAAACTGTGGGGACTCTGTTATTGCTTCAATGCGCCCTAAATATACTCACGAATGTAACTACCTTAATTATTTGTTTTCTTGAAGGGCAATCAGTTAGTAGACAGTGAGTGTTAATTAAAAGGGTTTGATTGCATTCCACTTTCTGGCAAGTAATTCGGAATATTAGAATTTAATGTCAATGGGTGAAATTCCGAGAATCGGCTGAATTTTAATTAAAACGTACCTACCTACTTTGTACGGAACTCTGAACAAATTGTTGTCACTGACTTGATGCTTCGTGTCAATCATGAGGGTGAGCTCCGTGTTATGGTGGATAGTGGGAGATGCAAACGTTGCTTGAAATGATTTGACGGCCTCCGTGGCCGAGGGGTAAGGCTCTTGATTCGCAATCCTAAAATTCCGGATTCGAATCCCGGCGTGGGCAAATAATTTTTATTTGATTAATTTGTGTTATTTCACATTTAATTCATCTAAAATAATATGTTGTATATTTGCGGCACGTTCCAGAGTGGAAAATACTCTCAGAATCGTCCTGGTGTAAGACCACCATTCAGAATGGAAATGTTGTTTGAAATGGCTTTAGCCGTGTTTGGTGACCAGATCTGAATAGCCAGGTACTTCCCCACTTTCCTCTTCCCCATCTAATTCCCCTCCCCGGTCCCTACTACCTTTAATCTCACAACATACCCCAATTAGAGCTGCCGTAGTATCACTGGCTCCAGAAGGGAGCAGCTGGTACTCTTGTTAGATGTTCATATACAAAAAGCTAGGTTTGGTAATGGTAATGGTGCTTTCCGCATCATAACACCCTACTGAATGTTTAAAGAGAAAGTGGAATAAGTCACATTACCACTAGAAATGATATTATCCCGTAATATGCTGTGCATATTGAAATGATGGTGTCATATATTTTTTTCGCTAAGTAGTATGTTATAGTCGTAACATCACAACGAGCCGAAAACATGTCATTTTCTCCTAACGGTAAAACTGTAAACTTTCTACTTGCGTAAAAGCATTGATCGGCCATGTGAATCCACGTGGGAAATAATGATTAACCGTAGCGAATAACCACCTTCCTAAGTAGTTCAATTAAATAATTGCCTGTTAGATGTCTGGAGTCACCACTCTTGGAGGGTTATTGATTTAATGCGTCCTCGTGAGTCATCAGATCATTTAGAACTGTCTCCCGTCTCCAACATGAGTTCACCTTACATACTATTCAGTAAGAGTAAGCAAGTAGGGGAGGGTGGGGCGTGTTGAGACGGGGGCGTGTTGATACATCGTGTTTAAAATTCCCGCTAGTTGACTTAGCTGCGCCCGCATCGCGCCGTTTCGTATGAACCCCGTACCGCCAGTTTCTGTCAAAACGGTGGTGCCGTGAGGTCGGTATAATTAAAGTTATACGACAAAGTGTGATTTTTAAGTGCTAAACGAACTTTTCCAGGAAATTTTCGAAGTCGTCTGCCAATCTGCTAACACTCGGTAAGTCGTTATATGTTTTTTTCTCCACAAACTGTATCTTTTGACTGTGTTATTAGTTATAAATGAAATGTGTACGTCAAGTATGTTTACTTGCATGGCCATTTTTATGTAAAATCGTCGGGTGGGGCGAGTTGTTACATCAAGGCGGGGGCGAGTTGTGGCAGACATAACTCGCCGCTAGAATTTAGTTTTTTTTTACATTTATATAAAATATGCATTAATACAATATGTGTTATGTAAACAGGCGTATTTTTTAACATATTATGAATGTATATATGTATTACCTAAATACATTTCCTTTTTGTGCCTATTTGTAATTTTTTTTTCAGTCTTGCAAAATGGTCCGAAAATATTAAAAAAAAAAAATAGAGGGGAAATTCCAGAAAACGTTTATGAACAAGCTGCAGCTGAAATCATTACTACAAACGTGTTACTTCGAAAAGATGCAGTCTCTTTTGGAATTAATCATATGACACTAAAGCGGTTCATCGAAAGGAAAAAAGCTAGTCCTCTTACAAATTGTAAGGTGGAATATTAAAATCCTGGTCAAGTTTTTACTCATTCACAGGAAAAAGAACTTGCAGATTACATCGCAAAATGCAGCAAAGTTTACTATGGGCTTAATACACCCCTACAAAGAAAAAAATAGAATTAGAAGACAAACTAAGAAAGGAAAAGAAAGAGAAAAAAATAGAAAAAAGCGTACATACAAAACTAACTATAAAAAAAAAACAAGCACCCAATAAAACAAAGGCGGTGTCAAAAACAGAACCACATAAAAAAAATATTTTAGACGTAAAAAAACGAATTTTGGTGTCCACATCATCCAGTGAAACTGAAGAGGAGCCACCACTTATGGAAACTGACGACAGCGATGCAAACGAAGAAGAGCAATGTATATTTTGTCGTAACCCCTATTCTAATGATATTTCTGGTGAAAGATGGGTGAGGTGCATAAAATGTTAAAAATGGTGTCATGAGTTATGTGCCGGAGTGGATGAATACATTCCTGACTTCATCTGCGACTTTTGCTTGACTGGCTGAGATTTATTTTAAATGTTTTTATTTTTTTTATTACATTGGAGGTACACTACAACCACTTTTATTTAACTGATGATAATATATTATCAGGACTTTCGATTTTACCAATTTTATTTCGTACCTACCTAATGCTTTTACTTAATTATTTGTTCGTCTCAACACGCCCCACCCCCGTCTCAACTAGCCCCACGGGTGGGGCGTGTTGTGCCAATTCCCATATTTTGTAAAATAATATTTTGTCACTTTATTCGTATGTTTACAAGGTTAATAATACCAAAATAATGTAGCCAAAGAGTTATTTGTTTCCATTAAAATGTCAAACTTTTGATTTCATTAAAGATTTTTCTACGACACTCAGTTTTGTAATTTTGTCACAACACGCCCCACCCTCCCCTACCTACAAACTCGAAATAGAGTGTGCGAATGAGTAACCAGATGTTCTTAATATTCTGTGGGTTTCTTATTTTTCAGATATATATCCGGATTTCACATCAAAATTGGATTATCCAATCCATCCTCTGAATATTGTTCATATTCAAAATGCAATTTTTTCAACAAATTGAAAGTTTTGATTAATTTAATATTATCAAAACTTGGATTGATAACTTTTAACATAAAATAATGATTGCCGTCAAAAACATGATCACCCAAACCACCGTATAATTTACTGAGATTGTGGAAAATAAATAATACGTTTTCAGTGTATTCGTTATTCATCCATCGTATTCGTTAACTTGTATTTTATTTTGGTATACCTACTGGCTAAATTTATTGATTTTAGCGATAGAGTCAATCTGAACTTTTGTATTTCGTCTTAAGATAACAAAGTAGTTGCTTTCAAATGGAGGACGTAGCGGTGAATAAGTAATGTACTACTGCATGGGCAGGCAATGAATCTACTTTAGCGAACTGTCGTGTTAGTGAACTCCGGAACAAAAATAGACGCAGCGATTCCGCTCGCCATAAAGTCAGTTTACGTCTCTCTTTAGGCTTTGACGATTTCGTTTTATGCTCCGTGCTCTCGTTCCACAGTTAAACTTGTTATGCCTTATTCTTCCTTTCTTAAATTATCTCGCTTTGGCAGTATTTTATAGACGATGGCTATGAACCTAGAAATCTTTAAAGAATTATTAAATTTTATGTGGGAATTCAAAGGGCCGGGCAGTTAATAATGCACATACATAGTGCATTATATTTCTCAACTCACTTTGGGTGGTAATGATATCAAACTAAGTTTTGCAGAAAGCAACGCTCTATTTCATATTATTTTAGATTATTCACCTTAACTCATCCCAGACGAATCAGAAGCGAATTAAAAGTGGGTAGGAAATTGCAGAAAAGAACCCAATTACTATTCTAATATATATATATTATTATGCTCTGTAACCTGGCATAAATTGAGTTTAGGATTTAACCGACCATGTTTTTGGTTTATGTTATATTTCTAAAAGGTTTTTTTTTTTTTTTACAGTGAATACCTCACAAGAATCTCAACTGCTCCCGTCTGGAGCCAGTGAGACTATGGCATCCCCAATTGGGGTATGTTGTGAGGCTGAAGGTAGTGGGGAGGGGAAGGAGGTGGGGAAGAGGAAGGTTGGGAAGTACCTGGCTATTCAGATCTGGTCACCAAACACGGCTAAAGCCATTTTCAAGCAACGTTTAAATTCTGAATGGTGGTCTTACACCAGGGCGATACTGATAGTATCTTCCACTCTGGAACGTGCCGCAATTATACTACATATTATTTTAAATGAATTAATTGTGAAATAATACAAATTAATCAAATAAATTTTTTTTGCGCACGCCGGGTTCGAACCCGCGACCCCCGGATTGTGAGTCAAGAGTCTTACCCACTGGACTACGGAGGTCGTCAAAAGGTACAGACAGAGCTGCAACAAATTATTCAGTGCCTACGTATAAACCAGAAATTTCTAAGTAGGAAGGAATAGTAGTAATAAAACCATAAAGTTCTAAATAGGTAGTAAGGAATCTGAGTAAATAATAAAATCCGTATAAACCAGAAATTTCTAAGTAGGAAGGAATTGTAGTCATAAAACCATAAAATTCTAAATAGGTAGTAAGGAATCTTAGTAAATAATAAAATCCGTATAAACCAGAAATTTCTAAGTAGGAAGGAATAGTAGTAATAAAACCATAAAATTCTAAATAGGTAGTAAGGAATCTGAGTAAATAATAAAATCCGTATAAACCAGAAATTTCTAAGTAGGAAGGAATAGTAGTAATAAAACCATAACATTCTAAATAGGTAGTAAGGAATCTGAGTAAATAATAAAATCCGTATAAACCAGAAATTTCTAAGTAGGAAGGAATAGTAGTAATAAAACCATAACATTCTAAATAGGTAGTAAGGAATCTGAGTAAATAATAAAATCCGTATAAACCAGAAATTTCTAAGTAGGAAGGAATAGTAGTAATAAAACCATAACATTCTAAATAGGTAGTAAGGAATCTGAGTAAATAATAAAATCCGTATAAACCAGAATTTCTAAGTAGGAAAGAATAGTAGTAATAAAACCATAACATTCTATATAGGTAGTAAGGAATCTGAGTAAATAATTAAATCCGTATAAACCAGAAATTTCTAAGTAGGAAGGAATAGTAGTAATAAAACCATAAAATTCTAAATAGGTAGTAAGGAATCTGAGTAAATAATAAAATCCGTATAAACCAGAAATTTCTAAGAAGGAAGGAATAGTAGTAATAAAACCATAAAATTCTAAATAGGTAGTAAGGAATCTGAGTAAATAATAAAATCCGTATAAACCAGAAATTTCTAAGTAGGAAGGAATAGTAGTAATAAAACCATAAAATTCTAAATAGGTACTAAGGAATCTGAGTAAATAATTAAATCCGTATAAACCAGAAATTTCTAAGTAGGAAGGAATAGTAGTAATAAAACCATAACATTCTATATAGGTAGTAAGGAATCTGAGTAAATAATTAAATCCGTATAAACCAGAAATTTCTAAGTAGGAAGGAATAGTAGTAATAAAACCATAAAATTCTAAATAGGTAGTAAGGAATCTGAGTAAATAATAAAATCCGTATAAACCAGTAATTTCTAAGAAGGAAGGAATAGTAGTAATAAAACCATAAAATTCTAAATAGGTAGTAAGGAATCTGAGTAAATAATAAAATCCGTACAAACCAGAAATTTCTAAGTAGGAAGGAATAGTAGTAATAAAACCATAAAATTCTAAATAGGTACTAAGGAATCTGAGTAAATAATAAAATCCGTATAAACCAGAAATTTCTAAGTAGGAAGGAATAGTAGTAATAAAACCATAAAATTCTAAATAGGTAAGTAAGGAATCTGAGTAAATAATAAAAACCGTGCAAGCCATGTGGAAGAGAGATTTCTTTCCAGATTTCCCGAGCGATTAGGAAACATTCCGTGCATAATTAATAATGCTGTAAAATAGAGCTTCCATAAAGTTTGCACGATACCGCCCATAATTAAAGATTTAAGAATAGTATTTAACGTTATTTTGACAGCATTGATCAACTCTAAAAGCATCTGATGTTTCATTAAGAGCGCGCAGGAGCGCCGAGAAATTTTAACGATAGGTATTTGTAAAAATTATTTCTATTTCGTTCATCTCAGCGGGGACAGCAAAAGCGCTATCGGTGTATTGGTGAACCCCAATGCGTGTGTGTGCGTGGTTGCAGGTGTTGGAAGCACGAATCGCCGCGCCGCGCCCGCCAGCGACTTCGCGTTCTTATTATTTCATTTACTGTTATTCATTTATTCCAAAAATTAAGTAGGTGCCTAGGTACATATTCGTAATAAAATAGCGAGGTCTACATTATTTAATATTGTATTGTACTATTTTACGGTGCTCCAGATTTTATGTCCGGGTTGAATCTTTCCCAAATGAAAGACTAAACCCTTCCACACACTTTTCCACAAATGAATATCTAGTAAATTAACGCAATGTAAGTGTACTATATAAGAATAAAACAATACAAGAACAATACGTCAATCCACCAGAAACATAATGGGAAAATATTTCACCGACTCCAGATATTTTCATATCAGAGGGTTCGGCTCTGATGAAATCCTAACTGGTCCGATAAATCCTACTGATCCCTCAATATAAATATTTAAAAAATCTTTCGTAATCCTACATGTATTTAAAATGACCGACTTTTGCATTTTTATGTACAAATTTTTTGACAAATCTAATACGCCTAAATTTTGAATGAGAGAGCTAGGTATAATGCCAGTAGCCGAAATAACAAATGGTAATATTTTTATAGTCTGAGAATGCCAAATTCTTTTCATTTCATTTCCTAAATCTGTATATTTTCTTATTTTTTCAGAAACAGTTTTCTGAATATTACAAGAATTTGGAATAGCGACATCAATGATATAAGTTATTTTCTTAATTTTGTCATGTAAAACTATATCGGGTCTATTATGACTAATTGTTCTGTCTGTCAGAATAGTTTTATCATAATAAATTTTATAAAATTCATTTTCTAAAAATGAATTTGGTTCATATTCATAATATGGTACATTACGGCAGTCAATCAAGTTATGTTTAATTACCAAACTTTGGTGAATTATTTTTAAAACTTGATTGTGCCTAAATGTATACTCGGACGGCGCTAATACAGAACATCCCGATATAATATGTTCTATAGTTTCCGGAAAAGCCAAACATTTTCTACATAAATCATCAATTTGTTTTGCATCTTTGATGATATGCTTCCTATAATTTTTAGTATTAATGACTCTATCTTGTATGGCAAGCATAAAGCCTTCTATTTCTGCGCTCAACTCACCAATACTCAACCATTTGTTTGACGAAAATTTGTCAACATATGTTTGGTTGAGATAATTGAAGTGTTTTGCGTGAAGAATTTTATTTGACCAGGAATCTAATAATTCCTGGTTGGTATTTATAAGAATGCTGGCATTCTCGTCGTATAAATTTAATGGTGAAATATTTCTATCTGCCTTGCATATTATTTTGTGCATTTCTGAACTATCAGCTTTCCTATGGAAAAAATTTCTTAGCATTTCTACCTGATTATGTTTTAAAGATATTATTTTGACTATACCTCTACCTCCTAAATTTCTGGGTAAATTAATACGTTCTATAGCTGAATTTGGATGATGGCAATGAAATTTAGTTAATGTAGTTCTAATTAATCGTTCTAAGCTATCTAAATCTGTATTAGACCATTTAATTATGCCAAATGAGTAAGTTAATAGAGGTATTGCCCAAGTATTTATCGCCTTTACTAAATTTTTAGCAGATAGATTGCATTTCAAAATTTTTCTGATCCTACTTTTAAATTTAATCCTAATATCATTTTTAATACTAGTATGATCTAATCTATTTGATTGCGGATATCCTAAATATTTATAAACATTATTATTATTACTTACTACAAATACATGTGACTGCCTGCTCCGAGCTCATCTTCTGCACACGCACAAGTCAACGAGACTTGTGGGTGCGTGTATACAGGTTGCTGCCTGCTGCAACAGATAAGTCAATACGCGTCGCGACTTGAGCGTGCGTATTCCTATATAATAGATATCTTCTGCGCTCATAGTTCATTCATCTTGTTACTATTAGTAAAGTAAGATGCACGCTGTTTTGGTTTAGTAATATCGGGAGATTCATACCATCTTTTTTTATAAAACGGCAGCATAGGCGCAGTAGGTACATCACGTACTTTGTGATTGTATAGTGTTTTTATTTTTCGCTGGCTGCATCACTCTACTGTTTTTGACTAGCCTTTTTACTGGAAACTATTCTACGTCAAATACAGACCTTCGAATTTTGACCCTGAAACCCCCTTGAATATTGAAATCTGTTTGGTCATTTCTCACGATTTACACATATAGGACATATGGTGAGTAGATACCTACTAAACTATTCATAAATTATTCATAAACTATTATTATAAACATAAACTATTCATTCATAAAAACTCAATATTACAAAACAATTTCCTTTTTTAATTAAACATATAAATATCGCTAAAAATGTTGTTGTTTTTTGGCTCTCCCTGAATAACGTAAATTCATCAGTTTTGACTGTATGCATAAAGTGCATTAGTGCAAGTCGGTACATTTGTTAACATATCTAGTAACCTATAATAAATATTATTCTACGTCTTAGGCTGCGTATACACACGCCAGCCGAACAACGGATTATGGGAAAGGAACGAAGCAAAAGCAAACTGCCCGAAACGCTGCGCCGCTTGCGGTTGCTTCGTACCTTTACCATAATTCGTGGTTCGGCTCGCGTCTCTGTCCGCAAAGAGTGGCGTGCACTGATTTTTCAGTGGGCTAGAATCCTAAGATTGAAAATACGACATTAATGATGTTGTCGAAGCTGAAAATTATTTTTTTTCCGAAATTTCAATTTTCAAATTCTGTGCACGCCACTATTCGCAAATATATACGTAGCATAAGATATGTGTATTTAGAAATTAAGTTACATAAAATCGACTACTATATTACCTACCTTCAACTCAAAAAATTTTTTCTTACAGATAAATAATGGGTAAAAGAAATGGAAACAAAGCGCGTTTGTTTTTATCTACTAGACGAAAAAAACCGATTATTAGTATCAAACGACAGATTCATGTTGCACCACGTTCGACATCTAGGTAAGTCGAAATATCGCTTTCCTGTCACTCTTACTACTGAACCTTCCTAAGGTTACCTTTACGTACGTAAAGTTTTTTTTCCCGTAAGTTGCTCACAAAAGAGAGTTATGGCAAAATTACCAATGGGTATCGTTTACATTGATAATTTTGCCATAACTCTCTTACGTGAGCGACTTACGAGAAAAACCTAAAGATTTATGCTATGAGAGCCGTGTATTATGTAGCATGTATAACGGGAAAATGGGATGGACAAATTTAAATAAATAAATCATTTGCATTTACAGGGATATGGATGTCATCGATACTACTTTTGGAAACTTAACTACATCTTCACTAATGCATGAAACTTCCATGGATGAATCATTTGCTCCAAATATAGACGAAAACGCAAGTTCATCATCATCAACAACGCTTGATGATTTGGTGATAGAACCAGACCATATTGATGAAACCGATAATTTCGAAGGTCGCAGAATTGTGGATATAAAATATTTGTTTTCGGAGATATCAAATATAAAGCACGAACACACCAACTGCACATTTTCCGATTTAAAATTTATGAAGGAACGACGAAATGGTCTTCTAAGCCAGTATGTTTTCGAGTGCAAAATGTGCAAGAAAATAGAATACATTCACTCCGAAGACCCGAAACGGAAAATGTCTATAAATACTGCTGTCGTCGAAGGAGTGATGTGTACAGGAAATGGGTATTCACAATGGAATGAAATTTGTGGGGTTTTAAATATGCCAAATATGGATTGTAAGACTTACACGAACATAGAACAATGTTTAGCGCCAACAATTGAAGAATGTGCCTTAGAAGAAATGATCGCAGCTGGTGAAGAAGAAAAAAGGCTAGCCATTTTAAACGGTGACGTAGACGAGGGTGGCTATCCTTTGGTAACGGTGGTTGCAGATGGCTCCTGGGCAAAGAGGTCGTACAAAAGTGGATTTAGCTCCTCATCTGGCGCAGGGTGCATAGTTGGACTACGAACTAAAAAGGTTTTATTTCTGGGAGTGCGAAACTCATACTGCTGCATATGTGCTAGAGCTACTAAACTACACATAGTTGCTTCTGAGCACAGGTGCTTCATAAACTGGCGTGACAGTGCTAATGCCATGGAAGCCCACATTATAGCAGAAGGGTTCTCGAGAAGCATGGAAATGCATGGATTGAAATTTAACAAACTAGTTGGTGATGGCGACTCCAGCATCATGAAAAAAATAATGCAACAAATGCCATATGGTCCTAACCTTATAGTACAAAAAATAGAGTGCAAAAATCACTTACTCCGCAATTTTTGCAACAAAATGAAAGCACTTGGAAAAAAAACCAACAACGCTAAAGGCTTTGTACCAGTTCATATAAGGAAAAAGGTTGAAGCAAACGTTTTACGCATGAGAAGAGCTGTAGTTGGAGCAATAAATTACAGGAAAGAGCAAGAAAACACAGTACAAAGTGATAAAATAAAAAATTTGAAAATGGACATAAAAAATACCGCAAATCATGTGTTTGGTGATCATAAAAATTGTGCATCGTACTATTGCAAGCCGGAGAAGTATACTGATGATCCAAATTTAGTAAGCGATCTTCGAGATTGTGGAATATGGACTGATATCCAACAATTCTTATTGTCTCTAATAGCAAATGCAGAAAGTCTTATTATTGACGTGACAAATAACACTGTGGAGCAATTCAACAACGTTATCGCCAAATTTATAGGTGGAAAAAGGGTAAATTTTACTACAAGAGGATCTTACCAAGCAAGATGTTTTGGAGCAGTAACTTCGTGGAATAGTGAATTGGCAACCCATTCAAGAATACAAAAGAAAATCCAAGGCCACAGTCCCGGCAAATACACGAAGCACTTTATAGAGAGAAAACGACGTTCGAAGGAGAATAAACAAATGTGTCGAAAAAAAAAACTAAAGTATAATGAAAATATGACAGAAAAAAGAAAAAAAGTTACAGGGCCCGATGAAAATTATGGTCAATTGGAATTAGAACCAGATATGCCACCTGAAATATTTGAAACGAAAAAAGAGGAATTTCTCAAAGAATTATCTTCAACCAATAAGGAAGAGCTCGAACGGAATACGGTAGGCCAAAGCAATAACAATCTGTGGGCAATTGAAAGACGTAAGCGGATAACGGCGTCTAACTTTGGAAAAATATATAAGCTTCGGCAAAAAACTTCAGTTACGGGAGTACTAAACTCTTTACTGTACTCACAATTCAAAGGAACTATGGCCACAAATTATGGAAAAGAAAATGAAAGCCTAGCAATAGAGCAATTTTCAAAAAAAACAAGTTTTCAGGTATCCGCTTGTGGGCTATTTATCGATAAAACCAAAAACTTTTTAGCGGCAAGTCCGGATGGCCTTATCGGTGAGGATTCTATAATTGAAATTAAATGCCCTTATAGTATAGCAAATATGTCACCAGAAGAGGGAATTGCACAAAAGATAATTGATTACTGTAAATTGGAAGACCATTCTTTAACATTAAAACGGAATCATAATTACTTCTACCAAGTACAAGGCCAGTTACATATTACTCGTCGTAATTATTGTTATTTTGTTGTGTGGAGTCCAAAAGGTTTGCTGTATGAAAAAATTGAGAGGGACGATGAAATCTGGCAAAAAATCGTTCCACTGTTAGAAAATTTCTACCACCAATGCCTTTTACCAGAAATAATTGACGGTCGCATACCAAGAAATTTACCGGCGAGGGAAAGGTCTGGACCATAAATTGTTTTAATTTCATTGTGTAGATGTTAAACAGTAATTTTTTTTACAATAAAGCGTTTAAAAACAAAAAATATTAGATCATTGAAGAAGATTGAAAATGTCAAGTGATGTAGGAGGTATTCCCAAAAGTGCATTTTTCTGTAATAATATAACGTATTAAAAAAGTTAAATAAAAACTAAACTAGTTATGTGTATGTACCTAATATGTAGCACAATAAACAATATGGTGCCTCTTATACATAGATTTCAATATTCATTTGTATAATATGATATTATAATAACATAATCGATTCAACAACATGTGGTAGATGCATGTACCACTGAACATACGCTGTACCAGCATTCCATCAAACGATCAGTGGTGTATGTACTTACCATCACACATTTTCTTGTAAAATATAATTTTTTTGAAAAAAAAATCTAGAACAATATATTTAGTCAAATATAAAAGTTTTTTTTGGTTCGGTAGTTGTATCTTAAAAAAAGTGTCCTATAAAGGGATAATATTATGTTGAGTACAACCTTCAAAAGTTATCAAAAAATATTTTAATTAATTTTTGTGTTCCATATCCAACTCGGCAATACGGAACGGAATCATCTCGGGGTCTGTCTGTAACAGGTGTTTTTTTTTCAATTTTTTTCCATTAATTTATTTGACGTAAACAAATTAAATTTGTCACAATAACTTTAGTAAATAAGCTCGGTAAGTATTGGCACACTCAAAATAAGTCACCAAACAGAAAAATAATTTAAAAAAAACATCGATAACTCGGGACATGACAACACTAGTGGACTAGTGTATCGATATAATTATTGAGAATGTCACATCACTTCGTTGACTGTATACGTATTCAACAAAACCCTCTCCGCCCCCCCTCACCCCCGAATACTGAGAGAAAGGGACACATGCACCTCAGCCTGATAATACCTAAATAAAATTGTCAAAATCGAGGTTTTGTAGTCCTCATTTTTCTACTCCAAAACTGAACCAATTTCCAAGATTTTTTTTACCAAATGTATTGGAAGAAAACATTCTATGTCTGTACCTTTTGCTTTTTTTAAAAATACATCGTCTAATTTGTATACTGAACGTTTGTTGATGGCGTTAAAAAAAGGCAATTTTAACAATTTTTGAAGGGTTATAACTCCTATAAAAAGTAACTTATCAAAAAAATCAAAACGTACCGACACGCTTGCGGTCAATATTCATATTATGTAAAAAAAATATTTTCTCTAGTGTCAAAATTCAGAGAGGGAAATGAGGAATACGTTTGTATGGAAAAAACACCACCCGGTTTCCTCTTAACAGATTTGAAGTGCTCTAAAACAAAATTATAATTATTCTTTAGGGGTGTTTGTATTTCGATAGTTCATCAACCCCTTTTAAGCTCGTTACTCATTATGTTTCAGAAAATTCTTCTATCATAATTGGAATAAGATCTATGACGTAATAAAAGTCACGTTAGTATTGAACGTAGGCGTATATCTGACGAAGAAATATTTATTTTTCTTTCGCCAGTGCCGGATAATCCCGTAGACCGTAGAAGATGCCACTCGTATTCAAGGGGACGTTCACACGTGATAATATCAGCTTTTTAATGAAAAAAGACGTCGAAAGAAAATACGACTTCGCTCTCCAGCTATCTTATCTAGTAGGATATAGTAATAAAAATACAGGATAGAATCTTTCCTCTTTAAAAGATAAAAAAACTGTACACTTGTAACTTCAATATATCGTTGTGTTTTATGGTTTATCGTGAAAATATAATTATTTTGTACCCACATATTGGTATTTAAATTATGATACCACATAACAAAGATTAATGCGTGGAAAACAAACGAAAAATGTGCTTTCATGTTTTAGTCAGCTTGTAGGTAGATACGAATGTAGGTGGCTACGAATCCCGGCAAACTTTGCTCGTTATTGCGTATGTAGAATATTTTCCTGGAACAACCGGAAGCCATTGATTTCACGAAAGGAAAAGGGGAAAGCGAAGACAGATTTGTAAAAATGTCTGCCACAACGGCGAAAAATATATCCGAATGTAACGTATAACATGAAATATGCATGTCACCATTTTGTTTGACAGTGCATATATTACACTTTGCTTGTATAATATTTTCCGACGCCTGTCAAAATAAATTCCATTCCTTCGTAAAAAAGCATTTAACTTTGATAAAGACTTCAAAACCTTTTAAAACCCGATACGTTAAAAAAGCCTTTGTCATTTTAAACATATCATTTGATTCTGTATTTGTGATAACATTCACAACACGCGCGATGAAACTCACCACCTTGGTTTCTTTCAAATAATGTTTTTTTTCGTTTTGCTGTAGAAATATCCGAGATATAGAGCCCATTTAAAGCTTCGTTCAATATTGCAATAACCTTTTGAAGAAGATAGAAAAGTACTTTGTTCCGAGTGAACAATTTTTAATCTCCTCCCCTCCGTTGCCCTCCGCCTTATCAGAAAAGCCTTAGCGTGAAAATACAATTTATTTTTCAATATCCACTCCTTTATATGATTTCATGGTGGTCTCCCCTAAGTGAGAACGCTAAGTCAAAGGGCACACTATAGTTCGGGGTTAGTGAGATCGATTTTGATGGCAGAAATAATATCTAGCGTTATGGATTCAAGGCCACATCGAGCATAATGTCGCTCAACTATTTGATTATAATCGGTCCATTGGGAATGCCGAAGTATTTTTTCAAATTTAACCTTTCCTTTTAACATAAAATTTAAATTTTTTTAGTAGTTTTTTACGAAGTCAGATCCCATTTTCAAACATCGTGAAAATTTTTATTTTAACTTTATAAGTAAAATCTCAAATTATAATATTTAATTAAATGAAGACAATATTAGCGAAACTCAATCGAAAATATGGAGACAGAAAAATCAAAAAGCAATATAGATATATAAAGATAATATGTGCGTTGAAAATGAAGATTATGTTGGTCTTAGTCGAAGTATCATACAGTTAAAAGTGACCGAATTGGAAATGGGTTCCATAGCTCAGTTAGTAGAGCTCTTGCCATGTCAGAAAAGGTTAAGTTTGTTCGTTCCCTAAGTTCGTTCGAGTCCCAGTGGAACCAATATCTTTTTCTAATTTTTCTGTCTCCAGATTTTCGATTGAGTTTCTCTAATATTGTCTTCATTCAATTAAATATGAAAATTATTACTATAATGTCACGATTCTTCAGATTTAGAGTATTTCTTAAAGATTTTGAGTAATACAGAAATTATCTCTGTCTTCACGTAGTTTCTTACAAATTGGAGTATACTTTGAATTATTTTAGGCTAATATTGATTTCAAATGATATTTCGCCAAGTGGCTCTAATGAAAGCTTTGAACTTTCTATGCTTCGTTGATAAATTCGCTGAAAGCGTCGCACTGGCATTATCAAGAGAGAGGGGTATCGCTTACTGAGATGTCCAGCGAACATGACTCATCCACCTCGGGCTCCCTTTTCCCTATTATCTCTCTTCTCTCGCCGTGGCTGACATTGGAACAGGGACGTGTTATTATAATATAAAGGAAATGTAACATTTTCTGGTTGCTAGGGAAGTTTGAAGGAAAGGCAATCGATATAATATATTACCCAATTTGTCTTTATGACTGATAAAATCTCACCAAAACCGTTTTTTTAACACATTTTCTTTCTTCAAACACAGCAAACTTATTTTGTGGCACCGTTTTTATTTAAAAATAATAGAATACTTAGTTTTTACTTTACCTTACTTTTATTGTTTATAAAAACCGACATGTTTCGTAAGCAACGCTTTCTTCTTCAGGGTTTACTTTTTTACTGGTTTTTATAGACCTTTCATGTCGAGTAGGATTACTTAATTCCTGTAACTCACGGCACAATTAAGTTCATAAATTATTATAATACATGCGGGCGTTGTCGGGTGGGTCAGTTAGTGGTCAAACTAATAATTAATGAAGGAGTGTTGATTATTGCTTCTGAAAAAATCTGTCCCTGTTTATTATTCTCGTTCAAGACCCCATTGAGAGACAGCTTAGGTTCTAATTGCCTCGCAAACTCTGGACCGCCATCAATAGGATAAGGCACTCCCATAGCCGTTGTGTTCACATAATGCATAGATGGGGCCTTAGGACGACAATATACCCTAAAATATATTCAGAATCTTAACGACGTAAGTAAAGAAGCCGTGTATACAAATTGCGACTCGCGACCCGTGTATTGGACGGAAATACTGTCGAATTTGCCGTATCAAAGAAAAGAAGAAGAAGAAAAATAATGTGGGAATCTTAACGACGTAAGTGAAGACAGAGTGTAAAACAAAAATACGCCGCGGCACGGTGTATTGGACGAACTTACGGTCTCACCCTAGCAGTCCTGTAGATTGGACCTTTCCGCCGGGTTCATTTTAATTAATTCTGAAGAACGTGTAACAATAACAATATCAAAAGTGCGCCCCACGGTTGAATTTGGCAGCCACCTCTGGTCTGGAGCTCCTAAATACCTGAAAAATACCCTCGACTCTATGCAAAAACGGGCGGTCCGTTTTATAGATTCTGCCATCTTAACAGACGGATTGCAATATTTAGAGCACAGGCGTCGGGTGGGAATGCTATCCTTATTCTACCGTTATTAAAATGGAAGATGCTCCGAATAACTACCGTCATTGATCCCTTCCGCACCGGTGCATTGTCGGGAAACACGCCAAACGCGTGCCCAATATATGTATACGGTTGATATTTGTCACATGAGAACGGGTAGTTTCTTCGTCTCGTTCTTGTGTTCAACAGCTCGGCTGTGTAACGATTTGCCGGCCTCTGTGTTTCCTCCTTCCTACAACATGGGTCTCTTCAAGACCAATGTTCATTCCTTCCTCTCCTCAAAAAGACCCTCCACATACCATATCAGATGACATAGGCCCTGAGGGATTTTTTTTCCTTAGGGCCTCCTGTGTGGAGTTAATGTAAAAAAAAAACGAATATTTAAAATGTGTCCCCATATTGTCCTCCCGAAATTATAAAATAAAATAAAATCTAATGCTTACCGCAAACTTTATACTTGAACAACGGGTTATAAAGTTTTAAAATCGTTGTACGTAAAATATATTATATAGTTTATTAACTCTTGGGAGTACAATGCTTTATATAATATACTATATTCTGTATTGTATACTTTTAATAAATAAAAAATAAATAAAATAAGGTAGATACTGTTTTTATTAATCTAACACACGTATAAAGAGGAAAGATTTGTTTGTTTGTTTCTTTGCATTGAATAGGCTCCGAAACTACTGAACCGATTTGAAAAAGTATTTCTCTGTGTTGGGAAGCTACACTATCCCCGGGTGACATAGGCTTTATTATATTTTCAAAAAAATTAGGGATCCTTGCTAAAACTCCAAAAATGTAACCCAAGGTGTCAAAAAATTAAATAAAATATTGTTTTCATCACGTGCGCTGCGAAAACTATTGATGATGGAATAAAATTATGTACTACGACTTTGTAGAATACATCATTATTTTAAAAAGTCGCAACAGCATATGTCTAACTATTATAGTTATGCCACAATAAGTGTTCTTTTATTTTAAAAATTTAATTAAAATGTCGCCGCTTGAAAAGGCTCTTTATTTGTATCTTGGTTTTAATCTTTATCAAAATAAAATACTTCATATTCAAGACAGCTTTAATAACTTTATTTAACTTTTTGAATTATTCAATTCGGATATTTCATTCCAAAGATATCAAGAGTTTAAAAGTGTTAGTATTAGAAAAAAGTTGCGTGGTCGCGGTCACCCCACTCGGCTACGGGCCGGGCGGGAGAGGAGTAAAGAAATGAAGTGCCGCGCTGCCAGGCGGGTATAACACCGATCCAAAAAGTCAACCGAATCTTTGGTGATATCATAAGTCCCCTTCGATTTGTTTATGGTCCCCGGCTACGGTACGGTACGGTACAGTACGGTACAGTACGGATTTGGTACCCGGCTAGGACTGAATATTTGGAACGCGGAAAGGGGGTTGGCGGGACGGGGGAGCGGGAGAGCGGTGGCGGGGAAGGTAGAAGTGGAACGCTGGAGGAGAACGTACGGGAAAGGACATGCAAGGAGAAACATTTTATTTCTTTGAATATGGCATCGCAACGCATGCCGGGAAACAGGTAATCTAAAATATAAATATAAAAGGTTATCATAGTAACGAATTCGCCAGAAATGATTAAAATGTGACTTTTGAGCAAACAATTAATAGGGTTGTGTACCGCCGTCGGTGTAGTCGGCGATGTGTGAATGCGGTGCAGTGCAGACCATCGAACATGTGATCAACAAATGCCCGCTCCATTCATTCCCCGGCGGGATTCATGAGGTCCACAGGGCAACACCTGAGGCCCTAGACTGGTTCGCAGACCTAGATGTCCCCCCCTGACCCCCCAACATACGAAAGAAGAAGAATTGATTAAACAATTTAACAATAAACTATTTATTACAACACTCACTAGATACCGTTTCCGATTTGATAAATTTCTTATTAAAGAGCGGAGTCACCTCAAGACAAACTTTTCTTTGTAAGTTTCAAACACAGCCATTTATCCTTACATTTCTGTTATCTAAGGATTAGGAATACCAAGAACAGGAGAAGAGACGAGAAGGATTACCATGGCAACCCCCGCGGCCATCTTTATCCAATAACCTCTGAGATAACTAAGTTTCCACGGGAGTTTGACTGCCAAGGGCGTGAATCACGCGGCTCCCTCGCCTCGGACAAACTCTCGCCTCCCCTTATTAGCCTGCCGATACAACCCTTAATTAGGTTAAGACCTCAAGAAAATAAAATTTCCTCTTATCTTTTATTTGTTGTGCTTTTACGTCAGACGTTTTTCTTGTTAAATAAATACGATTTACCTGCCAGAAATTTTAACTTTCGTTTAATAGATATATTTGATTCTCTAAAACCATGATAAGTACAATATTTGCACAGTGATGTTGTTCTCTTTCAAACAAAGTTAAGTAAATAATATTTATATTACTTTTACGCTAAACTTGAAACTATGTACGAGTACTTAAATCATAAACGCAGAATGAGGACGAAGCGATGGAAATAATACGGTATATTAATTCGTAGTACAAATTCGTATGCTGGTCCAGGAATTAGCTAACAATCGAGAAGATCTTCTGATTTATAGTTGAGCTCTTACCGGAAATAACTTTATATCCAAAATATTCTTGTTTTGATTAAGATGGACAAATGAAACCAGTTAAATGCAATAAACATTAAATTCTTTCATTCTACTCAGCGTTTTAAATGAAAAGTGGTGAAGAAAGTTTTTTTGTTTACATTAGCTTCACACAGGAGGCCCTGAGGAAAATAATTTCCCTCAAGGCGTAGGGAATGCTATGTGAAGGGTATTTTTAAGGAAAGGAAGGAGAGGAAGATGTGGAAAGGAAAACATTTGAGGGGTTAGTAGGAATCTGGGGGTCAGTGTGTCCAGGAGTGACGGACGTATAAATCCATCCCTCGAATTGCGGTGCAAGGCGATTGGTCGAGAGAGTCCGGCTTGATAGGTCAAAAGGCCTCAACCAGTCTCCCACGATCCGGCCGCCACGCAGTATGTGGGCAGACTCATCTGCAGTCAAGTCCGAGACAAACCTCACCCCGGTCACCCCTGATAAGTCACCAAACCTAGCGAACCACTTTAATTAAATTACAGTTCCAACAATAACCCGACATTGATAATTTTCTTGGATACAACATTATTCCAGGCAAAGGCTTAGTTGTACTCAATTTCCTAGTACACAAATTTGGTTAATACGCATTTCTTTTTATTTTTTATTACATTTACATACAGCAAAATTACATAATAATAATATTTCAAATAACTGTAGATTTTAAAATGTGTACAAGTGTTATTATGTCTTGTACGTTACTAGTTCCTAGCTAGGCAGTTTGCCTGTTCTAAGGAACCAAATGGTGGTTAAAAATTCCAAAAATGTCTTCAGTAAAATACGATACGATTGTACCCCCCAGCCAGGAGCACTCTTCTTACTCATCACATTTCTGCAGTTAATTATTTTTCGATAGTTATTTTGCCAACTTCATAATTTATTTTGTTTTCTCGATATGCACACGTCTGCTGTAGTGATTATGTACGGGGGGAGATGAGGGCTAATCGAATTGCGAACTGAGTGAAGTATGAATCATTCTTCCCGTCACGTACTTCCCCTTAAGTTAGAACGTACTAGCCATGTGGGGAGTAAGAACTACCCTATTCCCTCCCCATGTGTGACGGGCTTACTTCTTTAGAAAAATAAGCGGAAAAGCGATCGTAAATATCAGATATATTGCACATCATTCGTTATATAGGGGGAAATCTGATTGTGCGGAAGGTCCAAATACCCTTCAAAGACTTTATAGCTTAGATTTATTTATTATTTTCCGTTTCTTTTATGATATTGTATACATATACGGAAGATGAAACCGAACAACATTAGGTATATATTAAGTGATGTTAAGGATTAAAAACAAATAAAGTTCATAATATCTGCATCTAAATTTCCAGATTTAAGGCCCGGTGTATCAGTTAGTTATAAGCTCGGCTTGGTTGGAATGTGGAGCTTAGCATAGCTTGGAACATAATCCGTAAATAGGTCGAAAGCTTAGACGTCACCAATATTACGTTTAATTAATGTCTATGAATTTAATAGAGGAATATGTTTATTTTTTCTTTGAAAAACTAATCTACTGTCTACATGAGTGGTATATCTATGCTCTCTACTGTCATCTTCACCGAGACATCTCTATGCGCCGGGAAATTGTGATGATCACGATACGTATTTCAGAAACGACAGCAGTTTATTTTTAGGTGTGTTTAATTCACGAGTTACTTTTTGCTACAGTTCCCTACTTCAATTAGCATGGTGCTATATGTGAGTACTCTAATTTCAATTAGTATTTGTTTTGCTGGAGTCAGTGCACTATTAATGAAATTAACCACTGAAAATAAACTGTCCTGACGTTTACTCTTTTAAAATTCCTTTTCAGTTTTTATTTTTATCAACTATTATCAGTTAATAACATCGTCTTTCCTCGTCACTCGATGAATATAACGGTCTTAAAAATACTAAAATTAGGCAATTTACGTAAATTTCGATGTGAAGTATTCAAATATTATTTACGTAAATGTCAAATTTGGCATATGACTGCTAGCGCCTCGGCATCTAAAATAGGAACTATTCTGCCGCTTATCGAAGCTTGAGCTTGATTTAGTCTGATTTAGTTTGATTTAGCCTGCTTAAATTGGAGCGAGGATTGTTACATATAGCAAGGATACGGACTGGCTGATATACCGGGCCTAAACCTTTGTGTGGTATGACGATGAAAATCCATAAAAGAAAATTTAGTAACTAAATAGTCAACAAATATATGTATAATGCTAATTTTTTTTTTTAATATTGGAGTACAAGTCTATATGAAGAGTTTTTACTGTGTATGACTTCGAAAAACCTAATACTTGCAAGCAGACGATAGTCTTTCTTTGGCATTCATGACACCAGATAGCTTCATAACATTTTATCGGATGAAAGGTCAAATCTTTTCGGTATCAATCACGTCAAACACGATAGCATCTATACACTTGTAACTCCACAATTATTTTAAAATGAAAGTTACATGTATTCGAATATACCTACCTACATTCTAAAAAATGATTCGGCTATGAACCAATGTTCCGACATATCATTCTTATGAACAAAACAAATGTTATATCAAATGCCGTTTAGTAATATTGCCCAACCTTTGAATTATAACCCGGGTCGCCCGGGCCAAGTGAATTAAGCGTGCATTATGATGTCAAAAGCTATTGTGTTGTGGCTCAGACAAATTTAATTCAATTGATCCATCAGATTCGGTAGGTATCCTCACCCTTCAGCGTATCCACTTGATCCGTCAAGATTTATTTATTGAGTAAATTTACTGAATATTTTTGAATCTTGCTACCTCGTTAATAATAATACTAAGACGATTTTTTTTCAGAATATCATCTCATGATAGCTAAAGCTACAACATAAAACTTTATCTTAATTACTTTAAAAATAGTTGGCCATTAAACGTAGATTAAACGAAACATCGTGAAATTAGCCAAAAGTGGTATTTATATTAATTAAATTATTAAAACACTTTGTTTTTACCACAATAATCTTTATTTAAAAAGTCGACATGTTTCGAGAACGATGTTCTCTTCATCAGGACATTATATGTACTAAAAACTAAATTATCAAGCATAGAAAGACAGGCGTGGGTGGAAATGGAATTAGTTGGAGGAAATGGAATTGTTTCATTTACCCATTGCTTAGTGATAATATCAAAAAACAATGGAGAAAAATATTGTTTGTAAATCATCAAACCTCCAATTTAATCGGGAAAAAAATCCCTAATACAATACAGCCAGCTTTTTATACCAATAATAAATTGAAAAATTATATTTTAAATAACAAGGACATAGACCAAAAAATGAAAAAAATCCGGAGTTTACCAATTGAATTGTAATGATTGCAATCATTTTTACGTAGGTAAAACTTGCAGAAATTTTGAAACGAGGATTAAGGAACACTTGAGATGTCTAAATAGCAATAATTATTCGGAATTTGCTAACCATCTAATTGAATTTAACCATTCATTTGATATAAATACTGGTTTTAAAATTTTACACTAACGTTAGTGGTTTTCAATTAGATCTTTTAGAAATATTAGAAATTAGGAAAAATGTCAATAGAAATTTAAATATTATTAATAACCAAATTAATTTTGTGAATAACCCTATTTTAAACATATTTCCATTGTAATTTTGTCTATGATCTTCTAAGCAACCCCCTCCCCCCCTGTCTATCTTCTAAGCTCCTCCTCTTCCCGCCCCTCTCCCCCCCCCCCTCCAACTAATTCCATTTCCACCCACGCCTGTCTTTCTATGCTTGATAATTTATTTTTTAGTACATATAATGTCCTGATGAAGAGAACATCGTTCTCAAAACATGTCGACTTTTTAAATAAAGATTATTGTGGTAAAAACAAAGTGTTTTAATAATTTAATTAATAAAATGGTGCCACAAAGTGAACTTGCAAAATTTGAAGAAGTGGTATTTATATATTTACAAATGCGGTGGGCTGGTAAAATGTTCAAATTTCTGGGATAAACTTGTCTGTCAAGAATGAAAAACATATTAAATAATAAATTTATTTTATTGTGCAAAAGGAAAATATTATAGAATTGAATTTAGGTACTTCAGGAGGGCGGCTCAGAAATAAGATTTTTAACTTTACTATTTATTTTTATATTTGACTTTATGAAGAAATGAGTTTTCATTCTGAATTTTTGTTATTGTAAAATATTAAATTATTTTTTACTTTTTATTCTTAACTTTATGAGTAAAATCTCAAATTATAATATTTTATTAAATGAAGAAAATATTAGCGAAACTCAATCAAAATCTGGATACAAAAAAATCAGAAAAAGATATTGGTTCCACTGGTACACGAACCCAGGTCCCTTAGCTTACATGGCAAGTGCTCTACTGATTGAGCTATGGAACCCATTTCCAATTCGATCAATTTTAACTGTATCATACTTCGACTAAGAATTACCAACATTATCTTCATTTGGCATATTGGCTGCTATCTTTATATATGATTGCAAGATTCAACCCGAACTAAATGCTATCTAGATAGTGTCTGATTTTGATTGAGTTTCGCTAATATTGTCTTCATTTAATTAAACATTAAATTATTATTTGTTTATATAATGAATAATAAATATTTCGTTTAAACCACTATATAATTAACAATATCAACATGTTTCAATAACAATGTTATCTTCATCAGGACAAGATGTTAATTTTAAAAATAAATGACAAATATTATTTATTTATTTATTTAAAAACCATAAAATGACTTTTACATTCAAGTGATATACGATATTATAAGTACACAGGAGAGTATCAGTATTATAATAATAACTAAATAAGAATGTACGAGTACACAAAAATTATATCGCTGAATACGTGATAGTTGTTATTGGAAGTACAAAGAGATAAATTTGAAAAGAAGTACAAAAGAAGTATGTACTCGTGTAATGATGTAAATGAGGTGAAAACCATCGACTATCTATGGCGAAAACCCTTTTTAACATTTTTATGAATACACTGAAAGCCCAGGTTGGTAGATAATTCACTACTTGAAATACCTTAACAATTCCTACTTTAAGAAATTTCATTACGTTCCGTAATGTGTTTTTTTGATTAAACAACCCTTTTATTTCATACTCCCTACTTGAATCATTTAGACATGTAAAATCCTCGTCGGAGTGGTTCTCAATGATAGACAATGGGGTATTTCCACGTATTTTTTTTATTGCTTAAAAAAATTAAGCAAATAATTACGATGATTAAAGCATTTTTATTTTATTTTTATGTTGACGAATAAATTTTCTAGAGCGAGTTAAGGTTTACCATTTTTGAATCACCGCTAAAACGATATTTTGGGGCATGGCCATCGTGTGACGTCGTGAGTGCGGACGCTCCATGACAGTGTTTATTTGTGCTGGTTTAGCCGGGAGTAGCTGGCGACGTCACAAGCCCATTTGAAAAAACGGGCCGTTTTGATTTTGTCAGTTTTCGAGCGTTTTTAAAATCAATAATATTGAATGAAAACATAAAAAACAAACATTTTTAGTAGGATGATTAAAATCAGAAAAATGGTCTTTAAATATTCCGTACATTTTCAACAGAATCCCTCGTTTCTGGAAATACCCCATTTTGTCCCGTGCGGCATATTTGCACGAAATTTATTTATTGTACTGTGAAGCCTTCAATCATTTTTACATCAAAGGTTTTTTTTTATTAATACACTTGAAACTTCAGCAGATGTTACCTAAACAATGCTTAGGTAGGTGCTGAATTTTTTTTTATTTATTAATTCCTTAATGTGATAATCACAAAAACATTGCCTGTGTGAATTTTATATTCTACTATTTTGACCAATGAGCAGTGGTGCTCGAGCTTTTTCTTGGATGAAAGCGGCATATTAAAAAGGCTCATATTTTTATTTATTTCGACGAATTTGTTACTATAATTTCTTTTTTCCGACCGATAATTACGGATGCAAGTTATTTATATTTAAGATTAATAAAAAACAGTAACTTTCCATTAAAAAATTATAAAACGTTTTCAACTATAAAATCAGTGGTAAGCACCGGATTTTATTTATCTAGACGATGAATACCTAACTTCCCGAGAGATTCGTTTAGAAAGGTCTGAAATTTTAGTAATACGTTTATCAGAATTAATTCAAATAAACCCCGCGGAAAGATCAATTTTCTGTTTTTTCTGTACCTGCTAGGGAGAATTTGACCGTAGGTCCATTTAATATGCCGGGCCGCGCTGAATATTTCTGTACACGCCTTCTTTAAGACACGCATTTTCACGTCATTAAGATTCTCAATTTATTTTAGAATGCGTGTTAAGAGGCCGCTATCCGAATTTCTACCTATTTATCGCAAACCTCCCTTAAACATTTGAAGTTTTTAAGATCTTAAAAAAATATATGTTATTTTTGAAGATAGTATTTATACATTCCCCACGCCGAAATGCAAATTATATGAAATTCCTTCGATAGAAAAAAATCGCAAAGTATGCTCCAATTTTTTTTATTTTCAAATCTGTTTCCGTTATTTTACAAGTTACATGTATGCAACAATTCACAGTGTTTCATTAAATATTGTTTTAGACAGCCCCCAAGAAATTTTTGCTCTATTTTAAACGAGTCGTGATTTATTAAAGATTTTCGCAATTTGTGTGGCCTTTTTGAATATTAGGTAAACTCTCATAAAATAAAAGTTTAAAGGTGATATAATTTTTTTTTTTTTTTTTTTAATACTTTATTCCAGATCTCGGGGAGGGTGGTGCAGTCCCACGAGTTCCATATAATACATATACAATATATCAAGTAAAATAAAAATATTGCAAGATGAGAGAAAAAAAAAAAATTACATGGTAAAAGAAAATAATAGATAATAATACAAAACAAAATAAGAAAATTTGAATTAAGTTAACTTTTTGTTATACATCTATGTCATCAGGAAGTGGCTCCACCGCTTGTAGATGGGACCCTGCCAGAAGTGGAATGCTGCCATCACAAGACTGTTTTCGCTCGAGGCGTTCTGAAGTTAGTGATCCGTTTCTTCATGAGTGCTCGGAATCCGGGAACTCGCCCTTCTTCAAACATCTCGGTGGCACTGCAGTACCAGGACAACCCAAAAAGCGTTCGATACGAGTTGTTGTACTGTACTTCCATTCTTTTTAGTGATGCTTTCTTGAAGTTGGTCCATAACTCCGAGGTATATAGGCTCGTGCAGTACGTGTTAAAAAGTTGCCTTTTTGCAGCTGGGCTGCACTTGTTAAATCTTCGAAAAATCATATTTGCCCTTATGCACAGTGATCTTCTCTGTCGCTCAATATCCGAGTCATCGCTGAGGTCCGCTGTTATGATGTGTCCCAAGTATTTGACCTCGATTTTTTCTGTTATTTTTGTGTCGTTTAGACTGACGGGTAATATTTTTATGGTGCCTGCGCCTGACTTGAATAATTAATGTACCTAACATTCATAAAGTCCTAAAACACAAGTTTTTAAAATTGGGGTTAGAGTAAGTGCTTCGGGCGTCCTCCGACTTCTTATATTATTTCCTTTCGTGTCGTATTTTCTCCGGGCATTCTTTTCTCCGTTCATCCGCTATATGTGATTTAGCCTTCATTTGCCTCATGCCTCGTGCCGCCCCATGAAACTTATAACATTAGATATGGTAACAACATATATTACTGACTGCATTATGGACAAAACTACTATAAAAAAAACTTGCCAATCACTTTGATCAATAAAGCCCTCGTGTAGATTATTGAATAATCTGTCATAGACAATTTGAGCCGGGCCGCAGAGCTGTATGCAAAACTCTAAAATGAGTACGCGCGGACGAGACGGCGGCGGTTGACGCTGAATTGCCGGCGTTTAGCTCCGTGTTTGACCGCGTAACGAGGATATTTCAAAGCTTTTCGGTTCAAGTGTATTAGCAATTCAAATGCAGGTCCGTGTAGAGTGTAGAGTGAAGTCCAAAAGTCCGACACTGGTGCTCGAGCGTCAGGCGCGCGGGAGGGAAACAAAAATTTTCCCCGCGCGACAACTACTCAACTACCCCTACACGATGTGGTTTGTATGAAGGCAGCGTGGTGTCAATACAAATAGCTTTCGCGAGGCAGCAAATATTTGTAGAGAATGTCGACTTTACTTTCGTATGTAAATGGAAACATGCTCCTCCCATTCATACAATATCCTATGATTAATGAATCCACTTATTCGCCGTTTTTCTTTTCGGAGAGGGAATTTTTATCCGCCTTGTTTTTCATATTCTCGATGCGCTTCTATTTTTGCTAGGCTTTTCATTTTATGATAAATTGGAATTCCAGCCTTCAAAAGTACGGCAACCTTTTTGTAAAGAAAATTTTTTGCGATAGTACTTTTAATCAAATACACTACACTGTAATGATGCACTTTATTTTGACAGAAGATGAAGTTTTAGAAAAGCTATGAAACGTCTTTATTTCAGCCAGTTTATTTATATATGCGAGCTTGAAAACCTTGTGTATCCATCACAACCTTTACATATTCATATTATTTATCATGTCAAAGACCAAGCCACTTCTCTCAGAGTAAGTGACTTTTCCCTAAAGGGACAAATTCAATCTCAACACTTTAATATTCAATTTACTCGATTAAAATACGTAATTTCGTGAATATTTATAATTTTTTTACATATTAATTCGCCTAATTTCTGTATAAAGTCCCCTGGTCATCAGGACGGTCGCTAAACAACTAAATATGTAAGTGATTCCTAGATTTGGATAACTGATACGAACCTAATTCACCGAATAAACTTGTGTTCTACCGAACAATTAATCAAATATTTAAATTTAATTTCTCATTCTGTGTAGGTTCTATTCGAGTTTTGTTTTTATATCATTATAGGCCAGTTGTTTCTTAAAACTGAAATAATCTCTAAACTTGAATAGAACTCACAGCACATGATAATTAACTACAAATATTTGATGAATTGTTAAATTTTTTTATAACAACCCGTCCTTAATTTCCCTCTCACTACATCGAAATATTTCCTTTGGGTAAAGTAAGGTCTTTGAAACATAATTTAACCAATATTAAAGATAAGCAAAACATTATCTCAAAGAAAACTTTTATCTTAGTTTTGTTGTATTTTGCTACCGCTCTAGAAGGGTTGATAAATCCCCCGCATTCCACATGATCCCATGTCCTCTATATAAATATGTAAAATGATACAACGGCCGATCGTGAACTGGGTTTCAATACAAACCAGATTATCCCGGCACATCGTAAAAGATTCTGGCATGTAGGCCTGGAGCAAGAATACAAAGCGATTCCAGTACATAAACCAGCATAATGGTCAAAATTTTCTTCCTAAAAAACCGTGACCTAAAAAAATACTTTATTGAAACCGAAAACGATGAACAATGATTATTATGATCGATAAGATTCTCGAAACAAAGAATTTATTAAACTCATAACCGTAAAACATAATCTTCTTGTTTGTTTTTCCTCGCTGAAAGTAAGTGGCTATCTGAAAATGAATGAAACAAAAAATATTCATATTCTGCTGGTTTATCTATTATCATTCCCCTTATAATCGTTAGAATTCTTTTTGTCCCATTTCACTCCCCGGCCTCTGTTTCCTCCCCCCAACTTAAATCTCCGGTAATGGCTGCTTTTTCATCCACTGAAAGAAAGAAAATACATATTTTCCCTCCATCCAAACGTATTATTTTTTTATTATCTTGACAATGCGGAAGTACTTAATGTTTAATAATGGTTTCTATGATAAAAATATATATTTTTTTTTTATTTTATGCAGGGGACATCTTTTCTTTTAATGCCAGGACGACCCCACATTATTATCTGCTATTTAAGGTTATAATGGTCGTAACTTCGTAAGTAGGTACCATCTCAAATAATTCTCTCAAATGTCTGGCGGACTTGCATTTTTGTTATAATTAAATTTCTCCAAACTTAATTGCACTGTCTCTAAAAGAACTCTCCCCATACCATTTCTTTAAAGTTTTTTTCCATGTTGGCATTCCCTATTATGGCAGTCTATAATTAATTTAGTTTTCCTGGATTTAAGATGAAAGGTACCAAAGCGTAATAATATCTAATGTGATACTTTTGTGACGATTTTATAAAAGCCTTATTTTTCGAAATCTGTCACGAATATTCTATAATAATAATTGTATTTAATAATTTAGTGTAAATAATTAGAATACAAATAAATTTTGTTAAATCCTTATTTTATAACGAATATATAATATATAGTGGTTCCACGCCAACTCAGAATGAAACCAACTCAAAGTCAGAATCACCTCAGAAAGGTCATTGAAAGCTATGAAAAAATAATTTTAAAGTAGCCGGTAACCCTAACCTGACTTAACCTATTTAACCAATTTTTTATAATTTTTTTTCATTACTCTTAACGACCTTTCTGAGGTGGTTCTGAGTTGGTTTCATTCTGAGTTGGCTGGTCGCCATATTATGTTATATACTTTCCCTTCTAATTTATTATCTTCGAGAACCATTTCGTGTAACTAAAACCTATTACCGATTTAATAAACTCTTACAACTATGGGGCATCCATTAATTACGTGAGCAGTTTTTCTTCCAAACTAGACCCCCCCCTCCCCCTCGGTGAGATAAATTTGGGCCAATTCGTATATTTTTTTCAAGTAACGTGAGATTTTGCTGGACCCCCCCCCCCCCCCCCCGTTTGTGGTGCTCACGTAATTAATGGATGCCCCCTAACAAACTACAACTAACAATCCATCGTAGAAGACAACTCCCTTCTTTTTAGCCAAATTATGCGTCTAACACAGTATGTCATATGACTCATTATAGTATTTCGTATGCGAGTAATATCTCAGAGTAACAATATGTCCAGCAAGTTGTTTTGGTTTATAAATATTTGGAGGATTTGTACAGCGCCATTTTAGTGAAAAATCATCTCGAGGACGATGTACAAATTTATAATATATTTCTACCATCTCACTTCTAACAACAACAACAACTTATGGCTAACATGATTGAAATTAGAAAAATTGGTCTTCCCAGATGTACTTGTACCATTTTCATGTTTAATGAAGATCACACATTCAGAAGAGCTAATCAATATTTATAAAAGCCTGCTTCCAGCCAGCACACTTGTGAGCTTTCACCAAAGTTAATCTTAGTTAGTGCTTCGTGTAACAAATTTGCATACATCAGTACCGTCGGGGTTGCCTAACGCAGCAAGTAATTCATTTGTGCATGCCGTTGGAGCAGCGGATTAATTAAACCCACTTGACCTGATAAGGGGCAGACATCCTCGTCTGGGTTCCGAGCTCTTGGCTCTGGGCTAACTGCTGCGAAGGAGAACTTCCGTAGCAATAGCAGCTAATTTAACAAGATATAATCGTACGTGTATCGAATTAAGTCTTGTTAATTTGAAAGCGCTAACCAAATCGATGGGGAAACGAAACTAATTCAATGTGGATTGGTCTGTCTTTTGCGAATTTACAATTATATAACTGAACTCCTTATTTCAGAGCAAGTCCGAATATATTTTCCATATGTTTTATCTTCATTCCCCCATATTTAAATATTTGTGTTCTGAATTGTTACCTTTCTTGATAGCATTTTTAACATCTATTATGCACGGTGTTCGGAAACTCGTAGGTAATACAAGCGGTAAATTGCTGAATCTACAACAATTTTGTCGTATATTTTTTTTTATATTTAATCGTTAGTTTTCAAGTAAATCGAGTCTGAAGTTGGAATTGATGTTGAAGGTCAAATTTGAAAGAAATCAGTCAGTAGGGGGTTAATGTCAGCTGTTCGATGCTTTTAAAAAGCGTCGAAGCGTGAACTCGGCTCATTTTTTTAACCCTCGAGTTAAAAAAATCGAAATTAGGTCGAAAAAATAAGTTTCTTGGGTTCTCTGTGATGTGATTGATCAGTTTCCTGATTTTAAGACGACTTTCCGGACACAGTACATACCAGGTTTCTAAAGATACGAATTAATAAAAAATAAAAAAATCCTTCGAAATAAGTGGTAATTAAACGAACTCCCCTTGGTTAATATTTCAATACATTCAATTTTTATTATTTTTATAAAATTTATATTTATTTTATTAGATATATAGTGTATATGAGTACATGGTCAAATAGGAATTAGATAAATTTGTTCAAAATCATGTTCCTATTTCCTAACGTTATATACATAAAAATAGGTGTAAATAATTTTCCGTTAGCGCCCTTGTAACGACTTTTTACCAAGTACTGTAAAAACAATCCAAAAATTATAATTACTTCGAATACACTGGAATTGGAAACTAAACATTAACGTAAAGAAATAATGCCAGATTGCAGTCTTTATTACTTTGCCCGTAAAGGTTCATAAAGATTGAGAGGGAAATGACGTGACTGTCGCCAGAAGTGCGCTCTATATTTTCTTCCGTACGTTATGTATAATAATCAAATATTTATTCGGTCTGGTTAGTCCACCCTTATTATGTCGAGCTTTTACACGAACCCATTAAAAGCTCGCTCGCACGATTTGTTACTAGCTTTTCATGAAACGTTCATCGTTGTAGCTTTTATGAACTTTTTGTACCTTTGTCAAATACTGAGGTACGAGTGTTTATTGGGGAATTTAAAAATCGAATATAAAATAATCAAACCCCCTATAATGACCATTTTTTCTAGAGAGTTGTTGTAATTCGCTAAAGTCGATCGAGCGATAAGAAAATTATTTGTATATATCGAGGTTTTTTATGCGACCCCTGAGGTAATGAGGTCAAACGCCGACTTTCTGACTTTGAGGTCATAATTCACCCTTCTAACAAAAAATGCTTATTTTTTTATAAGCGCTAGGTTCACGTTATATTCATGCGATTCATGAGATATTTACCTACTTAAAAATAAATACACCATCATTAAAACTCCTCATCCTAATCGATTAAAATAGCTCACCATCCAAACCTACTATTTTTATATCGGTTTGGGGAATTTTTTTGATTTGTTTAACATGGAATTTTAAGTTAATCACGAAACTTAATCAGAATTAAGAAAAGGATTGCACTACTGGTAGTGTCATCTCACAACACCGCGGAACCCAGACAGATTGATTTCATTAAAATACAACGTCTATATTCCATTACATTTCTAGGAAAAGAAATTTCAATTGCTTAAATCTATAGATATCAGACAGAAAAAATTAAGGTCTCATTAAAAAATACACAGTTACGTACAAGGATAAATTTTACAAGCAGTAATACAACATGATATTCATCAACGCAGAAAAACAATTCAATTATAAAATTCATCAACAAAAAAAATGAATTACTTGTTGTTATCGTGTCTTTCTTAATATATGTATAATAACTTTTTTTTCTACCTTCTCGAATCATAAATTTAAATAAGAACATATTATTATGTATCTATCATTGAAATAAAACATCTACTTCTACTATCTACTACACTGTATAAAGAGGTAATATTTGTTTGTTTGTTTGTGTGTTTGTTTGCATCGAATAGGCTCCGAAACTACTGAACCGATTTGAAAAATTCTTTCGCTGTTGGGAAGCTACACTATCCCTGGGTGACATAGGCTATATTATATTTTAAAAAAATATATGCATCCTTACTAAAACTTCCATAATGTAACCCAGGTTGTAAAAAAATTACCTAAAATATTCTTTAAATCGCGTGCGCTGCGAAAAATATTGATGATAGAATAAAATAATGTACGACGACTTTATAGAACACATCATTATTTACAAAAAAAGTCGCAACATCATATGTCTAACTATTATGGTTATGCCACAATAAGTATTCTTTTATTTTAAAAATTTAATTTAAATGTCGCCTCTTGAAAAGGCTCTTTATTTGTATCTTGGTTTTAATCCTTATCAAAATAAATTACTTCATATTCAAGACGCTTCAATACCTTTATTTACCTATTTGAATTTTTCAATTCGGATATTTAATTAGAAAGATATCACGAGTTTAAAATTGTTAGTATTAGAAAAAAGTTTCGGCTACGGGCCGGGCGGGAGAGGAGTCAAGAAATGCAGTGCCAGGGGGGTTGGCGGGACGGGGGAGCGGGAGAGCGGTGGTGGGGAAGGTGGAAGTGGAACGCTGGAGGGGAACGCACGGGAAAGGACATGTACGGAGTAACATTTTATTTATTTGAATATGGCATATATTATAAAAGAAAGTCCAAAAAAACGTGCAGCTCGCAAAAAATCAGAAACAAGTCCCGGTTCGATCAAGGGAGTTATATGGTGTGGTAGATCTCTATCCCTCCTAGGGAATAAGGGTATCCGTTTTTACCTAAAGGGCGTGCTTTTAAAGATATAAGGGCTAAAAGTTTCGCCCTCTTGAAATTTCTAGAACAGTCTTCCGGAAAGTTCTAGAAGGTTCCATAGAGCAGTAGAAAGTTGTGGAAGGAGTGGCGGAGTATGTCGTGGAATGATCAGGAATAGGGAATCGGGAACATCATTGCGCAACATTCCAGAACACTATCTTATTGTCCTGAGCGAAGCCGGGTAACCCAGCTAGTATTAAATAAAGAAGTAATTTTTTCGTTCATTTCGCAAAAAGTTCACAAAAAAGGATCATAAGATAAGTACATAGTACCTACTTGTTGTGTGATTTTCACGACCAAAAGTAATAACGTGATTTATTTTAGGGGTAGCATGCCATGTTGCGATTCGTCCTTCTTTAGCCTCGGCCATTTTGACAATTCGGTAATTGCAGAACAATTAATTGAAACGGGATATTAATCTGGTTTGTTCATGAAGTCCGTGGAAGATTCAAAAAGCACCGAACTCGCCTTATTACGGATGCAATTAAAATTTATAAAATCTACAAACGCCGATGACGAAACGTTGGCTAAAGAAAGAGGAAGGGCAACATGGTGTAATCAATCCCCCAAAAATATATCGTGATAGTACCTACATTGCTAAAATATACCCGTTTAAATGTCAACGCCAGTATTATTTATTAGTGCGAACTACATTATAATCGGCGCTACAACCTCTGGACTTTGGAGAGTCCTGACCGCCTCTCAAGACCTCCTTCCAATACCTTATGCCCGAAAATGCGGTGTTGCCTCCACACTATTCGCCGTTCAGCCACCTGAGAATAAGCCACGAAGTTTGTAACAGTTTGGAATTACAATACGAAGTAAGCACCCAATAATTAAGTTGATGGCTACAGATCTTTTCAAATTGATTTTAATTCAAATTAGAACCAATGGAATACTGGATTCTTCTGTTGATAAAACATACTAGGAGCACGAGAATTTTTCATAGTGAGTTCCAAATAGAGAGTCAGGGGAGATGGTCGCTCGTTTCAACGAGAAAAGACATACTTCGGTGGTTCCCGTGCCTGTGAGCTATTACTTCGTTAGTTTTGAGTTTATTTAATTATTATCGATTTACCATTTAATTGTTTGTTCAATTGAACTGGTGCCCGTAACATAGTAACTTTCACATCGCGATCATCATTTTAAAAACATTTGATTTTATTTAAAAAACGCGACAATCTATCGATCGATTGTTTTAGTTTATCTTGTAGGCTAAACGCGACACTGAATTTTAAGAAGTTATTTTGTGTATGTATTAGTCTCATATTCTGGTTACATTATTACTGAATAATAATTGTATTTGTTTTGCCACAATTCTTTCATTTTAGGTAATAATGTCTTATTAAATGTTGTATTACTATTTATAAAGCATGACTTTGACGAACAACGTGTATTTAATATAATTATCCACCTTTACAAGTTGAGGTTTCCCAATACTCCTTCGTCCTATAGCTGTATCATAAAGAAACATCTATGTAATGAGCTGTTTTCTATCCTTGCAGCATGTCCTGCTTAGCGGAGCCAGGATTAAGCCAGTGTGCAAAGCACATAAATCACAACTATTTTTGAATCGGCTTCATTCGCATCGTCCACTTAATACATGTTATGTATTTTGCATTCGGAAGTAGGCAATCCATTGAATCCTGTTGTCATCGCTTCCTGCGACCAACTGGCCAATCATCTTTGATTTATAAATTACTCTTGCTTTGTTCGAGCGCCATTGGAGTATTGACTAAGGCGACTACTTCTCGTTAGTTGCGAATTACCATTCTTCCACATCCGATTATGGCTGCTGTTTGTCTGGCAATGTTTATCTGAGTTGCTGAAGTTGCCACGCTTTACTTAGAGTTTTTCGAAATCAGATGTAGGCAATAATATTTATCATATTTTAACGTGAAGTATCAAAATTAAGCTCTAAGGGGGTGGGAAAAGGGGATAGGGGTGGTTTTTTTTAAATTAAATTAAAACAGAACCTTCCTCTTGTTTTGAAGGTCATGCCTGTAAAATTTCACCAGTCTCGGAATAGAAGTGTAGATTTGTATAAAAATCAAATCCGCGCTGCGTACCACGAACACTCGTCTTGATATAAAGAGGCGGGTATCCCAAGGTTATGCCATGTGGTTCAATGCGTTTAGTTACTTAGCAGGGGTGGGTTCATGGGGTGAAGAATTTCTAGGTCTTGACGGCGGATGTATCTGCCCACCTATTAGCCATTGCTGGCCCGACCGGTGGATGTGGTTGAGGGAGACCTTTGATCTCTTCAGCAGCACTCTCTTAATCCATCGCCTTGCACGACTGTGGGACGGTTGGATTCATATGTCCGTCACTCCTGAATATACTGACCGCTAGATTACCACCCACCGCTCATACATTTTTCCTTCTTTATTCTTTCTCTCCTTTTCTTTCTTAAAAGAGACCCTCCACACAGCATTACCAATGATATCCGAGGCCCCCTGGGGAAATCATATCCGTAAGGCCTCCTGCGTATAGTTAATGTAAAAAAATATGTGTAGGTATGTGCGTATACGCAGTTACTATTATTAGACACTCGTATATTTTGTAATATGTCAAGAATCTGAATTCCGTAAAAGTACATGCGTTACTTATTAAAAAATAAATAAATAAAATAATTATTTCCTTAAATAAAATAATATAATATAATGAATAACAGATCACTTTGTATAAACCACTATATTATAAACAATATCTACATGTTTCGATAACAATGTTATCTTCATCAGGATATGTTAATATAAAGAAAAATAGATGACAAACAAGTATAGACAATGTTAACTCTAATGTTAAAATTTCTAGAAGTTTTTCCAACATAAAAAAAGTTACAATCATTACAAATTAATTTATAAACCCCAGATTTGTTCAATTTATCCTTATTATTTAATATATAATTTTTTAATTTGTTATTTGTATAAAAAGCTGGTTGTACATTATTTGGCATGTTTTTAATTATTAAATTAGAGTTAAGGAACATATAAGATGTTTAAATAATAATAATTATTCTGAATTTGCCAACCATATTTTGGAAACAAGTCGTTCTTTTGATATTAATACAGGTCTTAAAATTTTACATACTAACACTACGGGCATCAATTGGATAATTTAGAAATTTTACAAATTAGAAAAAGCATTAATAGTAAATTAAATATTATAAATAACCAAACATTTTTTTAAAATAGCCATCTTTTAAATTTATTTTCTTATTAATACTTATATTTTTTTTTTGATTTAGACTAATTATTTGAATTATTCGTTCTTAAAAGTTTTTTTTATTATCTAAATGCAATTTTATTTTTCCTTAAATAATTTTTATATTTAATTTGTATAACTATTTTTATGATTTTTTAAGCAATTAATCACCTCTACTTTTTAATATTT
Organism: Limnephilus lunatus; assembly: GCA_917563855.2. Lineage (NCBI taxonomy): Eukaryota > Metazoa > Arthropoda > Insecta > Trichoptera > Limnephilidae > Limnephilus > Limnephilus lunatus. The sequence goes on along the minus strand of OU830595.1, from coordinate 92,696,577 downwards.
TGTCTATGTTATAGTTTATTCTAATTTGTCTATACTTGTTTGTCATTTATTTTTCTTTATATTAACAAGTTGTCATAGTGGTTTGTCTAGTTTGTAGTTAGAAGTAAGATTGTAGAAATATATTATAAGTTTGTACAGCGCCCTTGAGGTGATTTTCCACAAAAACGGCGCTATACAAATCATCCAAATATTATTATTATTATTATATCCTGATGAAGATAACATTGTTATCGAAACATGTAGATATTATTTATAATATAGTGGTTTATACAAAGTGATCTGTTATTCATTATATAATTAATGATGCCACAAAGTAATTTTGCGAAGTTTGAAGAAGTAAAATTATGTTGTCCATTATAAGGCCTGCGGACACGGAAATGTAAAATGATTATGATATTATACCAGCGAAGAAAATTCAAGCACGCTTAAATCACAACATGCAACTTTATAATGATATTACCAAAGAAATTAGCAAGAATCACGTTAATAGAATTTCAAAAATAATATTTTATTGAAATTTTCGAGGCAATAAAATCTTTGACTTCGCATCCACACATTCTAACACCTCACCTGCCGAAGTAGAGGTACTAGCATTGACAAAAATAATTACTTATCAATGTGACGATTTTCAAATACCAGACGTTTCATTTCAAAATAATTCAATTTAAAAGCTTCCCGCTGAACTTTATATTTGACCATCTGTAAGTATAACGCTCAATTTTAAGTTTATTAACTTGGGCAAACACAACTAACCACTCTAACAAGCTGGTTGGCTGCAGAACCTAACAGCTGCATTTTAATCAAATTACACACAGTAGATGCTATCGTTCATATCGGCTTGCAGAATTTTATAACCTTTAAATAATACTTTGCAGCGTTGATGCTAACAATATTTTTCCACAATATTCAGGAAATAATCTTCTCCACACTTTCGACTTACGAGAACGATTTGCCCTTTCTTTGTTTCACGGTAGTGGCATTATGATTTTTTTATTATAATTACGTAATACGATTTTTATTATAAGCCTATATTTATTTAATCGATATTCGCGATATAACTTTGCCGCCAATGGGTATCAAACTCAGACTCAAATTAGCTACAGCGGAACACGCCATCACGTGATCGTAGGCGAGTTTAAATCGTGGGCTCGCTTAAAAACGGTGTTTTTAATTAATCCGCTGTGGGCTTGTGGGTTACTTATAATATTTTTAATATTCTTAAGTAAGTATTTTATTGCACATATTTCAAAGCAAAACGCTGTAACTTTAAATTGACCACATTCATTGAGGATAGAACAAAATTTGGATATAACTGTAACCACGCCCGCTTTCAGGGTTTTGTGTAACTATTGCCCGGCAGTGTGTCATGACTTTTCACATATTCCAGAACAAAGAGTTTTTTCTGTTTTTTTTTTATTATCATATCCCATTTTTTAATGTAAAGAACATTAATTCCGCTTCTTCCCCTTCCTGAAAGGGTGATAAGGATTTCTCAGGGGAGTCACAGCTTTTTCCAAATAATAAAGCAAAGTTTTAAAAAAAATAAAAATTTGACATACAAGCACGCCAATGATACTGTCGATATATTGTTGAAGCTGATTTCATATTATATTTATCCTAAAATGTGGAGGTGAACCTAAAGTTTATTTTTGAAAGCTTGTGGGTTGTGAAAACATCACAGTTCTATACTCGATATTTATAAAATATAATATGAATATTCATAGGCTGTGGGTTTGCGTAAATACTGACTCCAAAAGCCTTAGGGAAAAATGTTAAAACTTTTTGCTATATATCTATTCCTTAGGAAAACAGTTTTATGGATCTCCATACATACTTCCTCCCGGTCGTGCGACCTCATTTCGAAAATTGACACTTTTCCCTGGATACTTCCCCACAGTTGGTTTTCGGTTAAGTTTAATGAAAAATTCTCCACTAAAGCTTCTGCCATATTCCCTGGACAATGTTTACAGTAAAAGTACGAATTTACTTTGAAACATTATTATTTAGTTATTAAGGGATTAAGTTAAATACGATGAAAGCTTATAACCCTCGTAGTTTGTTCGAAACTACCAATTTCAAACAATCTATTGGATACTTTATTATTTAAGAACTCATAAAACATAGTTTATAACCAAGTTTCGTCGATAATATCGACACAAAAAAACATTAGTCATAACGCTGTTGTTCACGTTTCACAAAAACGGTGCTACACAAATCATCCAAATATTATAATTATTATTATTATTTAATATAAATTGACCGGTCAGTGGTTGAGTGGGCATAGCGCTTGGGTCCCACCCGAGCGTCGCGTGTTCGATTCTTCGGCTGGCTAAGTCCTCCATCACAACACAAGCAACATTTTCGGCTTTCTGTGGTGGTAGTAGGAGATTTTCAAACATTGTTGGGTTATTCGTAACCCGGGAATGTTTGTCTTTCTTTTTTTAAAAATAAAATAAAAAAAATTACCTAGTATTTAGACACGTGGAAAATACAAAAAAAACTGTTTGGTTAACTTTTCTATTCGTTTTATTTCCATCTTTTTTTCGGTTGATTTCATTATTTTTTGTCCTCGTTTGCACGGAATACCGATTCACCCTCAATAATTTACGTACCATTAGGTACAATACGGTCAAACGTGAACGTAAAACGTCTGATAATATACGATATTCGTAGTTTCTACCCCAATGGCGCCTCTTTATGGTGAGGTTTGTAACTCGGTAGTTTTGTACCTTAACAGCACCTACGAGACCATTAAATGTGCATATCTTTCTGGACTGAACGTGCTGAAACTATAAAGAGGCTAAGTAAACGATATCGCTACTGGCGGGAATGTGTGTCGTACGCTGCACTTACCATAAACGTGGTGCTGCACTTCTTCCTAATGTGTACCCAACGAGTGGGTTGGGTTACATCTTATTCAATCCATGAAAATATTTCAACTGCATAACAATAACTGCTTCTATCTCAAGGATTAGTACTCGTATCGGGGCTTCGGATTTCAAAATCCTGTGATTAGGCAGAAAAGCCCAGGATACTAACTAAAGAACAAAATGTATTTGAATTTTTAAATCTTGGACAATAATTAGTTCGTGAAGCAGATTTATTGCATTTAATGCTGGAATTTTTTTTCTTAAGTAGGTATCAAAATGTGTTTGTCTGGTCCTGAAGCATTAAAGTCAAAAAATGTGAGCTTGTATGTCAAAAAATCTTATCTGTATTAAATTTCTTAGCAAACGTAACTAATTTCAGCTGGCAAAATAAGTTAAAATATGACGTCACCATGTTTATGAATCAAACAGATATGTAAGTAATGGTGACCGGACAACTCAGAATGAAACCAACTCAAAACCTCCTTTGAAAAGTCAAGTGATGAAAAAAAATATAAAAAAAATTGGTTAAATAGGTTACGTCACGTAAGGGTTATGGGCTATTTTTAAATTATCTTTTTCATAGCTTTTAACGACTTTTCAAAGAGGTATTGAGTTAACTAATTCTGTTGGCATGGAACCGTAAGTAATCAATCTGTAACCTGTTTATCCTGTTAATATTTCTATTTTTGAAACTGATAATTCGTGGTGGAAGTCCATTATAATAGATTATAATAAAACAAATAAAAAACTTTATTCCACTTAATTTTATTTGACCGTCTGTGAATATTCACTCATTCACAGACTTTTACATGTGCCTTTGAATTATATAAATTATAATAATGAATTAAATATAATAAAAACCATAGCAAAGAACAATGGATACAAAAGCGAAACTATTGATAGCTTACTAAAGAAAAAGGATAAAAAACTGACATTAACAATTATTTCACAAGGCCTTAAAAATGAAAAAGATATCACGAAACAATGGGTTAAAATTCCTTATATTGGCGAAATATCAACAAAAATATCCAGATTAACTAATAATGATAAATGCAAAACAGCTTTTTATAATGTGAATTCTCTAGGGAGAATTTTAATCAATAATAAAGATAAGAGAGAAAAACTTGAAAACTCAGGCGTTTACCAAGTGAACTGCGCTGACTGCCCATCGTATTACGTTGGTCAAACAGGGAGATCATTCAAAACCCGAATTAAAGAACACTTTACAAACTGGGTGAATGACAAAGGAGAATTGTCGAATGTAGCATCACATTTATTAGAAAATAAACACTCGTTTGATAAAGACAGAGATGTTAAAGTTCTTCATACTTGCAATAAAGGTCATAAACTAGATAGACTAGAATCTTTAGAAATTACTCGCTTAACTAAAAAAATAGACCCTAACTTTGTAATGAATAAACAATTAGAATCATTTGCTAAGTCTCCGCTTTTGTATCCATTGTAATTTTCATAATAATTTCGAAATTTAAAATATGTATTTAGTTTAAACCATTTCCCTTCAAAAAGTAACTTTGTAATTAATAAGCTATTAGAATCATTTACTGAAACACCAGGTTTTTATCCGGTACAATTTTCATAATAATTTTGAAATTAAAATATGTATTTAGGTTTGACCATTCCCACTCCAATGTAAACATGCATCCCTTCAAAAAGCAATTAAAAAATCCCATTGATCATAGATATGTATAATAACGATTTGACAATAAAATTAGTCCATTAATAATTCACATTACTTGTAAGGTTTTTCCCTAATCAATAGATATTGAAGTGAGCTACAAACCCAAATTAATTAGCCCACTGGAATTACCAAAATACTTAGAAATTCGACAGTCTAAAACGACTTGGCAACAAAAAAAAAAAAAATAATAATAATTCATTAAAATCCTTGTAGACTACCCCTCTCCCCCTCCCCATATGTTATGTATATAAACCGTAGGCTAAGAATTATTTGTACCAGTCTGAAGATGGCTCTGACGAGCTGAAACCGGTTACGGTCAAATAAAATTAAGTGGAATAAAGTTTTTTATTTGTTTTATTATAATCTATTATGTTTATCCTGTAATCTAACAGATATGTAAGTAATCTATTGATAGTAGTTTAGTTTAATTACCCTCGGCTCTGTGCAGAGACGGGCGTTTCGTTTGATAGATTCTCCCATCTTAACAGACGGATTGCAATTTTTAGAGCACAGGCGTTGGATGGGAATGCTTCCCTTGTTATACCGGTATTACAATGGAAGAAGCTCCGAGAAACTAGAATCATTGATCCCTTCGGCACCGGTGCATAGTCGGGAAACACGCCAAACGCGTGCCCAATATTTGTATACGGTTGACATTTGTCATACGCGAACGAGTCGCTTCTTCGACTCTTTCTTGTGTTCAACAGCTCGGCTGTGGAATGATAGCCGGCCTCTGTGTTTCCTACTTCCTACAACATGGGTCTCTTCAAGACCAATGTTCATTCCTTCCGCTCCTCAAAAAGACCCTCCACACAACATCTCACATGACAAAGGCCCTGAGAGAAACTATTTTCCTCAGAGGCTCTTGTGTTGAGTTAATGCAAAAAAGGTTGACCATAGAAATCAGATTTTAATTAATTTATACGTATGTAAAAATATTTTTGTTCTATAAAAAAAAATTAATAATAATTTGCTCCATATGAATGGCAACACCAAATAAACTGTGTTGTTTATAAATTAAATGATAAAATAATTGTCAAATATTTAAAAAAATTACAAATAAATAAAAATGCCTATCTTTCCACGTATACATATTTCTCGCAAAAGCTAACATTATTTTCATTTTACCAATTAGAAGTGTGTCCCACCGTACTAATTACATGTATGTAGCTGTAAACTAGGACACAATAATAAATTAAACTTTGAATCCATTCATTTCTAAGTTCACATTCGAAATATCCCCTGTTTACAACATTTCGGTTCTCTGAAAAAACGTCGTTAGTGAGACCCAAAAGTTATTTGGTATTTTCGTCTTATCTGCGGGAACGGTATGAAGAATAACGTCACAAGTTATTGCGAACATTTGCCGTATCCCCCTCAGCAAATAAAGGGAAAGTACGTAGGTTGTTAGTAATACGAGTATCTCAACGGTAAAGTTTCGCGACTTATAACTTAGTATTATTTACAGAAGTTTTCCTTATGTAAATTCGCCAGAGATTCGTTTATCGAATATTAAACCGGTATTCAAATACTTTAATGTTTCTCATCGCAATAGCGCTTTACTGCGAAGTTTAATATGACAAAGTTTTCAGAATTCATTATTTTATTGTTTTTCTCCCTCTTGGCTTTTCTCCGTCAAAATGAAATGCTTGGCGTTATTAATGTAATCGTTTTTCGCTTTCATACACAAAAAAGTTTGTGAAAAGTTATGAAGGTGTGTATAATGTGCAGATGTGTGAAGGTTTGCTAGCTTTGTAGCAACAACGCTACCTGACATTTTAAGAAGATTCGCTCTACTTTGAACAATTTGGGAGGCGGGTATGGGTAACGGTATATTGGATAACCAATACACATGCCAAAGGTCACCCCTAGTGGTTCGCTACGTCTAGTGACATAACAGCGGTGTCCAGGTTCATGGAGTGAGGTTTGTCTAGGTCTTGGCAGTGGATGCGTTTGCCCACCTAATGCATGGCGGGCCGGATCGGGAGAGCATAATTGAAGGAGACCTTTTGACCTCTCCAGCCGGACTCTCTATCCATCGCCTTGCACTGCAGTGAGAGGAATGGATTCATACGTCCGTCACTCCTGCACACATTGACCCCCAGATTGCTACCCCCCTATTTTTCCTTTCCAGAACTTCCACTCCTTCTTTTCCCTAAAACTTCCCCAAGGATGATATAGGACACGAGGGAAATTGTTTTCGTCAGGGCCTCCTGTGTAAATCTTTTTTTTTTTTTTTTTATGAATCTAACAGCCTTTTGTCATTGACGGAGTATTGCATAATAATTATTTCAAATTTCATGATAAAAATGACTTTGCAATCTTAAAACAGTTTCATTGACTTTGAAATTCCAGTCAGAAAAGTCTATGGAAATTTTAGAATGTCAGAGCTTTCCGTTTCCGAGTTCTTGTGGTAACAACCAAACAGATTTTGTTGCTCCGTAACGTACTAAATAAAATTGCCGCCCGATAAATTAGTCTCTTCATTATGTGAACCAACAGTGAAAATTACATTATTCGTGTTTAGTAATTCCCATCTTCGCCATAAAAGAAAAAGGGGAAGGGAGGGGGAGATGAATAAGATGACTGCATATTGTTAAGCCCCAATGTTAAGGGCTTCGGGCAGGCTCCTTATTTAGATTGAATCTGTCAAGCCCTCCGCGGTACAGAACTCGTTAAACTTGTTAATTAATTCCCCATTTGGACGAATAGGGCGCCCGGAAAGGCGTGAACATCTTCACTGAGTGATATATTTTGTCTTTTTCTGGACTGTTGAATATTCATTTTCAATCTTTATTGGGTTTGCTGATCGAATTTAGCCGTAAAATCAAAGAGATATCAAAAATACGGGCTTCGTGATTTGAAATTCTTAATTAATCTTTAATTTTAAATAAATTACGAATTATATTTATTTATACATTTTCAAGGTGCAGAAATTATAAATTGCTTATTCTAGTTGATATTATAAATTTTACCAATTTAATGCAATTACAACTAGCCGAATTGTCACAGCGAAAAAAAAGCAATGTGTGCGTATGATTAATCTTCGCATGCCCAATAAACACAACACCCAAACTCCGTGCTCCATTTAATGTAATTGTTTCTCGCCATAATTTTATGTACAATTCTTGTTTTCAGAGTTTGAATCGTATGGGAAACGAAAGTTGGTATTTCGAAATATTTAATTTTAATAACATTCCAACGGGAACCTTTATTGGATAACCAACACCTCTGCCATAGGTCATCCCAAGTGGTTCGCTACGTTTGGTGATTTAGCAGGGGCGCCCGGGTTAAAGGGGTGAGGTTTGTCTAGGTCTTGGAGGCAAATGACCAGGACACACTGAACCCCAGATTCCTACCCATCCCTTAAACCCTTTTCCTTCCCAGAACTTTCCTCTCCTTCCTTTCTTAAAAAACCCTCCACACAGCATCCCCAAAGATGACATAGGCCCTAAGGGAAATTATTTTCCTCAGGGCCTCCTGTGTAGAGCACATGTAAAAAAAAATCCTTTAAGGCCCGGTAGTAAGCGCTCAAAAAGAAGAAGAAGGGGAGACATTAATACGAATTTTAGAGGGAGCGCGCTAATATTTAAGCGAAAATTGTGAAAATGTTTAATAAAATACGACTCGTTTAAAAAAGAGCAAAAATCTCATGTCAAGTACATTAAATAGTATTTAACGAAACATTGTGATTTTGTTTATACATGTAGCTCGTAAAATAACAGATAAAATGTGTTTATAAAATTATACGACTTTTGAGTTTTTTTTTCAATCGAGGGAATTTAATATAAGTACCGTTTCGGCGTGGCAAATGTATGGATATTATCTTAAAAAAATAACATATATTTTTTTAGAAACTTAACACATAGGTAAGTGTTCAAGAAAAATATGTTTAAAATAGTGTTGCATAACCAATATATTATTTGTGATGAATTTTATAATGCTACTAGTAGTTATTGTTAGTTAAGTGAGATAATAAATTTAAATTTTGCATGTACAATAATAGTGGTATTCTGCAGATATGTAGATATTGAATACGAGTATAATATGAAATGAAGCTATTCCTTAGTCAAAAATAATAGTTGTGTTCAACAATCTAAAAAAGTGTATTTATGGATGATGTCTATGAAAGTATTTATTTCTATATTTGTATATGCATTATTTTATTTTCTCATATCATGAAATAATTATTTAATTGATGTAATAGTATGCGTAATGTCTCGTTTATATTTAAATGTTGAATAGTTTTTCCTCTGAGTACAGTTAAAAGTGCTTCTAAATTAGCATTATCAACATTTAGTTTGTTTAGACGCCTCAACGAATAAATACTAAATAGTTAATTAAAATACATACCAACCCTAGTTTGTTCCTAATTCCCTTCAGATTAATAACTCACTCTCGTTAATGTTGGATGTTCACCCTCCAATCTGTACAATTTATTATCTTTTTCTACCCTCGCTAACCTTTACGTAAATTCAGCAGATATTTTTTCGGGAATTAACTCCACTCTGTATCCGTCGAAAAAAGACTGAAAATAGATCGATTTCAAAATTTTCCCGTTCAATAGAAAAGCGTGTTCCGGGTATAATTTATATCGCTCTTGTGTACGCAGTACCTTCCTACCTGTATAACACTTCTTCGTCTATTCGCTATCATTGTTGGAGTTGAATGGAAAAACTGCCCCAAGCGGCTAGGGCTGGTCGCTTTAGTTTTCTGTTCACTTCCCCATGGGTAGCTACCCTTCACGTGAGCTTGCTCAATATACACGATATTACAAGCGAACAGAGTACATGCTCGACGGTCACGAGGGGTTTCATATAATAACATAGCTACTCCAAATCAAATCTGAAATAGAGTGTAAAGCATTTAATTTAAATTCAATTTTCAAAATACCGAAACTTAGTAAATAACCAAAACTTAAACTAAAAGTTTATTAATGATAACTTAGTTAATAAACTTAATATATATTATAATCATAACTGGATAATTTGTAAAGCGCCATTTTTGTGAAAAATCACCTCAAGGGCGTTTTCAATATAATGATTTCTTAGGCTTTATCTAATTTTATTATTTACAAACAGATATTGAAAAAAAAACTTACCTGGCAGGTCACTTTGGATTAACACACTTTTTATTATAATGTTTATGCTTGGAGAAGGTACGACGTTGAACGCAGAGGACACTATATTTAAAACACTGGTTATTGTAGGATTATTTCTACCCCCCCCATTAGGTACTTGTGATATTATATTTTACTATAACTCCACACTGAGGTAAATAATTTCTCTTAGGGCCTACGTTACCTTTGAAGATGCTGTGTGGAAGGTCTTTTTGAGGAGACGAAGGAGTGATCTTGAAGAGACCAAAGTTGTAGGTGGGATGAAACACAGAAGCCGATATTGAAAGATAGAAGAATTTTGGACTCTTTAGGACAGAAATTTTTGTATGAAATGGAATTAAAAAGCTTACAAGTTCTTATTTGCTTACATTTTTATCCAATTGCTTATTTACAAATTCACGGGCTGTAAAGATGACTTTATTTATACGACTGCCTGAGAAGGAAAATTCTGCCGAGTCTGTGATCATTCTTAAATCATGTGACAGTCCATTCCAGGGTTTCGGTCCTGATATTTATGTAAAAATGTTAAGAACTTAGAATCTGTAAGTTTTTTATTGTTTTTTTATAAATATTCCTAAATCCTAAATCATCTCATATTGAAATAAATGTTAACTCTGTTTTTACCACTAACCTACTAATAAATATATTATCGATAATTATATAGTAATAGAGGGTAAAATAGCAACTGTAAAATCATGCATTTTCCAGTGTTTTTAATACAGTGTCCTCTGCGTGCAAAGCCCTATCTTCTCAAAGCATAAACTTTCTAATAAAAGTGTGTTTATCGGAAGTGACCCGCCAGGTAAGTATGTTTTCTGCATCTGTTTGTAAATAATAAACACAAACAGAACCTAGGAACTCGTAATAAATTGTAAAGCGTCCTCGTGGTGATTTTCCGCAAAAACGGCGCTCTACGAATTAATCAAATACTTTTATTAATAAAAGCTTTTTTTATTCACGATTGCTTAGCATTTAGGTGACGTAAAATTAACCCCTTCGTAAAAAAGTTAAAATAGTTCTTGAAAAGTGGATGACTATGAAAAAAATATGAATAATAATTTAACGTGTCGTTGCGGGGAGCACATTTGCATTGTTAACTAGTATGCACTTAGTGTGGGACCTCGATAAAAGTTCCTCTACTATAAGTTACGTAATTATATTTTTCACTAAGGTATTCAGTGTAGTAGCCAGTGGCATGCAGTCAATAAAGGCTGAAAAGCTGTTGAACATTAAATAATAAAATGCGAAAAATATGTGATAATTTTTTTCCGTGAATTTAGTATGAACTTATTTATTCAGTTGGCTACTATAGTCAGAGGAAGATGAACATTATATTCAATGCTTACCCGAGCTTAAAAAACTGCACTCTACCTATTTTTGGGCAATGTACGCCACACATAACTGTATAAGCTACAACAGTATAATAGGTGATATATATATATATTTTCAATCTTTTAAAAGCATTATTAAAATATTAAGAAAACCCTAAAAAGAGTGTTTAGGCTATAATGGAAGTTTTACCAAATATTTAACAGACTGTTACACGTGTTTAGTTTTATTTTCACATTCTGTGTACTTTATTGAAAGCTAATCAAGAATACAATATAGGTCAAAAGCGAAGATATGTTGACAAATAGATAGTCGAGGATTAAAAAAAAAAAATAGAAAAAAATAAAAAATAAAAACACACACTCATACATAAATTGTTAGAGTCCATATTAGTTTAAGTTTAGACTTACGGATTTCAATATATTACAAAAACACATACTTATCACTCCAGAACATAACTGTCTATTCTTTTTTAATTTATGCGATCGATTATTTTCTAATCCCCCATCTAGATTATAAACTTATCACTACGCTTCCCATTTTCCTTTTTCCATTTTCCATTTTCCAAAACATTCACATTTAACATAAGCATTCTTCATTTTTTCTCTTCACTTAGGTATTCTTTTTCTCATAAGTACAAAATTGTGTATTTATCTAAAGCTTATATGATATTTCTCATAATTACAAAATTGTGTATTTATCTAAAGATTATATGAGGAATTCAATTGTAACACATTTTTTCCTTCTTTAAATAATATGTCATATACTTAAACAATGTAAAAAAAAATTTATGATATGAACTAAATTTGTCAATTTGACTGGCCTAAAACAGGATCCATTCCTAGTTGGCTAGTCAAAGTTTCCACATATGTTTAATTGTATAATTTTTATCTGAAATAAATTTGTTATTATTTATTTATTTATTTAATACACAACATATGTTACAAACGTGGATATATATTAGCAATAGATTAGCCCATACATATCTAATTACAATCTACAGGGTGTCCGGGAGTAAAGTGTATTCACTTCGGGAGGTGATTCTACATGATAGTATAAGTAAATAAAAAAGATAAATAACTTTTTTCGAAATTCCAACTTTTCAGGGTAATTTTGTGGTAAAAAGATAAAATTAGACCGGCGTGTGCGGCCAGCTTTATTACTTTCCGCTGTTACGATACGGGCCAATCACCGCCATACAATGTTGCCACGATCCTACCCGGCAGGCTCTCGGCAAGTAAGATCGTACCTCACACTAAGGATTTTTGGTAGGTAGGTCTTTTTGTATGGGAAAATTGGAATTTAAAATCACACATCATGTAGAATCACCTCCCGAAGTTAATGCACTTTACCTCTAGACACCCTGTATAAATAACACTAGGTACCTATGAGTAATTTCATAACACAACTCCCCATCGAATTTTCGTTGCCTCGCTTCGAAAATCTAGATATGAATGCAAGGGCATTCAAAATTAATAAATAAATAATAGCTTACCGATTAAAAAAAGTGAAGCAAACTGTGTATTTGAATGTACTTATTTTTTTTACATAAAATTAACATGGGGATGATGTCTAAGGAACCAAAAAGAAAAATACATTATAATAACGAAACACACGGACACGGGACAAGAAATTCAAAGCAAATTAGACTGCCGAAAAGAAAAAAATCAAACACACAGAAATCTCTGATGTACCAGGCCGTCCAACTGTATAGCAACATCCCGAATGAAATTACTGAGATAGAAAATATAAATAAGTTTAAAAAAGAATTACGAAAGTATGTCTACCTCAATTATTAATATCTTTATTTATGTGTAATATTTAAATAATGATTATGTTTGCCAACCAATGTAAATGTTTATATCTTTATAAAATATTAGCACACACAAAGATGTGAGCTAACTTAAGATTAATAAATAAATAAAAAAACAGAGTACAAAGTTATCGCTCAAATTCCATGCGCTAATTTGTTAATTTTATCGACAAATAGCAAGCCTGAAAAGCATCGCGTCACAAGATATAGATATGAACTTAACTCAATATTCATATGTCTATGACTTAACACAACTTGATGTCAATTGTTGAACAAGTCAAGGTAAGATATTGTGGTAATTTGTTGCATGACGTAGTTGTTGTGATAGAAAGAAGTAACCTTTCTAAAGGGTATATATAAAAAAAATATTTGTGATAAAGTCCGCGAGAGCCCTTAACTAAAATATTTCTAACTGCCTCAGTTGAAGAACATAAAATAAAATTGCAGAAACATAAAATCTTCACACAGCTACTTTACTAAGCGTTGGGATGAACTTGCTGAAAGACAAATTTGCTTCCTACAGACCAATAAAAGGTAAAAAGCAATGCTTCTTTTGATCTTTCGACTGCGAGAGAATGCGCTTTCTTTTTGATAAATGTTTTCTTAAATTAATATTTTTGGTTGGTGACTAAACAACTCAGAACCTCCTTTGAAAAGTCATTAAAAGTGATGAAAAATAAATGATTAAATAGGTTACTTTAGATTAGGGTTATAGGCTATTTTAAAATTATTTTTTTCATAGCTTTTAATGACTTTTCAATTGGTGTTGAGTTGTCTTGATTCTGAGTTGGCATACTTCTCACTTTGATAGTAAGGGAGACAACGATTTATATGAGATCTGTGTGAGCTTGGACAAATATGGTCCCAAACCGGCTAGATAATACTTGGTCGATGGTTATAAATTAAAATTTTTGTTACATATTGGTTCAACTGGAAGCATTCAATCATCCAATGTCTAAAGACATTGAGATTTTCCCAACACGAATACCACTGGCAAGCTCGCACAGCAAAATAGTAATCCTGAACATTTCGGATAGCCTGCGGTAATTACCTTCGAGGTAGCTGGAGCATTAAAGCGAGAGAAATACAGACAAATCTCCTATCCATTTCCCAGGATTTCTGTTAATACAATGGATAGATTTAAATTAGTGTGAATTTGGTATAAAAGCGTTTCCTAATATAAACATTGGGTAGAACCCTTCGATCAATTACTCTATCTAAAATAAATATCTCAATATTTTCTGAGTTTTTTAAAGCATATGAGAGCCTTAGTACAAAGAACAAATTATTTTTAACATTTCAGCAAGGTTTTCTTCAAAAAAGTATTTTTTTGATGTTCGTAAGATGTTTCACCATTCCAATAAATAGCGATTATAAGGCAAGCCCTTAGAGACGAGACAAAATAATACTAGGAATCATTGAAATATTTTTGATATTCCTCATTGTTTTGTGGTCGTTGTGCAAAAAAGCTTTTGCTAATTTCTCGACTCTTTCGACGAAGAACATATTTCGAAGTAGGTATTTAAATATTTTGATAAATTCTTAAAAGAAATATTTTTCAAATCGATCAATGCACGCCACTGTAACCAAACACTAATTTCGGTAGTCCGTGATGTTGTGCATGATAATAATAATTATTATTATTGGATGCTTTTTATAGCGCAATTTTCGTGAGAAAATCACCTCAAGGGCGCTTTATAAATTCATTTATACATTTAATCTTTACCTATATACTACAAGTGGCTTATATTATAACTAAGATTGATAACTAATGACTTACAACTAAGACTTCTATGAATAGTGATTTAGAACTACCTATACTTATTTTTATAACCGAGTTTGTACATGTAATTGCAAGCCATAATACAATACGAAACGAACAGAGCAGTATTGATACTGCTCTATTCGTATTATGACCTGCAACTCTCTTAAAATTAGTTATTTACGACTAACATACTTATTTACATTTATGATCACATATTGTTATGATTACTGTCATAATACGAATAGAGCAGTATTGTTACTGCTCTATTTGCATTATGATTTGCAACTGTCTTAAAATTAGTTATTTACTACTAACATACTTATTTACGTTTATAAACACGTGCTGTCAGTGTAAGTCATGAAAAATATTACAAAAAAAAAAAAAAGTTTTCGCATAATAAGTTGTAATATAGTGTCAAAAGTTGCGTAACAACGTAAAAGCTGGTAATGAAGATACATTAATCTAGGTAATTCCCATGGACTGAGTAATGAAATACTACTGAAAGAATGAAGTTATTTTTCGGGATATGATAATGTGAAAAGGTGAGTTTTGAACTTTGCTCTGAACTCAGATGTACTGTCGATCTTTCGCAAATGTGAAGGGAGTTTGTTCCAAGCTGTTGGGCCTGCTACTGCAAAAGCCCGGTCTCCGAAATTGGTATTGGGATTGCGCATAGGCACTGAGAGTCTACCTATGGCTGTTGAAGATGCTGATCGAAGGGTTGCTTGCCTATGATACGAAATATTCCTGCGTAATGATCTCAAATTTGCTTTGAAATTTCTAAAACTGAAACTGATGATTGTGTTAATTCAGAAAAGCGATAAAGTAGTTACCTACCTATAATCGGAAAATTATTTTAGTTTTATAATATGCAGTTTTCTTATTTATGTCCGGTGATTTTTCAAGTTTATTGTTCATTCGAAAGCTAAAATTCTGACGTCTCTATGATTTGTGAAGAAAAAATTGAAAATATTTGATTTTGGAAGGCAATGATCCTGAGGCAAATATTTTACAAATATGTTCGTCGAGTTTCACAAATCCTACAATTATAATAACCCGTGGTTTTTCACGCGTCCGCGCTAAGTAATTTTTTCAGAAGGTCGGTAGATTTCACTGTAAACATTTTTCACGAGCAAGGTTGGATAAATAAATATATTTCTACTCTTCGTGACTTTTCTGTATGACCTACATAAATTTCGAAGAAAACCACTTGTGATATTTTAAATTTGTAAAAATTTCTTGGAAAACGTGCTTTTCAAAAATTCCAGCTCAATTGTAAGCTATGTTGCGGTGCCTCATACAATTATGGCATGTAATACAATACATTTTGTCCCATTCAACCCTGCCCATGAGAACTATTCAACTACCCAAAGTTCTCTTTGCTAAAGTTCCACCCCTTCCACGTAACTGTGGCTTTTGTACGAACCCTTGAAGGTTGTACGAGAATTCAATCGCATGGTGGTAAACATCTTCACCCGCTAGTGAAAATTCACTGGATTGTATGTTTTATAATAATAATAATAGTAATGTAGTCCAGTTTAAACATAGGGCTTCCTTAAGTTGCTCCAATTTTGTCGTTAACCTCTTCAGTTTATTTACGATTTGTAATTATTTTTATGATTCCAAAATCTATCGGTCACCTGAAGATAAGTCCTATTACAGGTTCCGCTACTTTTCAACCCGTGACAAAATATCCCCGAGAAAATACCCCCGACAAAATATCCTACGGACAAAATATCGTCCAACAAAATATCTACTAAAACCTAACCGAACCTTACCTAACCTAGCTTAAGGCTCAGTTCCCGGCCCCAAAAAGAAGAAGATGGGGAGATATGAAATTACGAGTGTTAGAAGAGCGCGCTAACATTTACAGCGATAAAATTGATACAAAAATCATGAAAATCTTTAATAAAACACGACTCATTAAAAATAGAGCAAAATCTCACGATAATTGTCTTTAATTTTATTTAAAGAAACGCTGTGAATTTTTTCATACACTTGTAAAATAACCGAAACAAACGTGTTTATAATAATTTTTGGAGCATACTTTGCGATTTTTTTCTATCGAGGGAATTTTATATAATTTGGGTTTCGGTGCGATAAATGTTTAGATATTATCTTCAAGAATAACATATATTTTTTTAAGAGCTTAAAAACTTCAAATGTTTAAGGGAGGTTTGCAAGAAATCGGTTGAAATGGGACAAAAATAATACAGACATCCTGCAAAGGCAATACATTATTGTTCAAAAATAGTAAAATGGGAGAAAAATAATCAGACATCGTGAAAAAATAAAACTATTTTTCAAAAATAGTTAAATGTAAAATGAGGTTAGGTTAAGATAGATTTTAGTATATATTTTGTTGGAGAATGTCGGTAGGATATTTTGTCGTGGAAATTTTGTGTAGATTATGAGCTACTACAAGTCGGGAGTCAAGTACTAATTGAAATCTTCCATCACAATTATTTTAATACTATTTTAAAATCTAAAAAAAACAGCAGGTAAATTTCTAGAACACTCGCTAGCGGGAGTGAACATTGTAAATGTAATAAAGTCTAACATAATACGACTTTAATCCCCGTATACATGTATCAATCAATCAATAATTTAATCTCCCAGTTATGTTACCTGTAATAATAACATTTGCATAATCGGCTTCCCGCCTGTCTTGTTTCAATTCAATTTGAATGGGAATCATAATAGAATCGTAAATAATATTAGTATATCAGCTTAGCGTTCATTTTGCCATTCCTGTATTATGAAATGAATTTTTGAAACAACAATCACGTTGTCATTTTTTACCATACACGTTCCTACCTCAAAAATAATTTTATTATCTTCCACTCACAGTGATTGAGTATTTAAAATATGTATGGAAATTTTGAACAACCGCCGTAGTGGCTTAGACTTAGACTGTTTAGAGAACTGACTTTTGGTTCGCATCTTGTGACCCAGGTTCCTGAAAATTTGATTAATATACCTACCTACTACCTACTAGGCAGTTTTGTGGACGATTTTAGTAGACCACGCATCCATAAAAGGATTTTTCCAAGTTTCGCTTATTTAATAAATCGAAACCAAAATTTCCTTTGAAATCATAAGATTTGTGAGAATGTAGGTAAGTACCTACTTTAATACCCACGTAATTAATATAAACCATACATATTTAAAGGAATTATACAATTTGTAAAATGACATTTCACCATCTCAATTATTCTTTTTCAAACGTTCTTCAGGCCGGTTGTTACCATAAAATTGATTATTCTGATTTGACAGCTCGTAGTAGGAACTACGGTCATGCGAACTCTGGGGTGATAAAACGATAGTATCTGACACGGCTACCTTCAACTGGAACAGGAACGTAACAATAAAATTGACAGATAGATGTAAATCCAAATGGTCAAGTTAAAACAGGACTTCGCTACGCTCCGTCAACTAATTGCTTTTTCCAGTTTAAAAACAAAAGTAGCTATTTTATGTATATTTGTATATAAAATATTACTCCACACAGAGGCCCCAAGTTTCCCAAGGATATCCCTCAGACCCAATGACTTTTTTATAAGGATGCCGCGTAGAGGGTCGTTTTAGGGAAAGTAAGGAGTAAGCCTTGAAGACTTGAAGAGACCCGGCCCGTAAAGCCGGCAAATCATTACACTGGTAACTAACTGTTCAACACAATAAAGGAGGCGTGAACACTATTTTCAAGTGGTATTTTCCAACCGCATACGGATGTTGGGCAAGCGTTTTGCTTTCAAGCTTTGCAACAGAGCCTACATGTACGTACATGTTAGAGATTGTACGTGACGTCATCGTTCTAGTATCTTCTGTCTTTTTCGTTTTAAAACAAGTATCGTTAGAAGGAAGAGGACGAACGTCGATGAAGTTCACAATTTTCTCATTGGGACTCGTATATTTCTCATCGTTACGACTGGTGGTGCTTGCATAAAAGTACAATAATATTTTTATTTGATTTTGCCGTACTTTTTTAGGTAAGTACTTATACTTATAATAAATAATGCTATATTTATAGTAAGTAGCAAAATTTATTCCACCGTTAAATTCAAAGAGTTATCTCTCTAAATCGCAACCGTCGACGTTAAATATGTCCCAATGGCATGTCTAGGGGCCGTTATGTTGGTCCTAGTAAATTACGTGTAGAGCCATAGATACTACGAGCCTTAGGAAAAGCCACGATTTCATAATTGCGGGTTGTGTTTTGGAGTTGGCGTAAATATAAGTTTTCCTAATATTGCATGTAAACACTGCTTTATGAAGGAAATTCCTCCGTTTCCCTGGCGTTTTAATTAATGTGCCACAACAAATCCAAAGGCTCATATAGCCTAGGCACCCTATTTTGTACAACATGCAAGTTGGGTTCCTTCAATATGACTACGTATTAAGACGGTGTGTAGGTTAGAAATAGTTTTCTTGAAATTATTTCAGTTTTCAAAATATTTAACACCGTGTATCAATCAAAATAAACAAAAACTTCTACCTCTGTCGAACGGTTTCGGAAGAAGCCTTCCTTTCCCAGGACGAAAATACTAACTCTAATAATGCATATATGTACTTGTAGGTAGGCAGATTTCGTGGTTTAAAAATCATTTGTTTGAATTAATCTATTTAGGTAAGCCACAATGTAACAGCTTTTATGAATATACAATATTTAGCCACTTTTAAATAACTAAAAATTATAATTTATTAGGCAACCATTACATTTAAATTATTGCGAAATAAAGATGATATATGAAATTCTCTCCTCGAAAAAAGGAATAACTTTTCAACACTAACTAACTACACTGCATTTAAGTGCAAATTTTGTTAAATAATAGTAAATTTATCCAAACAACGTGCTGAAATGAAAGTCGTTTATCATAAAAGAAAACTGTATGGAATATTACGAGCATTTTATAACGACTAGCTAGTAAGGCGTTTGTTTCGGAAAGACATTTTCATTGTTCGGGTATAACTCATAAATTTGAATATTTTTTGCCGAGATGTGCCCTGAATGTTGATAGGGAAAGTATATGAATGCAGATGTGATCTTCATTTTAGCAAGTCTCATTTTATTTGGGGTCATTTATTTTATTCATTTTCACCTCAGCTCTGGCTTAAATACAGTTAAAATTACGTGTTTTTATCTTTTCTCAAATTCCGCACTTTATAATACTTATCTTAAAAGTTTACAGTCTGAATAAATTATATCGAAAACCGTGAAAAATATAAATATTTAGTACTTTCCCATGCTTATTTGTGGAGTAATTTTCCGTAATTTATTAAGGTATTCGTAAAGTAAAGTAGGAAATACAGATACTCTGTGGCCGACTTTCCCACATTCAATTACTGAGTGCCACTGGCCCACGGGGAGCCTACCGAAATACCTACAAAAGTTCGACTACATCCTGACAAATTATTGTCTCTGATTTTCCGGACAATCATTCTAGTATCCGGCAGTGCCCCGCGCGATCGATTCGTTGTAATGCGAAGGTTTGTAAACCTTCAATAAAAAGGTTTTAAAGGTGTCAAACTTCCTGAATAATATATGCTTTTAGTTCTTTACACTTTGCTATATTAGCATGTAGATTTTGTATTGTTCCCGGATGGTATAAATATAACAGAGTGTGGAATTTATGTTCCAACATTTACGAAGTCACGCGATGGCGCCAAACACCGTGATACTAAACCACCCTTGCCTTCCAAACCATCATCAGAGTTCTCCAATGGCCAACATGAGTTTGTGTGTTAGGCGATAAATTATTGCTCTAAAATTCTGACACGAATTTAGGGGAATTTTTCCGAACAAAAATGATAAATGCCCGATCTCAACATTTTCCGGAGCATATGAAAAAAGTTATTAATGACCGCTGCCTAATTCTCGGGGGTGAAATCATTTTGGACAGTCTTGTTAATTATTGGTCTGCTTGTGAACTCTTTGAAACAGGTAGATCCCGAATACATTCATCACTAGGCGGGTAGGTAATGGGTATTCTGTCACAAACCGTTCTACTTAACCTGTTTTATCAAGCTCGGGTCAAGAATAAATTACGCCTAATTATTATTAACTGATTTAGAAATAAGTTTCCTTGTGGAGAAAAATCAACGAAATCTGTCTTTCTGTAAACTGATTTCTTAAATCACTTTGTTTAACTAATGTTTTTACATATTAATAAATTCATTTATTACATAACATTACATCACTTGCATTGTCATTATTGTCACTAACAGTGATTTAAAAATTTCACGTAGAATCACAAATATTTTTATTTTTTTTGATTTCATCTAATCTCGGTATTGTTTGTGTTTTGAAATACGCTCAAATTAAATCTAGTGCAACGTGAGTACATCATAGAGGCATTTAAGAAACCGCCATAGAAATATTTTTTCAATAACGATCAAAACATCAATAAAGTATAACTCAAATTTAATAGGGCCCTCCTTTTACCACGTTATCTGGACCTCATGGTGATAATTAGGATCATGTGTTGGTGGAATAAGTCACAACGATGGGTTATCGTTCCGTAAGCTATGTCGGCCGATGTAACGGATGAATCGTTACTTTACACCCGCTGCTAGAACAATGGGTGGTATCGGTGGTATCCCACAATGATGAAAGTTAGAACCCTTTTTAAAAAGTTGTGTCTAGACGTTTCGATGTAGGAAATAATTGCATTTGAATCGGAAACAGCTCTGAAAACATCACGTCATGAAACTATCTATGAGATACATCATTTTGATCGCTTTGATTTTTATTTTTAATATGACTATACAGACTAGTTTGATTTCGATATTATGATTTTTTGGGAGTAATATTCCTATTAATTTACATCTTCTCTTAAATTTAATTAATTTACAATAACTGATTAAGAAAATGATGCAATAAAGAAAAAGGCTGAAATAAAATCTGAATATCATCGTCTCAGTATATTTCTGCATTCGACATTGCGCCTTGTCTTATTTGTTGATAGTTGCGTGATTGTTTAAAAGCTACATAGCTCACGATGAAAAGTACGTTATGAGCTGTGTTGTTTCCCTAGTATCAAATTACAGACAAAAAAGCTGGAAAAACCATCGCACATAGCATCGTTTGACGCTCAAACAGATTTTCTACTTTTCAATTATTAAAGCTTAGAATAAAACCATGGAGGTTTGCAGTTTTTCATTATTTATTCTGACATTCAGGAGTGTTTTGATGATTTTCTGACATGAAGTCCGTGTCACTCGCAACAAAAGCTTTGAGTTTCTAATAAATGATTTATGAAACATAATTGTGGAATCGTGATATTACTGTTGTGGACTTTGGTTTTGGTGGACGGGACAATGCTTTGAATTAATGAGTTAATTAATATTTCAAAATGGAAAATTTTTAATTGGTAAAAACCGATTTGTTAGATCAACAATAAATTGTATCTACTTACACTTGCCAGTATTCAATTAGCATTATCGAAAGCGTGTGGGATGGGGATAAGGGAAAATTGCGCATAACTTATGTGTTTGAAATTGAAAATGATTTTTCAGTGTTGATGTTACGTGATTGAAAACACAATTAATTTATCACTCAGCTGGTAACCCAAAAGTTTTTAGCACAATGTACCATTATTTCACTACGCAAAACTTGTACAAGTTCTGAAAAGGGAGAAGTGTGAAGTGTGCACCCTCTGTAGAAATAGGATTCGATCTAACTTGCACCTGAGTCTCCCACCCTCCATGCTATCGATCACCTCGATAATTGGAATTGAAATAAAGTTGAAAATGTTTTGAAAATTTGGAAAATAAATATTGTGATAAGCAAAGACATCAAAGGTTTTCTGTGTAAGTTCTAGAATCCTCTTATTCTATTCGGGGAAACTTCAGAGGTTTTTGTATACCAAGCAAGGTTTAGCGTCGCCTCAATTTCACCCCCAACCACCACCGTTCAATGATTGCATTGGCAATTTAATGCAAAATTTCGAAAATCTTGCTGAACGCCTGATTCAAATTTGTTATAACCTTCAATAGACTTTGTTGTGAAATATTATTACAGGGGGTTATTTTATACGAATGCGTTTGTATGAAACGCGATCTTGAATGGGTATTGCAAAAATTAGGCGTATTTACAAAATTTTAGTACCTATGCTTAAAGATTTAATCATTGTGGAATCCATTTTTATAGACCTAACAATGTAAACCTTGGAAAGTCCACTAATGTGATTTTTTAAAACCATTAGTTTGGAATTCTGATACTTACGTATCTAATTTTCGTAGTTAAAATTTTATAAACCTACTAGCAGACCCGGACACACGTTGCTGTGGCTAACGAAATACAACGCCATCACCCAACCTTTATAAAATCCACACCACCCGCTAACCAGCTACCCGCTGTTCGCTGCCTGAACTGAATATTTGAATTTCACGGCTTTTCTCTACTATAATAAGTATGTATTATACATATAAACCTTCCTCTTGAATCACTCTATCTATTGGTGAAACCCTCGTGAAAATCCGTTGTGTAGTTTAAAAGATCTAAGCGCACATACATTTTGAGCAACTTCATTTTATACTATGTAATGGTGATGGTGAACAACAATATTTGAGTATTAAAAGCAATTTGAAATAGTGATTCTAGTATTTTAATACGAGTACCTACGTACGTATGTCGTACCTACTTGAAAAAATTTCAAACTCAAGCAAGATTTTGTACGGTTTTTCTTGGGAGGTTGAATACATTTTCTTTGCGAAATCCGAAACGCTGTTTTCTAAGTGGTTGTTTTCTTCTTTCGTATCTCGTATCAGTGTCCCTATTTTTCCGAGGCAACTTATTATGAGAAGCACGTAGGGTGGGAAAGTGTCGGATGCGGGAGGGAGAAGGAGTTGAGGGACATCAATATTGGCAACAACGTCTTTTATATCGCCTCCAAGGTCTTATGATTCTCCGAGATTCAAGGGAAATGAAAATTGATCAACAATTTCGATTAAAACCACGATTTATTGGAACTTGGAATATGCCATTAAATTTATGAATATCGGAAGTAAAGCGGGTCATCAAAATATAGTCGAATTATAGAATATTAATGTTTATTAGTCGATCTATTTATCAATCCTACCAACGATAAACCTATTTTTATCCGACATTATTATAACAATATTGATCTACATTCTACAACGTCTAAAGAAAGTACCATATACGTACATCTGTATATCGACAATCTGTTTTTTGATACTTAGTTTTAATAAAATCTAGTTTTAATATTATATCCTGCTATCTCGGAACAGACTCGGCATAGTGAGGTGGTACATACCAATTTTTATTTATTTATGTACAGGGTGTTAAGGGACGTACTTGATTTACTTTAACCAGTGATTCCTGACATTATTTGGAGTAAAAAATGTACCTAAATGAAATTTTAGTCTCAGGTCCTGTATAAGTATTGTAATATTATATATGTAAATAGATTACTGACTAGTACTAAAATGACAATATAAAAATTTATGAACCTCAGTATTTATGGTATTAAACTAAACTTTATTAAAATATCAAATCGAAACACCAATCTAAAGTTATGTATTACACACGTTCATCCTTCACGAGAATAATCACTGCTGGTTATTTAGATAATATTTATGATTAATATATAAACTTTAAAATTATTCCCTTCTTTTGTGAAAAACCATTACAAATTAGATGAGAAGATTCACTGCAGATAAACGGTGGGTAAATCTCTTGCCAGAAGACCAAGACGGGTAGGTCTAGATTTCCCTCTGCCTTATAATCTCCCCTAGTAAAGCAATTAACCGAGCTATAATGTGAACACATAAAGGACGTATAACGATCTTTTGCAGTGAAGTTGGCTCCGAGAGTATGAAAATTACCGCGGTTACTTTAGTACCGTGCAACTTTTACGTGTTTGTTCTCAGAAAGACTGATCTGCCGCGGGGCGGAGTTCATTTTGATAAACGTCTCCGAGGGCCGCGGTACTTCTTTATTCGTTATTTTCTATTTCCCTCGAAATGGGACTTGTTTCGTTTGCCCTCGTAATAAAATTAACACACCTTTCCGGAGCGCGAGGAGCGACTTGCACATTACTTCGTGGAACAATCTCTAAATGTTCCCTGCAATTGAGCCATCTCTTTTAAATTGAAGAAAGTTAGAGTATTAGGGGTGGCGGAATAAGTGCAGGGGAGCTTTAAAAAGTCTTCTTAAAAAAGCAGTTCCAAAAAAGAATCCACCTTCCTTTAAAGCGGTCCAAAATAGACTCAACGAAGATTTCACAATTATATATATTTACCAAGAGAATTGGTTGGTTGGTATCTACATATCTCACATTATAAATATGAGTATCATTTCGTGTTTTGAATATTCATGTCTAGACTAGTTAACATGAAAAGATATTAGTCATGTAAAATTTAGTTACGGTCATTTCATTTATATTGCCCGGTGCGGCCTGTTAGAGGCGGCTACAAAAAAGGTCTCCCTTAATAAACAATAATCAAAGGCAGAGGTGACACTATAAAACACGTCAGCATTAATCTATGTGGCTATGGCCATAAAACCCTTAACATTAAATAGAAGGTGTGGTCTGTATAGGTCTATTAAACATGGTATACTTATATAATAATCCACTTAAAGAGCTTATCAGCATCATTTAATATGCGCAGAGCGGCGGTTAAGTCTTAAGTGCAGTTAATTAAAGTAAAATTAAAAACATAATTTCAAACAAATTACTTTGTCAAACTCGTACAATGTTGAATTAAAAAAGAGCTTACTCTAAGTAAACTAAAACATGTCAACATTTAGTTAGTATCTAGTAATAAACTTTCACATCTCATAATTTATATGCATTAAACCTACAGTTTTAAGTTAAATTGGCGACCGATATTATAGTGATTTATTACATTGTGTTGTTAATTATGTGAACACATGTTGTCATGTTCACCACTGCGCTTGATTAAACTTGCAGATGTTTGCATATAAATTAAGGAATTAATTTCAGAATGCTACTTTACTTAGTTCGACAAACTTGCAGAGCAACAGAAACTTTCACAACAAAACAACTGCAGAAATTATTGTTCAGCGAAGCAGTTTCCCCAACTTATATTGTCCACGTTTTTAATCTTAAAAATATACCTTAGTTATTAAAACATTTTGATTCGATTTTTTAGCTTGTATAAATAATATTGCTCTTATAATTAAGTAGATTGATAGGATAGTGTAATTCATTTCGTATTATATAAGTACCTATTTCATTGCTATATTAGGATTAAAATAAATGGTTATACATATTTTACAGATTTTAAACATTAATTATTTCATCATCTCATTATTTCATTCTTGATAGAAGCCTAATGTTTATGTTTTTATTTATTTACCTAGTTTATATTTTTATTTATTTATCGGTGGGCTAATTGCCTGGCGGTGATTATACCAACCGAAATGTATTGTTTTAATTTTTAAGCGAGTAGTTACGTATAAATTAGGTAATTTACGTAATACTGTGTTAAGTTACTTTTTGCTTTTAAAAGTACCCTTGAGGTTAATAATGGTGGTAATATTATTTTTACTTTGTTTAATAATCACTTCCATTAATTTTTCTTACAACACGTAGCAATTAGACATTGAATTTCTCCCCTGGAGTAGTAGCCATCATATGAGTAAATTTAATAATAAAAAGTTCAATTATATCTGACGGCACTTATTAAATCTTATTACCTGTGTTACGCGAGATAAATGTAAAATTTTTTAAAGTATATTTTACTGGTCATTAGGTGGAATATCTACCTATTGGTAGATGATGAATTTCAGAAAAGATGAGTTTTCGGTCTCACTGTCTGCGTAATACGGAAGTTCGCCGTAATTTTCAAATACTTCGCATTATTTATTTCATTCAAACGCGTTAATTTATTCAGCATGAATATAATAATATTTAACGGTAAATAATAAAGGCATAATGAATATCATCTACCGAGAGCTACTTAATCTTAAGTTTTTAATTGCTTTGCTTCGTAGAACCCATGGCTTGTTTGTTGTTTTTCAATCCTTTGATCACCTTTTTCTTCATCTGCCCTCGGATCCCATTTCCAAACTCCCCAAGATACAGATATTACTACCCCTAAAAGAAGCCAGTATTATTTATGCTTGAAAGCAATGCCCTCTCATCTCATCTTTTAAAATACCTTAGACCAAGGTGACCCTTTAAATTCTTCAACGAAATGAAAATATAATATATACGACCAGAGACTTCAATTTTCAAAACAGAAAATACTTCATCCTCGACGTAGGAAAAAGTTTTTGGCGAGAGGCATAATTTGCCGGGCTGGAAAAATCTTCCATTAAATTTTTGTACAGCACAAATTGAATTTGAAAAGTTGTTTTCGCCTGAAATTGCGTTTTTAATCGCCACTTCTGTCTTATAATTGTTTAAAACAATAATTATTGTTTTTTATGAAAGGTCGGTAGATTCACGATGCACGTTTAAAAAGTTTTAAAAAATAAGATTCTGCTCATCTCGTGTTTTTTTAGAACGTAGAATTGAGGAGAGAAGATGAATTTAAATTATTGTCTTTTTAATATTTACATTTTAAAATTTAGAATGCAGAAAGCTTTTACACGTGCGCTCATTTCAGCGAAATGCATATTTTTAGGGTATTTTCGCAAAGCTTCTATTCCATGAAAGCTTCAATGCCAATTGGTGTTCTTTGAATATTTTACGCGTTGCATGCATCAGACACAATGTTAGTAACAACAAGCTGGTGCCCACTTTTCAAAGTAGTGATATTTTATTTAATAGCTTTGCCGTGCTTATCTTTGTAAACAAATTGAAGTATTTATCTAAGGTTATTTCATTTCACGAACGAGCACATTGACATAATACCGTAATGGGTTCAAATAAAATTATTTCGCGCTTGGTAGCAAACATTTTAAGTGGATGAAATGTTTATGATTCACCGTAAAGTTTCAAAATGTTAAATCATCACAATATATATTCGAATAGTAAAAAATCATTTATTACAACACAATTTAGTTATATACAACGATATAATAATTTAGGCATTTCGAAATGTCAACACTTTCAATAAAATTACAAGCCGAAATCATAAAACTGAGCCTGCGAATTTTACGATTTTTTTATGTATTTAAAGTTATTTTTCTTTGTACATGCGCAGCGAAGGTATCCTTTATTGCAGTTTGTCACAGGTTTGCTTAGGTATTACTATAATTAACTAACCCCAATCAATGCACGCAACTTCCCCAAATAAAAACGTATTATCCTAAGGTATCGATTATATTTCAAAATGCATTAAACATTCAAGAGCATAATTTTATAGTCGTTGATTTTATTTTATTCCGAGTTCGGTTTACGAGCCAGTCCGTGGCGCCGCACGGGGGACGCGCATAAGGTTGTATTATATTATTGTTTGATCGATTCATATAAAATATACAACAACCGACAACTCAATCATGTACGGTGTACGGTGGCAGATGCGCTGGCTTTTACGCCCCTGAAAATTCAACGTTATTTTACCATAAAGCTCCGCTACGAGGCACCTGCCGGGCGCCGCTAATATATTTCGTGTATCGAACTTGCTTGAAAATACCTGCACTCCGCAACTGCTTTCTATCAACAAAGTGAAGGTTTTCTCTTCGATGTTGTTGTAAGTAGTGTAGTTTAAAATCAATTTCGGTTTTAATATTCTGTATCTACGAATAAAGTAATATATTTTAACAAGATCGTGATTCGCCGCCGCGTTCTTTTATAAATGTGTGTTCTTCTTGGGTAGGGAGAAAGAATATGCGAAATGCTTTAATATTTTCGAACGATATTGTAATTTTTTTAAAGAGGGTATAACCAGAGAAAACCAGAAATATGTCATTTTTAAATCAGATTTTAGACGTATTGACTCTTTTCCACAAAAAAAATATAAATTGATTTCGAAAGATTGTTCTTTTATCTAGTAAACTTATTTTTTAAATTTTGAGGAAAAATGTTTATTTTTAGTATAATAAGGTTATACCATAGGTCGTTGGCAGATTTGTTAAATTTTCAAAAAAGATTTTGTATTATACAACACTCATTTCTAATCATATAATCATGCAGTAAAATAAATCAATACGTTATCTGGTAAACGTATGTTTCAGAATTTTAATTTTAGTTTAAATAAAATCATTTACAAATATATACGTATGTGTGTTTCTTGACGAAAATTGGTCCGTTTGGGTATTTATATGCGCACTTACAAATTAATATATTTCTGTCGGATCTGCCCTGATGATGGACACTGCAACGCTGTCCGAAACGTCGGCTAAAGAAGGAGGTAGCGCAACACGACATAATACCCCAAAAACAAAAAACGATAATGCTTTTGGCCGTGAAAATCTAAAAACGTATCTGGACATTATTGAAAAATGATAAATACTTATGATCAAAAAATAATTACCAAAAATGTTAAAATGTTGTTATTTTTGGAATCGGTGTCAGCCAAGGTAACTACATACATTGGTAGTCTCTAAAATGAACAAAAAATAAACAAAAATTTTAACAAAACAATAAACGACTTCAAAAAATGCACTAAAAAGAAAAAAAATAATTTCGTATGATTGGTAGGTATTTTTGGAATCGGTGTCAGCCAAGGTAACTACATACATAGGTAGTTATAGGTGAGATGTGGAGATCTTGGCTGACACCGACTCCAAAAATAACAATCGTACGAAATTATTTTTTTACTTTTTAGTGAATTTTTTGAAGTCGTTTTTTGTTTTGTTAAAATTTTTGTTTATTTTTTGATTTTTAGTGACGAGCGTGCGTAAAAAAGTTTTACTTCAAAAAAAGAATCATCGAAATCTGTTGGCGTAATATTGAGTTATTCGTCCATTTGTCGCGCACATACTTATTGCAAATTTAAGACATACCTATATGGTTTTCTCATAGATCCCACTGTCAGAACTGAACCAAATTATAATGGGACCACACGGAAAGCACCAGCTTTCTTATAAAAAAAGAATCATCAATATCGGTTCTCCCAATCGAAAGTTCTGAGGTAACAAACATAAAAAAAAAACAAAAAATACCGTCGAATTGATAACCTCTTCCTTTTCGAAGTCGTTTAAAAAGTACATAATTTTAATAGTTTTATTATCACGCCTTTCAGCATTTTTGGATGTAGGTATAAATTAAAGCAAATTTGGAATGAAATAAAATCGATATTTAGTTATAATTTTTAAAAGCTGGTACGGAGAATAATTAATCTTTCTCAATGGAACCGCCCTAGAGTAGTAAGAACATCTTTCGACGAGGATTTTTGGCCGCTGGCTGTTTAAACGCCCTCAATAGAGCTAATTTTTCCTTACAAAATAAATCGTTTTCAAACTAGTATGTGGGTTGCTGAAAATTTTACTAATACGAAGAACATAAACAAGCGTTTATAAGACCAATAGACAACGAAACAAGCAATTCCTAATAACACCCGATTAAAAATCAAATCAGTACTCTAATGTCCTTGATTAGAATGTAGGTATAGATAATAATTTATTCACGAATTGATTAACGAGTGTGAACGCTGTATGCAATGTCACAGATTAAGCAATTGCACAGATATGTAGATTTATTATTCATGCACTTAAAACATTGAATAATAATAATAATATTTGGGCGATTCATATAGCGCCGTTTTTTGAAAAATCACCTCAAGGGCGCTGTACAAACTTACGAGTATAATACATTTCTAAAATCTAGAAAAACTACAAGCTAAACAAACAATTAAAAACAACTTATGGCTAAAAGTTGCATACATCGGTTCATTGATCACCGATACGAAAATATATGTACAATGTTTTGACCAATGAACGCGATGCTGCCTAAAAATGAATGAATACAGGATCATACTTATACTGGGGGGTCGCTTGAAATTATCATTGTATATTGTCTATTTAAAGAAATGTAGATTTCGCACGCATAGGACATAATCGTTAACACGTGTTATTTCATGCAGAAAAATATTTTAATATTAATAATAATATGTAATATATTCCGTAATGAGTGTATTTTGGAAAGTAAAAGCAACATTTAATGGTGGGCGGTGCAGTAGTACAAGGATTTGATCTTCCTAAATGTGATTCGTCAAGAGACAAATTGATGTGTAAGGATTTGAAGGTTATTATTTAATAGTTAATAGTCCTTTTAAATATCATTATCATTAGATTCAGTACTACTGGCGGTACCCCGGTACCTACTTACCTTCATTTTGTTATTAATAGATGCACATTCTCTGAAAAGCCCATCTCACATGGTTCGACGTATCCCTAAACATAAACATAAACACGATTCTTCAGTAGATTCTACACGTGATACTGTGCAGTGCTGTAGATCTGTAGAAACTGTAGTTGAACAGCATAAATACAGCGACCGTCGTACGTTTCCTATTCCTTTATTTTAGTTACATAGCGCCGGTAGTTTATAGTGGAATAGAGATTTATTTGTCTCGGGCTGTGTCGGCTCGACATACACAATTCATACAGATGTGGGGCAAAAAACTCCGCTCTCAATCTGGAGAATAATGGACCGGATAAATGGATTTATTTTGTAAACATGTGCAAGACACTCTTTGAACAATATATTGTAATAGTAAAGCAGTGTGCTTATGTTTGGTTTAACCCGTGACAAAAGCGGCAATTTTAAATGAATTTGTAGGGAAATGAGACAATCTTTTTGAGAAAGAATGTATTTTAACACAGAAATGAAATGACCAATTATTATTATTATTATTTATAAGAAGATTACTCTGAATCTGATGATGCGGTGCTGATATCTAACGTGTCTAGGATGAACGAAGTATGTATGAAAAATTAGTTAATGATGAATGTAAGTAAGTTTAAAGTGATGGTATTTGAAAGAGATAGCACGAAAATAAAGTGCAACATAGTTGTAAATGATGAATACTTGTAGCAGGTGGATGGGTTTGTTTATTTGGGAAGTATGTTTTACGTGAGATGTGAAGGCTGATAGAGATATTGAAAATTGAAAGAGGGGTGAATGCAGGTAACTCTATTAATGGAGGACTGAATGTCGTTGACACCAGCAAAAAACTGTCCAAAGAAGTGAAGCTAGCGTCTATAATGGAGTACTGGTACCTACTTTGATGTACGACAGTGAGGCATGGAACTGGCAGAGGAAAGATGAAAGTAGACTGAATGCTGTAGAAAATCGTGTAAGAAACGTGGAGATCCGCAAAGAATGCAAGGTTGATGTAAGCGTAATGAATAAGATCTAGAAAGGAACGCTCCAATGGTTTGGGCACGTAGAGCGAATGAACGAGGAAAGGAGTGTAAGGAGAATATATAACGCGAATGTGAATGGTAGAATAAGTCGTAGACGCCCGAGAAAGATATGGCACGACCAAGTGAATCAGATACTTGAGTCAGGCCATGTCAAGAGTCAGAATAATAGAAGAGCATGTATGAGACGATGTATGAATGTGATGGAGGCAAGGAGTGTGTGCCAAGATCGAGTTGTTTGGCGGTCCATCCTCTCTGCCTACCCCTGCGGGGAAACAACGTGATGGTTAGTTCATACAAATTTGAATGGAAACAATTGTTCAAATTAGCCCATTTATCAACGAGGCATTTCTTGAGTTCTTCTTTGTTTTATGCATTTTCAATGATGGACCGTCAAACAACTCTATATTGGCCTACACTCCTTGCTTCATTTACATTCATCAGTGTGTCAGATTCAGTATGTAGGTATATGAAGCAGCAAACTCTTGAACGGCTCACCGTTCGTAAGCGTGAAATTTTATTTGCTTTTTCTTTGTGAATTTTCCAGTGCAGTGCAACTATTTTCAGTTTGCTATTTATTTTCCGAAATAAGCTTTTAAATTATGTTTGTACCAACTCAAATAATACACAAGCACAATTGTGTTCGTTTCTTATTTTTCAGCCCTAATCTCGGGCGAAGCTGGGTTACAAAGCTAGTAGCAGTTTACGGACATAAAAGTCTCCCTTCTATAAACTGATTCTAAAACATTCTTGTTTATAAATAATAAAGATTTCCAGACAGCAAACATCGTGTCCCGAAAAATATCCGAGACGAAAAAAAACACCGGCCTGACACCAAATTCTCGTAAAATGTCCCATATCTACAGAATTTGGGTCGGCCCAGAAATTGGAACCTTGGCACCACACACAATATATTGAAAACCATTTCATTTATCCTCCTATTTTTTCCAGAATATGTTGAAACAACATACGCTGAAGTATTCAGTTTTTTTTTCAATCTTTATCATGATTGACAGTATAATCATTACATTGTATATGTAGTTAATTTTGGTGTGGGCTTTAGCTTTAGTCTTTAGTGAATGAATCAACTTTCAATGAACGCCTGTAATAAAAATAATAATATTTGGACGACTTATATAGCTCCGTTTTTGTGAAAAATCACCTCAAGGGCGCTGTACACACTTATAATATATGTTTAAAATCTAGAAAAACTACAAGCTAGACAAACAATTAAAAACAACTTATGGCTAAAAATTGCATACACCGGTTCATTGATCACCGATACGAAAATATATGTACAATGTTTTGACCAATGAACGCGATGCTGCCTAAAAATTAATTAATGCAGGACCATACTTACCTGTGAGGTCGCTTGAAATTAACACTGTTTATTGCCTATTTTAAAGAAATTTAGATAGAGTTCGCACGCAGAGGACATAATCGTGAACACATATTATTATTTAATCCTGAAAAATATTTTAATATTAAAATGTTATATATTCTTTAATGAGTGCATTTTGGAAAGTAAAAGCAACATTTAATGGTAGGCGGTGCAGTAGTACAAGGATTTGATCTTCCTTACTGTGATTCGTGAAGAGACAGATTGATGTGTAAGTATTCGAGTAATTTTAATTCAGTAAGAAAAGTGTGATTAAGACATATCATAGGCAATACAAGTATGATAGTCTCAGATAGGTATATTTAAATTAAGGGTATAAGAGCCCAAAAAGGTAGGTTTTTAGTTTGGACCTAAACTCTGTTGGGTTTGTTATGTATCTTAATTATGGAGGGAGTCTATTCCAAGCCTTAGGCCCAGATTCTCCGAAACCACGATCTCCAAACTTAACTTGGCTTTCGTTTAGGTTCTATTAGTCTGCCTATAGCAGATGAAGTTGCTGATCTAAGGGTTAATTGCCTCGGACCGGTATTTTCCGGGACGCATAATTCGTCATAATACGTCATGTACCTAATGTGGTCCTGCCACTGATAAACTTCACGTACGGCCGCATCAGAGCCTTCAATAACTTGTTGCAACGTGTGATAAAGAGGGAGAGGTTAGAATGGAGATATTAATCACACGGTTTTGCATACCGTGGCCCTGCCGCTGAGAGCTCTCCTATAGCTTCTCTTTCTGTTGTAAGCGTGCGTGTGCGTGTAAGACGAGAGGTCACCTTTCGTCCTGAGTTTATTCTCCTTCAGGATGACGCTGCACAAAGTGCTAGATGCTTTCAATTAAAGCAATGGGTTTTTAATCACGAACTGTAAGAAGCTTAATTTTTAATTCGCTTCATTACTTGACTGTGACAGCTTAGAATACCCTTGGTACCAACATAGAGAACATCACGCCATGTTAGATACTTACGATATACGATATTGCCCGCTAAAAGGCTTATAATAATAACAATTGAATAATTTGTAGAGCTCCGTTTTTTGTGAAAAACGGCCTCAAGGGCGCTGTTATGTCTAACATCTCTTCCTTATTTTTATAAATATTCTTGTCCGCGGCTCTTGTTTTTCAAACTATAAAAATATATTTTATATTAGATATCATTGTTTTTAAATATCACATTTTTTTAGGTGAATACCGTACAAGAGTTCCAATTGCTCCCAACCGCCTGGAGTCAATAAGACTATGGCAATTGGAGTATGTTCTGCAAGGGCGGATCCAGGGGGGGAGGTGGGGGTCATGGGTGTCATGACCCCCACTGGGCTGGGTCTAGGACCTAGGTGGACCACTAATTAAAATTATTAAACATATTTTTTTTATATATATTTTGTCACAATGTAGATTTTATTTATGTAAGTACTTTCAATATTGAATTAATTTAATATATCTATTATTATCAAATCTTGTGACTTGACTAAGACTATGCGACTCCCCCTGGCGCCAAAGCTGGATCCGCCCCTGATGTTGTGAGGCTGAAGGTATTTGGGAGGGGAGGGAGATGGGGAAGAGTAAGGCGGAGAAGTATCTGGCTATTTAGATCTGGTCACCAAACACAGCTAGTTCAAGCAACGTTTCAATTCCGAATGGAAGTCTTACACCAGGGCTATACTAAGAGTATCTTCCATCTGGAACGTACCGCAAATATACCTAAGTATATCTTGTTGTATTTTAAATGCGTAAATTATGAAATAACACAATCCAATCAAACATAATTTATTTGCGCACGCCGGGATTTGATCCCGCGACCTTTGGATTGCTAGTCGAGAGCCTTACCCCTCGACAATGGGGATCGTCAAACAACCGGAACAACTAAACAATATTGCTACACATAGTTAGTAGGTACATGTAATTAGTAGATAATATTAATTCTGCGGCCTCTGGGAGTTAAGGCAAGACCCTACGTCAGATTTTTGTAATTTGAACTAGGCATCACAATGTACCTACCTACTCTATAACAACCCTTATATTTATAAAATTATTAATGCCATGTGTGCCGTGGCTCAAGATGAATGAAATTATGAAATTTAGTTTCGCCACTTTTTAACGCCATTAAATTGTCAAAAAATTCCCCTTTTTGAAGAATTTTTGAATTTATATGAAATTTTCCGAAATCAGATGTAGACAGTAATTTTCCTCTTACATTGAAATTCAAGCGTGCAAAATTTCATCAACAAGTATCTACAGCCTGCTTTATGGGGTCGAAAAATGGGATGGGCGAAGTTTTTAGAAATCTTATGTAGGGTTAAGTTTGAAAAATTTCATCGATCTTGAAATAAAAATGTACGTTTGTATAAAAAACAAAACTCCACCAGCGGCCGCCCGCCAAAGCCGCTCTTCTTTATTAAATAGATGGAAAATAGATAGACAGCCACCCCCAGAATTATATATCGACGCTGGAAAGGATAAATGGCAAAAACGCTGTTTTGCCATTTGGCCATTCTTTTTCCTTTCTAGCGTCGATATTAATCACAAACACACTCAAACACATTTTAAACAATAATTATTTTTATTATTTACCTTACCCATCTCATTTCAATAATTCACGTCCTACTAATGTATTATTATGTATTTGCTATTTTTTCTTGTACTAATCAATTATTTTCTTTCTTGCTTTCCTCCAGCTGGATTAAAATGTAAGTATTTCACTAACAATCTGCTTTTAGTAAAATGTTTAACTAAGCAAGATAATATGTACATCTCACAAAATAATTAGACATATATTCCGAAACCTTAAATAAATATTTTTTTCTCTTTTATAAACATTACTGTGCTTAATTAAATTACTGTCTCGAAGATTCATTAATGGTTTTGGATTTCCTATTCAATTTAGGAGGGCTTTTGAGTTTGATGCCGATTTAATTGGCATTTTTCCAAAGAATATAATAAAGCTCGGGTAAACTTTCCTTACTCCGCTGAATAAATATCACTTCATTTCAACTGAAATTACTACAACAAAAAACTATTTACGTCGAGAGGGAAAAGATGCCAAAATTAAAAATTTCCTATGTCAAAACATGTTTTGCCGCCATGTTTGATTTTGTTAGTATGAGGTGACGTTTGCCGAAAGGTTCCGCTTCAATCTAAATAGTTACGTATAAATTTGATAACCCAAACTTAGAACCAGTGGCGGCCGGTGGTCAAAATATGTGGGGGTTCGCCAGAGTCATTGAGTTAGACAATAAATTTAGTAAAGGTACATACCTACATACCTACTTATATAGAAGTACTATTCTCCGTTCCTTTTGTTTAGCGAAGACCTCTATGACCCCCTTGTTAAAATCGGGCATCGACTGAATTAACTTTTTTTCGATGCTTAACACTGAGAGAGCGTTCAGTCTATCCTGGCCCATCGTATTTCTTAAAAAGGATTTTATTCGTTTTAACGTTGAAAAACATCTTTCGCTTTCAACTGAGGTCATTGGAATGGTGCACACAAGTTTTAGTAACTTCACAGTCTCGGAAAAGTCTTCTAATAAGCCAGTATATATAAAAATATATACACACCATAGATCAAACAAGGGAAACAAAACAAAGTATTTAATTTATGACATCCGCAAAGCCACGAAGCTTTATTATACATTGTCTTGTTAAATGATCTAGTAATTTTTTTTGATCCAGATTTACATTCTTGTTTTATTATCAGTTCAGGTTTAGGCGGACCGGCATTTTTTATTTTCACTTTGTTTTCGAAACTAGATCTATTGATCTTAATAAATTCCACATTAAAACTCATTTTGAATGTAAACAATGAACAAACACTAAATATGGGTTAATATAATCTGCAATTAAAGTTAACAACTTTCACAGGGCAATAAATGTTCCGAATTTGACAGACAATGACCGACAACTAAATCAACAATCAGCTAATCACTCTTTCCATAGTGACATGTTTTGACTTGACTCATCTGACTTGAATCGAAGAAAGAGAAGAACAAATAACGTGCGGATCGTTTAAAATAGTAGCTACGCTGTTAAATTGAAGACAAAATGTCCAAAAACATTACACGTAAGCGTTCTCGTTTAACGCGCCACTGTACGAGCCGCTCCTTTCGGTGTGGGGGAAAATTTGGAACGACGTTCGAGCTTTTGTAAAATTTGCAAGGAACATATGAATTCACGCTTTGGACTCTTCAAGGAATTTACACACAAAAATAGTAAAATTCTGGAGCGCATCGAAAACGAACTGCTCCGAATATAGGTGCAGTTTCGTCGCTCGTCGCTCTGAAAGAAAGCACGTATAATAGGTACCTACCTACTTACTGTACGAGATCTTGAGTAAATATTATAATTTATCATCGAACCGCGTTTTGTTTCAAATTTTGTGGGTTGTGCGGCGCTCGGGAGCTCTTATGAACTAGCCGCCACTGCTTAGAACCTAATAACCTATTTTGTGCATGTTTTTCCATCTCCCCCAGCGTTTAAATAGTTGATTCTTGTATTAATTTTGTTGAAACGAATAGTTCTTTCAATAATTTAGACGTAGGTATTTCGCTTGCGATGTAAAAGTATTTTAAAAAAAAAAATTGTTTTTCAACTTAGATATTATTTGAAAAAAAAGATTCAAATGGTGATATATTTAACATAATCATTTCTTAATTGCAAAGGTGACAGAATAAATTGGAACCCAATTATAAAGGTCATAAACATAATACAATATTAGATATTTAAATCTCAGTTAAGTTTTTCTTTATTTAAAACATCTAACTATCGGAAACGGGACCAAACAGAACATTTTTGGGGTGCTATGCCGTGTTGCGCTATCTCCTTCTTTAGCCAACGTTTCGGATAGCGGTACAGTGGCCATCATCAGGGCAGATGATGAACACATACACACAAGGCATAACACCCCAAAGTGAAAATCTAAAATAATATCAAAACAGAACATGATTAAATAATAATAGGCCACTTGCATCACATTTTTTAAATTTTTTTTCCGGTTTAGGCAAATATTCTTAGACATTCTGTACTTTTTTTTTAAAAATCGTATTTTTGAAACCCTGGCGATTTTTGGAAAATTTCATTCCGAAAAATCAGACCATTTTTTATAAACGGGACATAATTTTATAGGTACGAAAAAACGATAATTACATAGCCGAAAATCATTTTAAAAAAAGAACGTTTTATATAGAATAGCAATAAATTGTACGGGGTTCTCTTCGTAACATCTG
The DNA here is from genome assembly GCA_917563855.2 of Limnephilus lunatus. Lineage (NCBI taxonomy): Eukaryota > Metazoa > Arthropoda > Insecta > Trichoptera > Limnephilidae > Limnephilus > Limnephilus lunatus. Next base: position 92,658,125 of record OU830595.1, on the reverse strand, counting down.
TAAAAACACCGCCATCTTTATCAAAAAATCAAACCAAAGGATAAGTTTGCATATAACAAACAATAAATCTAGTGAACGTGAAACGTAAATTCAAAAATTCGCCGGAAATCAAAGTGTTGCCATATAAAAAAAAAATAATCAGTGTGGAATTTTACAAAATTAAGGGAACATAATCGGAGACGGGACATGTTCATGTAGTGACGTCACAAGCTCAAATAATGGATTTATTCATTTAAAAATAAAAAAACTATACATTTCTAAATTTTTTTACTAACATTTTCGTAATCTTAGTAAAAAAATCTATCCACACGATTTTTTCCAAGTCGTTATGAAATTCATGCAAGTGGCCTTAGGTACAAAGTTTAGTTTTTTTATCACATTTTTTCAATGTCCTGTTTTGTCACTCTTCTGTTTAATCGTGGAAACCTAATTATCACAACCTGTATACTTACTAAATTTGATTATTAACAATTCCAGATACTGACAACCAACGAGTGATCATCCACGTGAAGGACATCAACGACGAGCCCCCCTACTTCATCAACCGTCCCCTGCCCATGCAAGCCGTGGTGCAACTCAACGCGCCGCCCAACACGCCCGTCTTCACGCTGCAGGCCAGGGACCCCGACACGGACCACAACATACACTACTTCATCGTGAGGGACAGGACCGGGGGAAGGTTCGAGGTCGACGAGAGATCGGGGGTGGTCAGGACGAGAGGAACTGATCTGTTCCAGTTGGATATGGAATATGTTCTGTACGTGAAGGCAGAAGATCAGGTAAATTGACATTAATTACTCTAGTATAAATTGTATATGTGACAGTCCAGTACCACGGCCGGCGTAGCGCAGCGATAAGGCGCTTGACTCGCACACCGAAGGTCGCGGGATCGAATCCCGGTGTGGCAAATAAATTTTATTTGTGTTATTTCACATCTTTTCATTTAAAATAATATATAGTATATTTGCGGCACGTTCCAGAGTGGAAGATACTCTCTGTATCGCCCTGGTGTGAGACCACCATTCAGAATTGAAACGTTGCTTGAAATGGCATTAGCCGTTTTTGGTGACCAAATCTGAATAGTCAGGTACTTCCCCACCTTCCTCTTCCCTATCTCCTTCCCCTCCCCACTACCCTCAGCCTCACAACATACCCCAATTGGGGATGCCATAGTCTCACTGGCTTCAGACGGGAGCAGTTGGGACTCTTGTGCGGTACTCATATTAAAAAAAAAAGTCAGTGATAAAATAGCTATTATACATAATGACTGGTCATTATATATATTATAACAAAATAATAAATACGGTCAAACTGCACCTAACCTAACAACCTAACCTAACCTAACCTTAAAAAATAAAAATTATGAGTCAGTTGTTTTTAGTCAGTTGTTTTTCAATATTATTATTGTAGTTAATTCATGTCAGTTAGGTCAGTAGGTAAGGTAAGGTTAGGTTAGGTTAGGTTAGGTTAGGTTAGGTTAGGTTAGGTTAGGTTGGGTTAGGTTAGGTTAGGTTAGGTTGTTTGGTTAGGTGCAGTTGGACCGTATTTATTACTTTGGCTAACTTTGACCCGATATTATGAATAATATCCTGATAAAGTGATTAATTCTGTGTCATTTATCTCTTTGTCTAAATTGGGTAGACATTGTAAATAATGGCTGGATAGTATATATTATATACGTTTATTTAGCAGGGGTGCCTGTGTTCACGGGGGTGAGTTTTGCCCAGGTCTTTCAACAACTGCGTGGCGGGCCAAATCGGGAGAGGCCGGTTTAGGGAGATCATTTGACTTCTCCAGCCGGACTCTCACGATTCATCGCCTTGCATGGCAAGGATAGGAGGGATGGATTCATACGTCCGTCACTCCTGGAAGCAATAAAACCACCCACTATTAATTACCACTCACCCCTTATACTTTTTCCTTCCCAGAATTTCATCTCCTTCTTTTCATTAAAAAGATCCTCCACACAGCAAACCCAAAGATGGCATAGGGCCTAAGGCAAATTATTATCCTCAGGGCCTCTATCTAAGTGCGTATTTTCACATTTCTTTGTTAAAGACCCCTAAATATTTTTTTTATGTTAGATTCCAAACTGACTTGATTCAGTGCGTGTGTGGTAGAAATATGAGAAAGAATGAGATGTGGAAGGAGAGGGGAGAACGAACGAAGAATGTTTGGAAGAGTCTGCTAATAGCTATTTAGGGAATTTTACCCCTAATACTAAGGATTAGAAAGGAAAGGAGAACGCTGAGAAGATTGGAATATCCTCATTGTTCAATTATTATCCCCAAACATAGCTAAAAGTAATTTCAAACAATTTTTCATTTCTAAATGGCATTTGACAACGGCTAGTCTGAAACTTTTAAACCACCGCTTCCTGTCTATAACGGACGTATTATCGGGGAAATAGAAGACGAGGAGTGTTTGCTAAACTTCTTCGTTTTCTAATTTCCTGTCGCTCGGCGGGCACCCTTCCCCGTCAGCCGGCATTAGTTGTATGGTGGCGGGAGCGGGGGGGGCCTGGCTATATACGCTTAACTGCCGTACCTTACATTGTCTTTGTCCTAGAAAATATGTGAGTAAATAATCTTTTTTTATATTTATTTATTAATTTTTTTAATATTTATTTATAAAAAGAATTACTGAAGAAGTTACTGAACGAAGTTCCGTTAAGCTGCTAGATAGCATTGTCGGCGGGTTCTTATTGACAAATTACTTTATATTTTTTAAATTAGGATCCATGTGTAATGTGTAAAACGTAATATATTACAAGGCATTATTATTTTATTGAATCATAGACAAAATATGAATAAGCAACCCCCGACACAAAAAAGAGCTGATGTCCTTGAAACGCCTGAACAGATTTCCATGAATTGTAGCTAAGAACCATCTCGATCTAGTCAGCTTTCAAACAAAAAAACCCGCATCATAATCGGTCCATTCGTTTAGGAGCTACGATGCCACAGACAGACACACAGAAAGTCAAACTTATAACACCGGTCCTTGCGTCGGAGGTTAAAAATAAAAGGAAATATTTAAAACATAGCAAATAAAATATAAAACGAAAAATGAATACTATAGAATAAGAAAAAGTACGTAGTACAGAGAAAATCGGAAAGAAAAAATAGGTCAGTAAAAAAAGTCTTTCTCGTATAACCATTTCTTCAGGTGGACAAACGAATCCGCTGTCAGGATTTAGACAAACCCCATGAACCCGAGCACCCCTGCTAAGTCACCAAACGTAGCGAACCACTTGGTATGACCTATGGCAAGGGGTGTTGGTTATTGAATAAATGGTTCCCGGGGCAGCAATACCCTACTCACAAATTAATTAATTAAAAATTAAAACCAAGATTTTACTATGCACGTCCGTATGTTCATGCTAGACGGTTTGGCTCCATCGAACATGTTGGAACCATGCTCGTCATTGCGTCCAAATTCCCAACAGCTCAACACAAGACGCCATAGATATATCACCAAGACGCTAAATTTCTGTAACATCGAGCAAGATTTATGGATGTAGAATCTTTTTTGCATCGAGCCGTTTACTTAATATCAAATAAAAAAGCATCCAGCGAAACGGTAGACATATTGAGACATGTTTGAATGAGCAATGTCAAAGCGTCAATATATTTTTAAAAACCAATTAAGTTGAGTTTACCTCCTGGGTCCGACAATGTCTTAGGACAGGTAAACCCATAGAAAAATATATTTATGTGTGTAGGTATAGTGCAAAGATTAGCCATGTAGTTTCAACATCCTTCAATAGATGTCGTTAGTATATTTAGTTACACGAAGTTTGGTGGTATCTCAACAGATGTCAGTTCAGTATTATTTTAGAAGAGTACCATCTATCGTCCTTCGTGTCTAAGGTACGAACGGTTACGATGATAGCCGAAGGCATCAGATAGTAGGGCGGATGCCATCAGTCTGGTGGCCAGCAGCGTTAGAAAAACTTAGAGCCTACTAGAGTGAGGACGTCTAGTCTAGTTTTTCATTCTAATCTCTACGATAACTTCTATAAATTAACTTGTAATCACAACGAACATTGAACTTATTTGGAGGTTTCCCAACACATTTTAAAAAGTATTATTAATCATTGGGATTAACAGACCCTACAGTAGGTATACAGTTTCTCTGATGTGTTTAAAAAATATTAATTGAATCTAATCTACATTATTAGCCGAACAAGTCTCCTAATTATCTTTAGATTTCTACAAATATACCTACCGTCATTCATGTGCGTCAATGCCTACTGTGTTGTCTACCAAAATTATAACTGTAACACAAAACAATTCCAGAGTGGCCGAGTAGACGAGAGAAGATTCCAGTCGACTCCTGAAGAGCGTCTATCCATTGTTGGAGGGAAGCGAGCGCCACAGTTTTATATGCCGAGTTACGAGGCAGAAATTCCAGAAAACCAAAAGAAGGACTCAGAGTAAGTACTTCAAAGAAAAATATTATGTGTAAATATAAGTATTCAATAAAAATTCTAAAAATGTTATCCGTGTACATATATGTTTGTAATTAGTGTCTGTTACGATTTTCATGGAATAGTCCTATGTTGGTTGTTTTTTGGGTTGTTGTGTAGCGTTTCGCTTCATCCTCATTCTTAAATCAAAATTTCGATAGCCTTTAGCGCACACTAACAGGGTTGATGTGACGTCAGTTTATTAGTGTATCGGTGATACCATTTCATAGTCACATTTCGTTAATGTGGATAACGCTTATCAAGAACCAAAAAACAAACAAATTTTTGCATAGCTGTAGGTATAATAATGTATGTGGTAGTTAAATGTTTTTAAAATAAGATGTTGTAACAGCTGTAAAAAGTCATAAACACCATCATGATCATCGGGTTTTTATTGTCATTTTTATTTATTTACTGTTCTCCAAAATAAACATAATGCACAATATCATATTTCGAACAGAATCAACTTAGCCATATCAATGACTTAGCCAAGTTTTGGCTAAAGAATTGATTAAATTCCAATGTCAAAAAATTATCACTCACAAAAAATTATCACTCACTACCTGATTTCCTATGAACCCTAATAAAAATATGAATGTAATGCGCTTTTATTCTTTTGTAAAGTTTTTGTCCGTTCATTCAAACCTAACCTTTTCAACTATTTTTCAGCATTATTTCGGTAAAGGCAAAATCATTCGCTGACCGTGAAATCCGCTACACCTTGAAGGCCGCGGGCCAGGGGGCGGGGACTTTCAACATCGGCCCCACATCTGGCATTGTGAAGCTGGCCAAGGAATTGGACTTTGAAGACCTCCGCCAGCCTCATGTTTATTCTTTGGTTGTCACCGCCACTGAGGATTCTGGAGGATTTTCAACATCTGTTGAGGTTAGCAATACTTAAAGATATAATGACTGAAAAGCGTATTACTGATCCATTACTTCTCACTGTTTAACATAAAACTGTGTAAAAAGTATCTGTCAGAAAGAGAGTTTACAACGGAGCTCGTCAAAATCACATAATCTCAGAAGAAAACAAATTTCCCTATGAAGTTATAGCCATTATTTTTTTTATTTTTATAATTAAGTCCTAAACCTGTATTTTGTTGTGCGAGATTGGGATTTATAGACAACAACTTATTTTATGAATAAAATTCTTACAAAATAAAAACAAAACTTTAAAAAATAAGTGAAATATCAAAAACATTATTTTAAAACCAAAACGAAATCAATAAGTAATTAAAAATAAAATTTTCAATGTGCAACATTGAATGGCATACATAAAAACAAGTTATTAAATAAAAACACAATAATAGTGTCACTAATGTGACATTACATTATCACATAACACTAGTCACAGATTCGCCATAGCTTCCCATTGGGAATGTATGGCGAGCGATATGCTGAAATAGGCCAACGCTGGAGCTTTTATAGTTGAGTTTATCACTAGCATAAGTTTGGTCAACTTTGACAGTCCGGTGTGATTAGAGTTGCTACAACATTTTGATTAGGGCGAATGGCTAATGTTGCCACACAAACTGAGTCGCCTCGGTCGCCCATCAACTCTCAACCCAGCCCCTTCAAACTACTCTTGGCGCGGGAGCAACTACTCGCTTGTAGTCAGTGGCTGCATTGTACAGGATTAAGTCTGGACATTACAGGTTTTGTCCGGTCACTTAAGGTTTTGTTGGGACGTAGGTCTCGATAACAGTAACGGTGGATGACAACCCTAAATGTGATCATCGAAAAAACTTTTGGTTAAATCCACATTTATTGTTATCATATGTTTTTTTCATACTTTTAAAATACATACACATAAATGTTGTTTTATTTTCAGCTTACCATTCGAGTTACTGATGTGAATGACAATGCCCCAAAGTTTGAGTTACCGGATTACCAGGCTCATAATGTTGATGAAGATATTCCTCTTGGAACCAGTATTCTCAAAGTTAAAGCCATGGACTCTGACTCGGGAAAAAATGCTGAAATAGAGTACTTGGTTTCAGGTATGCAAATTCTCATATTATTATTTTTTTGTATCTTAAGTGCCCTCAAGACGACCAATGTCAATTGTCGATATTATCAATTTTATTGTCAATAAAATATATTCATCTGGGCGCAACAAACGACACAGAAAAATTTGCTGAAAACATTATAACAAGAAGCATCAAGCAATAGTTGCACACTAACGAAAATGTCCGAAAATATTATTAATCCCTCAGACCTCTGGCAAATTCTGTCTGAAGTCCAGAGTATTTCTGCTTTGCAATAAAATCCAAATAAATGGAATATTTCTGAGCATACATATCAGAAAACTAAAAACTGAATATTGAATTGATAATAAATAAACACATAACTTTTGAAATATAAAAATTTTGACTGCAAACCAAAAAAACAGTTTTAACCGTCCTATGCGTCTGCTATATTATCGCCCGAACGCAACAAGCTGTATCCCGTACGTTCAGGTAAAAAATAACCTCATCAGAAACCTAATAATAATAATCCAAAGGTAGGGCAGTTAAAAATGGCTTACTCAACTAAAATAACTAAAAAATAAAAACACCCACATTTTATTAGACAAACGTATGATATATATTATAGTAACCTGTTTTTTAACCATTTCACGTAAAAATAATTCATAAAAAATTTGCAAAGATTTATAATTGCGATTGGAAAGGTTGGTTTCATAAAGGTGTACATTTTAGTTCTTCTGTGGTTAACATTTAGATTTGAATATAAAGTATTGTTTTCTCTTATTTTATTTTCACACCTCACTAGGCGAACCTGTGCTGAGGAGTTCCCATGTTTGGGATTAAGTGCTATTCTCTGGACATAAGTAGAAACATTGTATCCTGACATATTCTCTGGACATAAGTAGAAACATTGTATCCTGACATATTCTCTGGACATAAGTAGAAACATTGTATCCTCTTTGATGTTGTCAAGAAGGGCACTGTGGGTCGACCCATGGCGGCAGTATCGTATCGTATCTATATACAGTTGTTCTTATCATTATGTGTAAAATAAATAATTGTGTTGATAAACAAGTAGGTATATTTTTCTATAGACCACACACCGGTGGTAAAAGTAATATTGTGGTAATATTTTCTATCCCGAAACAGTATCTTTCCAACAACGTTTAGATCATATTTCTTACCATGACAATAAGGGAGACACAAAGATTTCTGTGAGACCTATGTGGGCTGTTCCTAAAAACGAACAAATTAGCACGAGTCACAAATGATTTCACACATTTTAGTGCCCTTTTGAGATCCTAATTATTTATTTGCTAGTTGGGATTGTGTACTTTGATTTGTTTTGATGGTCCGGACGAAATTATAGAATATAATATTGACAATGATATAGATCGTCTCATGGGCACTTTAGGTGCAGGTACGAAAAGAAAACAATGTAGCATCTGAACATTGACGATTGAACCACTAGTGACATCTATGTGAATTCTCGCAAACACTCGTTGGTTAAACAGTTGTTAGTCAAGTAACGAACCAAAAATGACTTTAAATAGCGCCATCTGTGGTTGAATAGACTTGCGGGAATCGTTAAACGTCACGCACGTTATAATCTACGCATTCACAGATGGCGCCAATCCAATTAATTTAGGTTTTTAATGCTTTTTGCACGTTACGCTTTAAAATATTAGGGTAAATTAATTGTTTTCGACCGTACATATTTAATTAGAATATAAATAAATAGTTTTATCCATAAACAAACCCAAATCTTTCAAGAAAGGCTGAAGAATTCAATTTTGTATCGGTGACTCAATCCAATATTGTATTTTTCAGCCTCTCTTGAAAAACCTTAATTATTATTTGCTTTTTTGAAACTATAGGCAATTCACTCTGAAAAGAGGGCTTTGTGAATCGATTATTTTTGTTTTTATTTCGGTTTCTAAAATCCAGAAATGCCTTATTTGATTAAAATAAAATCTAACATTTTTATCAAAGTACTTTTGCATTCATAATGTAAATTTTCATAGTAAACAATCAATTATTGTTTTCAGATGATCACTTTAGCGTTGATTCCAGTGGTATTATTACAAACAATAAACAACTAGATGCAGACAACAATAACGCCTACTATGAGTTTGTTGTAACTGCCAAGGATAAGGGAGAGCCCGCCAAGACAGGCACAGCAACGGTGCGAGTTTATACTAAGAACAAGAATGACGAAGAACCTAAATTCTCACAACAAGTATACACTCCTAATGTTGATGAGAATGCCGGGCCCAATACTCTTGTGACCACTGTTGTAGCATCGGATAAAGATGGTGACAATGTGCGCTTTGGTTTTGTTGGGGGTGGTACAAACTCTGGGCAGTTCGTGATTGAAGAAATTACCGGTGTCATCCGATTACATGGAAAGGCCATTTCTCTGGACAGGGATAAGTACGAATTGAACGTCACCGCTCTTGATGACGGAGCATGTTGCGTTAATGGTGATGCTACCATACACACATCCACTGCAGTTGTAGTTGTGTTCATTACGGATGTAAACGATAACAAACCCATTTTTAAAGAATGTGGAACCTACTACCCGAAGGTTGAAGAGGGTGCACCAAATGGCAGTCCCGTTATCAAAGTTCACGCTACTGACGAAGATAAAGGAGTTAATGGGCAAGTTAAATATTCCATTGTGCAGCAGCCTAATCAGAAGGGAACTAAATTCACAGTTGACGAAGAGACGGGAGAAGTGTCTACTAACAAGGTGTTCGACAGAGAAGGTGATGATGGAAAATTTGTATCTGTAACTGTCAAGGCAACTGATCAGGGAGAACCTTCTCTAGAAGGAGTGTGCTCCTTCACTGTGGAAATTACTGATGTCAATGACAATCCCCCCTTGTTTGACCGACAGGTAAGTGCCAACTTTTTAAATTTTTCCTAATATTTGCAATTTTTGCTTCAGTTATACACGTTTTAAATTTGATTACAGAAATACGTTGAAAATGTCAAACAAGACGCAAGCATTGGAACTAATATTTTGAGGGTATCTGCATCTGATGAAGATGCAGATAACAATGGTGCAATCGTTTACACTTTAAGTGCCCCTTATAATCCCGGAGACATTGAGTATTTTGAAATCCAAGCTGAATCTGGGTGGATAGTTCTTAAAAAACCCTTGGACGTAAGTATTAAAAAATGAAAACTATCTTCACAACTAACAGCTAATTTTAGGATACAGGAAGGTGTGAAAAGGTGTGCAAGAAGTGAATGACAATGCAAACAAACCTCCATTAGGAAACATTTTTGGTGAATGAAAGCTTCGGGAGCTAGGATTGAGTTGAGTTGACTGGTTGTGGCCCTGTAAAATACTACTGTAATATAGTATAGTTTAACAAGTCCGCTTATCGCTATTGTAATTACCGGTCCTGGTTCTTACGAGCAATCATCCATCCAAGAATGAACTAACTACCAGAGTGAGATGGACCCGCGCAGTACATACAGCCAGCTCGTTAGGTAGCTTCTTTCTTCCTACAGCACTCTTAGTTTCAGTTGCGGCTTGGTCCCGTGGGACCTGGCGACACTAACTATATATTATATTATTATTACCATGAGTTCATTTCTACGGCACCTCTTGCATACAACTCTTGTCGTTCTATTTAAATAATCCATGTACTATAAATAAACTAAATGAACAACTGCTGTAAATATTTCACTGTCAACTTTGTTTGTTTAGTTGTAAAACATGTACAGTTTACGTATAACTGCACTTCTGTATATCCTGCGCACACATAGTTATTGATTATTTTTTGAAATAATTTGAAAGGCTTTCAGCTTTTGGATATACTTTTGTATGTACATGTTTTGTTACTAACGTGTGATGATTTGATTGATTACTTTGTTGTGGCCAGTGCAGTGCAGCTGGACGGCTTCTGGCCATGTCAGCTACACCCCTGGCACTGGTCACTGACACTGACACTGCCACTGGTGCCGCTACTGCAGATCCGCCCATGAGGGCTTTGGGTTCTGGCTCTCAGGCCTCAGCAGGCCTCAAATGGCCTTTCTTACTTACTTACCTTTTGTACATTACATACATATTCATCACCATCATGCCATCATGCCGTCATGCCATCGTGCCATCATACCATCAACAGACCTCATACTGTATAATATTTCATTTGGTGGTTTGTTTTCAGGGAAGGAGATGTGGAATTAATCTGATTTAAATTATATATATTTGTATAAATATATGTGTTTCGGGGACAGTCAGGGTACTACAACAAATTGTAAAAAGATAAAGTACCCTGACTGTGCACCGCAAGTTGTGACATATTCCTTCTGTGAAAGGGGCGACGTACTGTAATATACTAACTTCAATATGAACGTCCATCGTTTTGTTTTGATTTCAATGAGTGTCGTTCCATTGTAAATTAGTAAGCGAGGTCAAGATAACTTTATTTTCTGACATCCTGACCTTTTCCTGCCATTTATGAGAATGCAAAGCTCCGCATGCAATGCCTGCTTTCAATTTTAATTTTTTAGTTTAGTTTTGTATAAATTTTTACTAGTAATTTTTGCATATTTCTTGTGTATATTTGAGAACTTGTAAATTATCATCATCATTTTTTTTTATTCTTTTCAACTGCACAATTGTTTCTTCGGCATTGGCCACATCCAGGGATGTTATCCAGTAAGTAGGTACATGATATATCAATGATAATGAGTGGATAACCTGTTCAGATCAGTTGCAGATCAGTTGCAACTGACTATGACGACTGGAATGATTGTTCTGTTCTGTACAGTAGTTTAAGTAAAGTAGTGTAAAGTATTATGTTATTTTATTTTCCTTTTCTAGCATTAACGATGAATGGTGAACTGTGTGAGTGTTGTCATGTTCCAGTGTGGAGGCACGGAACGGTAGTTAACTGTCTTGAAATGTTCACAAGTCAATTTGTCGCAGATCATTGATATTCTATTTGTTTCATGGTTATTTGTGTGACATTAAATGAGTAACTTTTTATTATATATTATATTCTTATGATTTCATTAATTTCTTAGCAATGGGTGACTTATGAGTTATTTTGTTGTTGTTATGATTTTGTTTGCCCCCCGCTGACCTTTGATTCCGCTCCCGTGTTCCGCTACTAGCGAGAGAGATACCGCCTGCGGGTGCGCGCAGCAGACCAGGGGGAGCCGCCCTCCCACGCCGACGTGGACGTTGAGTTAGACGTCGTAGACAGGAACAATAAGCCTCCTCTGTGGAATGAGACCACGTACGGCCCCGTTCACATCAAAGAGAATGTCACAGTGGGTACTGTAGTGACCTGTGTAAAGGCAAGGTTGGTATCACCGCCTGGGCAAGGGCCCGCGAGCTCGTCTCGCGGACTCTCGCCCGGCTCTTCAGAACCTAACACTACTAACGACGTGGTTTTCTTTGTTTCCATTGACCATTCCCCTTAGCGAGAAACGTACAAGCTGGAAGCCATGGCTCAAGATAAGGGCTTTCCTCCCTTGTCCCGAACTGTGGAGGTACAGATAGATGTAGTGGACCGCGCTAACAACCCGCCCGTGTGGGACCACGTGGTGTACGGGCCCATCTACATTCGAGAGAACTTGCCCGTCGGGGCCAAGGTCGTGTCGGTCAAAGCCAGGTCTGTGGCCTCAGTGTTTGGCAATGGCGCACGGGCACCGCACGCAGCCCCATCACTATTTGCACGCAGTGTGGTGTGTGGCGTCCATCTACCTTACCATCCCGTCCCAACATACATACATCCTCCAACATACTTACTTACTTACCTTACCTTATTAGTGTCATTAGATGTTAGCCACTGCAGTACTGTGATGCTGAGTGCCTCTGCAGTAAGTAAGCTCAGCTCAGCTGCCGTCCTACATTATCTATATATTCCTCCCACCCTTCCACTCTCCCACCCGGCTCGCTGAATGTTGTTAAAGCACTGTTCTGTTACACACAAACACTCGGGAAGCTTTGGGTGTCTTATTACCAGCCAACCTCAAACCAATAACAACATTCAGCAAGAGCTTCATCCCTACAATTTCCCAAATATTTGGCGCATTCGATCTTTTATAATTTCCTCTCATTCGCTTTTCATTCGGTACTCGTGCATTTCCGATAAAACGATCATTCATTCTTGCAAAAAACACTTGAATCTATAAGAATTCCCTCGAACCACTAATAAGCCACCACAGAATGGATGCACTGCTTCATGAAGGAATTTTGGGAACACCAGTGAGGTAACACGTATTCTAGCCAAGCCCACAATATAAAACCATTGGTTGGATACAATGTTTGACAATACTAACCTCACTAATTACTAGCATTTCGTATCTGCAGGGTTGGCAAGAAGTATGTTCATCATTTTAACATTTTGGCACTTCACATTCAAGTACAATAATTTTGATAACCTACCTGCTTAATTCGAATCATAAAAGAAATCTTATTAATTATCACGATGTAATGTGCCAGCCCTGCAACAAAGGCTATGATAATAACTTTTCTGCACAACAAATAAAACAAGTTCCTCTTTGGAAAGGGTTAAACGTCTTTCAATGTTGTGGCTATCGCAAAAATTTATGTTCTAATCACATTCTTAGAAGAACAGAAAATGCATGTAGGGAATATAATTGACAGTTTTCATCAACACTGATAAGATTAGCATGCAGCTGAGCTATAAAGACAAATATGTACCTAGATTATTATATTTTTACTTATGGATAAACTTAAAATGGTTCATAATCTGCTCGTTCACAGGTAAATACGCAATATATTTTTTTTAAGTTTTTAACAATCAAAAAAACAAAGAATTGCCTTTCCTCACCATAAAGAGACAATGTTCGAATGTGAATAAATAGTTTTGTTAATATAAAAACCCAATTCTTGAAGAAAGGCTTACAAATACAATATTGTATTGGTGATTCAATCCAATATTGTATTTGAATGCCTTTCTTGAAAGAATGGAGTTTGTATACAGACAAAACTCTTTATTCATATTTATATTGCCTATTTGCAAGCGCACACAAACATTAATATTTTACAGCTTAACTTGCAAAAGGATTTTTTCTTAAAATAATTAAATTACCGCCATCTATGAATGAGCAGATTTTAAGTTTACCCTTAACCATTATATATTTTGAATTATTAGTAAAAGCCATCAATACAAAAAAAAAAAACATTAGGGGGCTGTTCTGTGTCTATTTTTAAAAATGAATAATAACTTGTGTACATCAAAAAAATATTAATACAGACCTTATTCTTTCTTCTATGTTGTGTACTTAAAAGAATGTATTTTGATTCTCTCAATTTGCTGATATCAAAGATAATTTATTATTTTAATTCTATGTAATCGAATTCTTTTTTTATTAATTAATGTGGTTCTGCATTCAAAGATTTCATTTGAACAATATTTTTTCTAATGAAGTAACATAACGTATTTTTGAAATTGTCTAAAATGACAATTATTAGTTGGTAAGCACTAGAACAGCCCTGGCATTTTAGCTGGTGAAGAAAAGCATTTTTCGTTAACTTAAAGAATTTCATAATTTAGCTTTTTTTAAATACAACTTCTCTATCTGTATGCGATCAATACTGTAGTGAACTGCATTTCATTGTATGTTGTCAAAATATTAGCATTCACAATATTGTCAGTGATTGCTTTCATCCTAAATTTCTACCATTTATCTTCAATATCTTTTCCTTTCAATTGGAATTATACATTAATTAAATTTGTTCATGTTTCACTTGATTTTTGGCTGTAGACTTCATTGCCAAGCAGCATAGAACTACATACATATATAAATAGTTTATGGTTAAGCTTTTGATAAGGGGAAAAAGGGTGAAGTATAAAGAATTCATTGATGTAGTAATCAAATATGTAGCACATTTGAAATTCATTTAGAAAATTCAATTATTATTATACAATTCTCATCAAATTAGGATTTTGAGAAATATTTAGTCAAAATAAAAATTCTAGATTTCAATCGCCCATCGTAACCATAATTTTTTCGAACCCAATAATTTAACAAAATAATAAAGATTTTGATGCTACTGATGTTTGCTTACTATGTATTAAATTTATTGAATTGTTTAATCACTCCACAAAAACTTCTTATGGTTGCACTTCAATTTGTAGTGTGAATTTTTGGGATTTAGGCATATTTCTTTTCTTACAAAAATTACAAATTAATGTTCATGTTGTAGAAGCATGTCTTCTTTTATTTCAAACCTAAACTTTTACTTGTTTGATTAATCCACAAAAACTTCTTCCTATTGGGATTTTATCCTAATATATCACTATTCTTCCAAATAACCACAAAAACATAAAAGTTAATGTTGTAGAAGCATGTTTTTTTTTATTTTCAACTTTTACTTTGGTTTTGAGAGATTTTCAAAACATTGACCGTTTTCGAGGCATTAAAATCTATAAAAATACTTCATTCTTTTTTCCTTTGCCAATTTTTTGTAGTAAACGTGAATCCAAGTTAAATGTTGTTATGTAAAGTGGTAGAATTTGTTAGGTGTAACTTGCATCTATGAGAATTTCTAATATATTTTTCGTTTCCACAGCTCGGGAATTGAAAATAACCCAACCGTTTTTTATCGGTTAATGCCCGGATCAACAGCGCAAACAAATAAATTTCATACATTTTATTTGCAACAAAGAGCGGATAACGGGTTTACATGGGCAGACATAAAAGTCAATCACCCATTGGACTATGAGAGTATCAAGGAATACAATTTGACCATTCGAGTTGAGGTTAGTTCTATCGCTTAGTTATGAATCCTCAATCGATTGCAGGCTGGGTATCTTGTATTTGCACATATCTGTTAATTTCTCATTTGCTATTCATGAAATATATCAATAGAATAATAATAATCACTGATGTAATTGTTTTTTTCTTTGCTCTGAGAGTACGAACTCAGTCTGAAAATCCTTACCTAATTGGACAGATTCGCAGACAGAGCGCTTTGTAGAGAGCGTTGATTTGTAGCATTTTTATACTTACTATTATGAGTAATGCTTTGAGAGAGGAGTCCTCTTTACCGGTTTTGATTTGTTTTAACATCAAGGTAGAAATTTTCTTCAAATTGAACTATAAAATTTTGCTTTGTAATACCTAAAATTTTCATCATGTTTCCTTTCATAATTTCGATCAAATTATAACACTTCGTATCTAGTTTTACATAGGTTTTCATGAGGAACAAAAAACTGTTTTGTTTATTTTAAATAAAAAGCGCATCTTTGAAAAAAAAGGGTCAACTAGTATTTAGGGATCAGTAGTTATTTGAAGAAGTAATTTTCTTCATTAAAAACATTATTTTAAACAACATTCACGGTGTAACACACAAAAAAGTTGAGAAATTTGCGTTGAGAAATATATAACATTTTATTCAACTTTCTTCAAATAATAAAACATAAGAACATTAAAAAATTATAATATTTTTATTCTTATTACTAAATAAAACTTTTGTATAAAGATTTTCTGCTGAACATTGATAAGTATCGATTATTTTATTACAAAACTTTGTATAAAAGGAGGGATGATTGGTCAAAACATTTGTTTGTCATTTCAAACCATGGCGCATGTGTAATTTTAAAATAATTTTTAAAAAAATATTTTGAATTTTTTGAGATGCGCGGTGTTATAATGTGAGTGACGATAAGTAATATAATACATATTAGTGTAATTTTGTGTATTTTGTATAATTTCGACTTTATTACTGTGTAAGTTTTAATGGTTTATAATATTTTTGCCTTTAGAACAATGGTGCCCAACAACTGGCCTCAGAAGCCACAGTCTACATTATGCTGGAAGACGTGAATGATGAGATTCCCCTATTCACGGAACGAGAACAAGAGACTGTTCTGGAAGGTGAACCCATCGGAACCAAAGTGACACAAGTTAACGCTATTGACAAAGATGGAACATTCCCCAATAATCAGGTAAACTATAACACAATAATAATCATTATGAAAATAATAATCATTATTTTTAGAAAATGAATTTTATAAAATTTATTATGATAAAACTATTCTGACAGACAGAACAATTAGTCATAATAGACCCGATATAGTTTTACATGACAAAATTAAGAAAATAACTTATATCATTGATGTCGCTATACCAAATTCTTGTAATATTCAGAAAACTGTTTCTGAAAAAATAAGAAAATATACAGATTTAGGAAATGAAATTAAAAGAATTTGGCATTCTCAGACTATAAAAATATTACCATTTGTTATTTCGGCTACTGGCATTATACCAAGCTCTCTCATTCAAAATTTAGGCGTATTAGATTTGTCAAAAAATTTGTACATAAAAATGCAAAAGTCGGTCATTTTAAATACATGTAGGATTACGAAAGATTTTTTAAATATTTATATTGAGGGATCAGTAGGATTTATCGGACCAGTTAGGATTTCATCAGAGCCGAACCCTCTGATATGAAAATATCTGGAGTCGGTGAAATATTTTCCCATTATGTTTCTGGTGGATTGACGTATTGTTCTTGTATTGTTTTATTCTTATATAGTGCAATTACATTGCGTTAATTTACTAGATATTCATTTGTGGAAAAGTGTGTGGAAGGGTTTAGTCTTTCATTTGGGAAAGATTCAACCCGGACATGAAATCTGGAGCACCGTAAAAATTGTTTATCATTTATCTACATATGTAATGATGGTCTAAGAAACGTACGGTTGATGAAACATGGAACCACATAAAGGTAAGTCTTTGTGAATCTGCTAGTGATGTATGTGGAATAAGTACGCAAGGTAGGAAGAAAGGTGACACATGGTGGGATGAAGAGATCAAAGCACTGGTCTCAGAGAAGAAGAAAGCATGGTTATGTCTGATAGCGGCGGGCACTGCTTCTAGCGAAGAGAGAGATAGAGCAAAAGTAGTATATAAGGGATACAAGAAAAGAATAAGTGTTGGAGTGAAAGAACGAAAGAAACGCCTGGAAGAGGAAGAGGGAATAAAAATGACAAAACACTTCCAAGAAAACATTAAACTGTTTTGGAAGGAGGTCAAAAATCCCGGAGTGGTTCAGAGAACGGAAGCCTGAAAGTGATAAAATCGAAAGATGGAAGAATGTTGACAAATGAGGAACAAATAAAAGAGAGATCGATGAAATATTTTGAGGAAGTCTTCGAAAGCAACCCGGGTAATAGTGAGGCCAGCGGTGAATCGGGTATGAACGATGTTATCAAAATCAGCATGGATGAAATAAAAAAATCGATAAAATGCATGAAGAATGGTAAGGCTGTTGGTTTTGACAATATTGCTGCCGAATACTTTAAAGGACATAGCCATATTATTCTCACATGGTTGTGCAAATTTTTTAACCAATGTTTAGAGGTGGGTTACACGCGATTAGATTGGAGAAGGGCTGTAATCATGCCGTTATACAAAGGTAAAGGATCACGTATGAAATATGGGAATCATAGGGCTATTAGCCTGCTAAGTTCAGTCAGTAAGCTGTACGGAAGAATATTGATTGAAAGGGTAAGAATGGAAACAAAGGTTAAAATATGGGATGTGCAGCCTTTATGAGTGGAAGGGGATGCATATGCTCACTGAGAAGTTTCTGGCGAAAAACCAGAAACTTTTCTGCGCCTAGTCATACTACCGAGTCGACAGGAAAAAGCTTTGGAAGGTGTTGTCCAAGTATGGAGTGAATACAAATCTCATATAGGCAATTGCATCTCTGTACGAGGGAAGCGTTGCATGTGTGAGAGTGAACGGTGGTTTTACGGGATGGTTTGACATCACAAAAGGTGTTAAGCAAGGCTGCGTAATTTCACCATGGTTATTCAATCTATACATGGATAATTAATTGTATGTAAGAATTGAAAGAGGTGGGATTGGGCGCGAAATTGAGTAATCTGAAAGTATGTTGCCTGTTGTTTGCTGATGATGCGGTGCTGATTTCTAACACTATGGAAGATATACAGGCTCTCGTATCTAGGATGAATGAAGTATGTATGAAGAATGAGTTAATGATGAATGTAAGTAAGTCTAAAGTCATGGTGTTTGTAAGAGAGAGTTCGAAAACATTTTGCAATGTTTTCGAATGATGAATACTTGAGGCAGGGGGATGAGTTTGTGTATCTGGGTAGTATGTTTACGAGAGATGGGAAATGATGGGAGAGATATTGAAAGAAGGGTGAACGCCGGTAACTCCATTAATGGAGGACTGAATGCCGATGGCTCTAATAAAAAACTGTCAAAAGAAGCGAAGCCAGCAGTCTTACCCTGATGTATGGCAGTGAGGCATGGAACTGGCAGAGGAAGGATGAAAGTAAACTGAATGCTGTTGAAATGAGATCCCTGAGGCGTATGTGTGGTAAAACAATGTACGATCGTGTGAGAAATGTGGATATCCGCAAATAATGTAAAGCTGATTAAGAAAGGGACTGATTAATGAGTAAGATTAAGAAAGGGACCCTCAGATGGTTTGGGCATGTAGAGCGAATGAACGAAGAAAGTAGTATAAGAAGAATATACGATGAAAATGTGAATGGTAGATGAAGTCGGGGATGCCCGAGGAAGACATGGCACGATCAAGTGAATCAGATACTTAAGTCGGGCCATGTCAAAAGTCAGAATAATAGAAGAGAATGTTTGAGAAGATGTATGAATGCGAGTGAGGTAAAGAGTGTGTGCCAAGACCGAGTTGTTTGGCGGTCCGTCCTCTCTGCCTACCCCTGCGGAGAAACGGCGTGATAGTTAGAGTTAGTTACATATGTATCACCTTTTTTCAATGATTGGCCTAAATCACTCTCTCTTTACCTCTTGAACGCCAGCTTATCCTTAACCTGCAAGTGGCATGCCCGCTGATGTCCAGGTTAAATTAAAATTATTATTTTTTATTTATACTTTATTAATTACAATGTAGTCCCGTTAATCTGTTATATAGAGATGGTTTTTACCAGTATTTTAATATGTTTTTTTTCTTATATAAATAATTTTAAAATGTGCAATATAAGCAGCAGAGATGTTATCTTTGTTTTTGGTTTGAATTCCTCGTCATCTTTTCCAAATCTGCAAAACTGTTGAGTGTTTGCGTTTATTACTATACATCCCCCTTAAAGCAATCTAAAAGTAACCATCTTTCCAGGTGTATTACTACGTGGTGGATTCACCCAGGAACGAGGGCAAGGACTTCTTCGAGATCAACCTGCAGACGGGCGAGGTGTTCACCAAGATCGTGTTTGACAGGGAGAAGCAGGGAGCCTACGCCCTGGAGGTGGAGGCCAGAGACGGAGCCCCATCTGCCCGACCCAACTCTAACGCACAACCCAATTCAGGTTAGTGGCTTCATTGATCATTACTTAAAATTGTCCAGTATTGAGTCAACACATTCACTGCTGATCATGACAGTTGGTGTACCTACATCAATCTTTCATGGTTCAAGTTTGACGGCACATGTTTTTTGAATTCTGAAGCTCTTTAAAAGGTATGGACTTTCTTTCATTCGTCTTCCAATTCCTAAAACTATATCTAATTCAAAGAAATAAAGGATGACTGAATACAAGATATACCGCACACTTTCCAAGTATATTTTTCCCACCTGGGAATTGCGGTTTGGTTCTCAGTTTAGTTCTCCATTATTGCGCAAACCTTATTTTCAGATTATAATGATAGAGGTGGGTAAATTTTTTATATTCTGATAATATTCGTGAATCTTTCTAAATAAATACAAAACTCTTTTCTCTATTTATTTATACATTATTTTTAAATTTTTTGAAAAAAAAAAACATTTTTAAAACGAATAAAATACTAATTAAACGGTTCCTATAGAAGATTCTTGCAATGATGTACCTATGACTTATTTGAATTCATTGGGGGCTAAAACATTGCGGTGCTTCGTAGCCTGTCGGTCTCCTCTTTGTGCGGTACTTCGTAACCTTCCCACTCTTGTCTACTTTAGTTTTCTGAAGGTTTCACTTGTACCTCGGTGAACTGCACACTTGTATTTTTATGTAAGCACCTACGAAAAATGATTACAATGTACAGAAATGAAGTTAAATATTTTTTAGAGAATCCAGTCACCGATATTATTATTGTACATATTTGGCATGTATAATATTATACAGAGAGACTAGCAGACAAAATTCTTTATAAAATTTACATTATTTTATTCAATGACGTTATATTATAAATAGACTCGCCATAGTCTCACATACTCACAATATAATGTGGAAAGCAAGCAACACTCTTTTGTTTCCAGCGGTTTTCAGTATAATTTCTAAATTCAAAAGTTCATTCCTGTGTGATAAAGACAGACAATCAAAGAATGTACGTGAGTGAATGACATAGATTCATACTAGGGCGGCTTATTAGTTTCTTCGCCGAATACTACTGTCACATCACGGGTGTGACCTATGGGTGTGACTGAGATAACAAGATACTCTTATTCGGTTACACAATATGACAGGGAAGGGTAAAGGCGGGTAAAACGTGACACACGGGCAAATATTTTTATATTTATTATATGAGTTTTCATTAGTAATACAATATTGGTACTATTATAGTAGTAGTGTTAAGTACATATTTTATTATACAGTACAGGTTATAGGTTCAAATGATTATACAAATCTATACAGATTAATAACACCTAGGACCGTTACTATTTACAATTTTCATCAACGACATTATTAAATTAATGAACGCGTTACCCTTTGTACGTTTTACCCCATCTTTCCCAATGGAATAAAACGAATGCGGGACGCTGTGTGAACCGACTTACTGTTAGTAGGTTGTCCCTGTTATGCTTATGTCACTTTGTGATGCAATTTACGCTGTCTCCTTTTCGACTATTTGCCGTTTAATTGAAGCATTTTCTCATCACGCAGGAGCGCTTTGCAATACAATTTACTTACTGGTAAGACACGACCTCACTCGACGCGTAGCAGTTTAGTACTAAAGTACTAGAAATAGAGACAGCTACAATCGTATTGTGTTTGGCTTCCCACTTTTAGATTTCTACCCCGAGTCCAGTATCAATGTCTTTGATTTTATTACCATATTTGACAGATTGCCATGGTAGCGGCTCAAGAACTGTCAAGTTTTGACATGTCAGTATAATCTACGCATTCATAGATGGCGCCAATCAAATTTTTTTCAGTTTTTAATGCTTTTTGCACGTTACGCTTTAAAATATTAAGGTAAATTAATTGTTCGCGCGCGTACACATTTAATTAGAATATAAATAAATAGTTTTGTCCATAAATAAACCCAAATCTTTCTAGAAAGGTTGAAAAACACATTATTGGATTGAATCATCGATACAAAATTGAATTTTTCAACCTTTCTTGAAAGATTTGGGTTTATTTATGGACAAAACCATTTATTTATATTCTAATTAAATATGTACGTGCGCAAACAATTAATTTAACTTAATATTTTAAAGCGTAACGTGCAAAAAGCAATAAAAACCGAAAATAATCTGATTGGCGCCATCTGTGATTGCGTAGATTATAACGTGCGTGACGTTTAACCTTAAGGAGGTTGATTGCAATTGCGTCGAGAACGCTTTTTTTTTTTTCAGTTTCTCCATTAGCGGAGGCCCTAAGTCCCGTTCGTCTTTAGTCATTATGCAGTGGCGGCTCGAGCACTTCTTTGATGGTGGGGATCGACATTTTTTACGTACTGTACCGTAATCTCACCACCCGTAGAATATAATATAAAATTTCTAAAAAAAAAATTATGGTCTAATCATGCTAATCAGATATCTAAACACAAAACAATATAAAATGTCTATTTTTACCAATTTACAATATGTACAATCAAAATAAAGCTTTGTCTTGCAAGATTATTATCAAACTTAATTTGAACGCGAGCGATTCCCGCCCGTAACTCCGCAAACAAATGGTTCAGTGGGGATCCAAAGAATTGTCCCCGCGGGTATTTGAATTCACATACGACTGCGCATACGCGGTTGCATACGATCGCGAAACAACACAAGGAATCTATGGGGATAGCTCGGATCGTTTCCCAAGTGCACAGTAGATTCTGCGCACTGAGAAATAGACCCGCTGTTCTCATGCGCCGTACATTGTTTGCTGTACGCGCTTCGTTTCTTATTAAAATCATTCGGAATATTTTTTTTGTATTTTATTTCTGCAAATGTTAATTACGAGTACTTTTATTTTTAAAGAATTCATTCATTTTGGTAAAGACCGACTGTTATTTCCTTTAGTAGGTTTCGAGTGTAACTGGTGGGGACTGTCCCCATTGTCCCCCTGTGAAGAACCGCCACTGTCATTATGTACTCATTACCGACAGATTTTTCTAATAATTTAATGCAAATAATTTTTTTATTTTATTATTAAGTTCTGCAAGTATTTTAGTTTTTTTTTTATTATTGTCACAGCAGTTTCGGTGTTCAAGACCATTTTCAAACTGTGTTTATTCCGCACTTCTCAGTATTTTCCCTGGACCTAACTCATGTAACACATTTAAATAGTCAATATGGGTGGATGGCCGGAATGGGATAGACTGTTTGAGGGAGACCTAACCTAGACCTCTCCAGCTGGCTCTCTCGACCCATCTCCTTGCACCACAGTGGGAGGGATGTACCCCATATTCCTAACCATCCCTCATACCTTTTCCGTCCCAGAACTTCCTCTGCTTCCTTTCCCTAAAAAAACCCTCCATACAGCATCCCCAAAGATGATATAGGCCCTAAAGAGCCATTTGGACACCCCAAGTATTTTAGTCGAGTGGAGAGTATAGTAGTACCTAACTAAACGCGTCCGAACACCATAATTTTAGTAGAGTGGGTTATTCAACTCTTTAGTGGATTCAATCTATTTCGTTCTATTTTTCGGGCAAGTAAGGACCCCCACCACGCGTGCCTGCTCACTGACATGCGCAAACCCGCCGTTTTAGCAGAGTTCATTTGTAGACTTTATATTGGAGTGAAGTTGCTACTCTAAAATAATATTTTTGTTTTTTAACTTTATGAGTAAAACCTCAAATTGTAATATGTAAATAAATTAAGACAATATTGGCCATCGATATTATCGCTAACCACTGCGCAGTGGTTAGCGCATTTTCCCTGGGTTCGAGTCCCAGAGGTGCAAATATCTTTTTCTGATTTTTCTGTTTCCAGATTTTCGATTGAGTTTCGCCAATATTATTTATTTATGCTGATATTAATCTCTTTTCCATAGTTTATTTATTTTCATCTCACTAATTTATTCTTCCACGTCTTCTAAAATAAGCATTAAAATCAGCTGAATTAGCGTATTTACTTTACTTTATAGCAGCCCGTCATCCACCGTCATCTTGCAACGGGCGGCGGGCACAAATATACTCTACTTGAAAGTAATGCGAACGGTTTTCGGCGAGTCAAGTAGCAAGTATATTCTCTACCTGACTTACTACTCGACCAATGTAAGCAAGCCTTAAGGGTTTTTTCCTCAGGGCCTCATGTGTGGTCCTAATGTAAAAAAATAAAATAAAAAATTCAAATTAGGCGGGTTAAAGATAATCATATAAATCGTCTCCTAATGTGGCCTAACCTCTGTTAGAAAATGGCCTTGAACACCGTTTCAATAATAAATAAACTGAAATACTAGCAGAACTCAAAAATAACATTATTAAATTTGAATTACAATAAATTTTTAAAAACATTAGGAGTTCTACGAATTAAACACAAAAACCAAAAAGTTTATGTTTTAATTCGTTTCTCAAAGGAAATTACCATTCCAGTGTAATGAATATCTTTTTTCTTCATAATAGCCTTTTGAGAAAGTTTTATACCTGCTTGATAAGGGTTATTTTAGTTAATTTTGTTTATTCAAATGGAAGTAAGTAGCTAAAAGTAAGCACATTTATATTATGACTTATGAAAAAGTGAAAAAAGCAAATATTTTGCAACAATGAGCAATGAGCAATATCCTTGATGTTACTTAACTAATAAACACTGAATATTATAAGCACTAGAAATGCTTTCCATGTGGATTTCAATGGAAACGAATTTGGTCACCGACGTAGTTTTGGTTTTTGCCCATTTAGCATGCACTCTGTCTCTCTTACTCGCCTGACGTATATCGTCATCCCATTTGATTGAAATGAAAATTGGATGATAAGATGATGTTGAAACACAGTTCTGTATAATTTGAAATTTAAAGAATGGTCTGACTTAGGCCATCCGCTCAGTGAGAAACTGAAAAAAAAAACTAGTTGGCGACGTAATCGCTATCAACCTCCTGAACAAAATCGATATTTTTCTAATCTGACATCGCAGATTACTCGAAAACTTACCCGAGCCGTGGCGACCAGAACTGCTGGTCACGCGGCAGTCGCGTTTCAGTTGCCTTGTTGACAGGTTGCCCTTGTAGCGGCTCACGACCTGTCAAGTTTTCGAGTAATCTGCGATGTCAGATAAGAAAAATATCGATTTTGTTCAGGAGGTTGATTGCGATTGCGTCGACAACTGTTTTTTCCCAGTTTCTCCATGAGCGGATGGCCTTAATTCTCTAAACACGCCCACATCGCATTACTTCTGTTCTTCTTTATTTTACAATAATAATATTTGGATAGTTTATATAGCGTTGTTTTGTCGAAAAATCACCTCAAGGGCTCTCTATGCCTTTTTTTTAATTTTTATTTTATTTTTATTGATATTAAAAAATGGAACATATTATAATATTACTTATCTTCCATTGAAAGCATTTGCTTGTGGATGGAAGAAGAGTTATTTCACATATGTACAGTTAATAAAGTCACATGTGTTACATATTTAGGTAGGTACAGTTAATATATAGTTAAGATACAGAAATCACATAATCGAGAGTATCAAGACCCTTTAACTTAAAAACAAAAACATCCATGTACTCAGTAAAAATAAAAACGGGGATAGTTTTTATTGTAACATTCATGTAGAAATAGGGGAAGCAGCAGTTTTTCCCTCGATTATTTCTCTAAAATAATTTTTCATAGAAGTCAACAATTGTACTTTGTTATTAATGCTTCTAATTTCTACTGGTGGGTTATTAAAGAAGTATTTTCCTTGGTGTGTATAATGGTGTTGGACAAAATAAGTATTTAGTTTGGGGCATACAAATACATGCTGTCTTGTACGATTTTCAGTTATGAATGAGTATTTATCCTTTTATTTTATAATTCGTACAATTGAATTTTTCACAAATAAGTTTTTAAATGTTGGAACTTTAAATTCTTCAAAAATATATAATACAAAAATTAATAACAAAGTTCTCTGAAATTATTATCCTAAGTAAATGTTTATAGAAATCGCCTGGGCAATTGGTAAAATTAAGTACTTTGCCGATTGATATTGGACAGATTGTATTGGAAGCTGTTTATTTACCATTACCAATGAAAAAAAAACTTTTAATCCGAAATATAGCTGAAATTCAAGTTGTTAATCCAATAAATAATAATTGTCTATTATTTGTGTTATAAACTTTCAAACAAGGCTGTTCATTTTCTCACCAAATCATTTACACTAGATTCGGCCTCAGTTAGTGATTTTATATAATATTTAAACCCAGTCTAAGTTCACAATTAATTGCCATCTAAAGTTGAAGGTGACATTTCGATAAATCTCACTCATTTTCCAGCTCCTAGAAAAGCGAGTATCTACGTAACTTTCCCGCGAAAATTCAATTAAACTTCTACACAAAAACACCATTATATTCTACAACGTCTTTGAAGTTTTAAACATGACAGACTTTGACAATAATCTGTAAGCTAAACAGTATTCTAAGTGCTTTTCGTATTCAATAACAGATGGTGTTTTCCAGTACGAATAAATTAGCACATTTCCCAAGATCCCTTTAAAAAATGTATAGGTAACACGGAAGGGAATTTGAGACGTTTTTCGTCGCAATCGAGAGACGTTTTATGGGTTAATATGAAAAAAATATTAAATTATTTTTGGTAAAGTTAAATTTTTAAGTGCAATTTTAAATCATAACCCCAAAACGCGGATCAAAAACAAAAGTGACGAGATGCTGACATTTTACAATTGTGATTCTTCAATAAAAAACATCTTGAATTTGGCTTACAAAATCCAGTACTGAGTATCAGCCATATCACTCGGCTCGCCAAAAATTTGGTGCGTTTTGGCCGGTCTTGAAAAATTAAAACTTTGAAAATTATTTTAACCATGTAAACTAAATAAAACATATTTGTATTTCAGATAAAAGGTTAATATTAATTTTAATAAATAGTGTTATAAAATTACATTGTTACATACCTACCTACACCTTTTAAAATGTCGCCGTCTTTGAAAGGACTTTAACTAATTTGTGGGATGAATTGTCAATAATGAATAAATACAAAACGCGTAGAAAATATCGATTATATTCTATAAATATAGAATATTAGTTACATGTATTTTGTTTTATTTGAGGTGAGTTTTTTAGTTACGTCAGAACGTAACTAAAAAACTCACTTCAAATAAAACTCTGAATTCAGAAATTCGAAGTTTTTATGTGTGAGTTTATTCTAAACTTTAGGGTTAGGGCCTGACACTCGCGGAGGTCGCGCGATCTTCGAAATTAATATCTGTACCGCGCTTTCGTTCCTCCATTCTTCCGATGACGTTACTGTTCTGAGAGTTGATTAATACTTTATAATATATAAGAACTTAAGTCGAAGCAATTTCATAAATAAAACTTACTTTTATAAAAAAAAACTAAAGGGTAAACTTATTTTATGAGCTTAGATTTAAATGTAAAATGTTTAAAATAAAAATTGCTGTATGTGAAGAAGTAAATTGTTTTAGGTAAAGGTACTAGGTTTTTATCTGAACATTTCGGCGAACGGCTCAAATTACAATCATTTTCGTGGAAGCACTCAGCGTAATCCTGACTTTTTGTTCGTTTTTAACATCGGAAAAACCTTTTTATTGAACCAACTTCGCTGCAATATTGACGTGGAATTTAATTACAGTGTTAGCGGTTTACTCAATAAAGCTTTGTTAAAGTACAACTTCATTTAAATCTCCTGCCAACGTATTATGTATTTACTCTAAAATGTTTCAGTAGATTGTATTTGAAAT
Organism: Limnephilus lunatus; assembly: GCA_917563855.2. Taxonomy (NCBI): domain Eukaryota; kingdom Metazoa; phylum Arthropoda; class Insecta; order Trichoptera; family Limnephilidae; genus Limnephilus; species Limnephilus lunatus. The sequence continues at coordinate 92,630,641 of OU830595.1, read as the reverse complement.
AACTAACAGCTTCCAATTTGCCCAAAATTAGTGCATCCAATCACCTTGAACCCAGGGTATTGTTGAAAATTTGAATAGGCAGTTATTGTTCACAAAGTTGTAGAACTCTTGTTGTAATTTACATTTTCGTTTATCACGCTTTCCGCGCGGCTCTCAACTGGGAACCGTTAACCTTTGACGGCTTTGAACGGTCGTTCCTTTACTGTTCCTTCGCTGTTCTTTCACTTTTTATTTGCTATTCCTTCGCTATGTATTTGCCGTGTCTTTGCCAAAGTGTTTGCCCTTAGTTCTGTAGAATTAATTGCCCAAATATTATATTGTGAAATCCATAAAATAACGTAGAAATTATTATAATTAATTGAAAGTATTGGGTGAAATATTTAGATTTGAGATATCGGGCTTATTTTCCTAGTAATCTGCGAATGTTAGTTGCAGAATAAAGTGGTAAACTTTTGAAAATATGCCTAATATAAATCCTCAATATAAGTATGTAACAAATCAAGATATCTTTGAATTTTTACATAACAAAACATAATATGTGGACGGATTGGACTATTTTAAAATAAGACGATCGTCCCTTGTAGCACAAAGTGAACCGTTGTTTTCATAACGGTTTTCCCTTTCAAAATAATGTAAAATATGGCCAAGCTGCTTATTGCTTATCGCGATGTTTAAATAAAACGTTATTATATTAGTTCCAAAGTATGAATCTCGGTGTTATTATTAAATATTTAAAATTTACTGCAACCATTTAACTTGCAAATTGTCTGGCGTCGCAACGAGCGATCCAGCTTTATGTGTGAAGGCGTATCGCGGAACTAAGCTCCGAGAAATAATATTGAAAGTTTGCGAAAACTTCCAGTTATGGTTACGTGAAAATACATTCTCCGCCAAAAGTTTCAATTCAAAATATAGCTCGGCTGCAAATTAGTAACAATATCGCTCATCACACACTTGGATAAAGTTAGGCCACGATTTGCCGACTAAACTTGGGCGTTAGGTGAAAAACGTAATGCATGTAGTTTTTTTTTAAAATATTTTGTTATGTTTTCTTATGATTATGGCAAGATAAAACGTACTAGATTCTTCTTTCTTCAATCTCGAAGTGATTTGGGTATGAATTGAGAAATGTTGCCAGCAAATTGTGTTTTGTAAACGCTTCAGGTCGATCGCTCACCGCTAATATATGAAAGTTAGACATTATTACACATTAATAAAATAATTTACATAAAATATTTTCAATTTACACAAAAGCTTTTACTGTATTAATTATTCATATTTCGTAACTATTATGTTTTTATATGATTTAGCTTGTTTGAGAGTTTTATTTATTTCTATTTCAGTCTATATATATTTTGATGTTTATGTCTATATATATATATATATAAACATCAAAATATGTTTGCTTGGGTGTGTATGAGATGTCTACGCGTTGGTAAACCATTCATCCGATTGCGATGAAACTTTCGGAATTTTATGTGTGAATGTCCACGGTGTTTCTATATACAATAGTGAGCCCTGATGTCATGAAAGAATGCGTTGCTAAACCGATCAACCGATTTCTATGAAACTTTGGTGTTGTTGTGAGCATACCCGCATATTTCTATATATAGTGATGAGCTCTGGCATTATGAAGTTTGTATAAAAAAATTGCAGTAGGTGGCACGCGAACTGTTTGAAAACTGAATGTAACGGGACTGAATGTAAGGAATGTGGAATGGGTGAAGGGGAACTCGATAGGGGGTTCATGGGACGTGGGAAGCGGGACAGGGGAAGTGGGGAGAGGGAAGGCGGAGAAGGCGGAGTGAGGACGCGTGGGAGGAAGGGGACGCGGGAGAGAAAGGGGAGGCGGAAGGGGAACGGGACGAATGGGAAAGGATACGCAGGGAGAAACAATTTCTTTATATAGTGGCATAGTAACGCGTGCCGGGAACTCGCTAGTAAGGTAATAAATTTAACACTCAATAAGCAATATACAATAAGTTTATTGAATTTCGCCCTTGATGTGATTTTTCATAAAAACGGCCCTCTACAAATTATCTAACTATTATTAATGAGTGTTATCTTCATCTCGAGAAAACTACATTTTAAACTTAGTTTTACATACTGCTGCAGCCTAAAATTATTTTTTTGAGTCTTATTGGTTTATTTTTAATAAATATATGTGTATATATATAAATCTATTATAGTTGAAAGTGACATGAAACACACGTTCAACAGAATCCCCCCGGCCAGGTGGGATATAGCTTTACAATGTACACATTACACAAGTTAGGATGCAGATCCTTCTAGGAAAGCCTTTGTTATTTATATAAATTTAACAGCATAATATTCCATTACAGCAGGTGTGTCTGTACTCGTGATAATTAATAATAATAGAAGTGTTTATAAATGAAAAGACACTGAGTAGAGAAACGAATAGAAGTGGATTGTGGGCTTGTCCGTGTATCCAAAGTGAGCTTAAGAGGGAATAGCCAGACAAAACCGGAAATATGTCATTTTAAAATCAAATTTTAGACGTATTGACTTTTTTCTGCAAAAAATTATAAATTGATTTCGAAAGACTAATAAGGTTTTACCGTTGGCCGTTGGCAGATTTGTTAAATTTTCAAACAAAATTTTGTATTGCACAACACACATTTCAAATCATATAAATCATACAGTAAAATAAATCATCTGGGAAAGCTATGTTTCAGAATTTTATTTTTAGTTTAAATAAAGTCATTTAAAAAAAGATCCGCACATGTGTTTTATGACGAAAATACTTCAGTTTGTCTATTTATTTACGGTCGTACAAACTAATATATTTAAGATTTTTTTGCAAAATTATAAATACTTATGATCAAAAAATAATTACAAAAAATACATAATTTTAATAGTTTTATCATCATGCCTTTCAGCATTTTTGAATGTAGGCATGAATTAAATCAAATTTTGAATGAAATAAAATCGATATTGAGTTATTATTTAAAAAAGCTGGTACGGAGAATAATCAATCTTTCTTATTGGAACCGCCCTGTACGATCGTAAGAAAATCTTTCGACGAAATATAAATTCTCGGCCGCTGGCTGGTTAATGGCCCTGTTCCGTACCTACTTCTACGAAAATTGAGCAAAAAATTCCAAATGTATAATTTCTTTTTTGAGCATAATATAAACAATTTCAATAAGGGGTCTAAACCTCGTAAGAGTTACGACTGCGCGGCCTTTTTCATACAAAATTAAAATTTGGATTTGTGCCAAAATATTAACTGAATAGAAAAAATATTTTTTAAACAAAAATTATAGCAAGGAACTTGTACGGAGTACGGACATGTGCTACTTTATTTTGTTGTGTTTTAAAATAAAGGTATTCAAGAATTTTTAATTTTTCGTGATTTTAGAGGCATCTTTGGCAATTTGAATTAACGATATTTATTAAAAAAGTAATCTTATCCAATTTACTATGAATTATAAGATACAAAATTAAAACATTACAAAAAGGATGTTTTTTCAGACAATTTTTTAAATTTATATTCGACAAAATTTGCGTTTTAACGTAAATCGGTAATTTGTAAGTAAAATTTAAACCTATCAAATTTTTTTTTAGTAATTTTTATTTTATGTATCTATATATTTTCAAAGAAGTTAGGGAAAAATATATATATATTTTTAAATAATTATTATTAACTCACAATAATTGCCAAAGTTGGCTCTAAAATCATGAAAAATCGACTTCTCTAATGGCCTCTTTTATAATTGGAAAAATAAATAAATAAAGTAGCACACATTTGCTGTCCTAAAACGGGTATCCTTCCCAGTTGGACAAAGTATCATTTTGTAATGTATTTTAATATATATGTATATAAATAAATAAACAATTTTTATAAGAAAAACTTTCTTTTTATACTATTTTTTAAGGTTATTCCCATCAGTGAAATATATCATATTAAATAAATAAACATCCGTACTAGATATTTGCTATAACCTTTGATTAAAAAAAATAATTTTAAATTCAATTAAGTATTCTGGTCTCAAATCCAAATTTAAGTTTTGTCAGAAGTAGGCCGCGTAGCCGTTCCCCTTTGTCTTATTAAAATTGGAGACTTAAGTTTTCTTATATATCGGTATAGATTATGAATCACACTTCTAGGTATTAGCTCTACGGTGTCAAGAGGCTTGGAGATTCCCTAGCTAAAATAATAGTAGGCTCTTTAATATATACGTATGTAAGTGTAGGTACAGTACGCGATGGTTCTACTACCATCTTACTCGTTCAGCCGCTCGCTCACTCACTGTTTACCGTCGTGTTACCATTACATGGTAAGGGTACTTTGAGAATTGTAAAATGCTTAAATAGTTAAAATAGGATACATAAAATGAACGTACATGCGTAGATCTAATTTTTGGTTTTTTGGATTCTTTCTTGATCTGTACTATAATTGGTCTTAAACAAATATCCCTATCTTGCACACTAAAGAACATTTCACGACACGACGCGACGTGCGTTCTTTTGCTATAAGCTATAACCTAACGTAGATTTTATTTAATTAACCTTGATTTTGTCACTAGTTCAAATATATATTTTTTAAATATAATATAAATCACCGACACGCTAGTTTTGCTTTTTTTGATAAGTTACTTCTTATGGGATTTAGGACCCTCTAAAAATCGATTCGATTAATCGGCGACTGTGTTTCCTCTTAATTCTTAAACCTCATTTTCCGTATCTATTTATGCTGACCCAAATGGCGCCGTGGCGTTAGTAAAAATCTCTGGGGCGGTTATTATCAGCGCCTGATGGGCTTCTTGGATCCTTGGTTCCTTGGCGCCCTGGCAAGTCCGAATGGCCCTGTATTTATGCTCCTCTCGCATTGTTCATCAGATATCGCTAAATGTAATGAGGATCCTATATAAACTACTTTTAAACAGCGTTTGTTTTCACTTTGTATTTTTTTAAATTGTTTTTACAATTACAATTAATAACGATTCATTTGCAGACCCACGTTCAGAAGTGTTTTAACCCTAATGAAATCACATGAACTTAAATAGTTAATCAGAGTAACTAATTTTAAACCTCACTCAGGATTTCAATCAGGGTAGGTCGATATTAGCATATATAGGAGCTTCGGCAGGTGGCATGTCCCTTATTACCCGGAACGTTTGACCGTGTGTATCACAGCCGCATTTTATAGGCCATCTTATCTCACCGGACTCATTTACCCGGCTTTACTCGATACGGGCGATATCTACAAGTCACCCCCATAGATACCATAGATAGCCGCAATCTCGAGATTGGAAATCGACTGCCAGAGGATATCGTGTATAAATTATAAACTCTAAAGCGTAATATAGCTTAACCCCACCGTGACAAATAAAGTTTATAAGGGTCAGAAATGACTTAGGAAAATCTGCAAGTTTAAAATCGATTTCGAGTAGTTACTGCTTTCTACGTCTCTTTTGAATTTTCCAATTTACTGCAGACTTACTTTTCCCGAGTTTTTATTCGAAACTTTTTTCTTACTAAACAAAAAATAAGGAACAAACAATAATATGAAGTCTCTTTTTAATTTTTGACAATTAATTGGATATTTAAAATGATCGTAGCTCATAATGAAGACAGCGTTTTTCGTGCCAGCTGGAAATATTTGCGTTGACCAATACATTACGTACAGAAGAAGCTGTGCAATTATCATGATGGCAGAATCCACCATTCGAGAATTTGCTCGGATAGTACTACGAGTGAATTTATAAGGGTCAGAAATGACTTAGGAAAATCTGCAAGTTTAAAATCGATTTCGAGTAGTTACTGCTTTCTACGTCTCTTTTGAATTTTCCAATTTACTGCAGACTTACTTTTCCCGAGTTTTTATTCGAAACTTTTTTCTTACTAAACAAAAAATAAGGAACAAACAATAATATGAAGTCTCTTTTTAATTTTTGACAATTAATTGGATATTTAAAATGATCGTAGCTCATAATGAAGGCAGCGTTTTTCGTGCCAGCTGGAAATATTTGCGTTGACCAATACATTACGTACAGAAGAAGCTGTGCAATTATCATGATGGCAGAATCCACCATTCGAGAATTTGCTCGGATAATATTTATACACACAATTAGTTTTTTCTAATCCATTTCGTTATTCATCGTCTTAAATAGCCGTAGCATTAACGTGGTACTATGTAGATCTAAGACAAAGATATTTTCCCGGGGAAGTTTTACAAAACCCACAGAAAGCTTAGTTAAAAAAAGTTTATCTTGATACTTAACAGTGTACATTTTATATAGGTTTACGAGTGTGATGTAAAGCTTATCCTTCTACAATCCAATTAATCCACATGTGCCTTGCAATGAAGCGGAACTTTTCGAAGCTTTAAAAAGCTCGGATTAAAGTCGTTGACTATTTTTATACTCTCAAAAGCTCCGAGATTCTTAGTAAGCAGTCCTATCAATGAATCTACATAACTTGGTAGTTTGCATCCATATTCTCCGGTCCAGCTCATTTATTTGTATTCCTATCAGCAGGACATCTGTATGAAGATCCCCATCCCATCTCGCCTAAATGCCAAGGCATGTCCTGATGGCATTTCTCCAATCACGCCTGCTTCCCAACTACTAACAAATTGTGCGTTACTGGGAAACTATCTGGAATTAATTCAGATAACGACGCCGATATTCCCGATCAAAGAAGTTCTAGTCTGTAGGCTTCAACCACCCTTACAGCGACTAACCCTACCAGTGTCTTGATCTAACTAACTGGAATACCGCAAATTCTGTTAAGCCAGCCAATAGCCTTACAAGAAAATTATTTAGAGCGGTCAATGTGTGTGTAAACCCACCATTTTAAAATTAATGATTCAATGATATATAAATATATTGTTATTTCTGTAAACAAATAAACCTATATTAGTAAAGGTCACCGATAATTCTTTTAGTCGCATTATTCCTCCCCCAAAAAAGTATTTCGAATAGTTTTACGTAAAAACCAGTATAGTTTTTTAAAGATATTTTATTTATTTATACGCGTCCCTAATTAGAACACTAAAAATAATTAAGTTCCACTCTATGTCTGCGAGTATAGGAGTATAGTACAGTATTTTGTGATAAAAATAATTACTTAATAAATTTGGCAAACGATTTTACACTATACAAAGGGGAAAGATTTGATTGTTTGGTTGCATTGAATAGGCTCCGAAACTACTGAAGCGATTTGAAAAATTGTTTCACTATTGGGAAGCTACACCATCTCCGGGTGACAAATTATAATGTTAGCTAGGAAGTGGACGCGGGAGGGGAACGTGGACGCACGGGAAAGGTGATTCCGGGAGAAAAATGTACTTATTTGAATATGGCATTGCAACGCATGCCGGGAACCAGCTAGTAAAAAATAAATTGATATTTATTGTTCTAAACTAAGTGCATTTTTCGTATATTTTATTATTTTTTATGCTAACAACACACATAATCCACGTAATTTCAAATAAAGTTTCTACACAATATTACGTTTTCATAAAAACAGAAAATTTCCTATCGTTAAGAAGTAAAGAGAAAAAAATATGTAAGTTAACACTAGAGTGTTAAGCCAAAGTACTTCAGTAGTTCCCTTAAAGTATTGATAATAATAATGATAATAGGGTAATTTATATAGCAACATTTGTCTGAGGGCACTTTCCATTTACGAAATAATGATACTTGAAATACAAATTTTACCAAGTGATGAGTTTTGTTACTAGATGTGCTTTCTCAAGATTAATTGCCCACTTAAAATGTAGAGTAAGTGATATTTCTATGAAAACCAATATATTTTCATCGCGATCCTGATTACTCTGTAATGCCAATCTTCCACCTTGCTAAAATATTATTGTTTCCTGAATAATAACAAAGCAAATGTTTTTTAGGGCAATTGGATATTAAAGTCTTTGATATAATGGTATGTTTTTCGATGGTCTATGTTTTCCATTAAAGGCCCTACTCACCATCCGATTGGCAGAATATTGTTGAATATTTTTGCTGTTATACAAGATTGAATTAGGTATTCATAATAAAACTGCGAGGTCTGCATTATTTAACAATTGCAATGTACTTATCACTTACTACCAAAATATACAGGTAGGTGCATCTATCAAAATATGTACGTAGGTACATTTATACTACTTCCGTGGTTGAAAGGAAAGGCTCTCGTCTACGAATCCCGGTTTATTTAATTAGTTTGTGTTGTTTCACAATTAATTAGTTTTTACCTCACAAGAGTCCCAGCTGCTCCAGTCTCGAGCCAGTGAGACTATGGCATCCCCAATTGGGGTATGTCACGAGGGTGAAGGTAGTGGGGAAGGAGATGGGGAAGAGGAGGATAAGGAAGTACCTGGTTATTCAGATCTGGTCACCAAACACGGCTAGCCACTTTAAGCAACTTTTCAATTCTGAATGGTGGTCTTACCGGGGCAATATAGAGAGTATCTTCCACTCTGGAGCGTGCCGCAAATATTCTATATACGAAATTATGTAAAATTTATTTGTCCACCTCGGGATTCGATCCCGTGACCTTCGGATTGCGAGTTAACAGCCTTACTTACCATAATCTCTACAAATTATAATTTAAAGTCCTCCGGCGGGACTGTCTGTCTGTTCGCGATAAACTCGAAAACAACAGAACGGATTTTCATGCAGTTTTCACCAATAGATAGAGTGAAGCACGAGGAAGGATTAGGTACATAATTTGTCAAGGTTTTGTGTAAATTGGTCGAAATATATAATATATAATGAAAAATGACTATATGTGGTGAATGAGCGGGCTGGCAAGCGGGCGGTGTGGATTTGATTTGTATCTATGCAAATTAACAGATGGCGGTGGTTATAAAAGTTGGGTAACCATCCAGTAGATGGCGTTGTATTTCGTTAGCCACAGCAACGCGTGGCCGGGTCAGCTAATGTTCAAAAAATTTAATATATTGACGAATGATTTTGTCTGGAGATATAATGATCTTTTTTATTCATCGAAACTTAACCATACCTTTCAAGTTGTGTGAGAAAGGCAAAATTTTTATTTTCTTTTAGTTTAATTCCTGAAATCAACAGTGCTTAATTCACTTGCTATGGTTATATGGCTAAAATTAATAATTTTTAATAAAAAAATTGCCATTTTTGCCCAATATTTTCTTTTACGAATTTTATTGTTGTATTTTGTTAATAAAATCATCGCTAATCCGATCCGTTGAAATTTTTAAAGTGACATGAAAAACGTGATTTGCTTGCGCGTAGTTCCACGCACAGGTACGTGTTAACAGAGCAAAATGTATCACCACACTGCAAATCGGATGGTGTGTAGGCAATCTCCAATTTCCTCCACTCTACCTCCCCACGTATTGGTGTTCTGCATGGTGAGTAGAGTCTTATATTTGAAATGAAAGCTTTCTCCGGCATCCGCGCACAAAGTGCTCCCTTCACGTGCATTTTTTAAAAACTCTTTTCAACCCATTTCTGCATGAGTATCTTGCATTCCTTTCTGGATTTTGTTAATAGACCCTATTCACCATCCGATTTGCAGTTGAACCGCCGACCGAATTATTATTATTGTGACGGCCAGACAAAGGGAATAATAATAATTCGGCAGGAGGTTTTTCCCTACTCACGATCCAATTAGCAGAATCCCAGCATGCTGTCCTGCAAATCGGATGGTAAGTAGGACCTTTGAGTAAGTACTATTTTGCGTATCTGTAAGTATGTAGGAATTGTAGTCGATCGCGGTCAAGTTTCGCAAACCATCTTTCATATGGCTATACACAAAAATAAGCCCGGATCAAACACATAATCCTATTCTGAATAATAAACATCGAATATAATTTTTGAAACATTTGATATAAAGATACGTTTTTAGATTTTCACGGCCAAATGTATTTTCGTTATTGGTTTTTGGGGTGTTACGCTACCTCCTTTTTTAGCCAACGTTTCCGACAGTGTTGCAGTGTCCATCATCAGAGCAGGTCCGGCAGACACACATCTGTCGGATCTGCCCAGGTGATGGACACTGCAACGCTGTCCGAAACGTTGGCTAAAGAAGGAGGTAGCGCAACACGGCATAACACCCCAAAAATATATATATATATTTTTTGATGAAGTTTATGTATTGTCGATATTCCACCTTTCTGTGTTGCACTCATTTAAGTGTGTGCTGTGTAGGTAGTGATGTAACCTATTCAATTCTTACGGTAGTTATAGTTAGGTGATTCTATTATCGAAGATTCGCTATATTTTCCTTAAAGTGCTGACATGGTTATCTGATCGGTACTTATCGAACGCTTTGTTATCACGTACTAATAAAAAAAGGTTTCTATGCTCTGAAATATTATGAGAGCCATAAACATCGGTAGAAGCGGAGGCAGGAGCAAGCGATTCTACGAAGCGGCTAATGTTTCAGGAACACGAGTGCAGCGGGGCTGGTAGACGATTGGGGCTGGCCGCTGGCTGCTGGCTGCTCCCTGCGCACGTATCTTCGGTTTACAGATGATTGGGGTAGAATGTAGGATGTAGGAGTGGGATCGGGGATCGTGGGGCGCAACGTGCAACCTGCCGCAATTTTACAGATTTATCGTTAAACTTTTCCCTCTACGAATTCAATTTCATCCCCAGCGCTTATGTACACCTTCTTGCTTACTTGGGAAAGACATGAGTTTCGTAGTAAACTTACATAATACCTTATCGTAATCTATGGATAAACAATAAACTATGAATCTTTTCTCGGGAGATTTTTTTCAATGTAGATCAGTGTTTCAGGCTAATAATTATTACTTATAATAATTGTTACCCTTTGTGCTATGCATAAAAATCTTGTCGTAAACATTAGTTTATCAATTAAAAATAATAATTAATATTTGACGAGTTAAAGTATTTCCCCAAAAAAATGTAGACATAATTTATCTCTACACCACCTAGTGAGAGATTTAGCACATACAATGCCTTTCTCATATAAAAATAAAGTAGGTTGTTTGCAGGTGGAAAATGTAATATGCAGTAATTATTTTTGAATGAAACACTAGTATATATTGAATTATTTGGCGGGCATGAGATAAGCCGACGTAGCTCAGTGGATAGGAGCAGTTGACCGGAAATCAGAAGGACGCGGCTTCGAGTTTTTCTCTGGAGATTTTTTCAATGTAAATGAATGTTTGTGGCTAATAATTATTACTTATAATAATAAAGTATGTATTAAACATTCTCATAATTTCAATATTTAACAACACCAAACGGAAATTCGAATTTAATTTATATTTTTTTCCACAACACGGTGGAATGCCGAAGTGGCTGAAAAGAGTAGAAAATTCTATAATTCAGTTAGGTATCTATATGAAATTTTGCTTAAATTTCAATTTAGCTAAATTAAGCTTTTCAGTGGTCGGGGGTTTCACCATTGAAACCTTTAATTTTTTTTTTAAATTTCCAATTTATTTTTTATTCGCAAAATTTTCTTAGCCTGTTAAATGACTTTAGGTGAGTTTATGGTTGTACATGGACTTGCTTTTTTGTCCGGCGTTGTGAAATTTGCACAGATTTTGCCGTCTGGCATTTCAAAGTCATTTTCATCATAAAATTTGAGTTAAAAATGACAGAACGCCATATTGTTTTATAATTGTGGAATCTGAAAATAAGTGTTTTAATGTAATATTGAGACCATGATGACTGATAAATTGAAATATTTCAGATTTGGTCATTACTGCGAGAGTCAACTCAACTCCCCTTTTCTTTGGCGCACAGAATTTATTTTGGTGATTTTCAATGAATTTGAAAAAAATGTAACTAATAATTTAAAAGTATAAGTAAATGACCTTAAAATAACGAAATTGTATAAAGGTTTATAGATAATTAGGTAGGTACGTAATGCATTAGTGACGTCCAGTCGAATAATCTATTCCGTGAAGAGATACATTATCTGCTTCGCGTCACTATTCTAGTCCTAATCAATGGTTTGCTTAGTTACAGCAGAGGTATTAAACGCCCTGCCCCAATGGAGGGAGGAATATATAATGTGTACCCACCATAACCCACAATCAAGCGGTAAATACATACGTGCATGTGATTTGTGGTTTGGGAGACACCTCGTATCGGTGGTTACCGAACCTAGAGATAATATTATTGTCGATCGTAAGCCAATCACGATTAATACACCTTATATTACCTACTAACTAAATATCGGATAAGGTACCTATATTATTATATTGTTATTTGGGTAGTGTTGTGACGCTGAAGGAAACGGGGTAGGATAGGAGACGGATAAGGGAATGGTTGGGCATAAGCAAGTATTTAGTTATTCAGATATGCTCACTAAAAACAGCTAAAACCATTTCAAGATTCAAATCTGAAAGTTGGCCGCTCAACAGGGTGGTATTGATACTATTTTACTATTGTGTGGAAATTTTCTATTGCTTAGTTTTGTATATTAATCTATTTACTACAAAGGGTAGATAACAAAAAATATTATAATCAATAATTATCGGCCTGAAACACTCATCTACATTGAAAAAATCTTCCGAGAAAAGATACTGGCCGCCAACGGGAATTGGGTTCGATTCCCGTTGGCGGCCAGTATCTTTTCTCGGAAGATTTTTTCAATGTAGATGAGTGTTTCAGGCCGATAATTATTGATTATAATATTTGTTTTCTACCCTTTGTGTTATGCATAAAAATCTTGTTTAAACGTTAGTTTATCAATTAAAAAATAATAATCTATTTACTTATTAGGTAGGTTGTAAATAAACCATTGGTTTACAACCACCGTTGTTGCAATGAAACCTTTACATATTTTGTAACGCAATTTTTCCAATAATATGGATATTTTAATCCTTTGTCTAAAATCTCTCTATCTTACAACGATCTTGCTAAAACGTACACTACCGTAGATATTTTTTCAAATGATTTAGTTGGTTCCAAGCGGTATCTCCATGATTTCTGTATATATCTGAAAAAAAACAGTAAAAATCAATTTACATTAAGAACACTGTTTTTTCATCTTATTTTAATAAATATATTTTTAAAATTTGTTTTATTCTACAAATTTTTCTTTTCTTGATTGATAAGGTGATCGACCACCATAACACGTACATATGCCTAGCACGTTAGTCGAAAAAATCACAAATTATGTAACCATCAAAGCAATGATAACCATCAAAGCAATGATAATAATTATGTAACCATCAAAGCAATGATAATTATGTAACCATCAGAGCAATGTTAACAACTACAGACCCATTACATTACTAAATACCTTTTCAAAAATTCTGGAAAAAACTATTAAAAAACAGCTTCAACACTATCTGGAAACAAAACAAATACTGTCGTTGAACCAACACGGTTTCAGGAAAAACATGAGCACAGAACATGCAATAGCTACTGTTACAGACTTCATAACACATAATCTTGACGCTAAGAAAAAAGTTATTTCAATTTATTTAGACCTATGTAATGCCTTCGACACAATCTCACACGAAAAACTTTTCAAAAAGTTAAAAAACATTGGTATTAATGGAGTAGAACTCGACTTATTTAAAAGCTTCATGTCTGACCGAACTCAACAAGTTAAAATTGACAACAAGACAAGTGAACCACTTCTAATTACATACGGAGTCCCACAGGGGAGTGTACTTGGCCCTTTATTATTCCTCATCTACATAAACGAGTTGTGTAACACTGATATTGAAGGTAAAATCGTGACCTTCGCTGACGATACAGTTCTTCTCTGTCAAGCTGCCACATGGAAAGAGGTATTTGAAATAGCAGAAAAAAGTTTGTCAATTGTTAAAAAATGGCTAAACAGTAATACTCTTACCATTAATACAATCAAAACAAAATACATCACACATAGTATTACACAAAGAGGTCAACCTCCATCAAACATAGACCTGTTTCTGCATGACTGTGAACAAACTGTATCCAATTGTCAATGCGAGCATATTGAAAGGGTCAAACAAACAAAGTACCTAGGGGTTATTATTGATACACACTTACGCTGGACTGACCACATAAACTTCATCACGAATAAACTAAAACGAGTCATGCACCTAATAAAATCCATTAAAAACATTTTCCCACTAACAATACTCAGATCCATATACTTTGCACTTTGTCAATCCATTGCCACATATGGAATACTGGCTTGGGGAAGTGCTACAAATAAAGCAATTGACCCAATTCAAAAGATACAAAAAGCGATAATAAAACTAATCCTGCAAGTGCCATTCTACACAGATTCAAGCGAAATTTACAAAACATTAGAAGTCATATCAATAAAACAACTTTATGCCAAATCTGCTCTGCTACACCTCCTCCAAAACAAACTCCATATTCCAATGCAACCGAAAACAATAAAAAAAACAAGATCCTTAACAAATGTAACCCTGAACATACCGATAACACACACCACACACGGACAAAGACATTTTCAGTATTACGCAACCAAACTTTTTAATTATATGCCCATTACTCTAAAACAACTACTAACTACACATACATACGCAAACATTCACAAAAAACATATCACATCCTGGATCAAAAATCAAGATATTCACTTTATACAAAATTTCCTAATCCCTAACCAAATATAACAAAACTATAAAAAAAGTAAAATAAATAAACATATCTTGCAAGAATTTAACAACTATTCATATAAACATATATATTTATATATACTTTATAGATATTTTTTTTTCTTCTAAATTATCCATTACCATTTAAATGTAAAAAAAAAAAAAAACCAACACATAAATACCTGTACTTGTCACACTGAATCATATACACGTAAACACCTCAGCACAGGTTCTCCTAGTGAGGTGTTCACGAAACATACAACATTATAAACCAACAGTTTCACCTTCTCAACCTACCTTACACCCAACATAATAAAATGTTATTTTAATTAATATGTAAAAATGTTTTCCAAAATATATTATGTTAAAATATTAAATATATAAGGTAAAAACTGTAATATATAGAAATAAATAAATAAATGAATAAAGTAACAAATTACAAGTGTGCAGTTTACACGTGGTAGAAGTGAAACCTTCAGAATACTAAAGTAGACAAGAGTGGGGAAGCTACGAAACACAGCATAAAGAGGAGACCGATAATTCTATCTCATTCTCTCGTAGGCTAAATCCTATAGTTGTATGTGTTTGTCTCTTTTTAGTGTCGCTTTTTTGTTTCATCGAGTTTTAAATCACAACGGTGCTAAAGAAGTTTTCACTTAAAAATTTAAAAAAAAATTCTGAATTGGTTTTGTGTTTGAGTTGTATTAGCCTACCTTTACGTATCTACTGTCAAATTTTATATTTATGTTATGAATGTGCAAACGACATATTCTAGGGACTTTTTCGTTGTTAGTTTTTGGGGTGTTATGCCGTGTTGCGCTACCTCCTACTATAGCCGACGTTTCGGACAGCGTTGCAGTGTCCATCATCAGGGCAGATCCGGTAGATCCACATCGTCGGATCTACCGGATCTGCCCTGATGATGGACACTGCAACGCTGGCCGAAACGTCGGCTATAGTAGGAGGTAGCGCAACACGGCATAACACCCCAAAAACTAACAACGAAAATGCTTTTGGCCGTGAAAATCTAAAAACTTATCTATTCTAGGGACATTTAAATTGAATACTAATATTTTTTTGTATTACCTACAAGCACATTCTATAAATGTCCTCTTTATGTCTCAAATAAATAAATATTATTATTATTTGGCTTCGCCGAATTTCGATATTCTGCTAGAAAAAAAATCCTCCCAATAATAAAGATAGAATCATTACTTTACGTAATATAAAACTTTACGAATGGTTTCTTGACTTATTGAAGGTGTTCTCGGTAAATCTTGTTTTCTTTCTTCACCCCCCCTTACCTATCTGGATCCGCCATAACATATCTAACTTATAATTATTATAATAACGTTCAATCATAAAGTACGTATTTATTATCTGAAAGAAGCCTATTTATTTCTAGACTAGTCGGATTTAAAGCTCAAATAACATGATGAAAATTTAGTTGTAGCTTTAAATTTAATCTTTTAATTAAAAAATTACACTTGACAATGTCTGCTTATGCGTTTATTTTTCTGAGGTTTAATAAAAATTGTAGTTCCAAAAACCGTTCTTTCTAAATACAACACGAATTTTTTTTTAAATGTGTAGTATTTCTGATATCAAGAGTGAAATAAAATATAGGTTTGGTTTTTCAAATTTTATTTTTTCGATTTTTGTTAGAACAACAGCGCCTTAGACAAAGTTTCATCTTTAATGTTCGGGCGAGGTTGTGCTGGAAATTCTCGTTAGATAAATATCTCGGCCATTGACAACTATTCTTTTTATACCTGACACATCGTGAAATCCACCCCTTCACGAGTCGAGTAACGTTTTATGTCCTGTCGATTTTACGACCCTAGCAAACTGGAAATGTCACGTTTTAATGAATAAAGTGGTTTTCCACCTATGATTATATTACTGACTATGAACTGAGAGATCTGACACTGTTAATATTTGTAGACTGCCACTAAAATGTTACTGAAGGTTGAATGAAGGCATTGGGGATTCAAGCAACGTAATTTAATATGGATGTAAGTCTTTGGGGGGTGATTATTCATGATAATATAAAATAAAAATTCTAAAAAAGTTTTTAATCAAAGCAATACTGATTACCAAAAAAAATAGTCCGGCGTAATCGTAGCTTTACTTGTGCGAGTCGTAATGCTCGTGTTCGGATAAATAATAAAAATATAGGTGTGCTTACAAAAAAGTATTGAATTATATCTTTTTTCTTTGCGCATTAACCAAAAAAATTCGGCAATTTTTATCAATTAGTCAGATTTTCATGAATAATATAATAATAAAAATAACCCCCTCCCCCCTCCAATTTTCGCGGTACAAGGTGTAATTTAGTGGAACGCGGTGTAGATATAGGTAACCCATTTAGTAAACACACGTCTCAATCGTCATCCGCTTTTAGTCTTACGTTGGAAATTGGAAATTTGGTCGGCACCTCCTTTTACACATGCAACTTTTTGGACTACCGATGTTTCTCCTTTTATCAACTTTGCTAAAGGTCTCCGTTTGGGCACTCTTTTGATTCACCAGAGTCGATCAATTCGGGGACCCTTGTTTGGTCATCTTTACACTATCACATTATTTGAATTTTGCTAAAATATCGTTTCGTTTACTGTTGTCGTCATTATGTTTGTGAAGCTCTTTACGTAAATACTATAGTCCAAACCTGAGGCGTATAGAGTAGTCACGAAGTTTCAACATCTTTCATTAAATGTCTTTAGTATAGTTGGTTATGCGAAGTTTTGTGGTATCTCAACGGATGTCTGTTAAGTATTATTTTAGAAGAGTAACCATCTATCGTCTTTCGTGTCTAATGTACGAAAGGTTACGATGATTGCCGAAGGCATCTAGTTGTCGGGCAGTCGTCATCAGTCTCGCGACCTGCAGCAACTTAGAGATTCCTACAGTGAGGACGTCTGGTCTAATTAAATACTATAAAGCAACTTGTGATGTCAACGAACCTCGATCTAATTTAGAAGTTTTCCAACACATTTCAATTAGTCTTAATCATTGGAATTAACAAATACTACAAAAACTTTGAGGCAGTAGAAACAGTACAAGCGTAAAATTTATGTGCTTTTTGTGGCATGTGGACGTAAGGCAATTTAAATTTATCCCAGCCTGTTGAAGGCAGTCAAAACAGGCTCTTGCCTTCGTTCCAACTCTGCCTTCCCGTATTCCTCGCTCCAAGTAATATTATGTAGATACCTTTAGGAAATATTGTTTTAGTATTGAAAATACTAGCGACAACTTCAGAATCTCGTTCTTATCGGGTTCAAAGAGTATTGAATTCATTACTCTGTTGTTGGTGGAAATTCAGTGTGATCTTATGCAATTGAGAGCAAGTCGCAGGACGGCGAATGTTATATTATTATTATCTTGAATATGATTCTCTTCTGTTGCATATAACAAATACCCTTATCGACGTTAAAGCTACGGCACTGAAGATAATGGAAGTTCGCCGTCCTCGTTTACTCAGAACACAGGATCTCTATTCCGTAAATCAATTACCTACATTTACCTATTGCAAACCTTGTGATGCCTTGAATGCAGAAGGTGTTTATTTACTGCAAATAGTTTTCATTTTAAATAAATTATTATAATAAACATGAAAACGAATTGTTACATTGAAGGTAAAAAGAAATATCGAAGGAATGTATACATATATTATGTAAAAGGAACAAGTACAATATACTGAATAAAAATAGGTTTAATAGATTTTAACAGATAGAGTAAAAATACCGAGTTATTTGCTTGTTTACTGTTTTTTCCAATCAACCTTTACAGTATGATCCAAAATATATTTTTCACTTTGTCCCGCCAGAAACATAAAATAATAGTACCTAATAATGTTTTATTCCAAGTTTTGCGGAAGATAGTGCAATCCCACACGTCCCATGTGTTATACATATCTACACGGTAAATTTTAAGTAAAGAAACAAGTAGAATAGAAAATAATACAAAACTAATTAAATACTTACATGTTTCGTAATGCTTACTTCATCAGGGTTTACGTAGGTTTTAATGGAGTAATAAAGTAAGTAAGAAGTAATGAAGTAAGTAAGAAGTAATGAAGTAAGCATTGCTATGAACATGTTGGTTTATTTTTTTTATTTATTTTATATATTCAATAATTTTATTATTAAATTAATAAAAACAGTTAATAAATAACAGTAATTGAGAAAATAATAACCATTAATAATTTCAGTCATTTTTAATCAGAAATTAGAAATGAGTCATAGTACAAACCTATCCAAAAATACTATAAATAGATTGTCTGTATGTGGCATGACCACAGTTTGATAATGCCCTCAGAAGGCGAAACAGCTGTCACGCGTAATAATAATTACCAGCAGAACTTGTTTATAAATAAACTGTTTTTTATTAATTTAATAATAAAATTATTGAATATATAAAATAAATAAAAATTAAAATGGAGTTCTAAAAATTAAACTTGATAACAATAAATATGTTGGTTTATGTTAAAACTAAGTATTCTATTCATTTTTAATTAAAATGGTGCCACAAAATGAGTTTGCTGTGTTTGAATAAGAAAATAATAAGTTTTAAAAAATAAAAATAAATAATTACGTAGGGCATGGGTCACCAATTACTTTAATTAGGGGTACGTTTTTTTAAAATAACATGACGCAGCGGTTCGGAAGTGAAATAGCCCCCTCCTTGGCTTAACAATTGAAATAATAAACTGTACGATTTAAATACATGTAGATACAATTTCGATGAATAAATAAAACGAATGGGTTCCGGAACATTATTTTATTAAATAATAAACAAATGTTATGAATGAAAATCAATACCAAGATTTTTTACAATAATAATAAGAAAAATGACATTTTTTCATCCATCCGTTCGCGAATCGACGGTAGCAAAGACAAAAATCGGGAAAAATGATCAAATTACATACGCAAGTTACATGTGTAAAATATTTTGTATTGTTAACACAAGGTCCGCACAAAATAGGTCGGCGGTCCGGATCCGGACCACGGTCCGCCATTTGGTGACCCCTGACGTAGGCCGTGGTCTTGAGTGAGCCCGGGCCCAGCACTCACTCACGAGTGGCAATTGATGCTAGGAGGCTGCGGTCTGGCTCCTGTGATCCGATGTCTCATTAGGCCGCATAAAATCTTTTAATGGTCAACTCAAAATAATTGCAATTTTTTTAATAGCGATTTAGAGTTTTAACCCCTATATTCTGTTAAATGCCAATCATCCTAAGTGCCAATGGGATAAATTTTCGTCTAAAACGCGCCTTTGCACAGCATATCGCCGGCGTATCTAAATAATCGCATATTTCAGAACATCTTTGAAACTTCCTCAAGTGTAATGGTTCAAGTTACGCTTTTCTAGATAGATTTTAAATCAATCAGTAGAATTAACATATTGGTTACTTATCCAAACCGTGCATTCTCTTAGGCGAATAAGGTTATCTAGTATCGGAGTGCTGATGTATATTCAAACTGTAGGTTTTGAGGTAGAAATTTAGCTTGGAAATATTATATATTCACAAAACGCATGGAAAACATATATTTTTATAACATTTTATCATTAGATGAGTAGATATAAAGATAAAACTCCAAATTTAATATAAATTTATATCACCCACATTGTTTCAATCTACCTAACTACTCGACTGTAGACTGTAAATTTAACGTCAGCATTTTTTTTTTAAATTAGGTCTAGACAGGAGGCCCTGAGGAAAATAATTCCTCTCAGGGCCCACGTCATCTTCGGGGATACTGAGAGGAGAGTCTTTTTAGAAAAGAAGGAAATGAATTTGTGGGAAGGAAAAACATACAACGGGTGGGTAAGAATCTAGGAATCAATGTGTCCAGGAGGCGTATTTAATTTTTGTTAACACGGGTTTGTAACGCCATTTATCCACCAAACCCGTGTCCAGGAGAACGCAAGCCTCGTGCTTAACGCGGGTTCTGGGAAGGGATTGGCGTTTTAAACCCGTGCGCAGTAGGATGCCGCTTGCCATCTAATGGACACGGGTTCAGAGAAAAAATGGCATTGCCAACCCGTGTTGATTTCGAGGCATGGTTGCCTTGTATTGAACACGGAAAAGGAAATACGCGTTCAGGAGAGATGGGCGTATAAATCTATCCCCCACTGTGGTGCAAAGTGATATTCCGAGAGAGTCCTGCTGGATAGGTCAAAAGGTTTCCCTCAACCAGTTTCTCCCGATCCGGCCTACCACGCACTCAGTAAGCAGACGTTTGCGCCGTCAAGATCCAGACAAAATGTGAATCCAGCTAAGTCACCAAACGTAGCGAACCACTTCGGGTGACCTATGGAAGAAGTGATAATTATCCAATAAACGGTTCCCGGAGCGGCGGTACCCATACCCGCCTTCCAAATTGAAATGTGTGAAATTTTATTTAGTTTAATTTTTTATTTATAAGTACGTATGTAGCTAAGTATTATTACTAATAAAACACTTGTTATTCGCGTTTAGTAGTTATTGAGTACTTTTTATTGTTTTTTTCTTTCTTATCATTTTGTCGAATACCTCTTACGTCCAGAAACGCAATATCTCCGGTCACAAATAACAAATAAACATTTCATCGAATCGTTAATCTTAACCACAAACAAGAAGCTTTATTTCTTTTCCTGGTTCTCAAGAAAGCCATAAAATTGCAGTGTTTTTTTTGTTTGTTAATTGTGTACCAGAAATGGTAATAACTCCTGTGAAGTTTAAAGAAATGCCCGGATAAAATGGAACTGTATTAATAAAACGTATGTATTTAGAAAGATAAATATAATATTTTTTCTTCCTCCCTGCATTTTCTTAAGTTTATTCAGATTTTTCAGAGCGAATCGCTATTCTGTGTGATGTAAAATGAATGGATTTTCACGATATTTTGTCCGATGGCCCCTTTCATATGTAAATTTAAGCATCCGCATGTAAATCTAATTCTTTAACCTCGGTTCTCGTGCCAATGGGGTACGGATAACTATTTCGCTTATTTTTATAGTGTTCTTGGAATAACTTGTTAGAATATCTAGGAGACTGCATCAAAGACGTAAACAGCTAAAGATTTGCTTTTTGCCATTCTTGGTAACTTTAAATATAAGTTGGTATATGACGATCCAATAATTATTATTATTAAAACGTTTTGTTACAATTATTATAAATAACAATTATTAGCTTGAAACACTCATCTACATTGAAAGAATCTCCCGAGAAAAGATACATGCCGCCGACGGGACTCGAACCCGCGTCCTTCTGATTTCCGATCAACCTGTTCTTATCCACTGAGCTACCTCGGCTTATCTCCTGCCCGCCTAATAATTCAATGTATACTAGTGTTTCATTCAACAATTACTGCTTATTACATTTTTCCACCTGCAAACAACCATCTTTATTTTATATGAGAAAGGCACTGTAAGTGCTAAATCTCCCACTAGGTGGCGTCGAGACAAATTATGTCTGCACTAACACTACGTCTACACTAAATTATTTTTTTGGTGAAATACTTTAACTCGTCAAATTTTAATTATTATTTTTTAATTGGTAAACTAATTTTTAAGACAAGATTTTTATGTATCTTTTCTCGGGAGATTTTTTAAATGTAGATGAGTGTTTCAAGCTAATAATTATTACTTTTAATAATTGTTACCCTTTGTGCTACGCATAAAAATCTTGTCTAATTATACTTTGATTGTGATGTTATATGTCATAATTAATTTTGTTGTTGTAGGATTTCGAATCCTATTATATTAAATGGTGATGCTTAATCTTTCTATTAACCATTTTTTTCTTTCTCCTCTATCTACTGGATTCATTTCAAACATAGGATGCTTCGTTGCTTGATCTTTGTAAATGTGTGAAAGCTGCTTTTTGAAAGAGAAATAAGCTGCGAATATCTCGTACTTGCAGCTGCGGGGTAGGTATCTGTAGCACAGCGCTATGCTAGACGCAAACAGGCTATGACATAAAGTCCAATGAAATTCACACCTTAGTAGGAAAAGGGGTAGCGTGCGGGAAAGCACCCTCTATGTGGCCCGGGCAGATTCTTGAACCCCGACTCGGTCTGGCGTCTCTGGCAGTCTCTGGTAAGCTTCGAGCCAATTTAGTAATGCCGTTTTCTGCCGTGCTGCACTAGGTGAATTCTTTATTTGAGTCTCGTATTTTTGCTCGTATTATGAAAAATGAAAAGTTTCCAGAAATCTTTGTTTATATATTTCATTTTACTCTTCCATTTTCTTTACTGTCTCTACGTGGATGTGGGAGCCGCAAGCTGGTATTCTGAATTTAAAAAAAATATGAACGCCACACAAGATCTATATGATATTGAGAAGATTTAACCCGGTTCTGAAGACTCCCATATTGTAGAATAAGGGAAACACCAAACTGGCGAAACATTCCAGTGCTGAGCTAGAAAATGAATGTTAGCCGCAATGTACAAATGTTGGCTACGCATTTTTTAATGCTTTTAGGCTCTGCACACTCTTTACCGAAGTGAATGAGACAATGACGCTAATTACTAGTAGCACATTCAATCAAAATATTGATGGAACAAACACAGCTTTCTTACTTCAAACATACGTTTTAAGGATTGATATCCGTTCTCACGATACGGGAATCTATCAGAATTGCCCTTTTTCGTAGAGTATTTTTTCACTTATCTGACCAGATGGGCTTTCAAACACAGTGGTATCTACTTATAGCGATTTGTGCTGGGTCAGCAGTTGTTTACTATTAATTTTAATACTAATTTCAACACAAAGAGATTAACCCGTCGTGTTTTCCAGGTATTTAGATCACGTGGAAACTATAATTGGAATGTTTAGACGTATTTACTTCGGGTAGGTATTGCATAGTGCACCGTGGCTAATTGAAAGCGAGCGTCCCAGAGTAAATTTCCTGGTAGATCAGTCAAAGGATTATATATTTGATATCCTCGATACAATTTCCCTTTGTGCAAGAAGCGTAGTACGAGCCCGGTTCTACTTAGTAGGTACTATACTATCTGCAGATAATTTAATCAAATTTCCTTTG
This sequence comes from Limnephilus lunatus, assembly GCA_917563855.2. Lineage (NCBI taxonomy): Eukaryota > Metazoa > Arthropoda > Insecta > Trichoptera > Limnephilidae > Limnephilus > Limnephilus lunatus. The sequence continues at coordinate 92,607,062 of OU830595.1, read as the reverse complement.
TTAACCGTAAGTCGTATTGAGCAATAAACGAGATGCTACAAACACACTGCTCTTTAACTTATAAACTAGACCTGGAAAGCTTTGTCAATAGTTTCATTCTTTTTCGGTCGCCCTCCCCTCCCCGCTTCACCTTCATCCTGCGGTAATATTCCCCAATGTGTGCTATACTAGTTCAGAACAGTGGAAATCTTATGAACTGTGCATATCTTAATTGTAGAGCAGATATCTGTTTGTGTGAAGTACAGAAAACAATGTGAATGTTATTTCTGAGATAATGGGGACAATATATTTGTGAAAGACTTGCCATGGGTCCAATCCAAAAAACTTTCCCCAACTCAAATTTCGTATTCACCATTTAGTAGATCCAAATTCTTACATAGCTGTATCGTATTATATTGTAACAATTATTATAAGCAATAATTATTAGCCTGAAACACTCATCAACATTGAAAAAATCTTCCGAGAAAAGATAAATGCCGCCGACGGGACTTGAACCCGCGTCCTTTTGATATCCGGTCAACTACTCTACCAACTGAGCTACGTCGGCTTATCTCCCACCCGCCAAATAATTCAATATATACTAGTGTTTCATTCAACAATTACTGCTTATTACATTTTTTCACCTGAAAACAACCAACTTTATTTTTTGTGATTTTTGTGTTTCAGGCTAATAATTATTGCTTATAATAATTGTTACCCTTTGTGCTATGCATAAAAATCTTGTCTTAAACATTAGTTTACCAATTAAAAATAAATTGAAAGAAATTACAGTAATCAAATTCAAAAACCCCTTTATGGAATTTTAAAATATGTACAAAAGGTCTGTATTTTTTTTTTATTTTTTTTTATTCTTCATTTTAAGCACCCGCTAAACCGCCAAAGCAGTTTGTCAGCAGGTCAATTTAACAATATTAATATAACACAAAAGAACAATTATAACAAGATACCACAATATAGAAAATATAAACAGAAGAATAACTTTTAAGTAATTACAATATAAAAGCATAAAATACAAATACAGACAGATTTAATACAGGCAAATTACTCATAGTTATATTATACACAAGATTAAAACAAAATTCAATATAAAAAGTCTTGATCTATTAGCCATTTTTTCAGTTTTTTTTTTAGATCAGTGGTGCAATTTAATTCGTTTTTTATGTTCATTGGCATCTTATTAAATATGGTTGGGACAAGATAAGCGAATGTCCGTTGTCCGTATTTATTTACAATTTTAGGAATGGACAACCCCTCATTTTTAATTAATCTAGTGCCATATGCATGCTCTACTTTTTCCTTGTACTTTGAATCCGACAATAGGTTTTGGCATACAATTTTAAACCATAATATCCCTCGCACAGGTAATATACTAATTGACTCATATAATAATTTTATGTTTCTTCTTTGTGCATAAATGCTTTTGCTTACCAAGAGCTTAGTCATAGAGTTCTGAATTGTTTGAATGTAATCTATATTTGTCTTGCACGAGTTTCCCCAAGAAGTTATTCCGTATCTGATAGTAGATTCCGCTAGTGACAAATAAATTATTTTCAATGTACTTATGGGCATAAAATATTTAATTTTGTAAATTCGTCCCGCAATAGCTCGCAGGCGTTTACAGATGTTGCTTATGTGAATATCCCATTTCATATGCCTGTCTACTGTTATCCCCAAATATACATACGTTTGTACAAGTTCAATGGTTTCGCAATTGCATGACTGTGGAGAATTGTGTATACACTCAAATGTATGTGACTTTATTAAAGGCGTAATGGTATATTTGGCATGTGGAGATCTTATATGCATTAATTTAGTTTTTTTTTAATTAATTATAAGACCCGCATCATGTGACCATTTCTGTAGGGAAAAGAAATCATGCTGCATGAGTTTAATTGCAATGCATAATTCTTCATGCGAAATGACTAGTGCCGTATCATCAGCATAAACGTAATGTTTAACGAATGTGAAAATTTTATTCATGAGTGAAACGAATATTATGTATAATGTTGGGCCGAGAATTGACCCCTGCGGGACTCCTGTTGACATATATTTAGCTTTGCTGTAAGTTTGGAAGAGTTTCACTTTAATTTGTCGATTGCATAAATAGTTTTTGAGTAGTTCTAGTAATTTTCCCCTAATTCCTATCGCCTCCAATATCTGTAATAGTTTTGCCGGATCAATGGTATCGAACGCTTTAGAGTTGTCTATGAATAAAACCAGAATATGTTTTTTATTATTGAGTTCTTGATTTACGTAATTCGAAAAGTCTTGTATTAACATTTCTGTGCTTTTATTTTTTTGAAAACCGTATTGGTTAGGATCAATAATGGAGAAACTTTCTAGGTATTTTATTAAATTTACGGATATGTATTTTTCTAGAATTTTTTCAATAGCTGGCAGTATACTGATTGGTCTGTAATTTTCTATCTCAGTATGTTTCCCCCCTTTGTATATTGGCCTTATAATACTACATTTAAGCTCATCAGGTATAACTGCTTGAGAGAATATTTTATTAATTAAATGGGTGATTACGGGACATAGAATAGTAATATGTTTTTTAATGTCGAACATTCGAATATTGTCGATGCCCGGCGATTTTGAATTATTAAGTTGACAGATAATCCTGTGTATATCTTCACAGGTAGCTCTGGGCAGGTACATGCTATGCGGCAACTCAACGGGAGTTATGTTAGACGCTTTGTAGTCGCATTTGTGTAGCATCGAGCTGATACTGTTGGAAAAATACTCAGCGAATCTATTTACAACGATTTCCTCTGTTTGCCCATTTTTATTTAGCATACACTTTGAAATAATTTCATCGCAGTTTGTTTTTGTTTTACGCCCCAATAATTTGTTTATTTGATCCCATGTTTTTTTGGAATTGCTGAAGTAGTTTTTAAATGTTTCATTAAAATGTGTAGTTTTACTTTTTATGATTAATTTGGAAACAGTATTTCTGAAAGATTTGTAGTTTTTTTCATAGTTTTTATTGGTAGGTGAATTTTTCCATCTCCTGAACAGGGAATCTCGGATTTTAATTTTTTCTAAGATGTCATCCGTTATCCACAATTTTGTTGCAAATGGTCTTTTTTTGGGGTTTGGACAGAAAGAGATTTTACTTTTTTCATATAGGTCATTAAAAACGTTTTTGAGTCTATTATATATGTCAACGCAATCTTGTTCCTCAAGCAGGGCATTCCAATTATAACTACGTATGTATTTATCAATTCGTTTTTGAGATAATATTGAAATACTTTCCCCGCGATGTTTGGTTTTTGTAATTGCACTACTATATGTGATGTTCAGAGCTGTCGCGAAGTGATCCGCTATAGTAAAATCATAAATACAAGACGAAAGTGAGTCAGTTTGTTGCTGCCTGCTATTAAACCTAATAAAAATGTGATCAATGCACGTGCGTGTAACATTGCCGGCTACTAATGCCTCCCTTGTTACATCGTTGATACACTTTATTAAATAATTGCTAGATAATATGTTTTCGTACGACATAATAATAGGGTTTTGAGGGTTTAATAAATCTAAATTAACATCCCCAAAAAATAAAATATTTTCCTGGGGGTTGATAACATTTGATAAGATGGATGAGATTTCATTCAGAAATAGTGATTTACTTTGATTTGGAGGGCGGTATATTGCTAAAATGTTCATTGATATATTATTAGGGGTTATAGGATTACTGGTTTATAGGATTTCGGTCTTGGGGAGGCTCTCGAACAAAAGCTCTCGAAACTTTAGTTTTTACGTACAATTTGGATTTTTTTAGTCACAGTTCTTTCAGCGCTCAAGGTTATTGTCCAGTAATTATTAGGTTTTGATATTTCTATTTTATAATTTAAAAAAATGGTACCCCGTTGACCTTTTTCTTGTGAGCATCAATTTGTTTTTGTTTTCAGTGAAATATAAATAGATTTATTTATTTTAGGAACATGAGTCTTAATAATACAACATGCAGAGGAGGATGATAAAAAACTGACAATTAATGATGATTATTTTAAATGATTAGATATTCAAGAACTTAAATCACAGGCGAAGTCGGGGGGTAAAACTTGTGAAAATATAAATGAAGTTTGAATAGGACATTTTCAGTTATGTAACACACATCCAGATAGCCGTTCGAAAGGCCGGAACACAAAATATCCCTTGCCGAAACATTACTACGCTTACAGTTAGTACTATACTTAAGAATATAGTTTGCGGTGCTGACTCTCGACGCATTCTATTTAAACGGGTAAAGAGGTGCATTCTGCATAATTAAAACATATTTTGTAAGCGAAGTTTTCAACTAACGCGCAGAAATCTTTGTTTCAACCGCAAAATGCATTGACATTGGTCAGGCCTAGATTTATAGAATTTCCGGGTGATGAGCTAGTTGCTACGAAACTGATTGTCTTCCCATACTATTTGTTTATGAATCGTGAAATCATTTCCACGGTAATATTGGGAGAAACTTCCACTCATGACGTAAAACGATTTAAAATTCTATAAGCATGCTAAAATATGTAACAGTTAAATCCATTTTTATTGATCTTCACTGTAATATAAACCTTCGTTCCCTAGGTCCAGAGTAATGAAGCTTACACCACGCTTTCTTCTATATGGTTTCACAATTTTCATAAAATCATTAATATTCCGCATTATTTTTACTCTTTTTTTCTTTTGTGGAGAAGAATAATTTAATTTCTTTTGTTCGTAGAGATTGCTCGATAAATAACGACATTACTCCGTTAAAAAGTGCATCCCAGGTGTATCCGTGGGGGGCAGTGCAATTAACAATGCATCCAGGCGAACGGCAAGTAGAAATGCAATCCCGGGCGGCACACAGAACAGCACTACCTAGTACCCAGTACCCAGAACCCAGCACCCACATCTTCCGTGGAACAATGATGGTTATTTGCCGTGAGCAAGTTTAGTGTAAATAACTACACTTTGTATTTGTCTTGGTAAACACGTGATTGTTGAGATTAAGAGGCCGGCCGGTGTGCTTAGCTGCTTAGTGACCGGAGGAAATTTAACAAATATCACACGTTTCGAGAAATTAATCACGTCTTTTTTCTTCAAAACTAGTAACATGATTTGTGGAGCGCCATTCTTGCGAAATTGACATTAATTTTTATTTTATTTCATTTGGAAAACCAACAGTTACAATAATTTATGATGTATGATAAAATATGTGTAAATTATTTAACCAATAATAGGTTTTCACTGATATTAATTATATTAATTATTTAGTGAATATAAAGAAAATGAGTTAAATTAGCTTACGCGGATGGGATGTTGGGTGGAAGAGGAAAGGAATCGGTCTATTCTGTGTAAATAGTAGTTTGTATGTGTAAATGTTATTTACTTCTTCAAACTTCGCAAAATTACTTTGTGGCATCATTAATTATATAATGAATAACAGATCACTTTGTATAAACCACTATATTATAAACAATATCTACATGTTTCAATAAAAATTTTGGATATGTTAATATAAAGAAAAATGAATGACAAACAAGTATAGACGAATTAGAATAAACTAGAACATAGACAAAATATTAAAAAGTAGAGGTGATTAATTGCTTAAAAATCATAAAAATAGTTATACAAAATTAAACATAAAAATTCTTTAAGGAAAAATAAAATTACATTTAGATAATAAAAAACTTTTAAGAACTAATAATTAAAATAATTAATCTAAATCAAAAAATAAATAATTATAATTATTGTAAGTATTAATAATAAAATAAATTTAAAAGATGGCTATTTTTAAAAAATGTTTGGATATTTATAATATTTAATTTACTATATGCTTTTTCTAATTTCTAAAATTTCTAAATTATCCAATTGTATGCCCGTGGTGTTAGTATGTAAAATTTTAAGACCTGTATTAATATCAATATAATTAAAAATCAGTGTTCTCTATACATTCATAGAATTCTGTTGGCTGTATTTAATAAAATATCTAATTTGGATTGTTATTAAAAATTATGAACTTGACGTTCTACATCTAAGAAAATCTATGAAATATTTGACTAATCTCTCATTAATTATATAAACCTGGTGTAGAATTATACTATTTCAAGAATAATCTTATAATTCTCTTAACCCTCAGCACCGCCCCTTCTCCCTTTCCATCCCAATCTCTGCAGCCAGCAGCTTGGCACCTCAGTCTTTGAAAAACGTTGGCTTTACTTAAAGTTTCAACTAAGTATGATTAAACCACGAATACGTGCAAGATAAATTTTCAAAATAGGAAAATTTTCCAATTGGATTAGCTGCAATAAATTTTTATTGGAATCATTTTGGAAATAATAAGAATTGCAACAAAAAAACACTGTAATTTTAATAATAGTGTAGGTAATATCTACGTTCAATTTATTTTTATCATTTAAAAACACTAAATATTACAAAATTATATTTTACAAAAAGGGTTAAACCAAATTCATTATAAACGATCAAAACATATCATACCAAACAAATCACAAAAAAACATTAAACATAAGAAGCGTATATAAGAAAACAGTATGTTTCGCACTTTGTCAAATAAAATGTGGAATCATTGCTTGGGGAGGAGCAACAAACTCAGCATTCGGCCATAGGAAATCGCACAGAAAACCATCTTCGGCTGCGCATACAAAACACAAATTAGGCGCGAGCCGAGCCACGAATTATGGGAAAGTAACGAATCATCCTCAATCGGCGTTTATTTCTTTCAGTATTAAGAAAAAACATCAGCTATGGCTTTTGTAAAGAGTTTTTGAATGCACTATGCATACTCAGGTATATAATATTAAGTTTAGTCAGAATTAACATTTCTCTCCGCCAATAATTTTATTTAAAAAATGTGTTTTCGCTCCATCAAGATTATTTTTGTAAAATGACATATGATGATGTCTTATACAATCGATTTCATCTTGTATTGAGGAAGACATTCTGTTTTTAAATGAAGTGTGACTTATACATCATATTATGAAACATTCTTATTTTGAGTACAAGACGCAAATAAAATGAAGGGCTGATTAGGAGTAATTAGTACCTACGGGTCATATTTCTGAGACTGAGATTGATAAGTGCATATGAGAAGGTTGAGAGCACCTGGGTTATTAGCACAATCAAAGTGTGTGTGCATTATAAAATCCTTAAATAATATTTTTACGGGGTCGTGTCACCCATACGCAAGAATCTGAGTGTCCGCTCGAGGCACATCATTGGCTGGACGATAGAGGGCAGCAGTGGACATAATCAAATATTACTCAAACGGCCACATTTTAACCAAAACTATATGAAGTTAATACGAACCATCCTATCTATACCCGAGGGTCTTATAATGGTGAAACCACTCTACCTGCGTAAACAAATAAAGGATATGTACGATATGTTCAATAGTTTTTTTTAAATGCAACTATTTTATTATTCTTTTATACTGTACCTACCATTTGGGAGGCGGGTATGGGTATCGCCGCCCCGGGAATCATTGATTGGATAACCAACACCCCTGCCTTAGATTACCCTAAGTGGTTCGCTACGTTTGGTGACTTTACAGGGGTGCCCGGGTTCATGTAGTGAGGTTTGTTTAGGTCTTGGCGTGTGATGCGTTTGCCCAACTACTGCTTTTAGAGGCGGATCGGGTGAGACTGCTTGAGGGAGACTTTTTGATTTCTGCAGCCGGATTTTTTCGACCCATCGCCTCGCACCGCAGTGACAGATATGCATTCATACATCCGCCGCTCCTGGACACACTGACCCCAGATTCCTATCCACCCCTCATACCTTTTCCTTCCTTTATTTCCCTAAAAAGCTTCACCACACAGCACCCCCACAGATGACATAGGCCACGAGGGAAATTGTTTTTCTTCCTCCTGTGTGGAGCTATTCCAAAAAAACTTTTTCTTTTGTTCTGACGATGAACTCTAATACTCAAAACGTTGGAAAATGTAGTAAGAGAAAAGGAGGGAGACGTTTCTACCCTAAACGTCAACAAACAATAGAGTGATGTTTTGATGTTTTACAGCCACTATATTTGAGGCGAGCAACATTTCCCAAGCTTTCACATATCCCTGTTGTATTTGGTAGCAGCTGCGACACGTGTGGGTGGATCTGGGGGGTGATGTATATGAGGGGGGAAGTTGCGGTAGCTTTGCATCACTAAAGTCATCTATCGTTTACTCAGGCTGCTTTGAACATGAGTGAAATTATATGCTTTGACAAACACCAATTTGTCACGCTCATCAGAATTAGGAATACACTTAAGATTTACACATTATATCGATATGGCTGACAGAGTGACTAAAAAAGCTCACTTTTAGCTGAAATCAATGTTTTGTTTTATCACACTATCCTTCTTTCCTTTGGTGTGATGTAAGATGATATAAATCAATTAATTTATATTTTACCATAATAAGCCGGGAGGAGATTAGCTCCTCGAAACCATTTCAAAGTGCAAGACTTTCTCCAATTAAAAATCGTTGATTTTCAAAGAAATAACATCTTTATGTTAAAGCGAATAATTAACATAACATGCAAAGAGCAACAAGTACCTAATCAGTCTAATCACCAATTTCATTCAGATGAATTATAATTTTTTAAGTTTCGCAAACAACTCTTATTATTGAAACAATCGTAATTTTTATTAAATTAAAAAATTAATGAATACTTTATTCAATTATATAATTTTTTAATGTTAAATTCGAATATTTATTAATATAATTATTCAATTCATAAAATCAGTTTCACCGGCCAGGCATCTTGTATTTACTTCCTCGGCTAAGTCCTCCATCATGACACAACCGACAATTTCGACTTTCTCTGGTGGTATTAGGAGATTTTCAAATATTTTTTAATTATTGTTAACCCGCGAAACTTTTTCTTTCTTTTAAAATTATTATATTTATTAACAAGTTGTGCCTTGTAATTATTATTATGCATGCCAACGTTTCGCCTTCTGAAGGCATTATCAAACTGTCTGTCGCACGTAATAATAATTACACACCAGAACTTGTTTATAAATAAACTGTTTTATTAATAACTTACTTTAACAAGTGATTCCTGGCATTATTTGGAGTAAAAAATGTAAATAAAATTCGGGTCACCGGTGACATTTTTGTTTTTTTTTTTTAAATTGGAAAAACTAAAATCAGAAGGTTTTGGACATGTAGGGTCGGGGTGTGGGATTGGATGGTTATCGGGCTGAGTGACCAGTGGTGATGGCATAATAATAATAATAACGTAGCACAGTTTTGTGATATTTCACTTCGAGTGCGCTTAATTATTGCAAGCTTAAGATTAATCCTATAGTGTTCCTTACGAGTCCTTACAAAATTGATTAAATAATGTGAAACAAAGAATATACAGTATATACAAAGCAATTCCTAAAGAACAATATTAGCAACAAAAGTAAGTTCTGTTTTGGCACAGGACATTAGATATTGATAAACCAACAACATGAGGAACAAAACAAAATTTGTGAGGTTCTGAAGAAAAAAAAAAATGAAAAAACCACCAAAACATTTTATTTACTTGTTTTACTCAAAATAATGTTAAGAATAACTGGTTAAAGTAATTCAAGAACGTCATGTAATACCTGTATAAAAGAAAAAAGGAACGTATTCCATTTCATACAGGTACACTAATAATGATTTATCTTCTGTATCCAATATCATTTCGATGTAAATATTATTCGATTTTGTGAAATATTGTTAATAGCGACCGACTTCTTGTGTAGGCACTTAACTATTTATTTTATAACAGACACGTTTCTGGCCATTTCCGTACGCAAGTAATGATTGAATCATGCTATTTGCAGACAAAAAAGTCACGTAAAATATAGGAAAGGCGCGGAAGAGTGTCAGATTTTCAGGCAACTTCTTTCTTTAAAATTGTTTTCATTGTTTGCACGGGACCGCCGAAGTTTGAATAAAGTGGTGGCGGAATACGGCCTATCTCTTTATCGCTCCAAAATGAATAACCCAACCAACCCGCAGTTGGGTATTTTGGCCGAACAAAGAATATGAAATTATGGGCGCCATTTGAGATAAAAAACTAATATAAAAGTTTTTTTCAGAACTGCGGTTAAAAGTCTGATCGCGTCCGCCAATTTCAATAACTCCATTTTTCTTGGTGTACCTACTAGTATCATCGTGTACGTTGCATAATTATTTCCTACGTGTTTTGTTTTCCAAATCAGTCAGTTAATAAAATTTTTTATGAAAAGTAGTAGATACTTATGGCTAAAACTATTGAAATTATTGCATAGGTATTGCTGTAGTTCAAGCTCTTTGAATACACTGGCAGCATATGATATAAATTGGTTCTCGTCTGTGTACCGTAATAAGGTTACTTTGTTCCAACGGATATCTCTATGCCTCGCATCTATTTCCTCACAAAGTAAGGAGATGATTTAAGAGAAATGGAAAGAAAACAGTACCCTACAAAGCGCATAGTATCCGACTTCTGCGTTCTCTATACAATTCAGAACTTGGATATAATATTGCTGTTCGACGTTTGTCCTTTTGCATTTTCTTAGATTTAGCCAAGCATCTTTCGAAACTTCCGCTTGAGGGTTAATTCTTTCCTCTAGAACAATTTCCTTAATAACTTGCACTTCTCCGTTTCTGTTGTCTGTTCATAGCTTCGCGGCTGTTTTGTTCTCATTAGCTACACCGCCAAAGTTTATTTTAACGATTTCGTTCTGCAGCATTAAATGTATTTACCCAGTCGGCTAGGAAAACCCGGCCATAGATTCCTTCCCTTTAATTCTAGAATACTATAATATGCAAAAGCACGTTCAAATTGTAAACGGAAGTTTACCCTCCCAATTATTAAAAATACTAATTTCGGTTAATATAACTCCAATTCAATGAATCATCTTATGATTTGAATCTAAGTTTCATTTTCAAAATTGGAAGTGTTTGTTTGAACAAATTCTTACGTGCGATAAAGTATCTACCTAACTAATAATATTTTTAAAAGAAAAATATTTTACTTGCACATTTTCAAAATCGAAACTGATTTGCCGAGGATAAGCCGTCAAAATTTCGAAATTTGCGGTCTGCCGAAAAGCTTGTGACATCACGGTACTTACGCGGCGATACATTCGAATTATGCATTTTACTGAATCGTGGCTCGTGTGATATCACGAGATACCATTGCATACATTTTAACCAAGTTCACTTTGAAAGCTCACAACTTTGTCATTTTTGTAGAAATAGAAAAAATAAATTTTCTCTCGATATTGACACTTATACAATACATTTTCATGAAAATAAAAATAAAATGGGAGATGAACTCTTTCAGACTATCCCGAGATTTTTGATTAATAAGCCTTCTGACCTTCCATTTTGCACATAGACTTTCAGAATACGTACAAGTACATCGCCAGTTTTGATAAATCTTGACAGTTCTCTTTTTTAACTGCCCAGTCCATGTCATGCGTGGCTATTTTTTTTTTTTTTTTTTTTTTTTTTTTTTTTTTATTGTAATATAAAATATGAGTTACATATTAGCATATAAATTATAGTATACATTTATATAATGTTATAATTAGCATACATGTTCATGTTCGAATGTTAATACCACTCTTCCATAGAAGCATTAGCTTGTGTCTGGAAGAGTAGTGTACATTTTTTAATGCTATATTATGTTATGAGTTCTTAAATTACTATGTGAATGTAAAAAACAATAAGTTGTAAGTTCGGTGATATGTAATTAAAAGTATTTTTCTACTAATAAACAATTTTACTATTAGAATAAAGTATCTTGAGTTATTGTAATTAGTTGTTAAAAACAAAACAAAATTTACCTTATTTGAAAAGCGGGGTATCACTTGGAAACTGAGTTATAAGTTGTTCTTGAGATTAGATTAGTCGGAAACTTTTTTTTTTTGAGATTATCTTTAAAAAAATTTTTAACAGAGTTTATTAATTGGATTTTATCATTAATTTTTCTAATTTCATCCGGTAATCGGTTGAAAACAAGTCTTCCTTGATAAGTATAATAATTTTGTGCGAAGGAAGTGTTTAATTTTGGGCATGAAAAAATATATTTATGTCTAGTACGATTTTCAGTTATAAATTGATACTTCTCTTTTTCTTTTATAATTTGAATCAATGTATTTCTATTGTACAGATCTTTGAAAGAAGGTACTTGGAATTCCTTAAATAATTTATCCGTTGGGTAGTCAGATGGTTTTTTTAATATGATTTTAATAATTAGCCTCTGCACAACTTCAATTGGGGAAAGATTAGTTTTGTATGCGGATCCCCAGCTAATGATAGCATATTGTAAAGTTGATTGAACCAAAGCGTAATATATTAGATATAAATTTTTTACAGATAAAAAATTTCTGATTCTTAAAAATATGTAAATCAATTTTCTAATTTTTTTTACAACTTGACAAATTTGTTCCTTCCATTTTAAATTTTTATCGATAATAACTCCTAAATATTTTATTGTGTTTGTTGTTTTTAATATTGTGCAGTTTTGGATACAATAATTTTTACTATGTGTTGTAGAATTATCATGGATGATGATATCAATGTTTTTAGGGGTATCATTTTTGTGTATTGCAAATGGAATTACAAATGTTTTATCACCATTTAGTGATAGTAAATTTACGTCGAAGAAATTCTTTAAAATATTTATGTCTTCGGTGGCTTTAAATGTTACTTTTTCCCAAGTTTTATCGCTAATTATTAGTACCGTATCATCGGCATATGAAGTTATTTGGCCATGTAGTGGTTGAAAAAAAATGTCATTAACATATATGGTAAAGAGGATTGGTCCGATTACTGTACCTTGCGGGATTCCAAAGTCTGATATTTCTTTATCGCTATTAATCTGATTTATTTTTACGACTTGCGGTCGATTTTTTAGGTAGTTCGAAATCCATTTAATCGCATTGTCTTTATTGTAACATATGTTTTCTTTTTCCTAACTCTGAACAAAATATCATGAATAATTTTTAGTACTCTCACCGACAGCCTGTATTTATGGAGAACTGCTTAGGTACTGTGTTGTCCAATCCAAAGTAAACTCAAATAATTATGATAATTGCGTTAATAAGTTGATCCTTTTTGAGCTTGAAAATTATAATTTTAGTCCCAGCTAAAATCGGCCCGAGAAAGCAAAATTTAATCGATGTCATTAAAACGGTGGCTAATTACAAATTATGTTTTTGTACTGGGAAAATTGCTGTAAACGAGAATAATAATACTCGAGTGGAGATCAAGAACTATTTACAGAAATACAGTTTGACCAAGCTATTTTACCAATCCAAAAGGTAAAAAATCAGTGCAAGGCAGATCAAGGCTGCCGATCTAAAAATGAGGCATATGTCTAATACTTCATCCAAAGTGACAAACGGTTAACAATACAGTAGTGAATTCATTTCACCACTTTCACCAGTAATAGCTTCAGTTGTTCATGTCTTAGAGACAAAAGTATTAGTATTTGCAATTCTTACAGTATTAAGTTTTATCCTTCTTGCATTAATGCAAAGGCACAGAAATCGAAAGACCTAAATCCACTCGATTTGCTCACACGGAGTAAGAAATATTTACCCACATAATGTTTTCTGGGATGTTTTCTTATACCCACACCTACCTAACATGGACCGACATTAAATCAGTGTTCGCGTATATTGAATTCACAGACAATTTCGAGGGTGATCGGAGATCTTTTTCGTTTTGCAGATTCATTGTTTGCCAAATATTTGTCGGAAGACAACAAACACACAACAATCTGCTCTCATCTTTCATGTATTATTATTTTAATTAAATTTCGAAGTGCAAACATTTCATTAATTTCCTATGGAGAATGAAATTAATATCTCGATCCGTATAAAACGTTCACACGAAATGATTTATACAAATATTTACCCTGTGACTGGACCTTCGAACTTCAAGAATCGAACCTTATTTCGTATTGAGATGGGATATTTCGTTAAGCGGCTGTTTTAACAAATACCTACGTCGTTAATTTTCATTTTCGTTTCAGGCTCGATTTTCCCACAGTGATGTGCAATATTTATTAATAAAAATACCTATATAACACCTTTGAAATAATGTCTTCTTTTCACTACGCCATACACCCATACACAAATATCTATTTAGGCACATTAAGTATAAGCTAAAGCCCGTTGTTCTTCCATATCCTTTATTTCGTACAACTTAAGGCGGATCTCTTCTTTGGGTTTATATTCATTACACGTAGCACGTACATGAAAGCAAAATTCTTTATTTATTGGATCGATTGGATCCTTCACTTAGGCATAAAATGCTTTGTCGACTCTTCTGCTTGGGTTTCGGATGCTTAAGGAAATCCTTTATTCTCCGATTTCCGGCCGAGGTATCTTCGTGTTGACATATTAATTTACTTACAATAATAAATAGCATTACCTTACATTGGCAATTTGGTTTTAAAACTAATCAATCAAATAAGAAGCCAACTCAGTCCGCATTTTTCTTCATTAATCAGTTCTCATTATAAAAATTGGCGTGCTGAGCATAGTTTTTGTGAAATGTTCCCAGCACAACAGCGCTTCATAAGTTTAATATAAGTTAAGCATGTTTTTACCTATTTTCAGAAACATAATAAGAAATGGGTCGATATATAAATTTTCATAGCCCATATTAATAATACCACCCGGAAAAGATAGAGTTTCTTCTCCCGACTCTAAATCTATCCGTGAGATGTGCACGCTCAATAAATGTGCCTCAAAGCATCAATTACGCGAAAATTTTCATTAATAGGCCAAATTCAACCCAATTTGTTCCCACGATACGGTAACTTTTTGACTTTATAATGAAAAGTAGCAACTAATAAGAAAAGTTATATGGTTTCTTGACGTTAATTGATCGTAAAGTTTGGTCATTCTCATTCAAACTATTTAAGTTATTGAATAATACCACTTAAAAGTCGTAATTACTCTTGAGGTTCGTAGATGTCGCTACTTGTATGTTAAGAGCTCATTTGAATATAGTAAGTATATTTGAAGCAAAAGTTAAATCTGATTTTGCTCATTAGAAATCACTGTATTATGCGACCTAAAAGTTTTTAGTTTAAATCTATTTTTTAATTAAATTATTTTGTTGTTGTTGTTGTTGATGCTACACTTTATTTTCCGACACTATCCAACAATTTGGGAATCGCTGGGTGCTTACCCGTGAAAAGGCGCGTTATTATTATTATTATTTTATTAATAATCATCATACACGCATTATTAAATTTGATTTACAATAATTTATAATAAATTAAATGGCCTAATACCTCCTTTTTTTCTATTTTATTAATCTTTTGATTTTCTTTTTTACAGGTACGTTGATAAATATTTATTCTCCAACAACAAGCAGAGTTTCAGGAATAAAGGTAAGCAAGCTCAATCATCACAATAAGTTCCCATTGAAAAATGTTCAAATCTCAGGACGCTAAAGCCCATAGTTCTGAAGATTTTACTACCTCGAGATGAATATTTTTATTGTATAATGTTAATTTTGTTTCAATCTATTTCCCGCTAGAGGCTTTTCATAATTTGTTGCAAAATGCCATTTTATCAACACTTCGGGATGTCGGAGAATTTAATTCCCACTTTTATTGTGAACCACGGCGAGTCTTGCAATAGTTTCAATGGCTTAGAGCTGTCGTCCGTTTAGCGAAAGGTAGCGAAAGGAAAGGAAGAAAATATAGTTTTCTATCGAAAAATTTTAAAACGCGTAAAATCTCTCTATTTTAAAGAAGAGTGTCTGTGCATAGGTGGCTTTATTTTTCATACAAATCTACAGTTTCATTCTGAGATTGATGAAAATTTCCACACTTGACCTAGAAAAAATAAATTGAAAGGTCACAATTTTTTGTATTTCTTGGGCGTTAACTATGTAACAATTTCTAGAAATTTTGTTTTGAAGAGTTTTAATTTTCAATGTACATTTGTTAGTTAAATTTTAATTTTTTTGCAACCGGTTTCGACACATCCGTGTCATTCACAAGCAAACTTAAAACTGAATGTGTCGAAACCGGTGGCAAAAAAATAAAAATTAAAGTAACATATATTTACATTGAAATTAAAACTGTTCAAAACAAAATGAGAAAGATCACTTCTAAATGAGATTTTAAAAAACAACCCATCAGCTTATTCCCGGACTAAAGCCCAGGCAACATTGGGTGCTTCAGCTAATTTGATAATATTTATGTCATCTTGGTACACTTTTCATTAAAAAAATCTTGTCTTAAAATCATCAAAGATGGATTTCTCCTACGCTAATGTTAACTATTTTTAACTATTTTAGTTGTGGAAAATTTAAAAAATGAAATTGACATATTATTGCATAAAGTAAATCATAAATCAAGGGCGCCGAAATCACCTCAAGGGCGCTTTATGGTAGATGTTTGCTACCAGATTTATAGTTAGAATTCCCTTGTTTTGTTAATGTTAAATATATTGTAGCATACGTCTATAACAGTAGGTAATAGAACACAGTTTTAAGATTGAATAATGAAAAACACAGTTTAGCTTAGAATAAAGCTAAGGCAATTATTAGTGTATTTTGATTGCCGTACTGTGTCAATACCATTCAAACTCGTTAAAAAAACACTGTCTGTATAGTATCGTATACCCTTTCAGTACCTATTAATAATCTGTAGTAAACTTCACAAAGTGCTTTCAAAGGATTGTTCGAATAATAGAAAACATTCCAATTAATCGAGGTTTTCGCGCACCCCTGAGTTTTGTATTCAGCACTTAATAAAAAAAAGGCTTTTTAATTCACCGTAAATTTCCGCAGGGATTGTCAACAAAGCGGGTGGGGCGGCCCAGCGATCGATGTCTATCTTTTACCTTTGAGTTTTTGCAAATAGTTAAGTCCGGCAAAGGCTGTACCGCTTTGGCTGTATAATGCCGGAAAACTCTAGCATTATTTCGTATTTCCCGCTTTTCGTAGTATCCGGGAGGCGGACGCGACGGCTGTGAATTCTAGCTCCGCAAATTAAACTTTTCGGAATGGAAATGTATCGGGATTATTTATCGAGGTCGGTTTAGAAAAACGGTGCTGGGAGATTACATTTTACATCGAACACACTTTACTTTCACAGTCTGTAAATATACGGCTTAATGTTTCTCGGTTTAATGTTCCACGAACATTGCTCTAGTATCGTCATTACACGTGTACTGTAGATAATGATATGTAAAAGATTATTTTATATGCTACATCCGTGGGTTGAACTATTTTATTTGAATAGCGAATTTCCACCTACACGACTTAAAATGTATTTGTACCTGTATTTGTATTTCTTTTGAAGCGCCGACATATAAATCAAAGATTCTATTGAAATTATTATTTATTAAAATATTGAGCTTCCGCTTTATCTCTGTAAATAATAAAATAATAATTAAATTAAAAAAAAAATACTTTGTAAAACACCACTTATTCAATCAAAATTGTTAAACCAAAACCGACATGTTTCAAAACCAATGGTTTCTTTGTTATGATAAAATTAAAAATAATAAGGATAAGGGTGTTTTTTTAACAACTTGTAAAGATTTTAATTTTTTGTAACATGTTTCGAAACAAATGGTTTCTTCGCTAGAATAAAATTTAAAAAAAATAAATATAAAGGTGGTTTTTTTAACAACCTATAACGATTATAATTTTTATGAAGTAAAACTTCTTTACACACGCTTGACTTGAGGAGTAAGCTGGTGAATGCGTGACGAGAGCGTTACGAAAAGTGTGATCGGGCGATTCGAACGGAAGTTGAGAGGGAGATATAAGTTAGTGAAGATAGGAAGAGAGAGAGTTACGTTTCGTATTTACTGTAAGGGCAAGAGAGAGAGGTGCGAGCACACATTTTCTTTCACTTTTTCTCTCATTACCATTTACGTTTCGTATATCTAAGACAAAGTGCAGGCCTATTGTCTGTATCACACTGTAGGAGCAAGAGAGAGCAGTGCGCGCGCATATTTTCTTTCTCTTTTCTTTTATAATGAAGTTTTACTTCAGTCGTGTGATCTAAAGCAAACTCGGTTTTTTTAAGTAAAACTTCTTTACGCACGCTTGACTTGGGGGGTAATCTGGCGAATGCGTGACGAGAGCGTTACGAAAAGTGAGGCGAACGCTTCGTATATTACTGTAGGGGCAAGAGAGAGGTGCGAGCACACATTTTCTTTCTCTCTTTTTCTCATAGCCAGTTACGTTACACAGTGCAGGTCTATTGTCTGTATCACACTGTAGGAGCAAGAGAGAGCAGTGTGCGCGCACATTTTCTTTCTCTCTTCCTATCATATAGATGGAGCAGAAGTTTTACTTCAGTTGTGTGGTCTAAAGCACACTCATTTTTTTTTATAAAAGAAAGACTTACTAATAAGGATCATCTAATCTGAAGGTTTAAATAATTAATAATTATTTTAAATTTGTCAACCACGTTTTAGAAACAAACCTTTCTCTTGATAGGGTTAAAATTTTTACACACAAACACAACAGGTTTACAATTAGACGACTTTCAAGTTTACAATTACAGAAATTAGAATAAGTGTTAATAGCCAAATAAATTTTATTAATAACAAAATATTTTTCAAAAATAGACATCTTTTAAATTTATTTTCATATTAATACTTATATTTAAAATGTCTTATTTTTGTTATTTAGACAACTTTATTATTTTTGTTAATTCATAAATAATTTAATTATGTATAAATGCAATTATTACATATTAAATTTTATTATGATTAATTTTATATAATGGTTTTTTTACGATACCTTTAAGTATACCTTAATTAATCACCACTCTTTATAATACATTTTTGTCATTTATTATTTTGTTAATTTTAATTACTGGCAGAGGAAGGATGAAAGCAGACTGAATGCTGTAGAAATGAGATCCCTGAGGCGAATGTGTGGTAAAACTATGTACGATCGTGAGAGAAACGTGGATATCCGCAAAGAATGCAAGGCTGACGTAAGCGTGATGTGTAAGATTAAGAAAGGGACTCTCCGATGGTTTGGGCATGTAGAGCGAATGAACGAGGAAAGGAGTGTAAGGAGAATATATGATGCAAATGTGAATGGTAGAAGAAGTCGGGGACGCCCGAGGAAGACATGGCACGACCAAGTGAATCAGATACTTGAGTCGGGCCATGTGAAGAGTCGGAATAATAGAAGAGCATGTATGAGACGATGTATGAATGTGAACGAGGCAAAGAGTGTGTGCCAAGATCGAGTTGTGTGGCGGTCCGTCCTCTCTGCCTACCCCTGCGGGGAAACGGCGTGATGGTTAGTTAGTTAGTTAGTTAATTTTAATTTTATTCTGACAAAGAGACCATTGGTTTTCAAACATGTTGATAATTTTGATTAAATAACTGGCGTTTAACCAAGTGATTTATTGTCATTTGATTAAAATGACGCCACGAAGTGAATTTGCAAACATTGAGGAAAAAATAATAAGTTTAATTACCGGTTTATTTATTGGTGGACTTTTGTGTACCTATACAAAAATATATCAATCAGTAGATGTAGCACAGTTATATTAAACAAAAAAGTGCATGAAACTTGATAGAATGTTATTTGTTGGTTTAAGGCCGCAGATAAAATGTATGTATGTAAATCGAACAATAGTAAAGTACTTTAGAAGTACGAACTTACCTTTTTTGTTTATTTGTTTATTTGGAAAATTAATAATCATAGTGTATATGCTATTTCATTCCGCGACCCGCTCAACAACAAAGCCAGCAAGTGATTAAGAGTTTTAATAAAGACGAGCGTTCGATTAAAATGAGGAAAGTTTCCCATTGGGAATGGAGGAATAAAGTTCCACCGCGGTGGTGTAGTACTCCACCGCCCTTCGTCCTAAAGGGCGGGATTAAGTTTATTTATCGGTGGCTGGTTGCGGATTCCGCAGTAGGAAACCGGGCCTCGTTATGCTCCTAGTTTTACAGAGGTGCACTATCCGGACGATTAATTTTCTTGAGCACGTAAGCCGAACGCACACGGATACTACTCGTTATAAAATGCTACAAATGCCGGCCGTGGAAAGGCTAAAGCAGTACCTACTTGAAATATGTATAAATGGTATTCGGTAGTGTTATCAAAAATCATTTATCTTTTTGATTTCGTTCTAAATTTTAAAGCTTGCAAATTTAACGGGTTATAGATCTTTGTTTCAATTTAAGAATGACGGTTCCGCGACTTATTTATCCCGCGACAAAATATCCCCGGACAAAATATCCTAACCTAGCCTACTTAACCCAAAAAAAACATTTCGGCGCCAAATTAAAATTTTAAACCTAACCTAACCCAACAAAACCTTTCGGTGCCAAATTTAAAATTTATATCGAAACTGTAAGTTTCTCGCCCTGTCTCCTTCCTTCCTTGTCGGGGGTAGTTAGGGAATATTATGTCGAGTGATATTTTGTCGGAGGATATTTATTCGGGGATATTTTGTCACGCGATGAAAACGCGCGGTACAAAAAATGACAGGCGGTGGTTATTCTAGAAATCTAGAGCATAAAACTTATTCATAGTACGAGTAGTTACAAGAAGTTTTAAAGCAGCGGCGGTGTGACTTATTTCGTGGTAAGATTGAAATAAAAGCGTACTTATTTACATTCTTTTAGCCGATAACGATTTTTATTTTTGTTCAAAGTTCGCTTTGTACATAGTTTTTTTTATAATAAATCTTGAGCGGTGCTGCAAGTACATTCTTAAAAGCATTCGACAAAATGAGTTCTTACGACTAATATTTAAAAAAAAAAACAGGCAAATAAAAACATTTCTATAAATCTTATACCTTTTCCAGCCGCACCAGTGCCCAGCTTTTACGTAGCTTTTACGTTTTACGTTGTTACGCAACTTTTAGCACTATATTACAACTTACAATGCGTAAACTTTTTTTTTTTTTTGTAATATTTTTCATGACTTACACTGACAGCACGGGCAGTAACATAACAACATGTGTTTATAAATGTAAATAAGTATGTTAGTCGTAAATAACTACTTTTAATACAGTTGCAAATCATAATGCGAATAGAGCAGTAACAATACTGCTCTATTCGTATTATGACAGTAATCATAACAATATGTGATTATAAATGTAAATAAGTATGTTAGTCGTAAATAACTAATTTTAAGAGAGTTACAGGTCATACATAATAAGAATAGAGCAGTAACAATACTGCTCTGTTCGTTTCGTATTGTATTATGGATTGCAATTACATGTACAAACTCCGTTATTAAAATAAGTATAGTTCTAAATCACTAGTCAGAGAAGTCTTAGTTGTAAGTCATTAGTTATCAATCTTAGTTATAATATAAGCCACATGTAGTCTATAGGTATAGATTAAATGTATAAATGAATTTATAAAGCGCCCTTGTGGTGATTTTCTCACGAAAATGGCGCTATAAAAATCATCCAATAATTATTATTATTAAGGTTTATATATTAGATGATAAACATATCACTTACATATTTCATTTCATTAAAACATATCATTTACCCTTGTCTTTAATATTTTGATAACTACATCCATACTATCCATATTATTTGCTTTATTTTGCCTCAAATAAAAATTTACCAATTACCAATTTACCAGTCACCAATTTCTTCATGAATGTTTCACCTACGGCTCAAATTCATTTTTCATTCAAATTCAATTTCATAATATTTTTGGGCTTATTTTGACAGACCAATCCGCTCCTGGTCGGGTATTATCTGGGCCCCAGTTACAGCGGGTATTAGGCCCCTCACTGGGAAACTAGCACTGCAGAACTGTTTATTGTTGGGATTATCGGCCCGTAATCCTACATTCATTCCCCTAAAAATATTCACCCTTGCTCATTGATTGTACACTAGGAATCGTCGGAATTAATCTTGGTTACAATCACACAAATGGTGATAAATACAAAGTGCTTTGCTTTAGCTGTTAAACCACTAAACTTAATACAAATATTTGTAATAAATCGAATTTAAATACCTTAATTCACATATCCGTATGATTTACGATTATCTAAAATGGAAGGAATCGTTTAAAAAATAACAACAACAAGAAACAAAGAATTTTCAGACAAGTTTAAAAAAATATTATTGATTAAAATATATCTCCATTTAGGTATCTTTTGATGCCTTTGCCAATGTTTCTACCGCTTTATTTGTGAAATATCACCTCAAGGGCGCTTTGTAAAGCTAAAAAATACACTTTCGTTTGGTGAGATTCGCCGTTCTATTTAAATTTCACGAGACATTAGGTTATGTCGTTGGTACCGTTGTTTATTACTGAATTATTTTCAGAGCATATAACTTTATTAATATTCCCGAGCTACATGTCGCAAATGACATAATTAAATTACTTAATTTTGTTTGAATTAATTAAATGCTAATGGCAACTTTTGCAAGTTACGAAAATAAATACGCATTTATAACGTCCGCCTCATTCCATCCCCAAATTTAGTTTGAAGTTTCTTCAAAGGCGTCACCCTAAACTTTCAAAAGTTCAAACGCCACATTGTAAATAAACACTGTAATCCTTGAATCTTCTTCAAGTTCCACGAACTTCCACTACTCGCTTTTGTTTTATCCTCCAACTCCGTGATTATCCGATATATTACCATTCCTGAAATATCTGTTTACAGATGTAGATAATGTTTATCAATTTGTGATTACGTTAGCCCGACAATTTTGTTTTCTTCAAAAAAGGTGGAATGGACTCCTAAAAAGTAATATCGTGTTTTGCGAAATAACTAGACATAAAATATTACAGCACTTAACGTAACATGAACAGTATCCATCGTCAGGTGTGGAGTGTAAGCCTGTAACATCTCGCGATGGATGGTTTCTTCCCCAAACTAGTTTTGTAAAATATAACATCGTCTTTTACACAAAGTTGAATTTTTGTAAGAAGCATCGCTTTGTGGTTTGAACGTTACAAATCATTTTTACATTAAAAAAATCATATTCGCAGTGTTCACAATATAATCATCGCCATACTTAAATTTATATGTATATTTTTAGATACGATATATAGAGCAGACCTTGTGTTGAAAACACCGTAGAAAACAGTTGATTACTCTTACGCATTTTTATATTGCGTGGAAAATATTGTTTAACACTCAAGGTTCAACAAATAATAATACGCAATTACCTACATTTTCGTAGCATCACGTACGTTGGTCATATGCATCGTACATATAATGTATTATCAATTTGTTTTATTACAATCCGTTAGCTATAAGTTGTTATAATATATTGTCTTATCTTTAGTTAGTAATAACACAGAGCATCATAAAATGTATGTGTGTATTTGTATGGCGCCTCTGAGGTGATTTTTCGCAATAAAACGACGCTGTACAAATCATAGAAGTATTATATAAAGTCAAGACTTATGAATTTTATAGCAAGATATTCAGCCCGCGCTGTTGGCATATATAAACGCATTTCATATTTGAAAACACCAATCATTTTTTATTATAGTTAAAAAGTTAACTTAAACTTCAGCCTGAAATATTTTATTAATTATTGCGACGTAACCAAAGCATTCTTAATAGCCCTTAATAAGAAAGCTATACCGCGATCTTATGGTTAGATATTTTTCTTTATTGATGTTACACCCCAATTTTACAGTTGCTCCCACACATGTGTAGGTTCTTGGAAACGTCGAATGATGACTGATAAAGATAGAGTACCCAAACACATGTCACCGGTAATACTCGGTTAGACGACCTAACCGAGCAGTCGAGCACAAGCCCCAATTATTAGCGGTCATCAATACGCATAACATCGTAATGCATATCAGACAGGAGACACGATGTAAATTAATGCTCTGGAAGTAGTGTAGAACTGGTACATGCAGAAGCTTAGGCTTCATCCACGTTTCAGCCGAGAAACCTCACAGAAAGGGATGAATTATTCAGCAGACACCGTCAAGTACAGCGTACTATCAAGTCATTCTTTTCGGTTTTAAGAGAGCTTGAGTCGCATCCTCAGGGTAGGCAGCGAGGCTTAGGATTGTCTCCGGCACGCGATGATTTATGCTAACAAGGCCCGAGCGTGCGTGCGCCGTACATTTGTTACCGCCCGCTGCCTGTCGGGCTATATCTCCTTCCATTCAGAAGCCTTAGAATAAAGACGTCTTATCGCCACACACCCGGGGTCATAAATATGTCGGTTTCTGCGAACCAAACTCAATATTCATTTGTTATATTGTTGCATGTAGAACCAACCACCCCGTATTGTGTCTGTTCTGAGATCGTAGTCATTTGTCTGACATGTTCACGGCCTTCAAAGCTCATTTTGCTTGAACGCAGCTGAGCCGCAAGATGTATTGAATGAAATTTATATAATACATAGTTACATATGCTATGTAATCATTTAATAACCTTCTATTCTTTCTTATGTGATCAGCCTGTGATGGAATATTTTACTCCTATATAGCTGTATTTTCTTTGTGTTATAATAGAATAATAATAACATAGAATTTATATAGCGCAGTTTTGTGATATTTCACCTCAAGTGCGCTTAATTATAATAAACTTAAATATAGTGTTCTTAAGAGTCCTAACAGGTAATGGTGTAACTTTTTTGTGAGTCAAGGTGCTATTTTCACAATTTAACCATTTAAAAATAATGTAATGTATATTTGCGGTACGTTTCAGAGTGGAAGATACTCTCAGTATCGCCCTGGTATAAGACCAGCATTCATAATTGAAACGTTACTTGAAGTAAATTTAGCCATTTTTTATGATTCATCTGAGTAGCCATGTATAACCCACCTTCCTCTCCCCCTCCGCTCTACCTTCAGCCACACAACATACCCCAATTGGGGATGTCATAGTCTCACTGGCTCCAGGAAGTTGGGAGCAGTTGGGACTCTTGTGCGGTGTTCACATGAAAAGGGAGTTCTCAAAAACAAATCAATGATATCTGTATACTCTCAGAAACTAATGCCATTGATCTCTTTAGCACAGGTGCACAGTCAGAACACTAGTACGAATTACATTCTCCGCATGAGAGTGGGTCATTTTTACATTTTGTGGATTGTTTCATCACTTGTACATTATTCTCTGCTATAACAGGTTCACTCGTTCATTTCCATAAAAAACTCTCTATCTCCTCCAATGATGATTTAGGTCCTATGCGTTGTGCACAGTACTTAAAGATCTTGTTTACGTGTTTTTCAAGTGCTCTCATCGCTTTCCTTAAAACGTGCACTTGCTACGTGTTGAAAAAATACCAACAAGTTGTAAAGTCTAAAAACGTTTTACCTGTTTTGGCATGGAAAAATGAATGAGATGAATTTACCCATTCCAATTCCAACCGCATATCAATATCGTTCGTCTACAATTTGTCAATAAACTGGGAATTTCACTTGCCAATTCTAGATCTACCACGTGAGTGGAAAACCTTTGTATGGTAGAATTTATAACAACATTTTTATAACTTATCTTCATGTACCTACATCCTACATACATATAAAACATCTGCTGCTATGTTCTCACTAATTACTTGCGCAATCACAACTTATTCCCACCACGAAAAATTACTACACTTAGACATATTTCATGATTCCTTGCAAACATACAAAACTAATTTATTAAATTCTTCTCGTGACATAAATACAAATTATAAATTTTAAAACTACTTACACTTAAGCTTGTTACCTGGGATGAGATGGCAACAATGTAGATAGTAAATTATTATGTGCAAATATGTCTAGCATGGCAGATGTAAGGTTTAGGTTGATTTTTAAAGAAAATAAGATATTCTGGCTTGGGCTTGCTTAGGTTAAATAGTTCTTTTGATACCGTGGCAAGTCGAAGTGACGCATGATGAAGTCTTCTTTTGTGAAAATGAATCTCACATCGTGAGATGGGCAGGACTCCTGAGGAATGGCTCCCAGCCAAAAGGACCCTCCAGAAACAGCATAGACGGAAGACTCTGGATACCAATCATCCCTTCAGGATGACTTGCAGTCAGCTCTCAAGATGGCGAGTATGACATGCCAAATTTACTAATACGATGGTAATGGTACATAACCATGTACAAATGTAATACTTTGTAAATGTTAGAGGACCAGTCGAGAATGTTTCTACATATCGTAAATTTTAAACTTAATATTCCTTTAGAGCAGTGATGGGCAACATGCGGCCAGCCAGCCTAGTTTGCTTTGGCCGGCGAGCCATTTCGGACTGCCCACTAAATAAAATATCCAAAAATTTGTGGTAAAGAATTTTCATTGGTTTCTATGCTATTGAAAATCTCAATGAAATCATCTTTAAATTCAGAGTATTTCTTCACAATTAGCTCAAGATTTTTTTGGTTACATTTAGGTTTATTTGGACGTAAATAAATGAGGAAAAAGAATTAAAAAATATTATTTATTAGATATTTTATTGAATGTGGTTATTCCAGAATAAAATGTTCTGCTCCTGACCCTTTTTATTGATTTGAAAAATAAAAATAATTAAAAACAAAGTGAAATGGCAATTATTTTTTATGGAAGTCGTGGAAGCAGTTTCGCAATTTTGAAAGACATAATCCAAGTGGAGCATTCTCAATTACTTCAGTTCAGGCAATTATTTATTCTAATATCCAACTGCCATCTAACTGAATGACAAAAATGTTGGTAAACAGGATTGGCAGCGGCCAGTAGATGGAAGTGTCAGTTACTTCAATATATAGGAGTTATTTTTAAAAGCTCACTGCTCCTCTAGGAAATAATTAATTTGGTTGTGAGCTGACTAGGATGCCAAAATTCCTCTAAGGGATAAATAAAACCTCAGATTAACATATTTAATTATTGATGATAATATTAACGACTCAAACAAAATTTTGAAACCGAAAAAGTTTCAGTGGCATCTAGGAATTGAACCCAGGACCTTGCCGAGGTTTTGTTCTACCACTGAGCCAGTTCTACGATATCTCCTTCAGTAATATTTAACTGAATTACTTTTTGATAAATCTACCAACATTATCTTCATTTTCGCATATTTTATTGGCTGCTATCTTTACATATAATTACAAGATTCAACTCGAACTCAATGCAACCTAGATAGTTTCTTAGATAAATATATCAATTTTTATTATGTGCGACATCTATTTACTTTTCTACAAGTCTTGATGAATATTATTTTTTTAAGAATAACCTCAAATTATAACATTTAATCAATGAATATTTTATTAACGACTCTCAAACGAAAAACGTGAAACAGAAAAATCGGAAAAAGATTCGGTCGCATCTAGGAATATTAATATATTTTCGTCCTTGGACAATATATTTGCTTGAAATTCAAGCATGATAGCTTAACCCAATCCCAATGGTATATCATTATCATTATTGTTTTAACCCCGAGTCACGTGAATCTTTTTATATTTGTATTATTACATTTGATGGCATCAACTGACCCTTAGTGTCCGTTAAGGGTTACGACAGACTCGAGAAGAAACGTGGGAGTTAAGGGCGAGATACGGTTTAATGATAAATTCCAGATAGAGGGCAAATGATATGAAACAAAATATAAATAAAACATTTTGGTAACACGTTTAGATTAATGATTTGAGCTTTTATTTCTAAACATTATACGTGCGTTTTCTTTTATAGCTAATTTGCTCTAGGTATAATTTGTTTCGCTCTCTTTATTCAATAAATTTATGGATAAAGGATTTTAACAAAGCAGCTGTCAGAATAATAAAATAATGTTGCGAACATATTCATGCGTAGATATTATTGCTTGATTAATTGTGGTTATGGTTTTAAATTTTAATGGGTTCTTTTCTACTATTTGAAATAATATATCCAATAATAATTCTATGACGAAGGATGAGTTGAAATTAATTATTTTATTATAAAGTAGATAATAAATTTTCTTTCACTAAACCGCCATATTTTGTGACTGTTTAATAGCTGAAGTTTGTCTCAATTTACATTTTCCTTTATGCGACAATTTTATGGGCTTAATATTTTAATCGCTACGTTGTACGAGTATATTGCTAACACAATATTATAATACTGATCGTCTGCATCCATACAAAATTAGAGGTGTTCTTGTTATACTAAATTCATTGTTTGTTGATTAGAGTCACGTACTCACGATTAATCTTTGACTTAACTAAGAAGTAAGTACGTCCAGTTAAAATGTATGAGAATGCCAAGTTGGTAGTATAACTATATTAATCACTTTCTCTGGAGGAAAAGTTCTTTGAACAACTCGGGTGAAATCAACTTTCGCAGAAAGTTTCATGGATAAACACAGAAAAAATTTCGTGGTTCTGGAGACCGATTAAGGCTATTTTTTCATTCCGTCTCATCGTTATATCCGCTCCTTTCATATTATGAAATTGTTGATGTATCCCAACTTTTGTGCTCAATAAACATTATTTTATACCCAAATCCCCAGAAACCTTTTGTGCGCGTTTAAAGTAATTTTTTCTTCTTTTTTAATCACTTTGAATCATTTCGCTTAAAAACGGCTAAGGCAAATATTTTCATTTTTAAAAGCTCGTTATTTCCACATAAATCAATTCATTTGCATTAAATAAAACTTTTAAACAATCTTATGACCTTTCTGAGCATTCACGATGTACATAAATCAATTTGAGTTTTATATTATGTATTATTACATATATTTAATCAGAAGTATTTAGAAGGGTTTTCATACAAAAAAGGTTTTTATTGTGAATTGAAAAGTCTTGTTTGCTGAATTGTAAATGTAAGCAGTTATATTCAGCACTGACCTCATGTATCAATAAGTAGAAGCCTGCAGATGGATCCTGGGAGCTTGGGAGCCTGGAAGCCTCAGATTGTCCGTAATGGCATATTCCCATGATTGAATAATTCATTGGATTCGGTGCTGCCCGTCCCGAGAATCAAGACAGGACTCTCCAGAATGCCTAAGCCTGAATGTGGAACTCCGCTCTTATGAATGTCCACGCGGCTTTACAATGGAATTATTCCCGGATCAATCCGGGTATTTAGGACACGCCAATTTGTACGGTCAATGGATACAGGGAATATGTTCGTAGGAAATTCTGTAAAATGGTTTTAAGAATGGATTGTATATATTTCTTACTATTGTATAATATGTATTATGTGTGTTGTTTTAAGCGATTCTGTTTTAAACATATTGTTAACATAAGCCAGGGCTGGAATGTAGAACATGGAACATAAGGCGTGTATTAAAGAGGTTAAAATTTACATAACTGTTTCATATAAGGAATATTTTATATAAGGAATATTTCATATAAGGAATATTTCATATAAGGAATATGTCATATTTACAAATAGGATGGATTGTATTTATAACATGGATGAAATATTTTGAAGAAGTCTTCGAAAGCAATGATGTGACAGTGATTTCGGTGGAGAATCGGGTATGAACGATGGAGTGAATGTTATTAAAATCAGCACGGCTGAAATAAAAAGATCGATTAAATGTATGAAAAATGGTAAGCCTGTTGGTTTGGACAATATTGCTGCCGAATATTTTAAAGGAGATATGAAGAGGACTGATCATGGTTGGTGCTAACACAACACTGTCCAAAAAAAGCGATGCTGCCAGTCCACAATGGAGTGCTGGTACCACCCTAATGTAGGGCGAATGAACTAAGAAAGTGTAAAGTGAATATTATGTGACGAAAACGTGAATGGTAGAATGTATGAGACGATATATGATTGTGAATGAAGCAAAGAGTGTGTGCCAAGACCGAGTTGTTTGGCGGTCCATCCTCTAAGCCTAGTTACAATTAGGTAAATCTAGATATCACTCTCAGGAGTTGTAAAATACAACAAAGTTATAAAAAGGGATAATTTATTATATTAGTAATGTTACACGCTAATCTCATAAACGGGGAGTTTTCCCAAGATAAACTACATAACATAAAATTGTGCTTATTTATCTAATTTTATTTTTATTATTTCTTTATCTGTTTAAAATTCATCTGTCATGAATTATTTGTACAACCAAACAAGTAAAAGCCCTTTGGGCGTTAAATAAATAAATAAAAAAATGAAGTAAATAAAAAAATAAATTCTTTAATGGAAAATTTTTTAAAAAAAGAAGTTAAAAGCGCATATATTATATTATAATAATTTACTTCTAGTATTCAATTTTTGTCATGTGGTTGACTGTTGTCTAGTAATATTGTATTACTTACATGTAGGTATATCATAACAAACTGCTAACCTTCTGTGAAGCGGTTGTGGCTACAGATGTTTTTTTTTTTTTTTTTTTAATGCCGGTCACCCGGACTCACTAGACAATATCTGTTCTGAGCCGGGTAGCAGTATCTATCATTACATAAAATTTAAATAACAATAAAAGTAACTAAAAATACAAAAGATAATAAATAAAGATACAGAATACAATAAAAAGAAATAATAAAACTTAAGTAGAAATACAAAAGATTATCTACATAAAATAATTTAAATATTACGTATATATAAAAATGTTTTTTTTGTGTGAATGAAATAATCAAATATTCTTTTTAGTGTGAATGTATTTTTTTTTTCATAATATATACATATATTTAAACATCAATATACAGCGTATACATATAAAAAAAAATTAACACGAACGGTTTGCAAGTAAGTTGTTAATGAATTTTTTTTTTTGTTAATTAACCACGTATTAAAGTTTTTGTATGTACGTTTTCTGTTGGTTTGCGTTATATGTTGTGTTTCTTTTAAGAAAGTGTTGAATATGGAAGGTGCGAGGTAAGATTCATGTTTTTTGGCAAGAGTGGATTTAATTTTTGGCACTTGTAAATTATTGTTAGATTTAGCTCTAGTGTTCTGGGAGTGAGATATGTGTGAAGGTGACGATTTTATGCAATTTTTATGGATCATTTTTTTTATGAATAGCTTCCTGATATCATGTATTTTATTTTGAATTAAAAGATTTTCAGTGGGATGAAGATATGGTTTTTTGAACATAGTTCTAATAAGTGATTTATGAGCTGTATTAAGTAGCTTAATGTATGTGTCTGCAGCTCCACTCCATGCCGATATACCATAAATTAAAATGCTTTGACAAAGGGAAAAGTATACATCTTTTAGTAGTTTAAGTGACATAATGTTTCTAATCATTTTAAATATATATATATTTGTTTCGGATTCTCATTACAAGTGAATTTGTGTGAAGTTCCCATTTTAGTTTGCAATCCACTGTTAAACCAAGATACTTAATATTATTAGAATGCTCAATTTTTTCGCAGTCGTAGTTTGTGGTTTGTGATGTAGTACATGGATACAGATGTAAAAGCGGGACGCTTGTACAGAAAATGTATATGATTTTAAATACGCTTTTTATTTTTATTAAATTACTAGAATTAAAAATTTTAAAGTCATGATTCGAATGTTCCTTGGGAATTATTCAAATATATTAAAATTTGAATAATTTTGGTATTATTAATATATATTGATATGACTTTATTATATTAGCAGGCGACATATCCCACCCCACCCCGCAGGACTATTAACAAAGTGAATGCTATTAATGTATTGGGATAATGAAGAGAAT
This sequence comes from Limnephilus lunatus, assembly GCA_917563855.2. Lineage (NCBI taxonomy): Eukaryota > Metazoa > Arthropoda > Insecta > Trichoptera > Limnephilidae > Limnephilus > Limnephilus lunatus. Next base: position 92,575,572 of record OU830595.1, on the reverse strand, counting down.
ATATTTATGAAGGCCCTTGTATCTAACCACTAAACAAAATTTGGTATTCATCTCTTCAATTCAATTCCCCGAATAGTTGTTATTTATTATTTTGATTGAAACAATAAGCAATAAATCAAATTCAAATTCCTTCTATATATATTTATATGCAGAAATATGTATTACATTATGTACATACATATACATACTGCACAAAGAGATAAGCTTACTTATAGGATTTTGCAATTTCTCACAGCTAACCTAGATCTTAGGTAAAGTAGAAAATCTTTTCCAACGGTGATCTTTGGCGTCATATATAAATTGCACAGCTACTCTCTTGAGCAGTTTTAGGTCAATAGAAATATTTATAGCTCATAACGATATTATCGTGATGAGTTATGAATCTTTGAAATTTAATTTTAGATAAAGCTATATTGTTTGATTAATCAATAAATAAAGTGCTGAAATCTCTAGCTAACTTAGTACAGCATTATGTAAAAATGTTTAGGGATACTTCTTTCAAATTCTGATAGCTTCTGTCAAAAACACTATTCATAAAACATCGTATATTTTCAATTTATTTACTTATATTGTTCGAATTCACTACGCGGTGCTCGAACCTATGAACCTGTGTAATAACTGATAAATTAGCCGAGTTTACTACTTATTCAGAGTATTTATTTAGTAATGGATAGTTATTTTTAATTGATTTTATTTTTTTGTTTTTCGGTCACCAGGTAAACTATATAATAAATTATTATTATGTTTTTAAAATTTATATCAAATATGTCCCATACAAAAGCGCATATATTATGTAAATATATTAATATATAATAATTTACTTCTAGTCTTTACTTTTTGATGTGAAAATTTTCTTTATCGCCGTTGTGATTTGAAACTCGATCAAACGAAAAACAGCGAAACTAAAAAGAGACAAACTTGTTTGTTTTGCGGCTTTTGAATGACTTTTGTCTGGAATATTGTATTATATGTAGTTATATTATAACAGACCGCTAACCTTCTGTGATGCGGTTGCGGCTACTGATGTTTATTTGAAAATATATATTTTTAAAAAATGCCATTTCTTTTTATTAAAGTACCGTAATTAAAAATTTTCAGTTACGTAAATTTTATAATTTCTTGGTTATTTTTAATTTATGTTGATACCACTATTATATTAGTGACATATCCCACCCCACCCGCAGGACTATTAACAAAGTGAATGCTATTAGAATATCGGGATAATGAAGAGAATATATTTATGAAGACCCTCGTATCCAACCCCAAGCAAAATTTGGTATTCGTGTCTTCGATTCAATTCCCTGAATAGTTGTTATTTATTATTTTGATTGAAAGAATAAGCAATAAATCAAATTCGAATTCCTCCTATATATTATTTCTGTGCAAAATATATACATTCCATATACGTCTGCACAAAGAGATAAGCTCAGGTACAGGATTTTCTGACTTCTCACAGCTTACCTATATCATAGGTAAAGTAGAAAATCTGTTCCAAAAGCAGGAAAACTCTAACTGTGATCTTTGGCGTCATATATAAATTACACAGCTTTTCTTTCTAGCAGTTTTAGGTCGATGGAAATATTTACAGTTTTCAACGATATTTTCGTAGTGAGTCTTTGAAATTAATCTTCGAAAGTTCATTTTAGACAAGGTTCCGTTTTGTTTAATTAATCAATAAATAAAGTGTTGAAATCTCTAGCAAATCCACCTAGTACAGTATTAATTGTTTTTGTGTTTAATTTGTAGAACTGCATTTATTTTTTATTAAATTTAATAATAATAAGTTATTGTCAAGTTCTGCAAGTATTTTGGTATGAATTTTTGTTACAGCTGTTTTTTTGTAAGCGTCTTGTAAGTTCATTGTCAAACTGTGGTGTAGCCACCTTCGGATGACTTATTTATAATATTTTAAATATAAATTTTGAAGGTGTCTGAATTAACATTTAAAATATTATAAATAAGTCGCCTGAATGTGGCTTCACCACAGTTTGAAAATGATCTTACAAGTCGAAACAGCTGTAACAAAAATAAATACCAAAATACTTGCAGAACTTGATAATAACTTAATACTTGGTATTATTTCACCATCCTGTTAGTTGAAAGCAGTATTAAAAAAACATCGTATATTTTGGATTTATTTATTTATATTCTCCGAGTTTACTACGCATTACTCGATTCTATGAACCTGTACAAAAAACCTGTAATTGTTTCATTGTTGTATATATCTTTTGTTTAAATCCTTTATTTTTCCCAATTTTACATTTTATATATATATACATATTTTGAACCTCATAAGAGTAATGGGACCCACTAAGGCGCAGCCTGTGCATGGGTAATATAGTTAAATAAATTTTGTTGTACCTAGAAAAAACAAAACAGTGAGTATTAAGCAAAAACATAATTAAAATTTGTCTAAAATTATTATAATGAATATTTACTTTGAAAGATTATAGTGAGGACGGTGAAATACCCCCTCAAGTATATAAATTCATCAAAAGAGAAAGAACCAAAAAATATACTTTCAATAAATTGAATATATTCCTATACTTTCATTTGACTAGAATTAAATTACTTTAATAATAATTGTTAAATTACTTAATAAAAATGTAAACTACATTTTTTTAGAAATGTATGATATACATGCTAAAACTTTAAAAAATATATAATTTTATGGCCATGTACCGAAGACAGTTTCCCTACATTTACTTGTTTTCTTTCTTATAAAATTATTCACAAAATAAAATTTAAAAAAAACTTTTGAGCTAAGATCCCTGTTTGCCAAGCGATTTTTTATGTCCCTTACCTACATTCGTGGTGATACATGGCACATTAAAAATATATAAATGTTGGCATGTGTATTCCTCTAATGGGCGGTGACATTGTTTAAAAAGAACATTTAAATTTGACGGGATCATTTCAGTGTTAGGTCGGTTGACTATTTACATAAAAATATTACATTCATGCATCATATGCACGAGTATGATTTAAGTCCGCTTCCCCTTTGAACGGATGACATTCGCATATCTCATTCCCCTGTACGAACTGTAACTGCGACTGCAAACTGCAGCAAACAAATCACAGTCTTATTTCCGTGTCCCGGTTGTTGCACTTTAATATTTTCACCGGGATTTTTTTCATCGTTCTTTGTGTTTTTCTTTGGGACTGCGGACGCTATCGCTATTGTTTCGACTTTGTCAACGCGAGGCAAGGGCAATGCGGATTGGACGAGCGGCTGCCTGGTCCATTGTTGGGAGCGACCAGCACTTTGCGACGCTGTGGAACAATGTTTTGTTGAAGTCGTGAACGTATGTTCCCACGGTAAATAACATTAAAATAACCACAATTCCCATTAGGTTTTATGATGTCCCGATTTGATTTCAGTGTTCAATTGCTCAAATTAGTTTATTTTTTAACTTTTTAAATTCATCTATGTATTTGATTTGCGATTTTCTTTTCTGGAATGAATGCAAAAAGTAAACATTAACTCACGTCCCGACACCCAATCGAGTTGAAACTCGGCAGATAGTCTCGTTGTTCATCAACTATTGGTGGCACTCATTCTCACACACCCGCACATAAATGCATTTCTCTGAAATTGGCTACCAGCTGGTCCAAGTGATTAACTTAACTAGTTCGTGTCGTTCTATGGGCAGGACCGTGGCGGAAAGTCGAAACTGTTTCACTTCATAATAAAAATAGATGTGTTGTAGTAAAAAAAAAGTTTTCATAGTTTGATTTTTTCAGTGTGAGGAAGCCAATAAACGTGTATCGGTGAACATGCACTATTGCTACATTTATAGGATTTTTAAGAAACTGTACAAAATTCAACGAACTCAAAAAGCCAATGTACACCAAAATGCTGATTTATAGAATTCACAGGGTGACGATCAGCGGCTGCCTCTTACCTGGATGAAGGAACTTACCAAAACCGCTGACAAAGCAGTCGAGTTCAACAGAGGGCGATGGAGTTTGGACAATATTGTGATATAAATATTTAGATAGATTACAGAAAAATCATTCCACGGGCTGCCACATTTATTATTCTTTTGTATTATGTTAAAGTAAGTACTTGCATATTGCTTTCTAACCCCGTATGCATGGATATTGGAGGGTCTAGAGTCGTTCAAATAAATGTAGCTTCGTTCAATAAAATAGAGTCCTGAGGTGTACGGTGAAGGAGGAAACCACAAGTTTCCTTAAAACGCCGTGGGAAAGTGGTTGGACACCCTCCAATGTGATATAAATGATAAATTACAATAGTTCTTCAAATGTTCGCGAAGCCAGTGAGACTATGGCATCCCCGATTTAGGAATGTTGTTTAAAATATAGAAATATGGGTGGGAGAAATAGATTGTTGGAAAGTGATTGGATATTCAGATCTGGTGAATAAACATGGCTTCAGCTCTTTTTGGCAACGTTTCAATTCAGAATGGTAGGCTTTCACTTGAACGGTTTTGAGAGGATAACCCCCTCCTAAATACATGCACAACTTACTTATGTTTCATTTGTCTATTTATTATTTTTTTAATATCTGCCCTGATGGGGGATCATCTTTTCCATTTCATTAGTATTAATAAATAATAATATTCTCTCTGGTTTCAATCCTGGGATTGGTTTGCAGCAATTTCCTCTATTCTTCTCTTCCATTCTTCCCTGTCTTGTGCTGCTCTTTTAAAGTCTGCATATGATGAGCAGCGCACGTCCACCAATAAATAATATTAATTAATAATATTAACTCTACTGTAAAAGTTTCTAACAATTATACCAATGAGTCGACATCATATTTGTCAAATTTCGCAATGTTGGGTACAACATATTAATTAAATACAACCCATTTGGAACGAAGCCCGGTACTAATAACGTATATGCACCACGTTTTAACGTGTAAAATATTTACGCATGGTTCCCGTTTTACGAACTACGGCATAAAAAAAACATAACAATATTAAAAATACTGAATAATAAGCATGTCTATTTATCAAGTGTTATATTAATAGATGCATCCAAATCGTTTGCCGACTTTACAGATTCATAAAAAGTTTAATTTGAAAACTGACAAGGTTCATTACAGTTCATGAAAGTATTACTTACCTGAAATAAAATATCAAGGTTATGAATAAATTTCTGTATTTTTAAAGCTATTTCGTCAATTTAAGCAATAGTTTGTCAAAATGGTTTCAAACGACACACAATATCTGGTGCTAACAAAATACTTCACTTATGCAAAAATAAATGTTTTTGAAAAAACTGTGTCTTAACAAACACTTCACCACTCTGACCAATTGCATACTCTTATTATCTAGACAATTCCAAACCACCATAATAATAATAGTTTGTTTAGTCTGTAAGAAGTAAGACAGAGCATTGTAGAAATTTATTATAAATGAGTACAAAGCCCCTTGAGGTGATTTTGCACAAAAACGGCGATATACAAATAATCAAAATATTATTCATCAGTATCACAACATTCCACAAATGGGAAAACAATAATTTATTCCACTCGCTAAGTGCACTTAAAATTCGTGCGCGTATCGCATTTGATTTTATTATCAGTGCTTTCCAGTTTATTGACATCAACAATCATTGTGGTATCATTCGAAATCAGGATGCAAAGTGTAGCAGAGGGTGTAGTTATACATATTTACCACGGAATATGATAATGGCGGGGAGTGGTTTTATTAGCGGCCGCCCTGGGTCGGCTGTGAACACAGAAGCGGGGCCGGAGAGGCCGAGTCCCCCTAACTGCGAGAGATTTATCCCCCCAACGTATATCAGGGAAACTGTATGTGTCAACGCAGGCCCTGGAACTGTGAACTGCGTGCTGATAATAGACTAAACGCTTTTTTCGGAAACTTTTGAAAATTTATCTGCGGAATAAGAGATCTTTGCGATGTTTTAAATTGTTCTTCAAGATAATATAATGGTACGCGATTCTTACCTACAAAAGGTATGTAATAATTTTATTTTATTTTGTTATTTGTATTTTATGTAAAATATGTTTTGCAATCAAATCCAACATTTATACCGAAGACATATAAAAAAAATATATTATAAAGATATCAATATTAACTTCGAAACATTAGAAAATCTCTCGAGTTCTCATCGCTATGCACTGTGGCAACGTGTATAGCGTGAAAAAAATAACTTCGTGGAAATCCGCAGCTTTGAAATACGCCTTAAATTTCGAAAATAAAATTTTTAGGTGAAGTCGCGTTGTTTAGCTATTGTATTTTATTCATATACCTAGCCTTAGTAATAATTCACCCCAAGTACACTTTTCTCTAATAAACTAAACCAATATATTATCTGAATTTACTTAAATAATATTCAACGCAAGGTTGTTATTCTTGCACAAAATATGGGGTGTTTACATTTAACTTAGATCTTTGTTATTATTATTTAGTATGCAATGCATTACAAATTTAATGTTGATACCGTAAACATTTACAGGTAATAATTGTAAATGATAAGTGAATAATAATAATATTTGACTGATTTATAAAGCGCCATTTTCGTGAAAAATTCAAGGGCGCTGTACACTGTATCTACATACAAGCATATAATAAAATAAAATTAATGTATTTCTTCTAACCATAACTCACAAAATATATAGTTCACTAAATACAAATTTGGTATGAATTTGAAAATAGTTAGTGATGTAAATTTCTTTCAACATTCTCTTCGTTCATTTTTCACAAAATAATTATTTTATTGTTAAACCTATAAAAATGTGTACTAGATCTTCTACGGACAGAGATTTTGATTTATAAAGAGACAAAACTATATACGTAAAATGTATTGAGGATTTAAAAAAATAGACCTTTTTGCCTTTGACAAAAATCTTAAGGTTCATTTAAAATGCTTTGAAAGTATGTGCGATATGTTTTGAAAAAAAAATCTTCCGAGAATCGCCTATGGACAAAATTCCAAAATATCAATCCGCACGCCTAGCTGCCGCACAAGAATGGTCTGTGAAATATTTTTTAAAGGAATTCTGTAAAGATATTTCGGTCACTTCAACCTTTTGTATAAAGCTTTCACTGAATGCATTACACTTCATTCGGTTGGTTTTTCCACGTAATAACTCTCGTTCAACGATTTCCACACCATACAAAACCTACCCATCCTAGCTCTCACACGACATTATAAGATTTTTTAATGAAAATATTTTTTCACTTTAAATCGAATAGAGCCCAGTTGTGAGATAGCATCTCCGGCTGAATACTGTACCTGATTATATCGTCAGGCAGACACATTCGTGTTTTTGAAATGGTAGATTTTACCCTTGAAAGGTATTCTCGACATGCTTGCCTCACAATGTCGCCTCGCGCATCAACGTGGCCAAATGCCTTCTGAGTGCCTCACGCGTCTAAGAGGATTCTAAAGTTGTTTAAAGTTCTACGAGAAACCTTCTTGAGGGCTTTCAGGTGTCTTTCTTCCCTAAAGACTTATGCATTTGACAGTGTATCGCAAATGATGCGAGAAAAGGAGACATTAAAAAATAGTCACGTTTCATTCAGCAGTTATGTTATCCTTTATTGCGTCTTTTTTTAACATAAAGTCTAGTTTATAGCAACGTACATTTATACGTGGAAATCGTTTACCGTGTCGGAATAAAACTGTATATTTGTTTAAAAAACAAACCTAAACCATGCCTCTCTTCTTTAAATGTGTTATTTAAAAAATTATTTATTAATTTATTTTTATTAATAATATTTTTAATAATCACATATACTTACATGGATTGATGGATTATTACATTGTTTATATATTGAACGGTCATTTAATTGGTATCTGTTATTATCATGTACACACTTGTCGCAGAAATAAGGCAGATAAATAAGTAAGTAGCCAACATATGTTATTCAAATGTGGACCAATCGTAAGTTATTTTTGCGTGTGATTATTTATTTTATATTCCTGCCGTGATGGGTCGAACGAGCCGGTTCACTGATTGTCCGCTACCGAATTTACAACCCTTCTCAGCCGAACTTTTCCAGGGTTAAAATATCGAGATTCTTCTAAACTTGTACGTTACAAACCTATTTCAACCAAGTGTCGTCGGATAGATAGGATGCAGGGATAGGGGGAGGAAATGATGTGGAATATATATACCCAGAATCCTTATCTTTTGTGTAGGCTTGTTTTCGTCACTTTCCTAAAATTTTTCTAGACCATTTGAACTTTGTACCTTTAACAATATTTTAAAATTAATGTTTGAATTTCAATAAGATCGTAAAAAACCTTCTACCAATTCAGAATTAATATACAAAGTTTTTTTTGTGAAAAAATGTGTTTAAATTTATTTCAAAACTTTTAAATATTCCGAGCTGTCCATTAATTAAAATTATCTTACTTTTTAAAGCGAAAGTGTAATTTCCTCCTAATAATAATTATTTGCTGGCGTTTTCTACCTAAATCGTTCAAATATTAATGGCGTAAAAATGCCCCGTGGAAATTTGCGTTGAAAATTATCAATGTCCGTTTTTTCATGAAATTCCTATAATTTATGAATGGTTATAAGATCCATACACTGATAGATGAACATAGGTTGATGAATTTGTTGCAATTTGTTATTCAACAGAATAATTACATTGATACAATATGTAATTAGTTATCCCATGACTGATTTTGACCGCCAACCGGTCAATTATTAAAACAACATGTTATTTCGATGCAAATGTTTATTTTCTAGTTGTGTGACCATCCGCTGTAAATAAATAATGGGTGTATGTATATCGGATCCGGAAACCATAAAATAGAATTATTTGTAGACGCAGGCTGAGAAAATAGGTTAGATATGTACTTAAGAGGTGCCACTACCGGAAAATTCATACAATCACATTCTGTATAAGCGTCGTAGACAGAAGGTAAGCTTTAGGTATTGGAGTGTATTTAAGAAGTAAGCGCGTTGAGGAGGAATAATAATAATAGCGCCGTTTTTGTGAAAAATCACCCCAAGTAAATAATATACTTCTACAATACTATTACAGACTTAACATACTATTATAACAACTTTTAGCAACTTATAACAACAATTATAACAACACATCGAATACATTATATCAAAATCTTATAAGATGCTAGGTTTTCTATTAAGAATATGTAAAGTTTTTAAAAGTGCTAAGACTCTGGAAATATTATTCTGTTCATTGGTCAGAAGTCCACTGGAGTATGCTTCCACCATATGGAATCCTCAATATAAGGTATACATAGATTAAATAGATAGTATACAGAATAAATTTTCGAAACATTTACTCAAGAAATACAACAAAACTTCAAGTAATTTGTTATCTTTACAAAAAAGACGCACATTGTCAGATCTGATGTTTCTACATAACCTGCTTAATAATAAAATAGATAGTCCCGAATTGCTATCTGTCATTGGTTTAAATGTTCCAATGAGGCGTACCAGCCACACTTCACTTTTTCACATAGGATCCAATAATACTAATGCAGCAAAAAACTCACCAATCTCTCGCGCAATCACATCTTATACACACTATGAAAAATTATTACACTTAGACATTTTCCACAACTCCTTGCAAACATACAAAACTAATTTACTAAATTTGTTGGCGTGATATAATTTATTTTAAAACTTCTTATTTACACTTATATTTTAAATTAATTACTATTTGTGAGCATGTAATTCTTGTTCTAAAAATATATCTCTTTTATCTTCATATACAATCTTCCTTTATATTATTCTTCTCATTCATTCATTAGTTAAATTTTAAGAACTGTTCAAATCCCAGGCGAATAATTATCCCAGATATTCTACGGACTTACGTAATAGGTACTATATCATGTAATAACTTCATTTAATATTCCTTATAACTTGTAAACTTATGTACTGTGTATATCCTAATAAACAAATAAACTTATGACTAACATATTGCATCCACCGTTCTCCCATAATTAATACAAAACTATAATGTACAATGCATTTCACCAATGAAGATGATGTTGAATGAAAATGTACACGAGTTATTTTTTTATTTATATTCTGTACCGGCAGATACACAGGACTATACTTACTTCACTTGGGATAAATACTGTTTAATATTCATTAGAGAAATTTAGATACATGGACATAACACGCATGGGACATAATTCGGGACACGCGTTATTGGAAATGCTATGATTTAATCCCGGAATATATTTTCATAATATGTAATATGTTCTTTAATGAACGTGTTTAAGAAAGCAAAAACAAAATTTTATGATTAGCGGTTTAATAGTACAAGGATTTGATTAAAATTTATCTTCCTAAATGTGATTCGTCTCTCGGTAATAACCAGATTGAGATGTAATAGCTCGAATAATGTTAATCCAATAAGAAAAGTGTGATTAGGGTATAATATTATAGGCAATACAAGAATGTACTCTCATATTTGAAAATTTATTAAATGCTTTTATTAAATCCTTTTTATGAGAACATAAAAAGATGGGTGCATCAGAGTTTACGAATGGAAGGAAACACCATCTCTCTTGCATCTTTCAAAAGCACAGGAAAGCATTTTTTCATGAAGAAGAGCCCAGAGCTATGTGTTTATGACAGCTCGTCTGACGAACGAACTTACATGCGACATAAACGCAGTAAATCTCAAGTAGGTATGTCTTCTGGATGTAAACGCGTTGTCTAAATTTCATATATCCGGTCACAATTAAGTGAAATTATTAATTTCCATCAACAGAAATATTCTGAAAATGATTCATTTTAATTCTTACATCTGTAATTCCGATATTTTAGGATAATTCAGTAATAACCGAAATTCAATGAAAAAATTGCAGATGGACTTATTTGCGGAGAGCCTGTCACTATTTATGTCGGCTTCTGTGTTTAAGTTGATTATATTTAACAAATCACATGCTTTATTTAGCAATTTAAACGTAGGGATGTTCTTCTTCTAAACATAAAACACTGAATTCCGTGTCTCTGGGGTTAGCTTTTCAAGTTAATAAAGCTGATCAGCAAAGGGGCGATATGGTTAAAAGAGGGATAAGGTTTTGATAGTAGAAAGCCAGCATATCACATTCGTTGTCCTTCAGGAACAATTTCCTTTAGAGACAATCTGAAGCCCGGCCTCTCGAAATCATTTGTTTCGCCCCCATTATCTCGGGGCCACTTGGGCCGGAGTCAACCGTCTAATGTCCCGTCTACCCTTAGCTCTTGAGCCCCAGTCGACCGTCGGATGCGCCCCGTCTACTTCTGAATCCCTCCTTATGAGCACTGTCTGCGAATGTGCCCTCTCAACAAATGTGCCCTATCTATAAATACGACTTTTCCCCTTCTTCTCTGGGCCCGACTCCTTGCGCTACACACAAATGGCGGTTCCATTGTTCTCTTGAACTTTTTCCCCATCTTTCCTTAATTACCTCCGCTCCTTTCAGTGGACAATCTCAAGCTTAATTGCGTTTAAATATACGATAACAGACATTCGCATAAAATACTCGGAGGGTTTATTTTTTATGCGACTTTTTTCATTCACTTGTTCATGAATATTCAATTGTTTAAAATTCTTAAAAAATATATTTTACATTACTCACACACTCTTAGAGTAACACCGCCACAAAACTAAAAGTTCCAGTTTTAGCTGAGTGCCAAATCAACTGCCGGGCCAGTATTTACGATAATGTAAGATTGCCACATTTCCAGCTAGCACTGTTTATAAATTGTACGAATTATTGCGAATTATCTCAAATGTTTTAAAACTATCTGGAACAACTAGTGCATATTTTGTATGCACTATCTATATTTGATTTAGTTAAGTTTGAATTTATTTTAAGACAAAGAAATAAAGAAAGTTAAAAATTCCGAATGCGGATTACTCCAAACATGACATTTGGGATTACGGCGATGTTGTTCTACATCTTTTGCAAACATTGAAGATTCTTTAACATATTATTATCTACAGTTATTTTATTCAGTATCTACAGATCAATAAACCTAGCCTAACAAATTGAACACAAACTTTTAATTTATTCAATATACATTTACAAACACCTTCCTTTTTATTTCAACCTCCTCCGGGAAATTGAAAGTTTTATTTTAATTTTAATGCTTCTGTATCCATTTCCATATTTGGCTTCCAATTTATTATTTTTTCGTGCAAATAATATTGTCAGATTCCAGTAACATCAAAAAGATCGAATATTTAATTCTAAGTAACTGTTATAATGTATTCCGAACACTTCACCGAAAATAATTGTTTCAATTGGCGGAAGAAATTGATTTTGCAAACAGGGAAACAATAACAAACTCTCCGTGGTACGAAACCAACTTATAAATAATGGAAAATGGACGCTTTATACCACAGTAAATAATGAAAATGTTCTTGCTTTTCCGAGGGTGAAACATGAACTGTTTATCGTCAATTTATCTCGTACGAATGGTTTATTTTTTATCAAGTTTTTCTAGTATCTGTTTAGGATACGGAACCTCTTTGTGAAAACGAGTTTTCAAACACAGTGAATGACAATAAATTTGTAATGTATCTTCAAAATGTTTCCCACTTTAGCATTTCCTATAACATTTCGGTTTACATGTTTTAGTAATGCCAAAGGAATTTCAGGTCTAGAAAATAAATATCGGCAATAAATTAAACATTATTATTTTGTTTGAACTATATTTTTATACGCCGACCGGTTTCAGAACATCCGTTTCTTCCTGATGGCAAGATATATACTATTCTCGTATACATATATATTTTTAAAATTAAATACTGCACAAAAGTTCCAACTACTACTATTACTTTCCTTCGGAATAAGTGAGACAATGACATCCCCGATTGGAGTGTTTTTTAAGGCTGAAGGTAGCGGGGAGGGGATGGAGATGGAGTAGAGTAAGGTGGGGAAGTAACTGGCTATTTAGATCTAGTTAACAAACACGGATAAAGCCATTTCAAGTAAAAATTCTGTATGTTTGTCTAACACCCGGGCGATAGGTAATGGGAGCATCTTCCACTCTGAAACGTATCGCAAATATACTATATATTATATTTAATTAATTATTTGTGAAATATAGTATATACTTATGTAAATATTAGTCAATTAATGTAAAAAAAAATCATAATCTATTGATTCTAAAGGAATTACAATTCTAAAATTAATACACCTCAAAAATTGGCATTGGATTCTTTCAATGATATTAATGTGAATATTAAAGACAGGTGACCAAATGGTAGAGTTATATTCTAGAATGCTTCTAACGAGAGATGTGAACTGAATTTTTAATGTGTGAATATTTTTAAATCTTTGGAAATCCTTAATATAAAACCTAACATTTTCATAGCCCTGTTGGCTATTATGTGTGTAGAATGTGTTGAAGAATCGTTTGAAACAAACCTGCAATAAGATTTATGTATTTATCAGGAAGTATCGCCGTACACAACTCGAAGGAAAAGTCCCTACAATACTCGTACATCGTGAAACAAAGTACCTACCAGAGGAAAGTGATTAAGTACAGTAAATATTTCCGATCCGGCCTTTATCATAATACCGCCAGTAATTACTAGGGTTGCCCTAAATAGTGGGAAGGTCCTCGATAAATCATCATTTAACACCCAGTATCCCTTTATTTTACTTGTTAGGTTATTCTACAATTCTACAGCCTTAACAATACGATGGATTAAATTCTTGCCCGAAAACATCTCCAGAGATCGTATACATTCTTCTCAGGGGAAGGTACTTATCAAGTAGTACGTTTATTTCATTAAATGTGGAAATAATTTATTTTTTAACTTTCATGCTTTTAATTTTCAATTTTGGAGGCGGGTATGGGTACCGCCGCCCCGGCAACCATTTATTGGATAACCAATAAACTACTTAGCAGCGGTGTTCGGGTTCAAGGGATGAAGTTTGTCTAGGTCTTGGCGGATGCGTTTGCTCACCTGCAGCGTGGCGGGACGGATCGGAAGAGACTGGTTGCTGAGGACCTTTTTACCTCTCCAGCCAGACTCTCTCGACCCATCGTCTGGTACCGCGGTGAGAGGGATGTATTCATTCGTCCCAGATTCCTAGCCACCCCTCACATCTTTTTCCTGCCCAGAACTAACTATCCCTAACAAGACCCTCCACACAGCATCCCCAAAGATGACATAGGACTCGAGGGAATTTTTTTTCCTCAGAGGGTGTGTAGAGCTAATGTAAAAATAAAATAATGAAAAACTCAACGTTTGACATTTTCATGAAGGATTTACAAAATTAAACTTCAATTTTTACAGACACCGCACTATTCGTGTCATATTACCATTATTATGTAACTATATCACCCCTAATAGGGAAATCCTCCTTGCCCTCTTGTCTTTCACCCTGCTGTATCTTCTGCCTTCATCGGAACTCTTCGCAACTTTACTTTTTTTCAATATAACCAATCATTTTGTATATCGATAAACATGTATTATTGGTTTAAAATAAATATTTAGCTTTTGAATGAATGTTTTGTTTGGGGAATCGACAAAGCAAAACATTGTTTCGTCCATGAAATTGGAAACTCAATGATCACAAAGCTTAAAACATAACATCGCCATTAAAATCACATCATCGAATAAACACAATATCATTTTTCCAATGAATTCATTTCCGAACAAAATCTGTACACGAAAAATGATTGTTGGCAAAATATAATCCTTATCTGAAAACATTTAGTTCAAATAAATAAAAATAATATTGTAAAAATATACAATACATTTATTAAGTACTAGTAGTTCTTTAAGCAGTAGATATCACTGCCAAAAATGTGTTTCTAATTTTCTCTTATTTAATAAATCAAAACCAAAAATTACAATGAAATCACAAAATTCCTAAGTCGGAACTAACATAAATATCTACTTACTTAATTATATATGTAAAAAAAAATCTTACCATTTAAAATGAACTTGTTTTTACTTCAGAAAAGGAATTGTCGTTGATCCCTTCGGCATCGGTCATAGTCGGTATATAGTGCAGTTGTCTTTGCACCGGTGCGCATAGTCGGGAAACACGCCCAACATAATATATGTACACGGTTGAGATTTGTCATATGAGAACGGGTCGCTTCTTCAACTCGTTCTTGAGTTCAATAGCTCGGCTGTTGAACGATTTGCCGGCCTCTGTGTTTCCTCCTTCCTACAACATGCGTCTCTTCAAGACCAATATTCATTCCATCCTCTCCTCAAAAAGACCCTCCACACATAATCTCAGATAACATAGGACCTGAGGGAAATAATTTTCCCCAGGGCCTCCTGTGTGGAGTTAATGTGAAAAAGGAATTATACAATTTGTCTAAAGAAACGTCACGATATCAATGACAATACATTTTTCGAACTCTATTCAGGAACATATTGAAAAAATGCGAATCATTACAGAGTATAAAATGAAGTCGCTCAAAATGTTTGTGCGCTTAGATCTTTTAAATTACGCAACGAATGTTCATGCGGTTTTCACCAATAGATAGAGTCATTCAAGAGGACGGTTTATATGTATAATACATGCTTATTACGCTTAGATCTTTTAAACTACACAAATGATTTCATGCGGTTTTCATCAATATATAGAGTGATTCAAGAGGAAGGTTTATATGTATACATGATTATTATAGTACAGAAAAGCCGAGAAATTCAAATATTCAATTCAGGCAGCGGGCAGCTGGCAAGCGGGTGGTGTTGATTTTATAAAGGTTGTGTAATGGCGTTGTGTTTCGTTAGCGATAGCAACGTGTGGCCGGGTCTGCTAGTAAGAAATAAATGAGATTATCACGGCCAAAAAAATTATCGTGATTTTTTTGTTTGTTGGCATTGTGCGTCTTGCGCTGCCCCCTTGTTTAGCCTAAAGCCTTCTTTTGGCTAAATAAGGAGGTAGCGCAACATGGCATATTAACAAAAAATAAATCACGATAACGACGATTTTACATTTGAAAAAAGATTTTTTACAGAACCGTTAAAATGGCCATGATCTTGAAACCGAAACGAAAAGTAGGTACAGACAAATTTACAGATATACGAAATACAAAACGGTTAAGTTAAAACAGAACTTTATCACTTAGTGTTCAAATTATTCGAAACACCGAAAATTTTCCATTTAAAATTGTCGAAAAATTGAGAAGCTTTTGTGATATTTTCGTTGGTTTCGCAATGCGCAAATTAAACAATGCGATAATAATTTTCTTGCTAGATGTTTTATTTTCAATAAAACTTTATGTTAATTTTAATGTATACGTATCCCTTTTAAGGCATTCATAGGAGAAAGTACATTAGATATCCTATTCAGAGAATTGTCCATAACAGTCGTTCTCGAGTGCTTCAAAGTGCGCGCAATAAAACCTGAGTTACTGAGCCCTTTATTATTACTTAGAAGATTTATACTAGTTGTTTTAATTATCCAAAAGTAGTTCCTGGTAATAAATACGCTTTCTTTTGCTTTTTACACAGATAAAAATATTTTATTACGACTTATCAGGCTATAAATAAAAAAGGGTATTTGCTTGTATATATTATTATGTATTCTGTTTGGAGAATAAAGAATTCTTATTTTCGGTTCTCTTTACGCTTTTCGCCGATTCCGCGAAGACAAGACGCATTGAAAGAATTTTCGATTTCATGAATGAAAATTTTCTTACCCTCCACACTTATCATTTTAATGTATAAATCTTCTTTGCTAGCCCTCTGTATAAAATTGCAGATTCTAGTGAACACGTCTTGCTGAACACATATCGAATCCATCCCGAGCTAAGTGCCTCTGCATGAATCAATTCTTATTCCATCTCTTCCCCGAGACTTCCATCCGCGCATTCAACTTTTTCTTCTACAATGGTTGAAAGGTTTTACTGCATCGCCATGCATTTTTATGTGTCCATAAAAAAGTTTTATTTCACTTCTCTTTTAACATTTTCATGTTCTATCTCTTTTGAAGATAGATTTAGTTTCAAATTATGCACTATTTCATAAGCAAGCGAGGCACATTTAAAAAAACATTATTTATTCATTTTCTGTGTAATCATTAATATGAAGGTACACATCTAATGTAATATTTATTTACTTATAACAGATCAGTACCACCAGCTCAGATTCCCGATTAAATATTCAGATTCATTTGCCTTCTATCCCTGTATTATAGGAGAAACATTCAAGGCGGACGCTCCATAAAAAATCGAGTAGATTCAATATGAAACAGATACATTCTTTTTAACATAGTTCGTAACATAAATACTATACTTTTTAAATGGGTATTTGAAGCATAACTTTGTTAACATGAAGTACCTACATAAAATATCATAATATTTTATTCACATTCGTTGTTTATTTAAATGTTTTATATTCCTTTTTAAACAGTAAAGGTTCTCGGTCATATGCCCTTTTGAACTCTCTTTGTGGATGCATACATAAATAGGGCCTTAAATATTGAGATAAGATACTAAGGGGTAGTCGAATTAAAACATTTTAGGTTTATTTATAATATACATGATGAAATAATTTAATTTACATTTAAGTATTTGGAGCAGGCCCTACATACTTAAATGAATAAAAAACAAACTTAGAATCTTTAAAATGGTAGGCCAAGTCTTAGAGATTGGGACAATGAATGGAATCATCTTTTTTAATTCATGAGATATTTTGAATGGTATAAAAATATCCCTTCAGTGTGTTATTTAAGCTGGATTCTTCTACATTTCAATATCTGCCATTCATTATCAGGGGAATGGCTTAAGTTGAACTCCAGCTCCTGAGTGTGCACTCAACTGGGAAACGCTGTTGAATTATTTCCGTTTAATTAAATATTCCGTTTTTTTTTAATCTTTGACAGTGGTGGCTTAATTCGACCCGTTGCAAAAAGTAGGTTTTGTCACTCTACTCGACCATCGAAAGTTGTATAGAATAGTTCATTTCTTGGGCTTATTCGACTCTCATTTGCACTTAATCTATTATAAATAAAGTATTTAAAATTTATGCCTTATCTAATGTTAATTTTTGAAGATCGATTTGAAGAGTTTCTGAATCTCTCTAATGAGAAATTTAGTCTTTATTCTTGCTCTTTTTAAATAATGGCAACAAACCCTAGTTGAGAATGCCATAGTCCTGCTGCCGTATTCAAAATAATTATGTTACATTGTTAATTTTTCATTTGCACACGATGACGACAAGGTTTTTGGTTATTTATAGGAAGACAAAAAAACAAAGTCCATTAAAATATGGCATCGGGAACTTTCTTGTAAGGTGTTCCTCCTCAGGTTATTACTTTAGTAATTTGCATGTCGATGCTCTATTTTTATATATCTGCTTAATGTTTTTTCTCGAAATACATAATATTCTGGTCATTATAAATGTCACGTCCTCGTTTTGGAACATTTCAAGCATTTGCATTGAAAGTTTCAGTCTGTTCGCTGTTTCCGCCACTAGCGCTCGACCCGTGTTCAGAATGTTCGGATTCGTCTAAAATCCGTTCCGTTAAAATCAGACGCTTTAAAATTTACACTTTCGTTGAAAGGGGCTGCATATTTATACCCCCTGCACCAAGGGAACCGGGAATACATTTCCTCTTCTTACTGGTAACCATGTTACTGCATTGATTCACATCGAGTCTAATGGAAGCTCTCAGCATGGATATCTCCATCTTCTATGCAATCCCGATGGACATGTCAAACAAGGATCATTGTTCGTCTGGAGAGATATATTCAATTCATAATGTTACATGGGGAGTTTTATATGCAGTCGAGTTTTCCTGTGTAATATAATTCCAGGTGAAGTTGAGTTCGGATTTTAATTCCTCTGTTACGGTGAACGCGGCACGCTCAAATGAATCGAACAAAAGTTACTAGTTTAATGAAATATTACACATTATTGTTTGCAAAATAAGCACCGTAAGTCTGTTCGAAATGTTGGCTAAATGAGGAAGCGCAGCACCCCATATGTAAATCATGATATTACTTTTGGACGTGAAATCCTCAAGTCATTATCTGAATATAACGTATTATTATTTTATATGATCACTGTATAAGAAGCCTAACTGCCCAGATCGATTTTTTTTAAATTAACTCCACACACAAGGCCCTGAGAAAGATAATTTCCCTCGGGACCTATGTCATCTTTGGGGATGTCGTGTGGATGGTCCAAAGGATCTGCGGCAACTTCGTTGTCCAATTTGTGGAATTTTGTGAGTTTGAATGAAGTGATTAGAAAGTGACAGGAAAGAAGAAGGTTGGGAAGTATCTGGCTAATCAGCTCTGGTCCAGTATTGGTTTCGGTTTCCTCCTTACTGTACTTTTATGTTTAATGTCCACTCAGAATGTCTCTCATTTCTGAATGTAAACTAATAATAATAATTTGGACGATTTATATAGCGCCGTTTTTGTGAAAAATCACCTCAAGGGCGCTGTACAAACTTATCATACATGCCTAAAATCTAGAAAGACTACAAGCTAGACAAACAATTAAAAACAACTTGTGGCTAAAAATTGCATACACCGGTTCATTGATCACCGATACGAAAATATATATACAATATTTTGACCAATGAACGCAATGCTGCCTACAAATGAATTAATACAGGACCATACTTACCTGGGAGGTCGCTTGAAATTAACACTGTTTATTGTTTATTTAAAGAAATTTAGATAGAGTTCGCACGCAGAGGACATAATTATGAACACATGTTGTTTAATCCTGAAAATATTTTAATATTAATATGTAATATATTCTTTAATGAGTGTATTTTAGAAAGTAAAAGCAACATTTAATGGTGGGCGGTGCAGTAGTACAAGGATTTGATCTTCCGAGAGACAGATTGATGTGTAAGGAATCGAGTAATTTTAATTCAGTAAGAAAAGTGTGATTAAGACATATCATAGGCAATACAAGTATGATACTCTCAGATAGGTATATTTAAATTAAGTTAAGGGTATGAGAGCCCGAAAAGGTAGGTTTTTAGTTTGGATCTAAACTGTATCCTGTTTTATATTATGCTTTAGTTTTAAAGTTCTTGTTTTGTCCTGTGCTACAATAGCACCGGTATTGTCTACTATTATTGTTCTGTGCTATAACAGCACTGTTATCGTTAATTTTTGATCTCCTGTCATTGCTTTATGTACTGTATAGATATTTTTTATTCAAAATTTTTATATCAATAATTTGTAATGACTCGTAAGGAGCCCGGTAGGATTATTTTTAAATTTATTGGAGTTAAACGCTCTCGAAGTTAAATAACACAAAACTGCGCTCTACAAATATTGCGTTATATTATTTACGGCTAAAGCCATTTAAAGCAATGTTTTGATTCTGTAGAGTGGTCCCTAACCAGGACGATATCTAATATGTTTCTGTATCATAAATACCACCAATTATTTATTGGAATTTAGGTTCCATTTTGAATACCGACCTAATATATTTTGTTGGTACCCCCGTTTTCATCTCTGATCTAAACTTTATATCATAAAACAAATAAAACCAGACAACGGGTTCAAATACATTTTCCCACTACATCTGCAGACAACTCGACGCTTGCTGAGAACGGAGTTTCCGAGAAGTCGTTTTTATTAGACTAGAGCGCTTTGTATCTCACAATACTCCAACACGTTACTGGCTCCATTTATTCCAGTTGCCTGAATTCCGGAATCATGAAATTTGATAAAATTGCACATTTTCCAGTAACTAAAGTTGCGGTTATTTGCTGTTTTTCGAATTATTTCATTGCATATTTACGCAGGGGAACCCAATAGTAATAATACCTAAAGTAAATACGACTTAAAAAAAAAAAAAAAAAAAAAAAAAAAAAAAACTTAAACTGTTCTAACAGACAGAACAATTAGTCATAATAGACCCGATATTGTTTTACATGACAAAATTAAAAAAAATATATATAACATTGATGTCGCAATTCCAAATTCTTGTAATATTTAGAAAACTGTTTCTGAAAAAATAAGAAAATATACAGATTTAGGGAATGAGATTAAAAGAATTTGACATTCTCAGACTATAAAAATATTACCATTTGTTATTTCGGCTACTGGCATTATACCTAGCTCTCTCATTCAAAATTTAGGCGTATTAGGCTAGGGACTCACGGAGCGATTTTTACCCGCGCCCGCCGCGGTTGCGGGCCCGCAGCCTTTGTAGAATGCAGATATTTATGTAAAAAATTAAAGCACATTTTACGACGCGTTTTACGCCCGCGGCGTGTGCGATTGTTTGCGGGTCCCGCTGCACCGGCGGTCATCTTGTACCGGCGGGCGCGGGCGCGGTCCCGCAACCGCGGCGGGTTGCTCCCGCGCGCTCTGCGATCGGTTGGCGGGCGACCGCAGTGGGCAGCGGGGAGGGGTGTAGAGAAATCCCGACGCATTTTGCAATGACCAGTGGCACAGTGGCAGTGACTTGTTATTAGTCGTTGCGTGGTGACGCGTTTACTGCCCGTCTTGCAACCGCCCGTCTTGCGGTAATCAACCGCCAAGATTGCGATCGATAACCGCAACCGCGGCGGCTGCGGGCCCGCAAAAAACTCCGGTCTCGTGAGTTTTGAAAATAAAACTCCATCCCGCAACCGCGGCGGGCGCGGGTAAAAATCGCTCCGTGAGTCCCTAGCCTTAGATTTGTCAAAAAATTTGTATATAAAAATGCAAAAGTCGGTCATTTTAAATATATGTAGAATTACGAAAAATTTTTTAAATATTTATATTGAGGGATCAGTAGGATTTATCGAACCAGTTAGGATTTCATCAGAGCCGAACCCTCTGATATGAAAATATCTGGAGTTGGTAAAATATTTTTCCATTATGTTTCTGGTGGATTGACGTATTGTTCTTGTATTGTTTTGTATTTATTATACTTATAGTATAGTGCACTTACATTGCGTGAATTTACTAGATATTCATTTGTGGAAAAGTGTGTGGAAGGGTTTAGTCTTTCATTTGGGAAAGATTTAACCCAGACATAAAATCTGGAGCACCGTAAAAAATATAGACGACGAACAGGATTAGTGGGTTTATACTTTTTTCGAGTAGTGAAAAATTTCAATATGTGATATCTCAACCTACGATTGCGTAATTTATTACTAACTACGCATTGAAGCATGCACAATATGTGTAAAAAATAAACACGCACCCAAATTTGTACTATAAGTTAATTACAATTTTTTTTTTTTTTTTACATTAAATCCACACAGGAGGCCCTGAGGAAAACAATTTTCCTCACGGCCTATGTCATCTGAGATGCTGTGTGGAGGGTCTTTTTGAGGAGAGGAAAGAATTAACATATTGAACATTGGTCTTGAAGAGACCCATGTTATAGAAAGGAGGAAACACAGAAACCGGCAATACATTCCACAACCGAGATATTGAACACAAGAACGAGTCGAAGAAGCGACCCGTGATGAAAGGAGGAAGAAGAAAGTGAAGAAAGAAGAAAGAAGAAAGGAGGAAGGAGGAAACACAGAAGCCGGCAATACATTCCTCAACCAAGATGTTGAACACAAGAACGAGTCGAAGAAGCGACCGTTCTCATGTGACAAATTAATCCGTCTACAAAATTGTTTGAATAGGAATCAAGAGGATTTTTTCAATATATTAATTTATTTTAAATATTTATTGATATAATTTATCAAGTCAAATTCTCGAATAGTGAGATCACGTGTAGTGAAATTTGCACTGATTAACGTGATATGGTTACACAGTCACCACACAGATTCTAGAAGGAAACCATTTTCAGCTTGCAACGCAATTTCAACCTGCGAAATGGATAGATTCTTTGAATATCAGTAACAACTCACAAAACATAGACCTAATAATGCATGGAACTATTTTTAGATACAAATCCTTTCAAAAGTTTGTCGTACAAGCTGGCTTCCGGACAAAATATAATAATTCATACAAACCGCACTAATGCTCTTTACATGCACAATCATTTAAATTTTAGGTTCATGTCTCAAAACAATAAGACAGGACAATTATAATTATTATTATTTCATAATAATAATAATATTTGGCTGATTTATAAAACCTTCATTTTCGGGAAAAATCACCTCAAGCGCGCTGTACATATAAGCATATAATAAAATGAAATTAATACGATAGGCTTACAACTAAGATTCAAAATTACAACTAGGGACTTACGTCTAAGACTTCTTTGTAGCTAGTGACTTAGGTCTAAGACTTATTACTACTGACTTAAAACTAGTGAAATACATATATATTTGCAACCGTGACTTAAAATTAGAGATTTACAATTAAAATAGGTATTTACATATAACAATAAATATTTTTAGTTTTGCCAGGTATCTAATATTACCAAGTGATTTACAAATATGGGTACAGACAGAGAAGAAAGTTATTACTGCAAGTCGAACCAGTTTGAGGATTTTATGTATACATATTTTATTCTACACATTTTACAAACCCTTTTTTAATATTAATATTGTGTATGTGAATATAATGTATAAATCCGTATAGTATTTATATTTTATAAATATTTCTAAAGAATTTCGAATTTGCCAGTTTGATGATTTTTTTGTTTGTTTGTTTTATTTTAACAGTTTACTAGCAAAGTGAAAGTGAGGCAAAATGTAATGCCCAACCATTAACCGCACAATCCATGAGGTCCTTAATGGAATCAGTACTGATTGCACTCGGGGATTTGTTTGTTAGAGTCCAGCTAACAGTTAAAACAAGTTGTTTGTCTTGTTCCTCTCATCCCATTTGTTCGTCCAGCAGATTGAACCTGAAATGTACCCCTTACCCTCCTGATCTGTGCTGACAAGACGCTGCCTTCGTCCGTACAACCAATTCCACCAACTTCATGTTTGATTCCATTTCGGGATTTGTACGGAAACTAGAACTCAACTTCATTAGCTGAAGATCTTGCAGAGTAAATATTAGTTCTCTCCTGAGCTGATTTTTCTAAAAATAGCAGTAAATAATGAAAAAAAAAACTTCATAATCTTACGTAGGTACTTATACCTATGAACATAGTTCCATGACTTATACGTCTGAGGTGAAAAATAGAGCTTACGAATGGTGCACAGGATCAAGATATGAAATAACAAAATATTTGAACTATTGTACTTGTATATTGCACATTATCAATGTTACGGACGCCCCCGACTGCATAGATCAGTTTGTAAATCACAGATCGGTTTCGGTAAGAAGATCCCTTTAAAATATTACGATTACAGATTATTGTCGTATAAACTTTTTACAACACCTTTTTACCAACCGTGGATTTCTATAAAAAAAAATTCTAAATATTTAATTTTTGATTTTGTTAATATAATTGTTATTTGTAGAATCACAGGGCTGGAATATGTTTTTATTTGGTTTGAATTATGTGTCTAATATCCGTTATTTGTTCCCTTTTTTCGTGCCAGCTTTTCTATTGCAGTATTTCGTAATATCAAAAATCTTTTAAAATAAAGAAATCTGTAAATATAAAGCCACGGTAAGTACGATAAAATAGTGGCTATAATTATTTTCCCTTGGTGATGCGGGTCTCATGTCCAGACTAACAATTCCCAAGACAATTGAGATGCGGTTCCATGGAGACGGATACCTAAAATAATATTTTAAAATAAAAAAAAATAATTAAATAACATGTTTAATGATCTTCTGATTTTTTAATTCTCACATCAGTCATTCTCATGGTTCCTACTCCTATTGGCTATCTTCAGAGCAACCTTCAGCCTGCAATATGCCGGCTGGAAAACTCTGCAAAACTTAACTTATAAAACGCAGAGTATGAAGCCGTAGAGCATATTTTGATATTGAACAATTTTTTTTGTTTTTTACATTAGCTCCACACAGGAAGCCCTGAGGAAAATATTTTGTCTCAAGGCCTATTTCATCTTCGAGGAAGCTTTGTGGAGCGTATTTTTATGGAAAGGAAGGGGGGAAGCTCTGGGAAGGAAGAGGGTACGAGGAGTGGGTAGGAATCTGAAAGTCAGTTAGTCCAGGAGTGACAGACATATGAACCATCACTCCCACTGCGGTATAAGGCAATGGGTCGATAGAGTCTGGCTCAAGAGGTCAAAATGTTTCCCGCAACCGGCCTCTTCCGATCCGGCCTGCCACGCGGTTAGTGAAGTTAGCACACCTCACCCCATGAACCAGGGAACCCCTGCTTAATCACCAAACATAGTGAACGACATGGGGTGACCTACGGCAGAGGTGTTGGTTATCCAATGAATAGTTACCGGGCGGGCGGTACCCATACCGCCTCCCACATTAAAATTAGGGCAAAATCGCCGGGAAAGTTAAAAAAAAAATTATTCAAAATTCCATGAACTAAAAACAGTGTTGCCAGCTTTACATTGTTTTCGTTTTTACTAAAGACTTATGCAATTAATCTTCATTACAGAGAATGGACTATTGTCAAAGGATTAAGGTGGTAGTGGGAGATGGTACAAAGGGCTTATGGCCTCGGAAACTATGCAGACCATTAGTATCTCTATTAATAATAAATTATGTATGTAACATTGTATTTGCATATTATATTTAGATACGTACATAATGCATAGGTAAATGGTGCTCTTCAACTCGAGCATCTTAAAGTTTGAAAGTGAAATATATACATCTTCATAATATTAGTTCCAGTCCTTTTCGATACGTATTTGATTGTTGAATTTCGCTGCCACCCCTGATCTGGAACCCCAAAATACCTGAAAAACCCTCGACTCTGTACAGACGCGTATTGCCCGTTTGACAGATTCCCCTATATTAACGAACGGATTGCAATATTTACAGCACAGGCCTCAGGTAGGTATGCTGTACTTCTTCTACATGTATTACAATGGAAAATGCTCTGAGGAACTAGGGTCATTGATCCCTTTGGCACCGATGCATAGTCCGGAAACACGCCAAACGCACGCCCAATTTATGCATACGGTTGACATTTGTCACATGAAAAAGTAACGCGTCTACTACTCCTGTTTCCTTCCTCCTACAACAATGTTCACTCCTTCTTCATAGACCCATGTTCACCCCTTCCTTTTCTCACGTAACATCCCCAGAGTTGACATAGGGAAATTATTTTCTTCAAGGCCTCCTGTGTAGAGTTAATTAAAAAAAATGTTTTTTCGCTGTATTAATGATTTTTTTTATTGATTCACCAGTTATCGTTAAAAAATTAGTTTTTCGCTGTATTAATGTTTTTTTTTTTATTGATACACCAATTATCGTAGAGCTAATTAAATTAATTATGCTTAAGCTAATCGTAGAGCTAATTAAATTAATTAAGCTTAAGCTAATTAAATAAAATTAATAATTCAATTAAATTAATGAAATGAAATGAAATGAAATTAAATTAAATTAAATTAAATTAAATTAAATGAAATTAAATTAAATTAAATGAAATTAAATTAAATTAAATTAAATTAAATTAAATTAAATTAAATTAAATTAAATTAAATTAAATTAAATTAAATAAATTAAATTAAATTAAATTAAATTAAATTAAATTAAATTAAATTAAATTAAATTAAATTAAATTAAATTAAATTAAATTAAATTAAATTAAATTAAATTCAATTCAATTCAATTCAATTAAATTAAATTCAATTAAATTGAATTAAATTAAATTGAATTGAATTGAATTGAATTGAATTGAATTGAATTGAATTGAACTATGCAATTAAATTAAATTAGGTTAAATTAAATTAAATTAAATTAAATTAAATTAAATTAAATTAATTATGCTTAATTCCACTTATTTGGACAATAAGTGGAATTAATTACGATAGTTTCAAAAGTTAGTCGATATATTTTTCTTATTGCAATGTATGTATGTAGTATGTATAGCTGTATAGTATATACACGAAAAGACCACGTTCGTTCGGAGACTCTCGGGCGGCGCCGAATGTTTCCGAACGTGCGTTCCAGGACGGCAGTCGACCGTTGGGCAAACGGTCTTCACCGTCTTCAGATCTAAATAGAGAGCTCCTACGATCAGACGTTACCAACAATATAATTCTTCCTATTACTATTCACAATAAACCAAATAACGAACTTACGTTGTAATCATTGATATTCCATTGTGGGCTAGTGAGCCACAACGTAGATGAAGTACATTACACTTAGCTTTCTAGTTAATGTAAAAAGCATTGGTAACCGGGCAATAATAATAAAAAATCACTCGAAGGATTGCATGGTTAGTACATGTTTTGAAATCTGGTGTCATCCACACGCCACACATCCGTGGAATGATCTTATAACATATTCAGCAGACGGGTCAGCGGATTAGGGTGAAATGGCATCATTGTCGTTAGTGGAACGGCCACGGAGCACTGCAGTGATTTTTAGAATTAGCCTTAAGTAAGCGGTCCTCAAAGGATTTGCCTACGATTACTCGCTACTCGCTGGGATTTAGCCAGTTATTGTTTCGGGTTTATGGGGTTTGTTTTAATATCCAATTAACTGATGGAACGCACCAAAACCACCTGGCAATCTGAAACGTCTAGAAATTGAATTCGATAATGGAACCATTGTGTATAGTACATTGGAGAAAAAATCCTTATTATACGCATATTTTTTTCATACTCCCGTGTATTTTACAACTGCACGCTGTAAAAGATGACTGGAAGACTAGAATAATGGAAATGAATCAAGTCACCACGTTTCAGTACAATACCATTTGGGAGGCGGGTATGGGTACCGCCTACGTTTGTAGACTTAGCAGGAGTACACGGGTTCATGGGGTGAGGTTTGTCACACTGACCCCCAGATTCCTACCCACCCCTAATACTCTTTTCCTTCCCAGAACTTCCTCTCCTTCTTTTCTTAAAAAAAACTCCACACAGCTTCCCCAAAGATGACATAGGACCTGAGGGGAATTATTTTCCTCAGGACCTCCTGAGTGTTGAGCTGATGTAAAATAAAAATAAAATACAACATTTTTTTCTTATTGAACAACTGGAAAATAAGTAACGAATAATTTTGCGGCTTGATTTATTTTTTCGCAGTCTAATTGATAGTTCAAAGCCCCTGATTTCAAGAGTTAGATATTTCTTAAACATTTTTAAAAAGAGTGGATTTTTCAAATTAAATACATTTTTGCTTTTTTATTCTTCCTATTTGCGTCAATATTTTAGTTACCCACAAAGTTTTTTAAACAACTTATCTTCCATTGTTCAAAGTACGTAAATCTCAAGTAAGAAAAATAAAGCACAACAAATGAAATGTTAATAAAAACTGCGTTTGAGAATAAAGCTCTTTAATCTCAGATTGTATCTCTTGATCGCAGCTGAAAGAGCATTTGTGTGGAAAGCAAGCTGTAACCATCACGTATAGCGAAAAGGCTTAGTTTTGAATGGAGCCGTTCTAAAAGTTCTGTGCTAAATTTATCGCACGTGTATACGAAATAAAATTAGGTTGAAGTGGGCTTTTTCTGGATTTGAGTTGATCCTGCTTCTCGCGCTAAGGCATCCATGCTCTAACGCTTACTATGTTTCCGGCAAAGGTCCTCGGAAATGAGGTACTTACTCTATTGTTTAAGAACTACATAACATATAGTATGTATAATATGCTTTACGATAAATAGATTAAAATCACTAAACAAGTGATTTTCACTATTATTTCTATTTGACGTAACCAATTTCCTTCACAATAGACTTACTGCACGGAGCTAATGGAACAACGAACTAAGAACTATGTAACCAATTTCTTGATTCAAGAGCTCCTGCTAATAGACTCACTGCACGCAGCCAGTGTAATTTTTTACTATTTGATGTAAACTATTTCTGGATTCACGAGTTTTTGGTAATAGACTTACTGCACGGAGCTAGTGGAACCATGAACTATTTGAGCTACACTACATGAGCTCCTGCTAATAGACTCACTGCACGCAGCCAGTGTAATTTTTTACTATTTGATGTAAACTATTTCTGGATTCACGAGTTTTTGGTAATAGACTTACTGCACGGAGCTAGTGGAACCATGAACTATTTGATGTAAACAATTTCTTGATTCAAGAGCTCCTGCTAATAGACTCACTGCACGCAGCCAGTGTAATTTTTTACTATTTGATGTAAACTATTTCTGGATTCACGAGTTTTTGGTAATAGACTTACTGCACGGAGCTAGTGGAACCATGAACTATTTGATGTAACCAATTTCTTGATTCAAGAGCTCCTGCTAATAGACTCACTGCACGCAGCCAGTGTAATTTTTTACTATTTGATGTAAACTATTTCTGGATTCACGAGTTTTTGGTAATAGACTTACTGCACGGAGCTAGTGGAACCATGAACTATTTGATGTAACCAATTTCTTGATTCAAGAGCTCCTGCTAATAGACTCACTGCACGCAGCCAGTGTAATTTTTTACTATTTGATGTAAACTATTTCTGGATTCACGAGTTTTTGGTAATAGACTTACTGCACGGAGCTAGTGGAACCATGAACTATTTGATGTAACCAATTTCTTGATTCAAGAGCTCCTGCTAATAGACTCACTGCACGCAGCCAGTGTAATTTTTTACTATTTGATGTAAACTATTTCTGGATTCACGAGTTTTTGGTAATAGACTTACTGCACGGAGCTAGTGGAACCATGAACTATTTGATGTAACCAATTTCTTGATTCAAGAGCTCCTGCTAATAGACTCACTGCACGCAGCCAGTGTAATTTTTTACTATTTGATGTAAACTATTTCTGGATTCACGAGTTTTTGGTAATAGACTTACTGCACGGAGCTAGTGGAACCATGAACTATTTGATGTAACCAATTTCTTGATTCAAGAGCTCCTGCTAATAGACTCACTGCACGCAGCCAGTGTAATTTTTTACTATTTGATGTAAACTATTTCTGGATTCACGAGTTTTTGGTAATAGACTTACTGCACGGAGCTAGTGGAACCATGAACTATTTGATGTAACCAATTTCTTGATTCAAGAGCTCCTGCTAATAGACTCACTGCACGCAGCCAGTGTAATTTTTTACTATTTGATGTAAACTATTTCTGGATTCACGAGTTTTTGGTAATAGACTTACTGCACGGAGCTAGTGGAACCATGAACTATTTGATGTAACCAATTTCTTGATTCAAGAGCTCCTGCTAATAGACTCACTGCACGCAGCCAGTGTAATTTTTTACTATTTGATGTAAACTATTTCTGGATTCACGAGTTTTTGGTAATAGACTTACTGCACGGAGCTAGTGGAACCATGAACTATTTGATGTAACCAATTTCTTGATTCAAGAGCTTTGGCACAATAGACTTTCTGCTTGGGGTTTGTGGAACCATGAACTATTTGATGTAACCTATTTCTTGATTCTTAATCAAAGAAATTAGGTTTTCAGATCTGGTGTTTAAACAAACTTAAATACATGATTTACCTACGTTTTGATGCTGACCGGAATCTCTGACCGCCGATTCGGAGAATGTTTTGTCAAATGTTTTATAGAAAAATATTAAAATTATGAAAAATGTGGGAAAACCTCAGAAGGTTATAATTTTTTTGATCTTCTTCGGGTTTCAAGACTGTTACTCCCTTATCAAGTGATTTAACACACAACAAGTTAAATTCATTGCCGGAAAAGCTTGTTTTATTAGGTCTATTTTATTTTTATATTGCCAAAGAAAAAATCATACATTTTTTTTGTTGTAGCTCTAGGAATCGAACACCCAACCTCCCGACTAAATTTCAAATGTGTAGATCAGAGCGTTACGGCAGCCCTTGACTCCGATGAATTATGGACTTCATGTTTAAAATGTTGTCAAGGTATTCCACCGTTTTTATCCACAGTTCGGTGAATTTTTTTACATTTTTGGGTTGGTGACACCCTGCATTCTTCAAATCGCATTTGCATCAGGTGCTCGTTAAAAACGCATTAAGCACATGACAACTACAATATGAGCCAAACAACACTTCTCTTGTAAAATGTACCTAATGTAGAGTAGGCACATTCGTTTTTTTCATGAATCAAATTTATCTTGCTCTCCCATTTATTTAAAGTACATTTCATATTTTTTATGAATATCATTAGTAGTCAATTTTTTGCTTTCCCTCTTCCGGGCGTTTGATCTCGTATACTATAATCGGTTGTTAATCCTTATACTACAACCAGATTACAAACAATAAAAACACTTGAAATGAAAGTTACAAGAAGTTTAGTTTTTTCTTTCCTAGAATTTTTTTTTACATGTGCTCCGCACAGGAGACCTTAAGGAAAATAATTTCCCTCAGGGCGTAAGTCATCTTTGGGGATGCTATGTGGAAGGTTTTTTTAAGGAAAGGAAGGAGAGGAGAGTTCTGGGAAGGAAATGGGTCTAAGGGGTGGGTAAGAATCTGGGGTTCAGTGTGTTCCAGTCATCCGCCTCCAAGACCTAGACAAACCTCACCCCATGAACCCGGGCACCCCTGCTAAATCACCAAGCGTAGTGAACCACTTGGGGTGACCTATGGCAGAGGTGTTGGTAATCCGATAAAGGTTCCTGGGGCGGCGTTACCCATTTCCGCCTCCTAAATTGTTTGTAAATATATAAAAAAGACTTTTCAATTATCAAATATCCAAAAATTATAGACATAGAAGTTGTTGGTTAAAGCTGATGAAGCCTGCTCTTTTGAAATCAGCAGCACAATTCATAATTAAAAAATTACTTTGCCAAATTTATTGGCTAGATCGGATTTAAAAGTTTCCAACCGTTCCTCTTCTATTATTCTCAACCTACATACAGCTTTGTTCTACCATTAATGCAATGCATTTTCTTTGTTAATTAATTGAACCATGACGAAAACAACTACTTATTGTGTTTGGCAAAGACAGAATCGCATAAATCGTTTTTAAAAAGGTGATCACTTATTTTCACTGTTTTCCACATTTTTAATACTCTAACGAGAGTAAATTATTTTAAGTCTCCCAAATTTTTATTTTTTTACGAGAAAGAATGTAGGATTCAATTTAATTTTCTCCCACTTCGAGAAATACTCGCTTTAATGCCACTCCACTTTCGAGAAGTAGATAAATTTTCTTCGTAGCCTTCTGTTAGAATATCCATAAAGTGAAGGCTGCGATTTCATAATAGTTTGTGCAGTTTTGAAAAGTAAATTAGATTTGTGCAAGCTCCAGCCAAAAGCTCTGACAAGAATAATTTTGTTATTATTGTTGTTCCGCACAATTAACGCCGAGCAATTTGGGAAATCGTACGCGGGGCAATATATTAAAAGACTCCATGAATGGCCGGTCTTTCTGTATGGTTGTTACGTTAACGAGTCCTAAGTGTTGTTCATAAAAACAGTTAACATTTCAAATTGATAATTTTTTTAAAGACTAAATGCGCTTTAGCAATTAGCTGTTTGAAACATTCTGTAGGAAGATCAGCATTGAAAACGTTGCCCGATTTAAAATACAAAAGAAAATTCTTTGCTGATATCTTGAATGGCTTACTTTCCTAATAATACATTTTTCTAACAGAGAAACCCTGAATTAAATATATATCAACGTTCACTTGTACAGCGTTAGATCGAAGGAAAGTAAAAGATTAAAAAAATCATTTGCATTTTTGATGTAGTCGCTAAACATAAAAAGCCTTAAGCGAGGGGGGGTGCTCTACTAAATGGTTTATTTTGCAGCACGGCAATACTAAAATTACATCTCACGATCAACTTTTTTCTTTAGAAAACTTGAGGTTTCCATAAATCAGTTTAATTAGGAGAGTTAATGTTGAACTTAAACCATTCAGGTTTTATCTCCATTTTTATTTTCAGTGAACGATGAAATATCTAATCGGTACCGACGGCGACGATACTGGGCAAACCTTTACGGGTTATATATTCAATCTATGTTGGCTGCCGAATTTTGCTTGCTATCTTTGATTAATTATATTTAATATTCAGCTCATATTTGAAGTGTGAACATTTGTTATTTTCCGGATTCTGTTACACTTGACGATAAAAATATATAATGGTCACATGATGAAATTACTCGTACCAATGACTGCCTGAACTACACACAGACAAAATTACACACGGAGGACGGATTGACACAAAGAGAGGATTACACCTACTGGAATTCCACATGTCAAAAATACACCGGTTTTAAAAGATGTTACGTTTAGAGTGTATGTACTAAATAAATTGCACATCAGCAATAACAATAGAAGAAGGATCGAAATAAAAGATTTCAATCCTAGTATTTTATTTGAAATAATCTCCAAGCAATAAATATTTTACCGACATCCATTATAATCCCTTTCCTTTAATATTTCATATGAGACGGTGTAAAATGTTTCTTGAAATTTGGAAACCGATAAGGACCACACACGTCAAAAATACACCGGTTTTAAAATATGTTACGTTTAGAGTGTATGTACTAAATAAATTGCACATCAGCAACAACAATAGAAAAAGGATCGAAATAAAAGATTTAAATCCTAGTATTTTATTTGAAATTCGAATTCATTTTTAGAAAATAAATTTTATAAAATTTATTATGATAAAACTATTCTAACAGACAGAACAATTAGTCATAATAGACCCGATATAGTTTTACATGACAAAATTAAAAAAAATAACTTATATCATTGATGCCGCTATTCCAAATTCTTGTAATATTCAGAAAACTGTTTCTAAAAAAAATAAGAAAATATACAGATTTAGGAAATGAGATTAAAAGAATTTGGCATTCTCAGACTATAAAAATATTACCATTTGTTATTTCGGCTAATGGCATTATACCTCTCTCATTCAAAATTTAGGCGTATTAGATTTGTCAAAAAATTTATACATAAAAATGCAAAAGTCGGTCATTTTAAATACATGTAGGATTACGAAAGATTTTTAAAATATTTATATTGAGGGATCAGTAGGATTTATCGGACCAGTTAGGATTTCATCAGAGCCGAACCCTCTGATATGAAAATATCTGGAGTCGGTGAAATATTTTCCCATTATGTTTCTGGTGGATTGACGTATTGTTCTTGTATTGTTTTGTATTTATTATACTTATATAGTGCACTTACATTGCGTGAATTTACTAGATATTCATTTGTGGAAAAATGGGTGAAAGGGTTTAGTCTTTCATTTGGGAAAGATTTAACCCGGACATAAAATCTGGAGCACCGTAAAAAGTATTTTATTTGAAATATTCTCTAAGCAATAAATATTTTACCGACATCCATTATAATCCCTCTCCTTTAATATTTCATATGAGACGGTATAAAATCATTCTTGAAATTTGGAAACCGATAAGGACCGGTGGTATTTCTTATATACACTTATATCTTACTTCCGTATGTACTTATATCTTACTTACCTCCACTAACATTCGTAAAAACGTTTTATTTGAACAGAAATTTTTTATTATTAAATAAAAATAAAGTAAACAAAATTCTTCAATTTATCGTACGCTAGAATATTAAATGTTCTCTTATTAAATATCCCACAATGACATAATAACACTTTAGATAAAAATAACAAAATCAAATTGAAATCTTATTTTACGTAGTATAAATCAATGTATATGTAAACATTGCATAATTACACAATATTTGTATACCACCGAAACACGCTTTGTCTAAAATTTAAAAAACACACTGAACATTAAACTAAACTAACATGAAAATGTCCCAATTGTTATTTTAAAATATGTGCCAAAATACTAAATTGTGCAGCAGTTACGTCAAACACTCGCACGCACTCGTACACTAAAAAATTTAAAACAATGAAAATTATTACTTCTTCAAATATATAAAATTTGTTTAGTGGCATTTTAATCCATATTTAAAGAATTTATTTGTTTTAACCACTTTTTACTGTCTATAAAACCGACATAAGAATAATAATAATATTTGGACGATTTATATAGCGCCGTTTATGTGAAAAATCACCTCAAGGGCGCTGGATGGCACATGTTTCGAGAGCGATGCTCTCTTCCTCGGGGTTTACTAAAAACTAGTTTTTATTAAACTCCGAGGAAGAAAGCATAGCTCTTGTCGGTTTTATTATTTTTTATTTATTTTTTATATGAATACCGCACAAAAGTCCCGACTGCTCCCGTCTGAAGCCATTGAGACTATGGCATCCCCAATTGGGGTGTGTTGTGAGGCTGAAGGTAGAGGGGAGGGGAAGGAGATAGGGAAGAGGAAGGTGGGGAAGTACCTGGCTATTCAGAACTGGTCACTAAACACGGCTAATGCCATTTCAAGTAACGTTTCAATTCTGAATGGTGGTCTTACACCAGGGCCATACTGAAAGTATCTTCCACTCTGGAGCGTGCCGCAAATATACTATGTATTATTTTTAATGAATAAATTGTGAAATAACACAAATTAATCAAATGAAATGTATTTGCCACGCAGGGATTCGATCCGCGTTGGCGTGCGAGTCAAGAACCTTACTGCTGGACTACGCCGGTCGTCAATTATAAACATTAAAATTGGTTTAAACCTAGAAATTATTTTAATTTGGAAAAAACTATTATTTTGATATACCTATGTAGATGTTTAATTCCGTCCATGCGTAATTCTGGTAGGGTTATATTAGTACGTAGAATTCAGGCCTGTGTAATTTTGTCCTGACACCGATATAATATATCAAATTATAGTTTGGTCTGTTATTTGTGAGGTGAAAGCAGCTATCGGACATCAAAGGCGTCAAAGGCAGGGATAATGCATACTTAGAAAGCTTTTATGGGCGCGTTTGATTCACATCAATTCTAAATAATTGATACTTTATAATATCACTTATCTTCTGGGTATTTTGGCAACCTTCTCATAATAACCTATGTAAAGAAGAAGCGAGTGAACTTGTAATTTGTTT
The DNA here is from genome assembly GCA_917563855.2 of Limnephilus lunatus. Classification (NCBI taxonomy): domain Eukaryota; kingdom Metazoa; phylum Arthropoda; class Insecta; order Trichoptera; family Limnephilidae; genus Limnephilus; species Limnephilus lunatus. The sequence goes on along the minus strand of OU830595.1, from coordinate 92,539,860 downwards.
AAAAATGATGATTTGATATTTCAATGCTTTAAGAAGCTACGATAAAGCAATCTCTCAGATATTATACTCTCATTGCCTTTTGGCAGTATTATAATAGAAATAAGTTAGTGAAGTTAAATACGAAAATTTAAGAGTTATTCTGAGGCCATATTCATAGTAGTAATGTAATTTCAAAATTATTAATATCAACTAATTTCGCTCCTTTAAAGCCCCGCATTTATAACATACTATCTTCGGCCCTTCGACCCGGTGAAATTCTTACCGCCTTAAAATCAATAATTGTTGCGTTAACTTATTAGCTGAATTAAATTCAATTTTTTTTATTAAGTTTAAAGTTACACAATGAAGCAATTATCGATGCGCAACTGTCCGTGTTTAGTTTTTGTCAGTATCAGAGATGGATTTGTGTACGGATTTATAATTTTTGTGATTTTCTTACGTTTCCACTTACTTACGGGAATTGCGTTTAATTTTCTTTATACGTGTGAGGGAGATATATGATAATTATTGTATTTTTCCTTTGGAGGGGTGCAGACATACGTTGACCTTTTGTCTTTTGTCCCATTTTCGACTGTTGACATTATGTTTAAGAACAAATTATGTTTAAGACGTTTGACTTTTTTGAATTTTTTTGGACTCACTACTCAGTATTATACTTATCACAATATTCCTGTAGCTCTTTCAAAATATGAGAATTCGTTCCATTCTCCTCCTCTCCTTCCTCTCTCTAAAAAACCCTTCACACAGCATCCCCAAAGATGTAATAGGCCCCGAGGGAAATTATTTTCCTCAGGGCCTCCTGTGTGGAGCTCATGTTAAAAAAATGTATCTACCTATGAGAAAATGAATTTTCTTTATAATTTTTTCGTGAATTTTTCCGATGTTTTAATAGCTATTCTGCTATTCGGGATGGAGAAAAATCCAACAAATCAAAGATCACAAAAATCGGTCCAGTCTTTCTCGAGTTATAATTTGTGGAACTAACCCGACTTTGTTTTATATATTAAGATTTATCTTAAACACTTTTACGTTTTTAAAGAAATATATGTTATTTTTGAAGAAATATCTATCCATTTGTAGAGCCGACAAGATAATTGTATGAATTAAAAGAGATTTTGGCTCTATTTTAAACGAGTCGTGTTTTATTATATATTTTCACAATTTTCGAGTAATTATTATCGTTTTTAATGTGAGCGTGCTTCCTCTTATATTCGTTTTTACATTCAAACCATCTTCTTCTACTTTTTGAACCCTTACTAAGGAGCCTTAAGTATATTGCTTGGATCATTTATAAAATTCTGACGAAGCAATAATTTTATTTTTTTTTCATAATAGCAATACCATCTTTCTATATACGTAAGAATGTGTTGCCTAAGAATTAAAAAGGTACGAAACACTTCTCCCAAAAAAGTAATTTTTTTCAATTCGGTGGAATTATTTTAGTTTTATTTTTATTGTTTTTGCAATTTCAAAGTGAAGCGACGTTTCGATTAAAATAATGTCTTTGTTTCCGTGTTCTTTGAGCTTTACGAAGAAGAAAGTGTGCCTTTCTTCCTGTCGCATTGGTGAATTGCTTTTCTTTCCCGTGCCTCAAGCTTCGATGACTTCCATTAACCGGATTTGAAATATCTCGCATCTTCGGCTTACTGGAGCGATCACTGACTTCTCTTTACAACTTATTGCATTGACTCTCCGCCGTGTGACGTCACCCAAGGAATCCAATCAACCGGTTGTACTCTTATACCTTACATAAATACTGATTCGTCTTCTTACTGGACAACGAATTGTATTAAATCGTTTAACAAATTGGTTTACATTGATTCTAACATTTACTCTCCGGCTTCATCCAAGTTTAATTTTTTTTTCATCAACTGATATAGTCAGTTGATGTTTTGGAGCTCAAAAACTCTTGAATGAAATACCAAATAGAAAATTTCAAAGCTCTCTGTTCGATTTTTTTTGGAGAATATTTAAACATATTTTCTTTTTCGTAATCATGAATAAAATGAACTTTCAACATGACTTTGATTATAATCTTTATCTACTTTATTAACGTTTGGATTTTCTCTTTTCGCAGGTATGTTGATAAATATATAAACAATATTAACTCTCCACAACATCTCGTTGAAGCCGAGCTTCAAGAACAAAGGTAAGTGAGTTAAATCATTACAATAGGTCCTGCACGTACAATATCATGCCTTACGGCAAGTTTTAATAAAGCCTTTCAATGGGATAAATTTCTGAATGGAAAATTAAACGATTTGATTAAACTACTTGTTTATAAAATACAGCCATTGTTCAATGTTCACGAGTATTTAATCAAAATTAACGCTGAAACTATTGTGCTACCTTTTCAATTTGAGGAAGAAAGGTTAACTGGCGATTGTCATCTAAATCCGGGCGGTCCTTTATGAAAGGTTGAATCTTATTTGAATTTCATCAGGTTTTTAGATTTCCGTAGGGGTGCCGACTGCCGGCCTCACTTCCCCGTATTACTATAAACCTCTCTCGTGATTTCCTAGTTACTCCTGTTGGTGGATCTCGACTCGGATTTCCTGTTCCCGCCCAAACTAAATGCGGGGCACGCACCGCCATTTTTATTGAACGTACGTGACGGCCTAAATCTGCAGGATTTAAAAAATGGCTCCATATTAAACGCAGCAAATGTTTCTCGGCCAGTCCGTGTGATTTTATTATCTTGTTAGGTAAAGCACAACTCACCGCGCACTGTGCAGTGTACACAGATAATTAACTTTGATGTGGTAGATGTTCAAAGGCAGTCAACACTTTTGTTTTTTAATTAACTTTGCACACGGTTTCAAAACAAATTTGTGTCACTGATTAGTGTGACGATGCGAAAAAATAGGAATATCTTCCGCTTTGAATATTGCCAACATGTATTCTCTTTGAATTTTTAAACACATTTTATCATTTCGGTTTGGCCTATTTTCTGGCCGGGTAAAATGAAATCATGTTAAAGAGCGCACGTTTAAATGCATTTGTGCTCACCGATGGAGGTTCAAATTGTTTCTAAATAGTTTGGTACACCTGTCCGCAGTCCCTTCTCACCCTGGAATAATCCTATCATACAGTAAATCTCTATACAAGCAAGAATTTATCTTTAAAATGTTCTTCTGTACACTGGTTGCATAATATAAAATGATTAGTTGCATTTGAAACATCTCGCTTGAAATTCATGGCTCAGTTTGCGTCTCGGTTCGCAAATTTATACACTAGCTTACTTTCTAACATGAAATTTTATTTATGTCATTATTTTCATATTACATTTGGTTATAATAATGACGTATTGCCCATCTCACTAAGTGTGAAACACCTGTGTTGTTACAACCGAAATTATAATGCAATATAGGTTTAAGAGTGGTAAATAGTTGGTTGAATAATAATATTTTAACTCTGAACACACAGAAAACCAAATATATTACTTTTAGCATTTCATGTAAAAGTCAGCCTTCTGCAACTCATAATTTGATTATACATAATTGCTTGCAAACATGTAACTGCAACCCCTTAGAAAATGTAACCAACATAAAATACCTCGGTGTAATAATAGATAAATTTTTGAGATGGAATGATCATGTCAATATGTTGGTAAATAATACTAGGAGACTTACCTATATCTTTAAAGAACTCAGACATATACTAGACAAAGAAAAATTAAAAACGGTTTATTTTGCAATAATCCAGTCTATGCTTTCTTATAATATAGTGTGCTGGGGATCCTGTCAAAAGACTCATATAGAACCACTTAATATTGCACAAAAGCTGATTCTTAAAGTTATGTTAAAAAAAAAATTTAGATATCCAACGAATTTACTTTATAAGGAATGTAATGTCATGAATGTTAAACAGCTATATATTACACAAACCCTTTGTAGATTTTTTAATAATATTGGTATTTCAGAAAGAACACAGCAAGTTCGTATTACTAGAGTTGGCTCTGGTCTGAACTTTACGGCAATTCATACTAAATCTTCTTTTGGTCAAAGGAATTATTTTTATCGGGCTCCACTCCTATTTAATAGCCTTCCAGATCATATTAAGTCATCTAATTCCTTGAGCATTTTTAAAAAGACCGTCAAATTATTTGTGTTAGCCGAGGATTGTAAATTGTTCACTGCTTTATCCTTTCTAAATTAATATCATTTTATTTTGTCTTAACTATTTTTTTTTAATCCTTCTCTTGCTAAATTAATAGCGCAATATATAAATAAATAAATATTTCTCATCTTAATTCTTCGAAAATATTTTTTTTTCTGAAAGCCAAATCTCAACATTATGGTCACCCTACATGCTTTCATTGTAATGTACTATCGCCTTCAGCTAATTAGGTACTTATTATACTCATAATCTGCATGAAACATACAACAATATTGTTCTTCAATAACTGTATTATTTTATTAAATTGTAGAGTTGTTAACCTCAATACAGGCTTGACCTAGTGAGGTTATAAACTGAATTGTTAACATTAGTCCTAGGTACCATGTAAAGAAACAAATAAATAAATAAATAAATAAATAAATATTGCTTAATTTTTGGCAATTTCCAACAACACACTCTACTGTGCACGCTGGCTGAGCGTGGAAAACAAATAATAATGATAAATAATAAAAATAAAATCGATTTTTTATTCATTCTTAAAAATAAGGCTTTCTAAGTATCAAGAACAAACTACAACATTTTTTTTACAGAATACATTTTTGGCATTTTCACCAGATTCCTTAGAACGGGTAATCTGCCTAATCTAGGAACTAATATCGACATAATAACACTTGTACACTTTAGAAATATTATTATTATGTTATTTTTGCTATATAAAATATCTAATGTAATGTAATAAATAAATAAATAAATAAGACTTATTTATAAAGAGGAATTATTTATTTGACATAATAAATCTATAAATTAATATTCAACGATTTTCATGTTAAAAATTATCGCATTTTTTGCATATTTTCGGATTTGCTGCCAAATAACAATAATTAATAAAAATAAAACGAAAAAAATAAACTTTTGAATAATTCTTTTATAGAAACTGAGATATATAGGGACGAGTATCAAGATAATTCGATATTATAAAATTAGGATTATTTTTATTTATTTGAAACAATAATCTCAAAATTTATTCAACAGTTTTCATGTTAAAAAATAAATGCGGTTTGTTTTGTGGAGATTGTCGGATTTGTTTCCACACATTTAAAAAATTTTTTTTGAAAATGGAAACGCTTTTGTTACGATCCCCACACGTATTCCGTGAACGTTGCCTCATATAATTTGAAACATGATAATATTTGTTCTGGCGTTTGTTTTCTCGTATTTTCCATCCAAACGCGATTGTTTCCTGTCCAAACACAATAAACATGAAGTTTCAATTTCATCCGATGATGCTCAACATTTCACTTATGATCTTCTCAGAAACTTTTGGCTATATTCACAATCTGACCTCTAAATGCTTGTTGTTAAGAGAGTTACGTTAGTAAACGGATTTTGATCAAAATAAACTGTTTTTATGACGAAATGGTTTTGGGAATGAAACTTTTTCGTATCTTAGGAAAAGGTCTCTAATAATAGTGATATGTTTTTCTTACATTCATTCGATTTCTATCTTCAATGAATAATAATATTATTCACCCTTTCCAAAAATTTCTTTACGGTTCCTAGTTTTTTGGTTTTAATTGGAATTATTTAAAATAATTGATGTTCTTTTTCTGTTTTGTTGTCAGATGGTTTCAAATTATTTGTCGACCTCATGAGTATGATTTTACACATTTATCTTAAAAGTATAAAGTTACCCACTGAATTAGAACGATGCGTACATTTTTATAATAAATATAATGTATTATCGTCGTACCGACATTGTTGAATTTTATTTCGATATCCTTAAATTTTTGTTTTATATAAAAAAAAATATATATATATATATATATCATCCCTTTTCCTTTGCCTTTGTTGAAACTCATTTATTTTATTATTATTATTTTTTTTTTTTACGAATAATGTTTTAAAATCCAAATTAAGTTTTACATTTATTGTTTTTTTTATTTATACTTCTGTTACATTAAAAGTGTTTGCTTTTGGATGGGAGTGGTGTGTATAAGTACATTGTATATTAAATGTTGTTGATAGTGTATTGATTTACTTGATTTTAGTCGATTTATGTATTTCTCAGAGCTGCTGTAACGCCATTTTAAGTTCATTAGACTTAACAATCAGCAAAAACAACATCCAACTAGCAACACAAATATATATTAGCTTAAAATATTAAAACAATGCGTTTCTCGTAAATAAAGTTAAATTAATTTCGTCAATTTCGGCCTATTAAATCCTTGGCTTTCCTTGTATTTGGTCTAAGTTCGTATTTTATCTCTTGTTTTATTATTTGAACACAATCAACAGGAATAACAACTCTTGAAATTGATACTCGAGTTCACGAGTTTAACCTATATTTATTTTTTTCGATTTTTAAAGATAGATGGCACAAATTTTCACTCGGGGGGAATTGAAGATGCCATACAATACTACGAGACAGATTTATTTACACTTTATTTATCTCCAACTCGTAGTCCGAGGTAAAGGTGCTTTGAAACGATCCATAGGGTTCAATTTCAATTACAAATTATTCTTTTCCGTATAATATTTTACTTAAGGTATTAATGTATTATGAAAAAACAAGAAGTCACTGTTTAGTACCCATCCTTGCCCGAATGCTAGTACCCCTTTTTTAAACACCCATAATTTTTCATAACATTTTAGCGGATATTTCGAAGCGTTATTATTCGTGATAGAAACAATATTACGAACTAAAAATAGATTCGCTTGCCTAAATATTTCGGGCAGAAATGGCTTAGAAAATTGTATGACGCAAGAGCTCACTGTTTGAGAGCTATTGTTGCTATGCACGCAGATATTCAGCTGCATATTTAAGATTTAACGACAATTATTGCACTGGCCCGGTCTCACTGTTGCTTCGTTGAAACCATGATTTATATTAAATTAATTATAAATATGCAAACCATGTTGCTGTTAAAATTGTATTAGTAATGTAGAAACCCACCGAAATTGAAAATTAACAATATAGAACATGCAAATAAGTACCTACCTACTCTTGAAAGAGTCGAAAATCCCATAAACTAATAAATATCGTCAACTCCTGCCGTTTAACGCCACACCTGATTCATGCAACATCGTTATGTTGGACAGATTGCGTGCCACGCCGTGCGCCACTGATTTCTGTTACTAACTTCATTGCGGGGTGCAATTTCAAATTCAGGACACGATATTAATCAAATCAGGCCAATTTGAATCATATTGAAATGGCCATAAATACAACATGAATTCCACGATATTGCGTTCATGTTTGCGAATATGTCGTTTAGGTCCGTCCTTCTGTACGTCGATGTTGGAGGGTTTGGCCTGTGGTCGTTTTAATCAATATCACGTCAAAGCTCATTGTTTGTACGGTGAAAGTATGTGGGAAATTTTCCGTGATCATTAACCGTATATTAATGATTGTTGGTTAACTTTTTAAGATCTCCAAAAATGCAGATGACATTCATGTGTTGAACTATTTGCTGAAATAAAAAAATAATTTAACAAAGCTATGGGCTAATGAAAGATCTGTAAGAAAGCTATGTTGAATCTGGCAAAGTTGAACTTACATGAGGTCCGCGGTTCCTCAAAGTGATTATTTATTTACTTCGAAAGTTAAAATACGTTTAATCACTTAGCACAATATTAACTATTATCTCTCGAAAATTTGAAACAGAAAAATCAGAAAAAGATACTGTCGCATCTCGAAATTGAACCCAGAACCTTATCCTTACCGGGGCATAGCCATACCACTGAGCTAATGGAACCCTATCCCCATCGGTCTTATTTAAGCCTTCGCTACCCGAATTTCTCCACATTTCTTACTTATTTCTTACTCCTTATCTCCCTTAAACATTTAAAGTTTTTAAGCTTTTAAAAAAAATAAGTTATTTTTGAAGATAATATCTAGTCGCGTTCCACGCCGAAACGCAAATTATGACGTAAGAAGAGATATCAAGAAAAACTCAAATTGTTTTTAACGCACTCATCTGAATTAGTTGCATGGTTGCAAATTTTAAATTTATAATCCTATTTAAACTCGACCGTTTTGCATTTCGTCCCTGTAAATTTATTTGCATGTTCCGTTTCCGTTTCAAGATGGTGGGAGCTTTCTTTAATGACTGGCTTGGCCCTTCTGATGGGGTTGATCAGTTCCACGACAACTTACCAAAGTAGTATTTCAACACCACTATGAAAATTTTTTTTTTAAAATTGCCCACAATCTTACCTAAATTTACCTATTTCATCATTTTTTTAATCACATTTAATGACTTTTAAAATAAGTGTTGAACAAAATGTGTGAATGTGATGATTGTAGATTTTTGAGTTGTACGATCACTAAATGGGTTATACAATTGGAATAAATCTTCTTTAATGTAGTTTTCCTTGATGAAAGCCCAATTGATCCAAAACCGTTTAGCGCGTCCGTTTAAACGTGATGAATAAACAGTAACAGTGTCCGATGTGTTAATGTTCCATCCCAAAGTTACCAAAAAATAAATGAAAACGTAAGCTTAAAATATTCGAGTTTAAACAAATTACGAATTTTGTTAAAGAATTGTACAAAAATATGTGTTCATTCTGTTAAAATTTATTCGGCGCACCTAAAGTACCGTAAAAAATAAAAGACTTTCCTGTCGTAAACCTTCATTGCAGGTTTTTTAACTTCAAACATTAATATCATTTAACTAAAATTAGAAAAAAACAGCATTAGTTTTCAAAAAGGGTGTGTTTGAGAAACACGTGTGAGTAGCGCCGGTCGTTTCAGTGAGGTAAACCATTTCAGGCTTCCTTATGCACTGTGGCCGACTAAAGAACAAAAGGTTTAACCGTAATGTTCCGATTGGTCATTCCGACTACGTATATAAAGAAGAAAAGAGCTAGCCCTTAATTTTATCTCGAAACAAATTAATCGCGGTCGATTCCTTCACAGTTGGGTGGGTGCGAAGGAATCTATTGTCCCCCACACGAAACGGGGATGTATTGATAATGCGAAGGTATTATGAAATGCTTTGTTTAACAATATCACAAAAGCACTACTCATGATGTGTTTTTGTTTTTTCGTGACATTCAATTCTGTATCTTAAGGATAAACGTAAACACATACGAGTAGCTATAGACTTCGCTATGGATTAAGGTTTTTTATCCTCTAAGCTCTAAGGTACAGAATTATTTGTTGGTTTTTAAAGGAATTTTTAACATAGTGCGAATATCAGGCGATTATGAAGTTTTCAATATTTTAGATTTAGTGCAACATTAATTATGCATTAAATTAAGCATTTACTGTATTGGAATTGGGATTATCATAGAATCGTTTAATTGTGATAAGCTTAAATGGAATTTTTGGAACAATGCACAAAAATTATATGGTTGTGTAGGTACGAGTGATTTGACTTAAGTGGTTTGCCACTGATGACTCAGCAGGGGTGCCCAGGTTCATGGGGTGAGGTTTTCCAGGTATTGGTTGTGTATGTCCCTTGTGAAACTCTTTGACCTCTCCTGCTAGACTCTCTCGACCCATTGCCTTGCACGTCATCGAGAGGAATGGATTCATTTATCTGTCACTCCTGGATTCACTGACCCTTAGATTCCTACCCATCCCACATTCTCTTTTCCTTTCCAGAAATTTCTTTCCTTCCATTCCTATAAAATACCATCCACACTGCATCCCCAAAGATAACGTGGGCAATAAGGGAAATTATTTTTCTCAGAGCCTCCTGCAAGGATTGGCCTGTGTGCATTAATTTGTTAATTTTCTGTGAGGAATCATTTTTAATCTTGGAAATCGCAAAGAATATACTGACTGAAGTAAGAATTCGAAGCAATTTAATGTTACAATAAATTTGCATAGATTCGCTTTTAAATATCTAATTATTGTCCATGTTTGACTGTACATCTTTTTGCGTACAATGATTAGTTATATACACACGTCAAGCATTACATTTTAGCTTCGCAATGTAATTTTACACTAAACAGCATGCATTAATGTTGTTATGAATATGCCTTTGGTAAGCAAACGTATTTATGCAGAAGAAGACAAACTATAATATGATTCAGAATATATAACTATTCGAGGAATATTATGGTTTGAATTATGTGCCAAGACCTATTGTCTGGTTCCACATTTAAAGAAAAGGTATATCATGCACATAACATAAGATTTAGTCAAAATGAAGGCACGGCCACTACCAAAAAATTACAATCATCTTAAAATCGGATAGTTTTGGGGCATTTGGTGGATACTTGAACAAGAAAAATCTTTTCTTTAAAGTACTCACCAGTCACGTAAAAGATTACAAATCGAACTGTTAAAATACCATAAGATTATCTTAAATAATAAATTTCATTGTAAATTATTCAAACTTAATTTAGTATGTTCATCTCAGAATTCGAATTCACCTTTGCGGGTTTGAATACAAATGAGACCAATAGTGCTAATTTTCCTGTAAATAATAAAGGCCGTCGTCATTCCCGGAGTGACTTCGCATAAATAAATCTAATCAGTGGACGTGATGGTACATCAAATTTAAGAATTTCTTTTGAGTCACCCTTTTCGTTTTTCAGTTTAATATTTTTCCCAAATTTTCGCGAGGAATATGTTTTTCATTTTATTTAGTTAATTTTTTCTTATTAAATGGTCCGTAGTTATATATATTTTTTAATTGCTCTTTTTACTAATTTAATGAAGTGTGTATATTATATTAATTATCTTGAAACGTAAATAATACTACCGAAAAGACATAAATAATATTTGAACTTCAAATTAATTATTTTATTACATGGTAGCTATTTTGCCTTCTGAGCACATTAAAATTTTTATATCAAACGTTTAAATTTGATGTATTTAGCATTAATTGCACACGTTTCAAATACCGCTACAAAAAATGGAAATCACTGAACGCCTGGCAAATGTGGAACTTCGACCTGGATTTTTATTGAAGGAAGTGAAAATTAAAGTAAACGAGTATTTATGTTTTTGATAATAAAACAATTATTTTTATAATATATACGATGAAATATATTACAAATAAAATATTCATCATCATTTAGAAAAGACCCTTTGCCAATTTTGGTGCGAAACAAAGTTTTGGTGGCCGGGCGGCTATTTCCAAAACCTATACCGGTTCAGTCAACATCGACAATTTACATTTTCAATATCAAAATTAAATTTTTTTGAAATAAATTTTTTAATTTCTAATACATTGGAAAGATTATTTTTATCTAGAATTTTGAACAATTTTTTTTTTTTAAAGTGATAAAAAATAACCAATACAGAGGTGTATTTAAAATGTAAATTGTCGCTAACGTGACTGAGCCGGTATACGTTTTGGAAATACGCGGCCAAGCGTAAAGAGCGTTCGTGCAAGAGCGTCGTCCCGTCTTGCCATGCCAGAGTATGTCTTACCCCCCTAACACGCGTCAAAAGATGTTCACATCAAAATTGTAAAGTTGATATATTCTGTTTCCGTTTTAAAATATTTTTACAATTATGAAAAATTTGTTGAACTTATCTGAAGGTCAGTAAAACGCCAGTGAGCATCAACTATAATTACCACTTCAGAACAAATATTTTCTTATTCTGTAAGGTGATTTCGGTTCAATCGGAGGGTCAGTTTTTATGCTTTGTGACCCAATATTCTGCTGTGATCCTATTTCAGTTCCTCGTTCCCCCAAGGGAAATGATTGAACTCCAATTTCTCGCGGCATTTCACCCGTCACATTATATAATTTTCCCTTGGTAGGAGTATCTGTACCTACTGCTATTTCTACCCGTATGGCCTCTGGTAAGAACTCTGCGTGGTAGCCACATGCTTAACCATTTCAAAGTCTCCAGAATCTATTAGAATCTTCGAAAAATATGCTATTTGAGGAGTTAGTTCAACTACTAACAAAAAAATCCACAATCAGTACGTTATTACAAATTATAAGGTAGACAATATATATTATATTTACTTAATTATGGTATCTCTTGAGCATGTCCATTAATACCTTAATTTTGTCTGAAATAAGAAGGTTCCTTATCTATCAATAACTGCTAGTAATATATAATAAGAAGGAAGAGAGTATGTGAAGAAAGTGTGTAGAGAATATTGTAAAGATATTACAAAATAAATATTTATATACTCACGAATTGTTATTAGATAAGCATACAAAAATTTAAGTGTAGTTTTATATAAATTTAAATTTTCATCTCATTTTTTATCATAATTTTTAAATTTATAAATTTAAATTTGCATATAAAAATAATAATAATTTATAATTTATAAATTTAAATTTAAATTTGTAAATAAAATACAATAGTTATAATTTTTAGTACCCGCATTCATTAAAATCTGACATAAACACCTCATCCCAGAATGCAGATATTCCCAATTCCGCCCTTTTGAAATACTTTTCAGTCACCAATCAGAAGCAAAAGGTTTCATTTAATGCTTCGGCTACTGACCAGATCTGAATAACCAGGTCCTTTCCAACCCTTTCAACCCTTCTACATCTTTTCCATCCTCACCCCCCCCCCCCTACCAATCTTAGTGTAGCTTTAAATTATTTCTCTACGTGAATCGAATGGCAGCTGCGAACCATTTTTGCCGGTGGTCAAGCTATAATAAATTAGGGATTTTACCGACTTACGAGATTAATTAAACACCCCAAAATTCATGCGTAATTATAAATAATCGACATGGCGCCCAGCCAACAAACATACAGGATTTCCAATCTGTTAGGTTGTCTCAAATATAATATTTTTCCTAAAATATATATCTGAAGCGTCCGTGAGTTAGACAGAAGCTTTGGAAAAAAGCTTCTCTGTGAGCTCTAGAAAATTGCCAACAGAGCTCATTGTCTCCGCTTGATAATGTTTCGTTTTGTAGTCGTCCAATATATTCTATAAAACCACCAGATATATATATATATATTTCAGTTAAGGTTGAATGGAAGATATTTGAGGAAAAAATGGGCAATAGTTGAATCAAGACAAAGTATGGGCGATAGGGACGCCTAGAGGCGGCTTGTTGAATTGTCTCCATAAATTATGATATAATTATCATGACGTGATTATATTATTATATGAAACGTCTTCCTGGTTCCTACAAGATACCTAAATCATTTCATTATTTTTATGCATCATATTCCTAAGCGATTTTAGTCTCAAATATTATTTTCTATAACCGTGAAAACTAGTTTAGTAAAACTAGGGATAACAGTTCCCATTTAGTAAATCAATATTTTTTTCTGTTACCTATTATTTTATTACACAGGGTATTAAGGGATGTACTTGACTTACTTTAACCAGTTGCAGTTTTACAGAGACCAAAATTTAATTTACATGTCTTACTCCAAATAATGTCAAGAATCACTGTTAAAGTACGTTAAGTACGTCAAAAACGTCCCTTAACCTTATATGCAGGTACTACAGGTAGGCACTTTTTGATTATCTGAAATCTTCGTATGATCAGTACCAATTTCGAATATGACACGTAAATTTAAAGAGACAGAGTTACGCAGGACAACCACACAATCTAAATTAGTATTTATGATGATTTTACGACCTGCCGATAACTATTTATAGATACTATTCACAACTCGACCGGTCAGTGGTCAGTCTTTCGACCGGTCAGTGGTTGAGTGGGCATAACGCTTGGGTCCCATCAGGGAGTCGCGTGTTCGATTCCTCGGCTGGCTAAGTCTTCCATCACAACGCAAGCAACATTTTCGGCTTTCTGTGGTGGTAGTAGGAGATTTTCAAACTTTGTTGGGTTATTTGTAACCTGGGAATATTTTTCTTTCTTTAAAAAATTAAAAAAAAAAAACTCTACAGTGCTCAACAGCAATGTATTGAATGTAAAACGTACGAATCCAGGATTGTAAGTTTTCACTGTAAATTTCTGCATTTCGAAATAGAAATTCATACTTTTATATCTGTAAGCTCGTAAACGGACCCCATCTATAATTATTTATTTATTTATTTATAAAACACATGATACATAATTGAGTAATTAACATAGTGTGGATATATTGGATCACCATACTAGGCGGATGCCTGTTTCATGGTGACCAATGGAGTATTGTTACTTTTTATGAAATATGCAGTCTATTGTAAAATTCATAACGTTACAGTTAAATACGTTAAATTAAAAATGAAATTAGTACCTACCTTAATCTTTCCTAATTAAAAATGTCATTAATTAAATATTATATTACATTCTTGGCAATGTTTTCTGTCGCTTGAAATAATAAAATAATGTATTGTTTTTCTTTCTCCCTCCAGTGAACTATACACTGTGTCACTTATCCACCACAATGACTACAAATATCCATGAATATACTATCTTTACCTCCTAAGTTGTTTTTTAATCATGAAACGGTTACGAACATTATTTATAGACAAGTACGACCATGGACAATGATGTCTTTCAACCTTTAGAAATTATTTAATCTTATTAATTTAATCTAGATCTCGGAATCTCACAAACTCTCGCAAAGAATTCTCTCTCTCGATTCTTGTCCATGTTCTTCCTTTCAGCAACTCTGGACCAGTATCGTCTTTTTTCTTATTCCATCATACTATTTTTAGATAGGCACTGATTCATTTGTATATGATGGATTATGCCAAAGTTTGAACGTTTTATCCTATTTTTTGAGTTCGACCAAGGATTTTGGAAGGTCTTCAGATAATTTTACATTTACGGGGAGATTTGGCATCGAACATCACAAATCTTTCATCTAATTTCATTACAAATTAGATTTTCATGTGTCTTTACTAAAAAAATTCGAGGAATATCTAGTAATGACAACATTGTAGAAATCTAAATTAATCCTGCGACTCCTTTACGTTCAAACCATTGGATTTAAGTGTTGACTTTAAAATTCTGCTGGAAAGTCAATCGTTAACTACATAAGGCAAGAAGCATGGTTGTGTGTTTTGTTTCAATAATTTAAAAAAAGGAATGTTTTATAAAAAAAGTTTTGCATCAACCCAATATTTTCTTCCCTGTTATACTAAATTAAGGATTTACCTATTGGTCCTTTTATCATACTGAAGATTAGGACCAAGAGCACAATCATGTCTTGCACGAGTGTATCTCAATATATTAAGGTATCTTGCATAATTTCGGTAGATACTCTAGTTTAAAGTAATACGTGGGCTGTAGCTATACGACCCGTGAACGCTGTAGGGGTACAGATACACTGAACGTGGACAACTACCACGATTACCCGCTCTGTTTGCAGGTGTAGTGGCCAATCTACCGGCAGTCACCTGCGTTTGTCACAGGAACTATAAACCGTCTCATTATGTAGGGTAATTGGTCGTAAATATTTATGGTCTATCTGATACTATTGCCGATACATGCGCCTACTACAATAAACAGCGTGATTTAAATCATGCATATTAACTCTATTTGTGAAAATTTACTTTTATTACAAAAAATTATTTTATTATTTTGTAGAAATGAGATCCCTGAGGCGTATGTGTGGTAAACCCATGTATGATCGTGTGAGAAACGCGGAGATCCGCAAAGAATGCAAGGCTGATGTAAGCGTAATGAGTAAGATCAAGAAAGGAACGCTCCGATGGTTCGGGCATGTAGAGAGAATGAACGAGGAAAGGAGTGTAAGGAGAATATATGACGCAAATGTGAATGGAAGAATAAGTCGGGGACGCCCGAGAAAGACATGGCACGACCAAGTGAATCAGATACTTGAGTCGGGCCATGTCAAGAGTCAGAATAATAGAAGAGCATGTATGAGACGATGTATGAATGTTAACGAGGCAAGGAGTGTGTGCCAAGACCGAGTTGTTTGGCGGTCCGTCCTCTCTGCCTACCCCTGCGGGGAAACGGCGTGATGGTTAGTTAGTTAGTTACTTTTATTACGTAAATCTAGATCTGAACACGTGTTAAATTGAAATTGAGACCATATGCAGAGATAGCATTTTCCGTTGTAATTATTCCAAAGAAATGAGGTGGAGAAGAGAGAATTTGGTCGGTTGTTGTGGACATTCCTTTATTGAACTTCTGCAGAAGTTTAATGAATACAGTCATTGGAATAGCGAGAATTTTTAAAAATTAAATGCTAATTAAATTAATGTTAATTAAATTGTTCAATAAATAAAAAATTTAAATACATCATCATTTCTAGCAGTCTTCCAAAATATAATTTTATTTTTTCCTGGTAAAGTAATGCTATGATGGTTCCTTTCTGCTCAATTAAAAAATAGAAACAAGCACACAGTGATGCACAATATATTTTTATTAATGATACAGGCTTCTTTCTGTTAACATAGTTAAGTAATTACATTGCAGAAAATCTATTTCGCTTTTGCTCTATTAGGTACTTTTGGGGCTAACGCAATTTAACCACTGTACTACTTACGGTGCTACAGAGAGCTTTCAAGCAGGCTGGTGATTGGAATGCCAGGAATTGAAAATGGTTGATCATTTGGGTGTTAACTCTGGGCACAAACTTTTACAAAGTTTAATTAGGTACTTGGGGCGAATTTGCCTCGGTTCGCTCGATTAAACTTGTATACAGTGTAATATAACTTACTGGAGGCATGTTAATATTTGGCAACGTGTGGCTAACTGTTATAAATGGCACGGTTTACCTAAAATTACATTAAATTATAATGATAAAGTTTTTATTCCAGCATGGTGTATTGTATGTGCAATGAAATGTCGGCGATATATGTTAAATGAAGCATAATAAAAAGTAAAAGCCCCGAAAAAGGGCGTTAATCAATAAATAAATAATAGAAAGAGACTTCTTCAAACTTCGCAAAATTACTTTGTGGCATCATTAATCATATAATGAATATGGATCACTTTGTTTAAACCACTATATTATAAACAATACCTACATGTTTCGATAACGATGTTATCTTCATCAGGATATGTTAATTTTTAACATATCCTGATGAAGATAACATTGTTATCGAAACATGTAGATATTGTTTATAAGATAGTGGTTTAAACAAAGTGATCTATTATTCATTATATAATAGAAAGAGAGATTATAATTAGTTGAAGTTATAAACAAGGAGTTTAAATATTTACAACCTTACTAATAAAAAAATGTACACGTTGAATAAACTGCCCCATCTATTTTACGAAATCTAACTAATAAAAAATATCTTTAACTGGTTTCGATAGTCGTTTTATGGCAGATTTTAACCGATTTCCATCATGAAAATGTTAGGTTATTTCTAATATATTATTTTTATACTGACTTTACAGAGACTTTACTTTTTGACACTTACAGAGTGAATTTAACAAGCATTACATGAAAGAGACATTTTTAAATGATTATGAATGTGTAATTAAATATAAATTCAGGAAATCAAAACGTATATTGGGCAAACCATTTTTCAAATCCGTTTTTTTTAGTGTTCTCTGCGATTTGTTATTTTTTTTATTGAATAAACAAGATAAATAGTGAATTGACAGTTTTTTTCAGATTAATTAAATAAAAAGAATGTTCTAATTATTGATTAGATACTATTAAAAAGAAAGACAAACGTTCCCGGGTTACGAATAACTCAACAATGTTTGAAAATTTCCTACTACCACCACAATAAGCAGAAAATGTTGCTTATGTCGTGATGGAAAACTCAGCCAGCCTAGGAATCGAACTCGCGACGCCCGGTTGGGACCCAAGCGCGATGCCCACGCAGACACTGACCGTTCTAAATTATGTATTTTCATAATTTCGAATAATAATTATATTTTTCGATGTTTAGGGTAAAAAAAATTCTCCAACGTTTGAAATTAATAAAATACTTTTATAAATATTAATCTATATTTGAAATACAAAGAATCTAACAGGTAATTTTATATAGTTTCTGAAATGGTGTTTTTTACGACATCTTAAAAAACAAGAAATATATAACACATTTAAATGTTTTGGAAATGTTTCGAAATTCGATGAGATATTTTGATATTTAAGTATTTTTCGAATGGCAGCCACTGTCGGCATTGCAAGAATATTAAAAATATATTTATTAATTTTGACATTTTTATAAAAAAATTTCCAAGGGCGGCCATTATCGTCAAGTTCCATATTGAGACTAATGAGCCATTCAGGGTTTGTACTCGGCACCAACAGTCGGCCTAAATCACCCCCTTTGTCCAGAGGTAAAGCTTCACGATAGTAATACATGGTAAGAACTGTGCTATAAATCAGGTAGGATTGTGAGAACTCTCATTTTCTCATTGAGCGTACTACAAAATAACAAACATGCTTTAAAAAAACGAAGCGGGTAAAGCTTAGAATGCTGAATTGTCGATAAACTTACTATTTTACATGAATTTGTGGTGTAATGTTCTTCGCAATTGATTTTGAGCCCGGTCCAGTTGCGAGTTCGATTCCAGCCGCAGCCGAAGCAAAATAATGTATTGTTTTCGTTTTATATGGGTATACTGGCGCTGTCAGTCTTGCTGTGAAGTTGATAATTAGGTGGTTTTTATATATTTTTTTAAAATTGCTTGTGAAATCGTATTTCTTTTTAATTAGTGTTACATGAATGTACCTATATTTAAAAAAATTCTTACTATTTTAATGACATATGAAATTTCATGATTTTTCAACCACCATGCTAGGCACATGCCCGTGTTTTTGTGGTCGAATTATAGTAAAATGAATCAGTATCTACATATGTGACTATGTATGCTAGTATCGTTTCATGTATATATTTCATAATAAAATTATGTACTTATACAATTAAATTAACGTGAAAAACCCCAGGAAGTTATAATTATATAGGTTTTGTGAAGCGAAAGTATTGATAAAGTATTTGCCTCAGAATCATTGCCTATCAAAAAAATAAATAGAGACCAACAGAAATTTACCATTCGAATAAACACGTTAGTAAACTTTAAAAATCATTATTCACATTTAGTTCTGCCAAAATAATTACACATTTCAATTTAGATAGGATAATTATAATTATAATTAAATAAAATTAGATAAATTTTTGACTTACTTTATCGCTTGTCTGATACGATTTATGCTTAACAATTCAAATCTTTAAAATTGAATTGAATAATTTTCGTTACGCAGGAATATTTCACATACACCGACAATCGCAATGAGTAGTTTAATTATAATGTCACATCACTCCCTAAGTATCTGCTTTAAATGAAGAAAAAATCCATAAATGCTAGATTTAGTATTTATTTTCATCACGTTTAATTTGCGGAATTCCACTTTAATATTTTTAACGTTTGTATCGAAAAGTATTAGTTTGATAATCCGTTCAGAAGTTGAAACAGTTGTTACGCGTAATAATAATTACACAGCAGAACTTGTTTCATAAATAAATTGTTTTTTTGTAAATTGGGTATTATTGAAAATGCATGAGAAAAACTTAATCGATTAAACTTTTTAGATTAAGGTTTGGTGAAATTTCACAATTCACATACTGCCACTAACACCTAATTTTGTTGCGCATAATTTAATCTTCACATAATCTACGTATTGTGTAGCTGCCTGCTTTGTGTTTAGTATTAGTCCTAACTCGACGAGGTAGTGTTTGCGCTGAGTGCGTAGTAAAAAGTTTTGCGTCCCGGTCCGGCGTCGGAGCTTTCGCGTGATAATGTTGGTCAGTCACATTACCGGAGGATGTGGCTTCACAGTTCTTGCCCCGGTATGGTGATGTAGCATTATGTAGTTCCCATCTCGGACTATCCTCCCATCATCTCGCTTAACTTCACATGCAACTTCTAACAACGTTCCGACAACTTTGGCACTCGACTTGCTCCATGTCTTGCCGTAAACCAATGTAATAAGTCGGTGGAAACAACAATGCTGTTTTGAGCCGTGTTGTATTTAGAGATCCTAAATAAGTTATTATTGTGGTGCTATATTATTTAAATTTACCAGATAGTTTTAAGATTAAATAAATTAAACAATGGTAATGGGGGCTTATTTATGTATTTACATTTGACATATAATATTTAGGTTACAATATTAGGTCAAATAATGTAGAGGTTAATGGATATTGCATATACACGCAACATACATATACTAATATGACAAGTACAATGTACGTTGAGGACAAGCCGCAAAACAGGCGAGAATATCTACATTATGGCCCAGTCAATATTAGTTTCTAACTAGGCAGTAAGAAACTAATCATGACATTAACTTTTATTGTTACGTTTAAACTATGTTTCCTAAAATGAGGTGATTGATAAATGAATTTGAAAGGTTCATTTTATTAATATTTTAGCCCAGTTGTTTCACAGAAAAATTTTTCACAGAAAGTTTTTTGTTTTTTTTTTTTTTTTTCCCAGTTGTTTAGCTTATAACAAATTTATTGAATGACAATTCAATGCCAATTTATTTTTATTTTTTACTTTTGAAAGGTCCTCAATAAAGGACAATTTTTAGTCCATTTCAGCTTGTGAACTAATTGTGATCAGCAGAAGAGGGCAACTATCATGTTGTTAATTAACCTTGTCAGCTTATTACAATTTGATAGAAAGCTAAAACGCACCTAGAATCTGCGCTGAATGGTCATTTGATGACAATATTATTTGAATTTCTGCCAAACATCTGGGCCTGAGTTAACCTTCTTAATATTTTTAGTTTTTTTTTTAAATATTAATTTCTTTATTGTTTATACATGTTTTAATGGTTCCGTGAGAAATTATGGCATCCCCAATTGGGGTATGTTGTGAAGATGAAGGTAGTGAGGAGAGGAAGGAGATAGGGAAGAGGAAGGTGGGGAAGTACCTGGTTATTCACATCTGGTCACCAAAGACGTCTAATGCCATTTAAAGCAATTCTGAATGATGGTCTTACACCAGGGCGATACTGAGAGTATCTTCCACTCTGGAACGTTCCGCAAATTTATTATATATTATTTTAATTGAAGAAATTGTGAAAAAACACAAATTAATCAATTAAAATTTATTTGCCACGCCGGGATTCGATCCCGCAACCTTCGGTGTGCGAGTCAAGAGTCTTACCGCTGGACTACGCCGGCCGTCACTTATATTATTTGTTCCATCACTTTTTATGACTTTTCTACGGAGGTAATCAAGTTGCATGATTCTGTGTTATCCGGTTACCGTTTTTAAAGTTAACTGTTTCTTAATTTTTTTAATATTAACGTGTTACTTGATTTGAACACAGCTGCTCTATAGGTCATTTGTCTTAGGTAAATACTTTTATTTTTTTAATTATTTTTTTTAAGATTTTTATTATTTTTAAAAGAAAGACAAACATTCCCGGTTTACGAATAACCCAACAATGTTTGAAAATCTTCTACTACCACCACAGAAAGCCGAAAATGTTGCTTGTGTTGTGATGGAGGACTAAGCCAGCCGAGGAATCGAACACGCGATGCCCAGGTGGAACCCAAGCGCTATGCCCACTCAACCACTGACCGGTCTCAATACTTTGGATGTAATGATTATTGGAAGGAACCATTAATATACTTGCTAAATGTGTAGAATTTACAAATTTACTCAGACAGCCCGTACCTATACCTAAATTGGGAGTGTTTGTTTGGAGTATTCAGACAAGCCATTCCAGTACCTACCTAAAATATAATATTTAAAAAATATATATGTTTTTGAACTGATTTGTAAAGAATTTAGACTGTAAATGTGTTAACGTCATTCATAAATATAATATTTTAAAAATATATATGTTTTTGAACTGATTTGTAAAGAATTTAGACTGTAAATGGGTTAACGTCATTCATAACAACATCGGCGATCTACGTGCACTGGGGCTAATAGTACCCACAAGCAAGCAGAGTTAAATACGAGCGGAGTGGGTTATGCGGCTGGTAACAGGCACATGCACTCTGCACAGGCAAAGGCACATTCGCATTATTGCTATAGATAACTCCGAACAAACTGGCTACAGCGAACACCGAGCAGACCGAACACTGCACGCCGGACACGGACACTAGCCGTCGCGGCGCGGCGTTTGTAGCCCCAGAGCACTCGTCACCCGCGGTTCCGCGCTGAGTGCGCCGAACATTTTACGGGCGGGATTATGCCGGAGCCAGGCGATGGGCGAGTGCTCTCGGGACCAGAAGTTCGGATTTCCGGTAAAGCCGCAAACTTGCATGCGGACCGGCCGCTGCGCACAGTGAGTAATTTGAGGTATCTAGCTCGACTTTATTATTTTAGTATGTTTTTGGGACAATATAAATTACCATTATATGAAAAAAATTGTTAAAAAAAATATATTGCTCGGTTCAACCTGGTACAGTCGTTTTTAGACTTATAGTAATCCATACATATACAAATTTAGGTTTTGTATGTTTGCGTTCGCAAATCTCGGGAAAAGTAATCGATAGATTAACTCAATTTTTTTACAGAACGTTGCATTTTAGCAGAAGAGTGTTTCTATATATAATGGTAAGCGCTGGCGTTATGAAAATTGTAAATATCGATCTGTATATCAAAAATCACCTTGGTGCTGAAAAATTAAAAGTTGTTAAAGTAACCCCTTAATATATCACAAAACTAAAGTTAATTTAATACATTAATGTCCATTTAATACAGAAAACGTAAAAATTTGCCGTATACATTCGGATACATTTTTAAGTCTCGTTGAATTCAAAACTTAAGAAAAAATACGATTTGAAAAATGGTTTCTTCAATATTTTTTATCACACTAAAACACAAGTTAAATAATTATAATAATCCCCTGATTTCCTAGATTCCATCATAAAGATTCAGAAAAACACAAAAGTTGAATTATCACGATGACGTGCACAGCACACGTACATCCGCGTTGAGATCCAAACTCGACGACATGAAATTTCTCGTCCGCGTTTCGAGGTAGTATTTTCCGGTGTTTTCATGATGTCGCAAGCAGCTAAAATGTTTTTTTCTTCAATTTCTAAAAAGATTAGACATTTAGTTACCCAATTAAATTAAAATTAAATCCAGAAAGAAACTTTGGGTTTTTTAATAAAGTCGAGCTAGATACCTCAAATTACTAACTGTGCGGCGGCTGCATGTGAGTTGGACTCGTCAACGGTCTAATATAAGCACAACTTGATTTGTAACTTAGACGCATCATCGTGTATGTTACCGTGTGATTCAATTAGCAATTTGAAGCGGAACCACGAATGGACGTGTTTGGCAAATATCAAATGGCTGACTCTTATATTTCAATGGGTTTTAAACGAAAACAAAGAGCGCCTCGGTTGATAAAAGCTTTTTAATTAGCATCTTGTAATAACGACGATGGGTCGTTATTACTACCACTTGGAAAACGATTACGGGGCCTTAACGACTATACGAATACATAGAACAAAAATGCAAAAACATTGATATAATATTTTTGTACGTAGGTGTTTGATTTGTTTGTGATAAAAAAATATGAAGGTGAGTAGAAACAGATTGTTTGGGTTAAAATAATGTAAAATGGCGCAAAATTAAATCTTCCAAAGCCCACATATCTATAATTCCTAATTTCGGATTTAAGGATAGGTACCGCCGCCCGGGAACCATTTATTGGATAATCGACACCTTTTCCAAAGTTCGCTACGTTTGGTGACTTACCAGGGATGCCCGGATTCATCGGGTAAGGTGGATGGTCTTGGCGGCGGAAGGGCCTGCCCACCTGCGTGGCGGGCCGGTTCGGGAGAGAGGGTTTAGGGAGGAACCTTTGACCCTTCCAGCTGGTCTCTCTTTACCCATCGTCTCTCACCGCAGCGGGAGTGATGAATTCTTACATCCATCAATTC
Source organism: Limnephilus lunatus (assembly GCA_917563855.2). Taxonomy (NCBI): domain Eukaryota; kingdom Metazoa; phylum Arthropoda; class Insecta; order Trichoptera; family Limnephilidae; genus Limnephilus; species Limnephilus lunatus. The sequence goes on along the minus strand of OU830595.1, from coordinate 92,516,039 downwards.
TGGAAACACTGACCCCTAGATTCCTACCCTTTTTCTATCCTTTTCAATGCATACTTTATTACAAAAAAAATATTATTTTTAATTTTTAATATAAAATATTATCAGTTGTTCTCGAAAATCGACTAGACACTATAATATCATTTCTGGTATTAAAAACAGCCAACCGCTTTCCGTAGACAGTACTAAAAGTAAGTTGACTGAGATTGAACCATGTTTTAATGCCCCATTCTTTATTCCTAATTGTAAGTAAACTGCACCCTGGGGTCATATTATAATATGTGACTACTCGACCGTCCAAACTAGAGCAACCGAGCTATTTTTATAGAGATTGTCAACCTTACTCATGAAAATGTTTTTTTTACCAAGTCTTTCTATTGCGATCTTTCTGCCCCACTTTTATTTGCATTGCTCCAATGCCGTCTAAGGTGTAAGCGATTGTCTTTAACTCTTGAACCATGATGTGAACTCAAGGGCGTATATAAGGTTCTACCCCCCCCCCTTCCTTATAGGGTCTCAAAAAACTTTCTAACAAAAATTTCAATTCACCCTTTTCCCCCAGCGTCGAACCCCTTCCTCCTAATGTGATTACTGTAACTGCGCCTTTCTGTGAACTAATTGTTGGCTTACTAAACTTTAACTGCAATGGTCGATCTGTTTGTTTAGTTTGTGATTGTCATTTGTCACAGCTGTATCTCTTGTTATACGATTTTGGTCCAAATGAATAATTTGTTTGTTTAAGTTTACCAACTTTGAGGAATGTTATCAATCTGCTGAAACCGCTCGTTGCACCGTTGCGTCATAAAGTGTATTGCAGCCGCCTCCTCATCCGGTACTGGGCACATGACACGAGCACAGAAGCATCGCAATGCACTTTTGTATTAGTGGCAGTTAAATGTCATCCAGTTGTTTTACTCGCTGAAAGCCGGGGACAATAAACAGCGGTAACGACGGGCGGTAATAGTATGATGCGAGCACCATACACCGTACACTTACACACTCCGAATACACACATTGCGGCCAAGCCAGTTCTAAACTCTGGGATATCTCTATGTGCCCGATTCATGCAGCATTAATCTGTATGTACAATATGTACATACGCGATCAACCCACGAGTGAAGACATTGTTGAAATTCACGATAAGCCCTGCATGGACGTTCCGACTGCGATTCTATAAAATAACACAAGTTTACGAAGAATAGCCCATTGTACGGGAAATAAATATTGGAATATTCATGCACGATTTCATTAATGATATTTATTCTAACGTCGGATTTCTATGATGAAGCATTTAATAAAGCAGCTATAAGAATGTATTTAAACATTCAACGATATTCACTCTAGGTTTGTTTGTTCTCCGTAACCCGGCTCCTCTTAGATACGTGCATTTGGGAGTCGTTGATTTTACTTTATGTAAAACTAGCTGACCCGGCGAACTTCGTACCGCCTCAGAATCAATAACTGTTGTGTTAACTTATTAGCTTCAATTCAAATTCAGTTTTTTTATTGAGTTAAAAAATTACACAATGAAGCAATTATCGCTGCGTAACTGTCCGCGTTTTGTTTTTGTCAGTATCAGAGATGGCGTTGCATACGGATTTATAATTTATGTGATTTTCTTATTTTTCGACTTACTTACGGGAATTGCGTTTCATTTTCTTCATAAGTGTGACGGAGATTAATTATTTTATTGTATTTTTCCTTTGGAGGGGTGAAGACATCGTTCACCGTTTGTCCCATTTTCGACTGTTGACATTTAGTGTTTAAGAAAGAGGGGCAGCATTATATGTTTAATAACAACAACTTTTTCCTCTTTCAACTCTTTCCTAAATGTATCCACAAATTCTTATCGCAATAAATCTCTCCCCTTATACTCATATCCCTATGAAAGTTTTACTTTATATCGAAAGGTGCACCAATTTATATGAATATGTAAAAAAAAATATAAAAAACTCATCTCAATCCAATAATGCAGAATTCAACAAAATTATTGAAAATAACTGGCCAAATTATATAATTTTATTCACAGATGGTTCCAAACTCAGTCCGGATTACCATTGTGGGGCCAGTATCTATGCACCTCACAGGAAATTGTGTGTCCTACACAGATTCCCAAAGAGTGTTCCATTTTCTCTGCTGAATGCATAGCTATCATAAAAGCTTTACGACTCGTCAAATCTCTCAACATTAGAAATGCCCTCATCCTTTCAGACTCACTTAGCTCACTACAAAAAATAAGCGCATCCCCTCTCAATTCCAGTAGCGACTCTATCAGAGACCTCCTGCATCCCATGTCGTGGTATTGGCCTAAGGAATCCATTGTCCATGGTCCATTAAGTAGTATTCCTATTCCTGTTAGAGACTATTTCCCTATTTAAAAAAAAAGTTACAACGCCAATGGTCCTCTGAATGGAAATCATCCTCTCTGATAAAAGGTCACCAGTACTCATTAATTCAACCTTCTCTTCCTGTCAAGCCATGGTTTCACAAATACACTTCCATGCCTTAAAAATACATCTCTTCCATAACTCGAATGTGTCTAGGTCATAATTGTTGTCTTAGCCATCTCTCCAGATTCCACATAGTCAATTCACCGTATTGTGATTGTGGTTCAGAGGATCTTTTAGACCATATTTTTTTGAGTGTCATATCAATGACCAATTTCCAAACTTAATACATGAATCAATAAAACTTAAAATTGAATTCCCTGCCAGCATACCCTGCCTTCTTAATCTCAACTCTCCTTAAATTCGATATTTGTTAGCAAAAATTATTTGTTAAAATGGCCTTAACATTTAAGCATCAAACACATTTCTTTCTCTTACATACGTGTGCATTTGTTTTTGCAGTGTTATTATGTACAATTGTACAGGTTCCTATTTTTGGGAACCTGAACATCTTCCTACTCTACAATTTTTAATTAATATTAATATCCACTCTGAATATTTGTATAACTTGTATAATCACACGAATATTTGTCACGGCCCATTGTCTATATTTGCTAATATTTTATCTATTACATGTAAAAAACTGATCTGAAAATGTAACTTATTTAAAAAAAAACTGATATTGTAACTAATTTAAAAAAAACTGAAAATGTAAATACTTAAAGAAATGGCTAAGATTACCCTTAATGTTTGAAAGCCAAATAAATAATAAAAAAAAATAATAATAATAACAAAAGCAAAACAACCAGCGCGTTGACATTTGACGTTTTTGAATTTTTGGAATTCACTCACTACTCTATGTTATACAATATCACAATGTCCTTGGAGCTCTTTTAAAATATGAGAATTCGTTCCATACAAAATGTATGGGGAAAAGAATTTTCTTAATAACTATATTTTTCGTTAATTTTTGCGATTTTTTAATAGTTATTATCCTTTCCGGGGCGGAGACAAATCCAACAAATCAAAGATCATCAAAATCGGCCCGGCCGTTCTCGAGTTATAAATAGTGTAACTAACCCGACTTTGTTTTATATATTAAGATTATTATTTTGCATTTGAGATTGCGCTCTTTTGCAAAGTGCGCAGAGGCAAGCATGGATCAGACCTGATTTAAAGTTTATTGGAATAAATTATTCCATCATATTGTTTGTACTTTGAAATTTCTTTGAAATTTTGAAAGCGCAGCTGTGCATTTTAATTGACTGCATCAAATTTGCGAGCCACCCTTCTTGTTCTATTTTCTATCGCATTGTAAGCCGCTGTAGTTTGATACATAATAATTGAGATCCATCTGACATCCTCGTAGCTAGTATCTGTTAGGATTCTGTACGGGCTTAGTTCGGAGGCTGCATTCATAATAATATTCAGTCCAATGGAGATCCTGTCGCTGAAGGCGGAAAGCCTCTTAGGGGTATTAACATAATTTCATCAAACGTCTTTTGCGTTCAACTTTCTGCATTAAGAACCCATGTGAATATTATATTTGAAGCAACCTATTTTCATCTTGAAGCGCACGGCGACGTCTGCCTCGAAAATGAACAAACTTAAACACTTAAAACATGGATTCTAGTGCGAATTGGCACTCAGGGAGCATTCTTACACGCGAGTTTATGTTCCCTGGTTACTGGTACGAGTATTTCATAGTTTCTCCTCAGGGGAGGATGTATGGAAGAAAGAAAGAGCACCACACATTGCAGTAATGAAGTTACATTTTCTTGGAAGGCTAAGCTTCATTCAGTTGGAAGAAAAATGTTCTACGTGAAGACTTTTATAGTGGGGGAGTTGGCGTTCGACCATTCACTCTAACGCTAGTCACTTTTTGCAATTAGTACGCTAGCAGCATCAATAATTGATCGCGAATTATGAACAACTAAATAAAGAAAAACTTGTCAAATTTCAAACAAGTCGATGACCACAGAATATCACGACTGCATAATCGATGTGCAGCTAACTTTAGGGTGTATAGTTTTTACTAACCACCAAAACCATAACTCAATAGATATGTATAAATAGGTACTCAATCAGACTCCACGTATAAAACACGTTGCTGAAAATTGCTTGTTTTTCCTTTTAAATTGTATGAGGTTTTTTATCCATTTAAGAATTTTTCCTCATAAAGCACAATAATGTAACGTAAACTCTGTCAATTAAAAACAACCATCAGATGGTAATAGTAATAAAGCCAAATGAGCCGCAGTACTAGTCAGCTAGAAACATGAAGGGTATTGTTATAATATATTCATTCACCGCGCTTCACTCATCTTTAACATGACATACAGTGAATTCGACTTATTTAACACAGCACCTAACATTTTCAAATCTAAAATGAATAAATAACATTTACACATACATACCACTATTTACACAGAATAAATCCATCCCTTTCCTCTCCCTTCCACCATCCCATCCACATAACCTAATTTAACTATTTTTCTTTATACCTACACACTTAATAATTTAATATACATCAGTGAAAACCTGTTATTGGTTAAATTTTTATACATATGTATTTCATCAAACATTATTGTTAAAAACTGTTGGTTTTCCAAATAAAATAAAATAAAAATAAGCCCTAGCTAGTTAGAGGATTACGAAAGAATCCATAAAATCAAAAAAAAATGCTTATTTTCTGACAGCATTGTCGAGGACGAAACCTAAATACTATGTCCAAGATTTAACACACTGTTTTACAATATTTTACGAGTATAAGGAATGTTTCACAAAATTAGCCGCTCAATTATTCCCGGTTGCAAAATAATGCAAAGCCCTTAGTTGTTACACGTCAATATATACAAAAAACCTTTTAAATCAGTGTAATCAAATGTGACAAAACCATCTACTATTGACAAGCGCACGGGATCAATTGAATGCACTTCACTGATATGTGTTCAGTAACATTATTTTTAGCGCCGAATATTGTCCCGCGGCATTTCACTGCCGCATTTCAGCGGCCAGTTTCAATTTCCGCCTCCGGTTGTGCGCGCTAATGAAGTTTCCGCCATAGTTTGCACCGCAGACCTCACCGCCCGCCCTCGCCACAGGTCCCAGGTCCCAGGTCCACCGGCCCCGGGCTCAGTGTCCAACGTCCAACAGAGGTCTCCACAAATACCAATACGTGCCTTATCATTCTCTGCGAAAGTCAACGAAACTATGCCTGGACTTCGGGATTGCTATTCCGTCCTTGAAAACACTCGCTTGGCAGCTTACGAGACGACAATCGTTGAAAACTTTCTCGATAAGAACTGTATTTTTCATTACTGACCTGAGCTTGATTCTTTGAAAACTTTTTGCGATAAAAGTTAGTACAAGATAGAACTTTACCCTTTAGACTTGTTATATTGTTGTGAACAACTTTCGATTCATACCTTCCAGTTTGAGATTACATAGTTCTTCAGCAAATGCTGAAAATTTTTCATTTACTTACCTACGAGTATAATATCTCCATATAGGGCGCTTCTTTCACATATATTTTTCTTCTCTCATAATTCCATGTAATGTTACTCGTTAATTGCCTTAAGTCTACAATTCTCGCCTTTTATCCTAGCCGCAATATTTCAGTACCCTAACCCTTTAATGAATCTCACACCACTGCCTCTGTGCTCATTACTGCCCTCCCCCCTCTTGCACTCATGCTCTAAAGTGAACTCTTTCATTCGCTTTATGCCTTCTCCATATTTCACTTTAATACACCGGCAGCTCTAATGAATAGGTATACGCTTTTGGTAGTTACTTAGCCAAGGTACTTACTTATTTTCTGTTTCCGGGTATTTAAATAACACCATTCCGGTTAATTCTTCTCCGCTTTTCCCCACTTTCATAGACTGTTTTAAAGACCAGATGGGTCCCCCTACAAACAAAAAAGGAGTGTTCTCATCCAGCTATCTACAATGCACAATTTTACGATCAGCTTTTAGGCTTCAATCTACAAAACCTGCCTTTGGTCAAACGTAGATGATTGTTATGCTTGATAAGAAGGCAAATCAAAGGAATCGGCAGCTAATAGGGCCGTCAGGATGATTTTGATTGCTTAAAACTAAATTACATATCACTGCAGGGGTAGATAGATAATAATCATTTTCTTTACATGGTATAAAATGAAGTCGCTCATAATGCGCACGCTCAAGAGCGCACCTAAACGGGGGTACATAAATATGCTCTCAAATTATAACGTCTCTACTCTATCTAACCGGCGAACATACCTTGACCTCATGACTCTATATAAAATCTGCAACAACGTTATTGACTGTCCTGACCTACTGAAACTAATAAACTTCAAAATACCACCCAGAGTAACAAGGCTTAACGACTTATTCCACATTAGCCGGACGCGTACAAATGCTGGTGTCAGGGATCCAATCAGAAGAATGTGCGAATTGTTTAATCGAAATCAAAACCTCAAGGATTCCGACTTATTTTTCGACACACGCAGTACTTTTAGTAGAAAATTGAAGGCTGTTTTCCTACAAAGTATAATAACTTAGACATTACTTGGCTTATAATTTTAACTAATTCTCTTTTTTTTTAATTTCTGTATAATATTATTTTTTATCAATATATATGTTTTTGAACTTACCATCAAAATTTTTCCAAAGATAATTTGTAAACTTTTATAGGGTTATTGCGCACTTTTTTCATCTCTCTATTTGTAAAATAATTTTCTCATATTTACATACTTCTTTTCCATATTTATAAGTAAAAATATTTGTATATTTTTTTTATTTTATCTGCTGTTAATGTTAATTCGTGAGAAATAGTTTGGGTGCAGGTGAGTTCTCTAGTTATTGTTTTGTATATTATTGTTAATTGACATCTGTATCTGTATTTTCTCCTAAATAAATAAATAAATAAATAAAAATGTATGTGCGCTTAGATCTTTTAAACTATGCTACGCAACGCATGCGGTTTTTACCAATAGATAGAGTGATTCAAGAGGAAGGTTTATATGTATAATACACGCATAATATAGTAAGAAAAGCCGAAAAATTCAAACATTCAATTCAGGCAGCGCGCAGCGGGCAGCTGGCAAGCGGGTGGTGTGGATTTTATAAAGGTTGGGTAATGGCGTTGTGTTTCATTAGCCACAGCAACGTGTGCCGGGTCTGCTAGTTGTATTATATTATAGAATGGACACACAACTAAATCTAAGCAAACACTTCTTGCTTTGTTCAAATTTAAGTATTTTCTCTTGATTGAATTAGATATTTTTTCTGGTAATATCTTCCGACCTTTTCCATTCACTGTTCGTGGGTGATTAAATCACTTCAAATTTTGAGGACTTCGGATAGATCATGAAAAACGTGCGTCCATGAAAATTACTAGCTTATGGTTATTTCATGGAAATACAGCACATAATAGAGATAACACCCGGGACACGTGGATTTGAAACGTAAAATATGTCGGAGAGTTTTCGAACATTATTGGAGTCTTTTGACCTGTAAATAACTCACCTTTTATGAGAGATAATACGCTTTTATTATTCAACAAAAATGAAATTCAATGACTTTTATGCTCATCGATGTATCGTTTCGGGCTATTTAGATTATTTATTTTTCTCATGGAAAAGTTATTGGTTTCGATAAGGAATTTACGCGCTTTTGATCGATTATTTTTAACACCTCTTTCCAGATAGTAGTTCTGTATACATTAAATTTTATTGGTTTGGTGTACAGTATCAAAAGGCTTTTATTTAAAAAAATAATAACATAAAAGTATCTAATAATCACGATAAACAAATCAAATATTTCCCTGCATTGTTTACGATTGACTTATATAATGCTCTAAAGATTTTTTTCAATTAATGATTTTGAAGCCATTTTTGTAAAGATAGCAGTCAATGGCGGTCCCTCGAAATACAGCATGATTGTTTCAAGTTTCCCTTCTCTGCCCAATCTCCTTCCCCTCCTCATTCCCATTAGCCTCACAACACGGCATAGTCTCACTGGCTTCAATTAGTAGGGAGCAGTATGCCCATAAAGAAAACAAACGAGTTGCCTCCAGTTTTCCTCCGTTCAGTTCAAACGAAAGGATATACCCGAAAAGCTATTTTTCTTCGTACTCGGTACTCCATTTTCTTCACTCAAATAGAAAATTTTAAGAATATTTTCTTATTGACTGGTCCAATATTAAGGAAATAAAACGCTATGCACGATTTATGCAACAAACCGCGATTGTTCAAAAAGGAAAAGCAGCGCTACCTTTTTCAAACACAACTTAGTTTTGGATTTGACTTCAAAATACCCTACCAACCTCAGTATTTTTTTAATCAAAAGAAAAATCAAAAACAGATTATAGCTAAATTCTATACTGCTTATTTGTGTTTTAAAAATGAAATGATATTTTTCGTGTTTTTATTGCCAACTTTGACATTTTTTTGTGAATTAACTAATTAACCAAACTTATCCAACCAATTATTTTAATAAAATGAAATATAAAATAAAATACAGTTGGAAAGGCGTTTTTGGGTCGAAATTTTGATTTAACATCGTAAATCGATCGTTTGTAATTTAAATTTAAGCCCGTCAAAATGTTTTCTTTTAATCGTTTTTATTTATGCTGTTATATTAAATTATGTTTATTTAGTAGATTGAAAAAAACTTAAAAGTAATTGCCAAATTTGCCTGTAAAATGATGAAAAATAGAATTTATTAATGGCCTGTACTATATGCTTTAAAACACGAATAAATCAAATAGCTTATATCCGTACTAGACATTTGCCATACATTTGATTAAAAAAAACCCAGTTTGATAGGGCGTTTTGGCCTCAAGTTTAAAATTAAGTTTTGTATGAAAAAGGCCACCCAGCGATTCCTCTAAAGTTCCTACCTATGTTCATTGCAATTTAATTCTTCATCATGAAGCATCGATATGTCTCATCAAGCTATCCCCTTTGTGGGTTCCTCTCAGCTTAGCTGTCACAAGTAATAATAGTGACTTATTGGAGACCATCCCCCGCGCTAGACCCTTCTTAATTCTCCATCTCAAGCCTCAAGGAAGCTGAACGGGGGCTGTCTGGTCCAGGGTCGGTATCGCCCATGAATATTCATTGACCGCCTGTCTGTTCAGTCGACATGCAAACAATTTACATCTTCCCTCCAAACAGAACCTCACGACGTCCGCTTTGTACATTGAGACTTCTACTTCGGTAATTATTATTGGACACGGAAAGCCTTTTATTTTCTTTTGAAAGAACTTATGGGCACTTTGTTGTAACAAATTCGTTTATATTTTGTTAACTAACTAATTAACTAACCATCACTCCGTTTCCCCGCAGGGGTAGGCAGAGAGGACGGACCGCCAAACAACTCGGTCTTGGCACACACTCTTTGCCTCACTCACATTCATACATCGTCTCATACATTCTCTTCTATTATTCTGACTTTTGACATGGCCCGACTCAAGTATCTGATTCACTTGATCGTGCCATGTCTTCCTCGGACGTCCACGACTTCTTCTACCATTCATATTTGCGTCGTATATTCTTCTTACACTGCTTTCTTCATTCATTCGCTCTACATGCCCAAATCATCTGAGGGTCCCTTTCTTAATCTTACTCATTATGCATACATCAGCCTTACATTCTTTGCGGATATCCACATTTCTCACACGATCATACATTGTTTTACCACACATTCGCCTCAGGGATCTCATTTCAACAGCATTCAGTTTACTTTCATCCTTCCTCTGCCAGTTCCATGCCTCACTGCCATACATCAGGGTAGGTACAAGGACTCCATTGGGGACTGCTAGTTTCGCTTCTTTTGACAGTTTTTTTATTAGCGCCAACGGCATTCAGTCCTCCATTAATGGAGTTACCAGCATTCACCCTTCTTTCAATATCCCTATCAGCCTTCCCATCTCTCGTAAACATACTACCCAGATACACAAACTCATCCACCTGCTCCAAGTATTCATCATTCACAACTATATTGCATACTGTTTTCGTACTCTCTCTTTCAAACACCATGACTTTAGACTTACTTACATTCATCATTAACTCATTATTCATACATACTTCGTTCATCCTAGATACAAGAGACTGTAAATCTTCCATAGTGTTAGAAATCAGCACTGCATCATCAGAATACAACAGGCAACATACTTTCAGATTACTCAATTTCGCGCCCAATCCCACTTCTTTCAATTCTTGAATATATTTTGTTAAAACATCTTATTACATATTTTATTAAATCTTAATTTATATTTTGTTAAAAAGTCTTAGATTACTTCTTTATTTCCTTTCTTAACCCTCTCACGAGATTTGGCCTCATTTGCGGACAGCTACTAATTTTACTTTTTGAAACGACCGTCGATAGATGACAGTATTCTATTCAAAACATGTTCATGTTAAATAAACAATCTAACGCATGAGATATTTTTTGAGATTCTCACGATTAAAACTAATAGGTTTATTTTGGCGTATTATGCCGTGCTGCGCTACTTCCTTCTTTAGTCAACGTTTCGGGCCGCACTAAGCGTCCATCATCACTTTCTGATACGTTGGCTAAAGAGGGAGATAGCCCAACACGGAATATTGCGCCAAAAATAGATCATGATAAATTTAACACAAGGTTTACATTATGTAGTTAATATTACCAATCTTCCAACTTTGATAATAGGGCGTTTTGTAGTTTAAAAAAATTATGAATAAATACATACGGTAAGGATTATCTGGGTTTTGGCTGCGGATGCTTCTGCCCACCTACTGTCTGGCTAGCCGAATTTGAACAAATTGATTCAGGGGACCTTTTTACCTCTCCAGCAGAACTCTTTCGACCCATTGCCTTGCACCGCAGTGGGAGGGATAAATTCAAAGTCTCCTGGACAGACTGACCTATAATCCTATCCACCCCTCTTACCATTTTCTTTCCCAGATCTTCTTCTCCTTTTTTTGAACCCACACACAGCATCCCTAAAGATGACATAGGCCTTGAGAGAAACTATTTTCCTCACGGCCTCCTGTGTGGAGCTAATGTAAAGAAAGTTTTCTCTAATAATAATAAAAACTATTCGTCGCAAGGTACATCTTTTAAATATATTGTATTATGATGTTTGCACACGCATTTATTACATGAGGACAAGAATTTTTTTCATATACAAAAAATGTATTTTTTTCCTACATTTGGAACGTAGCACAGAAAACATATTTCACGAAAAATTATTTTCTTTTTACGTCTTTTATAACTTATCTCTAATATGGTTAAGAGAGACAATTATTTTTCCCACGTTACCAATAACTGGACAATATTTGAATTCCTTCTAAGTACTTCATTTATTATCAGCGGAAAATGTTGCTTAAGCATTATTGGACAGCTGGTAGATGTTTGAACCCGTGACATCGCAGTGTGAAACAGATGCCTTGGAACCCTCCGCTACAAACCAACAATTTATCTTTGATCTATAAAATTTTGTTAAGTGTTTATATTTTGAATGCGCCTTTCAGTGCAGTGAGGTTTTTAATGCCGATCAAACAAGTCAAATTTTGTGTGAATTTTGAAGTAGATAATGTCTTATTTGGCCCTTGATCTAATAAGTGCCATATTTATTAGTTAATAAATTAAGTCTTGGTAAAGACGAACGCATTTAATTAAATTTCTCTGTTTTTACCGGGAGAATTCTCTCAGATGTGTAAAAAGTGAAACAAACTTTTAAAAAAATTGATTTATTTTTAAATTTTGCCATTTTTAAAACTATTGTTTTTCCTTTTTTCAGGTAAGCAATTTGGTGGCTTTTTGCTCCTCATGTTTCTCTTCTAATAAGGTAAGTGATACTTCTCCATGCAAGGTAAGTGAGCTACTTACATACTACATACTTAGGAATCGGCCCTTGACTTGAGATGCTCGGTAGTCCCGTGGGAAGGACTCTTCGATGACATTCAAGATCAAGTTAGAATCTCTTAGCAGGTACCGTTTAATTGAATTTTAGGAAAAGATTTTGCTTACCCGCTGATAAAGTCGTATGATTTATCATAATCATCGGTGCTACAACCAGCGACCGCGCCTCTGGTATACGGCTCTGCATTAAAGTAACATCTTCCAAATCGTCCAGTCATCCAAGTTTAGGCTTCCCAGCACTCATAGAGAAACCTATTTGATAGTCGTCTTCCATCTTGGCTTAATTTCAGTTATATTAGAGCTTCTTGAAAAAGCAACGTATTTTATAATATATGAGGGATTCAAAGAAGATCAGTGAAGAATATGAACAATTTTTCGGTGAAATATATTTCACACAACATTAAACAATCCAATATCTTACAAAAGGCGGCCGTCAGTCCTTGGCAAATGTTTCCTGCAAGTTGCAGCAATAATGTAATGTAAAATAATACAACAGTTGTGAGAGTAAAGAATTAAAATTCATACTTCTCTTGAGCTGTGTTCATTCTGTTTAGCTTCATTTATGATAACTTTTGTTTTGTGAACGGGATATGCACGCGTTTTAAATAATTATGTATGTAACAGGGTTTTAGCGTTATCTCGCATTAAAACCTTTTCATTGTTTTTACTTTACCCTTTATCTCGTCGGGGACCTCGTATATAGGCTTACCACCGAGAGCTACGTTATGACCTTTCACTCTTTCTGATAATCATCGCATGTAAACAGACAGAGAGGTTAATACGAAACTTTTAGGAGAAATACTATGCTGTTAGGCCTTTTATACACGTGGGTTAATGAGCGCTTTCTGACCACTTTTTAATGTCTGGAAATGTGGCTTTTATGAATAACTCGCTTGTTCCTAAAGATAACATTCATAAAATTACAGTAATTCCCTCGATGATTCTTTATACAACTCGACTCAAATATTTACTAAACACACTAAATGAAGTCCCTCGTTGTTTTACAACTTAATTTATATCAAACGTTAACCGGTTTCGGCAGAATTTTCCCTTTGTCGGGTATAGGTACCACCGTCCCGGGAACTATTTATGGATAGCCAACAACCCTGCCATGTGGTTCGCTACGTTTGCCCGCCTACTGTATGTGATTCGGATCAGGAGAGACTGGAGGGATACTTTTTGAACTCTCCAACTGGACTCTTTGGATCCATCGCCTTGCACCTTAGTGGGAGGGATGGATTTATACGTCCGTCACTCCTGGACACATTGACCCTCAGATACCTACCCATCCCTTAGACCAATGTTTCCGTCCCAGAACTTCCTCCCCTTTCTGTCCCTAAAAATAACCTCCACACACCATCCCCAAAGATGACATACATAGGCTCTGAGGGTTTTTTTTTTTGCCCAGGGCCTCCTGTGTGGAGCTAATGTAAATAAATATATATGAGAACAAGTGTAGAAAGATTGTGTCTAGTCGTTAATTAAATGCATAGGAAGCAGTAAAAGGAAAGGGGATAAGGTTTATTAAATAGTTCATTCGTACAACACATAAAATTCGTACATATTCTTAACAGTAGAAACTCATCACATTTAGAGCTCGTTATATATAGAGCATTTTTTTTTTTTTTTATGTATTATCAAAGAATAGTTATTACAAATCATAAACAAGTCCTGCTAAGCCAATTGAATTGGCTTGTCAGCAGGTACTTATAATTAAGTTACATATAAATTTTAAATGTTATAATTTTACATCTTATATCTACAAATTCAACATTATTCATACAAATCAATCTAAATATAAATATTATTTTCCGATAGCCAATTTTTCAGCATATATTTAACCTTATTCATAGAATTACATTGCTTTATAGTATCAGGTAATAAATTAAATATTTTTGGTATGTTGTATTCAAACGTTCTCTGTCCGTACTTATTATTAAATTTCGGAACTTTTAACCCGTCATTGCGCGTGAATCTAGTGCTGTATTTATGTTCTAATTTCTCTTTATGCTGCTGGGTAAATACATACTGAATTATAATTATAATATCAACATCGATGTGTTCTATATATAATTAATTCGTTTCGGGTGCTTGAAATTTTCCTCACTCAGCTGAAGTTTTTGATGCGGAAATGAAATGAGACGTCATTTACTTCATTTTATTTTATTAAACCGTTACGGGAAATACTCGCGTCCAACCTCTAATTGAATTTCATGGTAAACAGATATCTTCAGAATTTGGAAGCTGAATTTATGAACTTCGTTGACCAATTTCGTCAGATTCACAGCATTTACCTTAAAAAATACAAACCACCTAACACTATTTTTGTGAAATTATATTTTTCAATTAAACCTTACACGTGATGGAAAGTTCTTAAACTCGGTTAACAATATAATATGGATGTAGAATTACGTGTCCACTTTGTAAGTTCATGAATGAATATAAACCCACTCATACATATAAAACCTTATAAAACATAAAATTCAATAACGTGAATGAGCCGTAATACTCTGTAGGAGTTAGTGGTTTAATTTATTCACATGGCATTTTGATGGCATCGCTTATGTAATAATTCTGAGCTATTTTTTACGCGCAAGTTACACAGCGCTCTTCATTAAATATATTGCCTTTTTTATATCTGTTATACGAGTCGCTAGTTTCGCAATTATTATTCTCCAGTATGGCGGAAGCTTTTTCGGAAGATTTTCAATTTCCGAATCAGTTTAGGTAAGTCGCTCGTACATTCCCCAAATGCCGGGAGACCGACGCACCCAAGCGAGGCGCGACATCCTTAAACTCGACTTCATATTCTCGCTGATTTTTTATGATAACTTTTCTTGCCAAATTATAACCGGTCGTATTTTTCCCCCACGATATGATATTATTACATCTCATAAAGCAGCCTAAGCAGAAATAGAAGGGGCCAGATTATTTTTCGTTTTATTCCGTTTTTTCCCAAAGGAGTAGTTAGGCTTTCATTTATTTGACGTGATGTATAAACTCAACGTAACTGACTTCGCACATCCTTTTGAGTATGAAGAACAAATATTCATTTTCATGAAAATATTTCTTCGCGTCTCCGTATTTTCGATTTATTATAATACATTTGAATGTTTACGAAGATAGAATTTAAATAAAGCGAACATTATGACCAACTTGCCATTTCGACGTCATAAAAGTGCATGTAATGCGACGTCGCGTCGTAACTTTTCCGAACTTGTTCGTTGATATATCACATACTTTAAAGTAGGTACCTGCTTTTGTGACCGATATTCTCCTCAAAGCTGTCTCAAAGATAACTCTTCGTCGAATATCTGAACAAAGTAGATTGTTTCGTGGAATCGAATATTTAGTTTTAGTAAAATTCCGTCCCAGGGAAATTTCCATGGGGAAATTTTACAGAATTCAGAAGACATCGTGAAATATTTGTCTGGCGTCTTTAATTCAAATGAATGATGGTTTGGAGCAATCAGATTTTGTAAGTCCTTCAACTTTATTATAGCTTGATCTAAATTGTGAGGTAGCTTTATTAACCGTTTTTTGGCATATCTTCGAAACATTTAGTTTTCGCCATTTTATTTTCTTCAAAAACTTTGGCAGTCTTCCAATAACGCCTGTCATTATCTCTACAAACTCCGCTCGTAAACTACCCCCGCTGCATGTATTCCTTAATAAATAATGTAAATAAAGAAAAATCGGTCAGTTTCGCACCACTTTACTGTTTGTCCAAGATAGTGCCGAAGAAATATAATTCAATCACTGAAGACAATATTAACGGCTTTCCAAAAATGTGAAACAGAAAAATAAGAAACAGATTGATGGGCTTTGCTCTATCGAAGCCCCGCCAAGTCTGAGTTCCCGAGTTCAATTCCTAGATGCGACTGAATCTTTTTATGATTTTTCTACTTCACAATTGCCTTTTGATAGCCTTGAATATTGTCTTCAAAGATTAAATATTATAATTTTAGGTTTTACTCATTAATTTATTCCAAAAATTAAAACATTCATCCTAAACTTGGGGATGTCAAATAATAAAAATTGATATGTTTATCCAAGAACCTATCTTGATTATATTTAGTTCTGTTTGATTCTCGTAATCATACATAAATATAGCAGCCACTTAAAATTTGCGTTCAGAAAATGAAGAAAATTGGTAGTTCTTAGAGTATTACAGGGTTAAATATGACCGAGAAGGATAAGATCGAATTAGCTCAGGGTAGAGTAAATCCCCGGCAGGGCTGAGGTCTTGGTTTCAATTCCTAGATGCGACCGAAGCTTTTTCTGATTTTTCTGTTTCACATATTTTGTTTGACAGTCGTCAATATTATCTTCAATGATTAAATATTAACACTTTAACAATTAAATTTATTGGTTTTGGATTTGGATATATGTGAAAAGTCAAAGTTTATATTTATTTCTCAAAGTGTATTTTTACAACTCATAAGATTATCCATTAATCGTTTTGGCTAATGGATTCGACCCATATTTTTTATTGGTCGGGAAAGGCAGAGACAATTTTTTTTTTATGGCGACACCGTTGTGAATTTTAATTTAAGGGCATTTGGCTGTGTCCTTGTCACTAGCAAACATTAGAAATGTCTTAGAAAAAAGACATTCTTGGACTCGGTTTTTAGACGTTCAAATATTTTTTTACTACATTTTAACAAAGTAAAAGTCTGTAAATGATAGTTAATGACTTAATTGGCAAGAGCCCAGATTATTAAAAGATTTGGACCTAATCCCGGTCACGGCCACTTTTTTTTTAAATGAAGTGATATTAATGTCTTATTTTGCTATGTTTGATTTTTTTTCCATTTGAAAAGACTAATGTAGCTTGTGATTTCATCTATTCAAGAATAAAACGTGAAATGGAAATTCCTCATGATTAATTTTTGCGAGATTTTTTATTTTTACTTTCTATGTAATTCTTACATTTAGAAGTTATGTAATATAAAAATATTTACAAAAAACAGATATAGATTATTTTCTTGGCCCTAACTAGCAGATTCTGTGCTGTGGCGAACTAAATTTTGGGTAGATAGATGATTTCAGTGACTTCAATATAAGTAAATTTTATTTAATAAAATTTCATTATAAATTAAATTAATAGTTAGGATGCGTCAAAGTCCATTAGTAAGTAAATTTAACTGATTTTAACAAATAACAAGCATCACACGCACTGGCTTGGCTTATGTGTATTTTTTGATGTATTTTATAAATACATTTTACCTGTATATATATTTTTGTTTATTGTTTTTATTTTATTTTTTCTTAAAACGCCTTTTGTAATATGAATTATCTAAAACATTAAATTTATATAACAAAAAAAATATTATTAAAATATTTTAAGAACTGTAATTCTGGGTATGATGACGATGACGATTAAAATACTGGTCAGTTATTTTTCTGCCCTTCATTTCGAATTTCCGAATACCTTAAGCCAAGATTTGGTGGACTTATTGTTATTAATTGATTTAATTAGCTTGATACTGGGTGGGTAGTCTATTATACGACATTAAAATTTTAAAAAATCAATATTTTTCTTTTTCCAAAGGTAGTTTAACACTTAGGTACTTATATTTAGCTAGTCTATTTTTTTCTGCTCTTGTTTAACGAGTATGTGAGGTATTTGTAATTTGCCTTTTTGGGTTGATGAACCAGATTATTTTGGCATAGATCTTTGGTATAATTGGAAGTCGAACTATTTAAAGTTTTTTTTTTTTTTTTAAGAAATACAAACATTCCCGGGTTACGAATAACCCAACAATGTTTGAAAATCTCCTACTACCACCACAGACAGCCGAAAATGTTGCTTGTGTTGTGATGGAGGACTTAGCCAGCCGAGGAATCGAACATGCGACGCCCGGGTGGGACCCAAGCGCTATGCCCACTCAACCACTGACCGGTCGCAATTCGGTTTCTGTTGTTGATGTCTTTACGATGCATTTAAGAGTCACATTTCATAATTTCATATGAATTGATGCTGTTTGACCTCATCCTACTCCTCCATATTCCAAACGAGAGTGCCTTAAAGCAAATATTATTATCTTTTTAGATCTTTCGTTGCCAAGATTTTTCACAATCTTTGAAGAATTAGATGATTTTTATGATATTTTTTGAATTTCTATTTATATGCGAATCCCAGCAATATAATATATAATCTCTGATAATCTATTGAATGGGAATTAAATAAATAATCATCACGTACCATTCCGTAAACTAAACAAACCGCGTAACAAAACATCACACCGTTATTGTGAATTCACCTAAGGCAGCGTTTGAATATCCAAGCTCTTTCATGAAATTCCCGGCTGTTTGGTAAAATTCCAGGCTCTTTCCTATCAAACTGACGATTTTCGGACAGTGGAATACTCCTAATAAATAAATGGGGCGGGGGATATTCGGTGCTAGAAGGCTCTGATGGCGGGGTAGGGGAAAGGAGAGAGGAGGGGCGGGGGCGCCGCGCAGCCTTCAGTGCCACAGCAGCCTCCGTTCCGCGCTGATCTCCCCGCGGTGAACTGCAAATACGCGAACAACCGTCTCCATTCAAACAAAGCTCACGTGTCTGTGAACGTGATTCGAAACTATTTAAAACCACTTTGACTCATCTGGAGCGAAAACACGTAACTAATAATAACGAGTGACGTTACTAATTCAACTGTAATTTATTTAATACATTCATTAAAAAAAACTTTCTTTGAATGATTCTCTGAACAAATTTTATAATGTTTCGAATCATTTAATGTAAAAAGTTATTTTTAAAAAAGTCGCCAGGCTTTGAATCAATTAGGAAAGACTTGTCATGTTTCGACAGCAGGTATCAAATTAGTTAGCATTCCCTTGAAATACTTAAAATTATTGTAAGAAGGATGTCGATTAATCTACGACGACTTTGTAAAAGCACTTTAACGTAAATTTCATGCCAAATTAAACACAAATACGTACTTATAAATGTTAATATTATTTTATTTCGTTTTTGAAAGCCTATAAATTTAAATATCATTATAGTATCAGTTTTAATTGGTAAGTACCTGTTCAGTGTTCCGCCCAGATCGTTCCAATTTATACCGTTGAATTTATAAAACTTTTTGTGAATTTTTATACTTCTAGCTTAAACTTGTTAAAAAGTGTTTACAGTGTTACGAAAAAGGAAACAATGAACATTTCCTTGGGATTGAATTTGTGCTGATGAGGCCTCTTTTAAGTGGATTATTTCTCATTTCCCTATCGACCTCGCAAACCAGTGGGGTCAACAACAAAGGTTTAGTAATCCCACGATTTTTTTTGCGTATTTTTACTATATGCGATAGTTACCGATGCGTGTATGTTTTTAAATACCTCCAATAATAATGGCGTATATGTTGTGTATTTATTTCGATAAGTATTTACTTTATTAAACTTTCAAATTTGATATTAATATTTAATCTGTTAATCATAAATATTTATCTATTTTTATTTTAGGGAAATCAACAGTTTAGAATATGGTTGGTTCGCGCATGTGCAATTCACATAACTGAGAAACCAATTATAGATTTCCTCACTATTCTAATACTTTTTACATATGTAAATAAAACAGTAGGGGTTGTGCATATTTTATATAATTAACCACAAAAATATATCTCCATAATATATCCTTGAATTTTAATTATTTTGGTTGAATTGGGATATGAATGCATTTTAAAATGAGATTTTATGTTTATTTTCATTATAATTGAAGGCATCTTCATCTGAGAGAATTTTATCATATACTCATGTGCAACACAATCTTATAAGGCTAGCATTTTGAATTGGTTTTACAGTGTTTTTCATTAAAAAGATACGAACGCTTGCGCCGCATAGGTACTTTTAATATAATTCGGAAAACTTAATGTTATTAAGATTTTGTACATAATCGCATCTGCACTTTGTCTATGTACACTCAATGAATCAATTTTGAAAAATTGGATTGTGATTTATAAGAATTAAAAGTATTTTATAATTTTTTTTTGTGTCGATTCACTTTTTAAATGCGAAATTTAAAAATAAAATATAGACCTAACAGTCGACGCAAACTCTAGACGGCTTCGTAAGTGTGCATTTATGGGGAAAAAAATGTTGGAATACGACGATGATTGAGAAATCTTTCGTATTTTGAAACTAAGCATTTAAGGTGATTTAATTAATCTGTCAATTATGTTGTAACTTATTTTCAATAATCATCTCCAGATCGCGTATATTGGAGCATGTCAGGTGTGATATGATTTTTTTCCATTTATTCAAACATTCAGATCATCGGTAGAATTTAATGCTAATATTTTATTTTATGATATGTTTCTTGTTGAAATATAATTGAAAAATGTCTACAAAATAATATGGCGTCTCGTCTTATTTTTGACACCATAATGAATATTTCACAAGTGCATGGCTAGTTATGGAAATTTCTAGCTGAATAAAGTTAACGGTAAGCCCCCAAATACACACTAAGTAGTCTGCTAACGCAAGAAATGCCACGAATCGTGTAACTATCTGTAAATTCTGTAGTATAGAAAATGTATAAGGTTTCCACTGAAAAAAGGTCTCAAGTCCGTAAGCTTTGAAGTTCTATATAATATACGTACTGGAATTTTAGATAAAATATTTGAAGTTGCTTATTACTTGTTTTTGTATTTAATTTGTAGAACTCCATTTTTTTAAATTTATTTAAATAAAATTTAATAATTTTATTGTTAATTTCTGGAAGTGTTTTGGTTTTTATTTTTGTGGCAGCTCTTTCGGTTTACAAGACAGTTTGAAAATGGCCTTGTCGGCCGAAACATTTGTCACCAAAATAAAAAAATAAAATTTTGCTGAACTTAATCATTATTAAATTTAATTTTCAACAGATTTAAAAAAAAAATTGAGTTAGACTCCGCTGATTTTCAAACCACATCTAAATTAAGGACATTTTGATACATTTTAAATAATATAAAAAATTACAGTTTGTCAATCAATGATTTTTATTATACTATTTCCTAACTGCCCAAGAATATGTAATTTTTAATTTATTTCTGTTCCCTTTTTTGTGTAATGTGTCATGAGATACGCGTTTTCAACTCAAGGTCAGATTAAAAACAAATATAATGGATTGGCATTATTTGATTTTCAAAAATAACTTGTTTAAATATAACCAGTCGATGTAACAAAATATACAAGAATTTTGCTACTTTCCATCCCTTTTATAAGCTCATGCGTATAAAAAAAGTTAACACTATTAAACAGGTTAAGTCATTAATAAAGAAATAAATAATAAAACAAATACCAAACCAAATAATAAAGTAAATATAACTCTAAGTACGCCCAAAATAGCCCTAACACCCCATGAGTAGACACTTTAACAGTTCCTTGAATACATATAAAATCAACCTGACTGATTCTCTCTATAGATGCATAAATACTTATATTACCTCACTGTTTTGATTGGTTATTTGTTCCATTGTTTTTTTTTGTTGTTTGTTTTTGTTTACATTGTAGTATGTAAATCGACCAAATTTTGATGAACACCTACATGTGTTTAATTTATTTGTTTGTGTATTTAGATATTTAATGGAACTTAATCGGTTTTCACGCATTGATTTTACGTTCTAATTACCCTGTAAATAAATATTTTTTTCCCAAACATTGTAAAAAAATACATACTCAAAAACATAGTTATTTTTTTATAAAAAAATTTGGTAAATATTCGGAACAAACGTCAACGGTTAATACGCACTTTTTTTAAATAAAACCTTTAGATTCTTCTTTATTACCATAAAATACAACTATTTGTATTGGAGGAGGTTGAAAATGTTACATTTTTAATTTTAGTTACGTAAATTGAAAATTTGCTTTCGTATTTAGACAACGCTTCACCATATGCAATTTGTAATGATTATTGTCATTTTATTACGTTGGTTATGGAAGGCTACATCATACCGTAACTGACTTCATGGCAATATATTCAAAGGCGCGTAACCGAAAAAACCTATACGCTAGGTTTGTGTAACATGGTTTGTGATCCAAATAAAGTGTCCCTTTATAACGCCTACTCACGTCAAGGCAAGAAAAACATCCCAGTTTTCAAGTAGTTTAGCGGCTACGCTAGGTTTGTGTAACATGGAATGTAAAATATCAGTAATACCAACATATTAATAACAATAATATGGCAAACAGAGTGATTTGACAGTGTTAAAGCAAATTTTCAATTTACGTAACTAAAATTAAAAATGTAACATTTTCAACCTCCCCCAATGCAAATAGTTGTCTTTTATGGTAATTAAGAAGAATCTAAAAGTTTTATCAAAAAAAGTACGTATTAACCGTTGACGTTTGTTCCGAAGAATTACCAAAAATTTTATCGCTTGGTTAAGAAACATCTCACAAGCCCTCGAAATAGATTAATTTTATAAAATACCAATTAAAATCTCTATAATTGTTTTATTTATTTAAATAATCATAATTTGGTGTGGTTTTGTACAAGATGTTTATTTTATGGAGAATGATAGACAAAAGTTTCTTCATAAATGATCATTTACTGGCAAGTAAACAATGACTAATAAATTAATTCGTGGCTTCTCTCGAGGACTTTAAAATAATACAATTTTTAAAACGTAAAGGGTAAAAAATATCGAAGCAAAATGTCCCTTAAGAAAATTAATTATACCCTACTCATGAATTTGTTCTTTATAAAGATATATTATTTTTTCTTCAACAATTACCTTTCTTTCCTTTCATAATGACAGGACAAAGGGGGATTCGTGAAAGCCTATTATCATTTTGCGAAATAACAGAATTAGCCTGGTGTGTAGGTGCTCGTAGGTACGTGATATACCAATTATATTTGGTTATTAGGCTACGTAATAATTATTTTTACAAAGCTTCAATTCAATTTAAAAGGATTAACGTGGCGTTAATTTGCTTCACTTATTTATTTGTTAAGAAGTTTAATTTGTAGAACCTTTTAAAAAATTATTTATCTATATAAAGTGTGATAACAGGTGTTTTTTCAATGCCTGTCTCACCAAAACAAACCTGTGTCCAGACAGACGTCGTGGGTACATAAATTCGTATAAACACACATACTTAACATTCTTTCTTTGAGGTTGTTAGAATAATCTTCCAATAAAAAAGGTACTGGGAAGTGTATGTAAAACGCACCAAACATTAAAGATTTTGTCAAAACCAATCTACAGGTATGCAGTTCCAATGGTACTATGATGATTATCTTTTATCAGCGTAACATGACTATTATTATTAGTATTTTTGTTATAAAGTGCGCCTCCAAAAATAAGTGCGCGTTTCCAATAGTATGATACAGATTGTCTTCTAGAACGAAAAGGTGAAGTAATTAGATATTGTAATAATAATTGTGGAAGCATGGTTTGCCAGGATTATTTAATTTTATTTAGGATAGGTTGAACGTAAATTGATATTCATATCTACATTTGATTTGTTGTACAGATGTCTGTTATAATGGGACGTCCTATTTTAGCACTCCAATAGAGGAATGTAAATTGATATTCATATCTACGTTTGATTTGTTGTACAGATGTTTGTTATATTGGGACGTCATATTTTAGCACTCCAATAGAGAACTCCAGTCCATTTTTTTATTAATAATGACCTTCAAACTTAAATAACTGCAAATATATTTTTTATTTTTAGTGTTAGTTTTAATAGTTAAAATAATTGTCAAACTTTTAATTTTTCAAGATCCCTCGAAAACCTCCATATCTATGGTGGTGACGTCATCACATCATAGTTTTATTCACTCTGTTGTATGATTGGTTTGGAAGGAATCTTCAGGTGTCAGATGTCGAGGCGTTTTTTATTCAAGATTAACTGCATTTAATATAGAAAAACAGTAAGAGGTCAACAACTCATCGCTACTGTTATTTTATTGTACCTAAGTGCAATACAATAACAATTAATCATATTTTTCATTGCAAATACAAATGACATAGTAAGCCGTCGAATTTTGTGTTCAGGTGCGATTTTTGATCTAACATAATACATTGTTTTATGTATAACACATACAGAAACACTGGTATTTATAATACACTGATCACGACGATTATCTAATTACTTGTATAAAAAGCCCTTGATAATAAAACAATTCGAAAATACGATCGATGTTATGGTAAACGAAATGTCAAATATGACACGACTTTAACTTCAAATAGGCCAAATTTACTGTAGATTATCAAAAATCTTTTTTTACAGCTTACTACGACTTTAAAAAACAACTAATAAGATGATTTATGTACTTAGTAGATTTTATTACAGCACTAACATATTCCGTTTGAAAAACATTATCCAGGGAATGTCAGATTGTCCGCAAATATAGTCCTTTTCCGTAATCATTTTAATTGTGAAGGCCTAAATAATGTTTCAATAAACACAATGACTTTTATATGTCTAAATCACTATTAACAGTATGTAAATAAATCAAATTAAAAAAAAGAAATGTTGAGGTTTAATGGCTTGCCCCATACATTTCAATACTACTTCAAAATGCCTTCACCAGGTGAATCTTGCATCGTGACGTCACCACACAGCATTCCAACTTGACGCTGTATTTTAAATAGAATATTAAAAATGCACTTTTTAATATATTTTTTTAAAACTGTACGTTTAATATTATTAAATAAATGTTATATATTAAGAATCAGCGCTTATTGGTCTATATGAAAATATTTTTTTAAAGCCATAATATTTTTCACTGGAGTTCCTTATTCTTTATTTCGTGTTTGATTTGGTCATTGTTTCTTTGGTTAGTTTTCTAAGTTATTTGTTAATCATCGCTGGTAGTGTATATAGTTTTCAAGCTATGCATTTAAAATGTTTTTGTTTAAGGTTGGTTTTAGCAAAAGGAGTTTGGAGAAGTTCTTTGTTTTTGACTCGGGTATTGTGTATAGTTTGCGTTGATTTGTATAGTGCTTTGTTATTTTGGTGCAAATAACGGTTCTTGCAAAGAGTTGCTTTATGTCCATAACCTTTATGTATCAGTGCTGGTAAAATTATTTTTATTGGTTGATTTTTGTGCTTTTTATGGTGGGATCAAAGGAGAAAAGTAGAAAAACTACTACGTGTATTTTGTGTGATTGGCATAGTGAGTAATCCACCGATTGTATTAATTTTAGGTAAAGGAAATTGTTTGTTTTTTTGAAAAAGTATACAGATTTACGTTTTTTTTGTAGTGTTGTGAATATATAATTTCCAATTTAAGTGTGTGTCAAAGGTTAATCCTAAATTTTTGGTATTGTTTACTAGATCTAGTGGGCAGTCACAATTCCGGATCAGAGATGAATTTTTGCATTAGTGTATTTTTAATGTTAGGTTTTTGTTTGACTTTTGCTTATTGGTGCGACTAAAAAATAAGTATTTTGTTTTCGGTATATTTAATTCTAGTGAGTTAGAGTAAAGCCAATGTTTCACCTTTTGAATTTCTTCTTCCACTTTGGCATATCACCAATTTAATCTGAAATCAGTAGGTGCATTTATAATACATTCGAAACGCGTAACAGCTATCCCGCATAATAATAACTACACACCAGAACTTGATAATATTTTTGTTTGTTTTATAAAATGAAAAAAATAATATTATTAAAGATATGAAGATGTGCCTCCCTTTGAGTCGTAAATATCAGGTTTATTTATAAACAACATTGGTAATGTTATATTCATTTCACTTCAGTAAGCACCCACATACTTAAATACATAAATATTAATACAAGTGTTTGAAGTTGTTCAAAATTCAGGGTTCAGCCAAGTTTGCTTAAATATAATGGAGCTTTCATATCGAAGCTTAAATCTGCGGTAACAGATTTTAGTCTTTCGTTAAACAAAGCTATTAAAGGCTTCGAGAAGTATTAGTTTTTGTTGGAAGGATTTCGATACATAACATAAATATTAATTATCCGTAACACTACAACAGTAATCCGAATACTTGCCTAATTTTCTTTTTGAGAATTATCATCACTCCCGGTGATACAAAGAGAGAAACCTGAAAATAATAAAATTAATATGAAAATATTCATAGAATTAACAATACGCCATTATAACGCGCGGTGCTAATAAATCATTAAAAGCAAACCGTGAATACTTTGTTATTGGTTAATAATGTGTTTAAGTACTTTCGCGATGTAATGTGATATTTGTATCGCCATTAATCGTTGTTTATAACGCGATAAAGCCTCTAATCAAGCAATAATCTTATTAGGCGCTACAATGGGTGTAACGGAGAAATTAGCATATGGAGATGATACTCCAACAGTACAAGTATTCTGATTGGCCTTTCAGGGTGTTCGCAATAGAACCCAATTGGGGGAGGTATCCAGGCACAATTACAGTCGTAATTAATTTATTACTCTTTGGTGCTTTTATTACGAGCCGCCCAAGGGACCGCTGATTTACATAGGTACATATTCTTCATTCAACAATAAATCTCATGTAAATGGTACAATTTTCCTGTACAACCAACATAAATATTGTACGATTATCATCGAAGCAATGACGTGTCAACTACATTGAAAGTAATGGCTTTCCTGTCGGTTCCATAATATATTTAACACACTGGAATTTCAAAAGTGTATTTGTGAGCCGTAAATGCCCGGAAAATTCGTGTTCCGCCGAATGTTTGGCCATTTATTTTGGAATTGTAGAAAGTCGGTTCAAAGTCCGTTAAAGTAAAAGTCGTATCGTCACTTCGCATCGCGTCATGTCGATTTTTATATTTCTGGTTTTATACCTTACCTTTTATTTCCACTCTTTCTAATGGCCGCGTAATAACGTAGAAGGTTTTTCTTAGAAATAAATACAAACCGTTCATTCACAAAAGAAACGCACACAGTGCTTAGATATATTGGTGCCAATTTTGAGAAATAAACCACGATCCCTTTTAAAAAAACCCAATCATTTTGGCTTAACCAAGAGTCGTTCGAATGTGTCAAAAATGATTGATAGGAATGATTGTTCCAAAATTAATTAAATTTTTGTGTCAACAGAAAACACAATTTATTTTTTGATTTATTATTTCGCCCCACTAGTCGGTTGATTAAAACCACGACGTGAATGAAAGAAGCCGAATCAATTAACGTCAGACATTAAGTCAATGATAGACCGATAATGCCTCCCGACACTCCTTTTCCCATATATTACAATACGTTCTCCTAAGTTCCTCACCGTCTCTGGATAATGTTCAGGTCAGCATTAGGCCCGGATCAAGAACGAACCATTACCTGCCTTTTTACATAATATACTGCTTCCTCGGAATGTAGTGTAATTTAAACTCTCAAGACGGTGAAGATTTTTGTAATCTGATCAAATTATATATATAAGAAATCGGTAGAAATTGGGGTAGCGGTGGCTTAAAAATAATAATAATTTAAAATTTGTATAGCGCTGTTTTGTGCTATTTCACTTCAAAGGCGCTCGCACACCCGTGTATGCATGTATCACCGTTTACCTCTCCTCATGTTCTAATCTATTTTCTTCTCTCCATCTTTATACCTCTCCCTCGCTCCGGTTGCGTTTATATACATTATGTTTAAATCTGTGCTCTGTTGTTATAATAAAGCTTGCCCTGAACAAAACACTAAATTTTCAAACTATTGCTGTATTTTATCTATGGTCGTAATCTAACTACTTTACATCTCGTATCGCCGGACAGTGTACAAAAACAGTAGCCCGCTTTTAAAAGCGTTTTCATTACAGCGTAAAATAACAACATGTTGGCATGCGTGAGTTACAAATAAATAAAAAATCACAATAATTCATTTCTGGTTGTCCTGAAAGCGCTTATCTTTCGGTGGAATTGATAAATCCGCTATCTAAAACACGTAAATTAAACAACGTATGACTGTGGTGCATCCACGTCGCTCGGATCACGCCCAGCGTACGTGAACTGACTCCGTCACGCGGTCCGGCCACGGGGACAATTGTTACTAATTCACCCCCTCTTCACTACCCACTACCCCTTTCTACTGGAATCAGCGTTCAGAGAAGATAACTTATTTGCATACAACAGACACCTAAATGCGCGAAGCCATCCGCAGCGGCAGAAAATAATATCAAACAACATTAATTCATACGTGATGTTCCCCATGTCACGTGCCGCTGTTTACACGTGATGGAAAACTAAACTGTTGTTATCTGAGCTCACGGAAAATATAACCGCACACAATTCTACATAAAAACATTTGGCAATGTTCGTTTTCGCTGTTTTTCTTCTAGACTGTAATACTCTTAAAATATTACTCATTTTATCATGGGGATTAAAACGAAACACACATTAAATATGATGTTTTATTACATTAATAACTAGTCTTTACAGTCTTAATAACTTGTTTTATTACGAGTATGTAGTAGTTACTACCCAGCTTTCCGCGTGTCTTAAATTAATTGATTTAAGCATAATTTGAGATAACGCATATATGGTTTTTTAATGTGAACACCGCACAAGAATCCCAACTGATCCATTCTGGAGCCAGTGAGATTTTGCCATCCCAAATTGGGGTATATTGTGAGGCTGAAGGTAGTGGGGAGGAGAAGGAGATGGGGTAGAGGGAGGTGGGGAAGTACCTATCTATTCAGATCTGGTCACAAAACACGGCTAAAGCCATATCAAGCAACTTCTTACACTTGGTCGATACTGAGAATATCTTCCACTGTGGATTGATATTTTTTAAATAACATGATTATATTTTGTTCTCACGTTGAATACTAATAATCCTTGAAAGTGACATATTTTGTGAAATGATGCTATTTTTTTTTTCAAAAACATAAAAAAATGGTAGATGTTGGATAGTTGGAGGTGGGGTAAAGGGTGGCTCGGTTACTGGGCAGAGTGAACATTGACAACATGCGGAAGAATTTTTTTTTGTGTGATTTTGAAGAAAAAAATTTTGAAAAAAAAAATAAAAGTCACCAAAAAAAGTCACTGAAGACCAAAATTTCATTTACATTTTTACTCCAAATAATGTCAGGAATCACTGGTTAAAGTAACTCAAGTACGTCACTTAACACCCTGTATATATATTATAAACCAACCGGTTTCGGTTTGCACTGAACCTTCATCAGGATTGTATAAATAAACAACTAAATAATTCAAAAACATTAAAAAGATCAATTTACAACCATATTAAGATTAACTGTGATCAATAACTTGCATATTGTTCATACCAATAAAAATTAAAATTATTTAGTGATTCCGAATTCACCATAGGAAAAAGAATAAAACTATAAGTGCTTTTCGTACAAATTTGAATGGAACCAAATGTTCAATTTAGCCCAACGCTCTGCCTCACTGACAATCGCCTGACATCGTAGATCTCCATTCCATTTGAATTTCTTAATCACAATTTTGTATTGGAAATTTAAACCCCGATTCGTCAAATATTTGGATCTTGAAACACGTTCACAAGACATTATTTTGTTCTTCTTTATTCTATGGAGTTCACCCATCTGTTTAAGTTATTGGTCATCATCCCGAGTGCGAGTTGGATCCGTTTGCTCTTTCAGTTCTCTTTTGTTCATCGGGACTACCAAGTCTTTCAACAAGCCCTCATTATTTATTTTCAAATTCCCAAAGACAGATTTCAAATTAATTCCATTATTTGCAAATTTATAAATTTCTTTGGATATCCCACCGTTGGGATAGTGGCCGTCTGCATGGGGGGAGGTAAATCGAGTGAGGCCACCCTGTTGAATGATTGCCAGTCGCTGACAATGTCAGAGTGAATTTTTTACATACAAAATCAATCTTTCAATTTGATAAATTGAAATGTATGGTTGAAATCTTATCCATAACTTGCTCGACACATTTTTTTATTGTGTAAAATATGTTTACAACTATTGTAGTATAAAAAGTCTAACCTGTTTAACGAGGCGATTAAATTCTTCATACATAAAAGGGTTATTTTGTTTTAATTATTTAAATTTAAAAAAAAGATGAATATTATTTACGGGCTTGACTCTTTTACCGATTTTTAAGTAAACAAAGTATTTAATACCTTTTTTTCTCTTGGATATGAAGACAAATTGAGAGGAAAAATTCTCATTAAAAGTTTTTAAGTATTCTTACTGTCGGGATCTGTACATTTTTCATTCTCCACCACACGCATATGTCCTTTTGGGCTATCCTAAAAGAGGGATCGCACATTCGGGACGAAAGCAATTATTTATGAAGCTACTATTTCCAGGATGCCTATCATTCTTGCGCACGCGATGAAAAGCTCGACCGATTTCTCTTTTGACACTGATCGTGGCGGCATACGGCGCTAGAATTTATCGACAACAATAATTTTGCATACGATCTCTAAACCCTCTTTTTGATACATATTTTTAACTCTCAACTTTATTCATATAAAAATGACCTGGATTTAACAATTTTTGCATAAATTTGAGAATGAGCTGAATTTTAATTTTTTCCATATTCAGATACATAAATTACTCCGAGTTTACGCGCAGGATAATACATTTGACGTTACGTGTTGTGCCTCATATATTGTTCAGTTTTTTTCCAGTTCACCGCGTTTATCATTTTGCTGACTTATTATAATAGATAAAACTATTTTCCCGCGTCGCGCACATTATTCCGATATTTCGTTGTTAAAATGTCACGTTGGTTTTCCCTGTTTGGAGTGAACTCGGGCATATTTTATTTTATCCACAGAGAAACGTGCCTTATCATTATTTCATTTCCAACCGCTGCAACCATTACCAACTTTTCGCTTGTAATTAAGCGAGCACTTAACACTACTTCCCCCGTGTAGGGATGTGAGGTGTGAGGTGTTGTCTCAAGGTTGTCTCGCTCGACATATTGTCAAATAATTTATTCGAGTAGTTACTGGTGCTCACACAACCAAAATAAACACTTACCAAAATTATTTTGAGCGATTTTGGTAACTACATGAACGAAAAATCAAACTAAATAGCAAAATTAAATCGTTTATTACGTATCAAACGTTCGTCACAACGCACAAAGGATCATCGATAAAATCTAACGAGCTTTCATCTTCTTCGGATCTATTAAAAAGATTTTTTCCCAGGAAGTAGAAAAACTGGGTGAAAATACGGCTACGTATATATAGGGTTGTTATGTGTAATCCCTTGTGAGCAATAATTTTTATTTTAGTCACACGGAAAATCGTTTTTCGTTCATCACGAAGCTTGCGAGTGATTGCGGGAGGAAGAATAATTATTTTCATCAGTCACGTCTCACGTTTTGATATAATTCAACGCCTTGTTTTTTCACGTGATCAATGACATTATGAGCTCAAATAAAAATTAGGAACAAACTTTTAAAACGAACTTTCTTTTTATCATGTCTGATTATTTCTTTATTGATACCAATTATGGTTATTTTATGACAAACGCACTTAAAATTCATGTAATTATAATTTTGAATGCTAGAAATTTGCAGAATATAATATTCGCAAAATGTATTAAGTTTTTTTCTATGTGCACACAAGAGTTCCAACTGCTCCCGTCTGGAGCCAGTGAGACTATGGCATCCTCAATTGGGTATGTTGTGAAGATGAAGGTAGTGGGGAGGGAAATGTGATGGGGAAGAGGAAGAGGAAGGTAGGGAAGTACCTGGCTATTCAGATCTGGTCACCAAATGCGACTAAAGACATTTCAAGCAACGTTTCAATTCTGAAGGTCGTCTTAAACCAGGGCGGTACTAAGAGTATCTTCCACTCTGGAACGTGCCGCAAATTTACCATACATATATTATTTTTAAATGAATTAATTGCGAAAAGACACTAATTAATCAAATAAAATTATGTTTTGACACGCCGGGATTCGATCCCGCGACCTTCAGATTGCGAGTGAAGAGCCTTATCCCTCGACTACGCCGGCCGTCAATTATAGTATGATAGTAATTAAAATATCTGGTTTTTCTATAATTGCAATCAACATAATTGTTTCGAAAAGTTTAAGTGATGAATTTTTAAATTAAACAATTTAATAGTTACAAATTTTAATTCCGTAGTCCCTATCGTTTGGGAATTTTTGTTTCTACTTGTAAATCTGTGGTTCTTTTGTGAGCTTTCTTCGAAAACTACAATTAAAGCTCGCGATAAACGGGGAATTCAACGACCCTTATTCATATTTTGTCATGTTTCCAAATTGACCCTCCGTATCATTGTAATTTTATTACATAAATGCGTCTAACAAACAGCCTCCATAAAGGATTATACTAAGACGTTAAAATATGTGGAAGCTTTTTTTCATGGATAAAAAACTCTTTGTATAAAAGACCAGCGCGTTCCATTCATTCTTATTCAAAGAGATGCATATAATATATACGTTTTTTGTCATTACCTACTCTTTTGTTGTCACATTTTTGTTAAGGTTTAAATTAAAAGCCTTTGTTCATCGCGCGCAATGACCGTCGTTCTACTGAACTGAATTGATAAATCGCGCTGCAGTCCCGTAGATATTTATTAAAAATTCTGAAACAAATATCCGTTTAGGAAATATTTCATTAACCAATTGCCGGTATCGATTTCCTTTTATGGTGAATCAGACCAGATTTTATTTATTTCTATACATAAAACCTGATAAATTATCAAACCAACCGGCTCAATCGTGAAATAATGTTTAATTTGAAGAATTTATTTGTTAATAATCTTGATTTAATCCTACAAAACCGTACAATTTTTCATTATTGAAAATATTGTCACCCAATATTTTTTTAATGGTATTTATAAGTGATACAACGGAAGTGTCTTAACGGAAGCAGAAACGGAAACAGATGTCAAAAGTAAATCTTAGCGGAAGCGGAAGTGTTAATACTATGAAGAAACAGCACAATTTTATTTTTTAAGATTTTTTTAATTAAATTTGTGTTTTGTACTTTTAATACTCGAAATTAAACAGAGGTAAATCATATTTAATAAAAAGTAATTTAGTTGCTTTTACACCTTTGAGTTTGTTTAGTGTTCTTCATATATTAAACCTTATATATTCTTCGTTTAAAGTTCTGTTATAAAGTTTGCGGAACCAGAAACGGAAACGGAAGTGAAAAAACTTGCGGAACTTCTGCAGAAGCGGAAGCGGAAGCAGAGTTTTGTTGCATCACTAGAATTTATATTACTAAAATCATATTTTCTGCAATTATTTACAAATATTAACAAGCAAAGTTCAGTTGCAACGAACTTTTTTATCTGTTTCTTTAACTATTTCGCATCGTTTGAATAATTAATAAAACAATTTGAGAGAACTGCGGACTATTAAATATATTCCCCTTACTTATTTATTAAACGTGCTTTTAATTTTAGAAAGCTGATAAAACAGATAACCTAACATTAGTAGTCGTTTATTACTTGTATAAAATGTAAAACACGTTTGTTAGTAAGGATCTTTAAATGTAGATAATCAAATTGACTCTAAGTCCTACATTTACTGTCAAAATATAAAATAAATATTTTAATATTTCAGTGGAATTTTATAGCATCAGGTTTCCGAGACTTTTAATTTAGGTTTCGTTTGACTTTTGATTGCCATTTGAGAAAACAAAATTAAAAAAAAAAAAAAAAATATATATATATAACTTTTTAGGAACATTTTAATAATGCCTTTCATGTATATTTAAAAAAATTAATATAAAACTAATTAGGTACGTCGTTTACTTACGAATTTCAAAACGCCGATATTAGAAAACTCCGCTTCATCAAATTTCATCCAGTGGTGTGCATAAAAAATAAACATTAGTTTTAACTTGACATACAATGTGCTCATCGGAATGTTCGTTCAGCGTTACCGCCATCTGCGGGAACGCCTAACGACCGGAGGCACTGCATTACTTACACTATAATCTTACAGTTACATTAGTTCACGTCAATATGCCGGAGTAATACAACCTTAAATACATTCTGAGTACCTAACACAATGTGACAGCAAGCATTTCATATCATACTAATGAAAATTTTCGTTAATCTATTTGACTATTTCCCACTTGATAGATTTTTTTCATTTTTCATAGCTCGTCCTTATCGAGAAGATAACTTGTCGACCCTCTTTTTTAGGGGTGAAAATAATTAAGTAAAGTGAACATTCCACAGAAGTTTCCGCTTAATCCATCTAATAACATCGAATCCATGAAAATCGGTCCACGCATTTAAGCTTTAAGTTTAGTGTGATGCGCAAGTGGGTGGTTTACCCAGGGTGAATCAAGTGGGTCCTTGAGTTGGGTTATTATAATAGAAAAGGATGTTTAAAAAAGGGGGACGAACGTGGATGAAGCAAAAAATCTGACTAAGACCACGTGGGGAAAGGAAATTTAGTGATAAATAAAAATGATTCAGACGTCATTTTATTTTTTAAATCGGTGAAAATTTTTCTGCGTAGATTGATATTTTATTAGAATATTTTTTCTTGGATTTGCTAACGGCACTAACTTGTGTTTTTACAACTAGCGCAAACCCGTGAAAAATCACGGGATATTATAATTGTGGGATTTGTGGAGCTGAAAGTATTAATAAAATATTTGATTATGAGACCGGATCTCAGGTAAGAAATTTCCATTAGAGGTGCAAGTGAAAAATGTTCTGTGTCAAATAGTGAATTTCCGAGGGTGCTTGAACGTCGTAAGTCCAAAAAGTTATTTTTACAGGAGAGTGAAAGCAAATTAATGAAAGATGAACAAGCAATCCCGTCGAAAATAGAGTGGAGATCTAACTTAAATTCGGTTTTCGTGGGGCATAGATAATCACAATTTTACTTTTTAGAGATAAAACGTAAAACAGAAAATGTTGACTAACGAAACTTTTATATGGTATATGTATATAAGTACCTTATATGTATATAAGTCAAATAAAAAAATACACGTATCTCATATTTTTCTTATTTTATTTAAAAGACGGAAGATGTTTATTTGGATAACGCAACTTTAAATGCTTTCTTTACGACATAATACGACTAAATAAAAAAATAAAAAATCACGCTAATATTGAAAAAAATATATATTATTCCAGCTCTAATTATATAACTTTTTAATGACTGAAATGCTAATAGCACTTTGGCATTTGCTGAAAGGCGATAATTTGTATAATGAACGTAAGTTAGAGCTCTTATAATTAACGGAAATGTATGTTTCTGATTAATACACGGATGCGAAATAAGGGTGTAAAAGATCTTTATTGTACTAGAGCCTCTTTATTTCTAATCGTCACCATCATACCAGTTTGTACTTCATTTTGAACTATACGTTATATAGCAGTATTTATAATAATTGTATCTTAAATAAAATAAAAACCCATACGTTATAATAATTAGTACCCAGTATTTTAGATGAATTTTTTTTGCATTTACAAACAGAAAATCTACAACTTGGTTTAAATCCCTAGTAAGTATTTAGCTAGGTAAGTAACTAATGTGTACTACTTAACCCACTACAATAAATTTCAAAGGATTAGATTTTCCTCTCCAATTTTTTGTCGTATATTCTGCTTAATTCTTTGGCCAAGGAGTAAGCCGGACATCCGTTTTCCGCTTTCGAGACAATTCATTATCGTTTGCATTTATACTACAATAAGTTATGGTGCTTAAATTTTGTTCACAACTTAATGTACGGAATTTAAAAAAAATTTAAAACTTTAAAGAACTTTTAAGTACCTACATACTTATGACAATTACTTTTATCTAACAATAATAGCACAACTTCTTCATTATATTTAGGTAACGATGGTTCCATGACAGTTGATCCGCCAACAATTGGCCCCCCGGTGTACTTATATAAAATCCCCTGTCTCAGGGCGATTACGGTATACCTAATCAGACAAAATAAAATCAAGTGACCCCGAAGGGATGTGCAGAGAGGATGTACCGCCGAATAACAAAAGTAAAAAACATATTTTCATTCGAATGCATCAAGGAAAAATCTGCTTCTCTATATAATGTGTATACCACCGCATAAGTACAAAATGATCGACACTGTGTTTAAATTCGTTTGATATTCATACCAACTTATTATTAAGGGTATTTTTGAAGTCGATTTTATGTTTGAAATTGGTAAATAATGCACAAAAAATCGTAATTTTATGGTACCTAGATATCATTTCGGGGGGTTAACTGTCGGCGGATCAACTGTCGGATCACTGGTAACAATAGATCGTAAATTACACGGTACAAGAAAATTGTGATACTGTGACAAATTTTGTCCGTTCCGTTTACTTTGACACACTGTATTTTTTTCTGTGAATTTCATTTTTTGATTTCGTCGTTTATAAATAATTATAGTTTATTCCAGAATGCAATAGATTCCATATTTCGAAATAACGAAAGAAAGAGAGATAAGGTAAGATACAAAGCAAATAACAATACATAAATAAATTTTTAAAACTAATAAGTATTAAAAATATGAGAAATGAAAAATGTTGAATGCAAGCAGGCGTTCGCGGAGGATATTTCACCGTCTACCGTCTCTAGAGGGCCATCAGAGGGGGGGGGGACTCCACCCAGGCGATCATAGCAGTGATTTTGAAGGTTTTAGATACATAGACTACCCATCTGTTTACCGGCACTAATCTATTCATTTCTTGATATCTTTGTTACTTGTATCCAAGAATATTGTTAATAAGTTCATTCTGTAGTACTCTATTACATTAAATCGTTGTTGGTTATATAGTAATTTTATCCTAAACCATTATTTATGAAAACAATTTTACAGAGCAATTAAATAAAACCCGATTAAACAAATTATTTTAAAATTTCAATCTCTTTTAGTGATAAGCTCTTTTAATATTTAGCTGACCCTTGACGTGCCCTTTACCCTTGACTTTTCACTAGAGGTTGGTTGTAAACAAATAATAATGTCTTCTTCAAATTTTGCAAATTCACTTTGTGGCACCATTTTATTAATTGAATTATTAAAACACTTTGTTTTTACCACAATAATCTTTATTTAAAAAGTCGACATGTTTCGAGAACGATGTTCTCTTCATCAGGACAATATATGTACTAAAACTAAATTATCAAGCATAGAAAGACTGGCGTGGGTGGAAATGAAATTAGTTGGAGGGGGGGGGAAGAGGAGGAGCTTAGAAGATAGACAGGGGGGAGGGGGTTGCTTAGAAGATCATAGACAAAATTACAATGGAAATATGTTTAAAATAGGGTTATTCACAAAATTAATTTGGTTATTAATAATATTTAAATTACTATTGACATTTTTCCTAATTTCTAATATTTCTAAAAGATCTAATTGAAAACCACTAACGTTAGTATGTAAAATTTTAAAACCCGTATTTATATCAAATGAATGGTTAAATTCAATTAGATGGTTAGCAAATTCCGAATAATTATTGCTATTTAGACATCTCAAGTGTTCCTTAATCCTCGTTTCAAAATTTCTGCAAGTTTTACCTACGTAAAAGTGATTGCAATCATTACAATTCAATTGGTATACTCCGGATTTTTTCATTTTTTGGTCTTTGTCCTTGTTATTTAAAATATAATTTTTCAATTTATTATTGGTATAAAAAGCTGGCTGTATTGTATTAGGGATTTTTTTCCCGATTAAATTGGAGGTTTGATGATTTACAAACAATATTTTTCTCCATTGTTTTTTGATATTATCACTAAGCAATGGGTAAATGTAGGACAAATGAAATTTTTTCTTATATTTTTTGTTCAATATGTCGTCTATTAATTTGGGGTTATAACCATTATTAGATGCAATTATTTTAATTGTGTTAAGTTCAGCTTTGAAATTATTTGGGGATAGCGGGATATTAATTAATCGATTGATCAAATAATGGAATGCTAAGAGTTTTTGTGAAAATGGATGGTTAGATGAGTTGTGTATAATTATATCAGCGTATGTTTCTTTTCTAAAAATATTAAATTCAATCTTATTTTTAATTACAGTTAGGTTTAAATCTAAGAAATTTATGCTACAATTAATTCCTATTTCTAATGTAAATTTAATGTTTTTATGAATTTTGTTCAAAAAATTAAGGAACACTTAAAGTTGTCTTTTGGTTCCGGTCCATATACAAAAAATATCATCTACGTAACGTTTATAAAAATACACATATTTAAGTAATAAGGCAGAACTATTAAAGATTTTATTTTCTATATGGTTTAAAAATATATCAGCTACCAAGCCACTGGTACTTGACCCCATTGCCAAACCGTCTTTTTGTTTGAAAATGTTATTATTAAATTGAAAGAAATTTTGGTTTAAAACTACATTAAGACATTTAAGTAAATCCTGGGCTAAGTCATTAGGTAATTTTGAGGAATTAAGTAAGTTATTTATAATTGTTTTGCTTTCTTCAACTGTTGAAGTTCAAAATTACCTAATGACTTAGCCCAGGATTTACTTAAATGTCTTAATGTAGTTTTAAACCAAAATTTCTTTCAATTTAATAATAACATTTTCAAACAAAAAGACGGTTTGGCAATGGGGTCAAGTACCAGTGGCTTGGTAGCTGATATATTTTTAAACCATATAGAAAATAAAATCTTTAATAGTTCTGCCTTATTACTTAAATATGTGTATTTTTATAAACGTTACGTAGATGATATTTTTTGTATATGGACCGGAACCAAAAGACAACTTTAAGTGTTCCTTAATTTTTTGAACAAAATTCATAAAAACATTAAATTTACATTAGAAATAGGAATTAATTGTAGCATAAATTTCTTAGATTTAAACCTAACTGTAATTAAAAATAAGATTGAATTTAATATTTTTAGAAAAGAAACATACGCTGATATAATTATACACAACTCATCTAACCATCCATTTTCACAAAAACTCTTAGCATTCCATTATTTGATCAATCGATTAATTAATATCCCGCTATCCCCAAATAATTTCAAAGCTGAACTTA
The DNA here is from genome assembly GCA_917563855.2 of Limnephilus lunatus. NCBI lineage: Eukaryota > Metazoa > Arthropoda > Insecta > Trichoptera > Limnephilidae > Limnephilus > Limnephilus lunatus. Next base: position 92,476,922 of record OU830595.1, on the reverse strand, counting down.
ACACAATTAAAATAATTGCATCTAATAATGGTTATAACCCCAAATTAATAGACGACATATTGAACAAAAAATATAAGAAAAAATTTCATTTGTCCTACATTTACCCATTGCTTAGTGATAATATCAAAAAACAATGGAGAAAAATATTGTTTGTAAATCATCAAACCTCCAATTTAATCGGGAAAAAAATCCCTAATACAATACAGCCAGCTTTTTATACCAATAATAAATTGAAAAATTATATTTTAAATAACAAGGACAAAGACCAAAAAATGAAAAAATCCGGAGTATACCAATTGAATTGTAATGATTGCAATCACTTTTACGTAGGTAAAACTTGCAGAAATTTTGAAACGAGGATTAAGGAACACTTGAGATGTCTAAATAGCAATAATTATTCGGAATTTGCTAACCATCTAATTGAATTTAACCATTCATTTGATATAAATACGGGTTTTAAAATTTTACATACTAACGTTAGTGGTTTTCAATTAGATCTTTTAGAAATATTAGAAATTAGGAAAAATGTCAATAGTAATTTAAATATTATTAATAACCAAATTAATTTTGTGAATAACCCTATTTTAAACATATTTCCATTGTAATTTTGTCTATGATCTTCTAAGCAACCCCCTCCCCCCTGTCTATCTTCTAAGCTCCTCCTCTTTCCCCCCCCTCCAACTAATTTCATTTCCACCCACGCCAGTCTTTCTATGCTTGATAATTTAGTTTTAGTACATATATTGTCCTGATGAAGAGAACATCGTTCTCGAAACATGTCGACTTTTTAAATAAAGATTATTGTGGTAAAAACAAAGTGTTTTAATAATTCAATTAAATAATAATGTTTTTTAAAACGACAGTGTCTTGATAATTATGTAAATGAAAAATCTGGACGCCCTCGCCGAGGCACTTGGTTTATTATTTTATAATTCAAATAGATATGTTTGAAATTCTAAAACTAGATAGTTACTGTTTTGGTTTGGTAAACATTTTATTAACATTCTACATAGTTTACCGCCACTTCACGTATTCAATCAAGTTGTATTTATTAACGTACTTTGAAAATCTGCTACGAGTTCAAAGCACCCCAAGTTCAAACTATTTCAATTCAAATTAAGCTTATCTGCTCATCCAAGGCGATTGAACATTGTCTCCGAGCCTCCGAAGATTTATGCACATTTCTGCTTTGAATTATTTTAGGCGGGTTTCGGCAGTGAGAAGAATCAGGCGAGGGTTGGTTCTCTCCCCGACAGTATGGCGCCACTCGTCCCTACGTTTCACCCTTTATCGTACCCTTAATTTGTTTTTCATATTTTTCAATGATCCAACTTTCGATTAACTTCCAATTCTGTTTTTAATAATTTGGATATCTGAAATATAATTTGTTTAAAACGATGTTGTTTTCAAATTAATTTTGGACGCCCGAACGTCGCATGATATTTTTTTGTATTAATTAATCAACAAAGCAATATTGAAAGAATTAAATTGAGTCAAAGACATATTTTTTTAAATGCTCCCTCATTTTCATAACTTTTCATTATGTTTCCTCCTAGAAAATAATACAGTCGAACGAATTGTATAAGTAGACAAGTTTGACGCTTTTTTGATAAATGTTTCTAGTTTCTATGTGGTTCCACAGTGTTGTAATCGCCAATTTACTACTGGTCCTAAGTATGCCTGAATCTGATCCCTTGTTAGTTTTTATTCCATCCTTACATTTCTGGAACGCAAGTTCAGCACAAAGTTTGGCTTTTATGTGTTGAATTATTTTACGTTTTATCCATGAACTGGTGAAGACTGAGTGGGTTTCCATTTAACATCCAGGAGTCATTATTAAATTAAGCTTTTAAAGATAGCTTATTTTCTGTTTACTTAATTTGTGATCTTTATAACAATGTGTATTCAAAAACTTTTTTTGGTTTAATACTCTATTCGTAGAAGACGTAGGTATACTCCCAAATTATTATTTTACTTTTAGTTGATACTTCTAAATCAAATCACGATTTGTTTTCAGAAATCGCACATGCAATTTATAAGACTTACACATGTAAATGCGGTGAAAAATGTTTTTGGACTTCATTGAGCACGTTAACCATTTTCGCTGCTTTAGCACGCGGTCTATATTCTGGTTTATATGTAGTTGTATATTTCTGTTGTATTTTATAAAACATGATTTAAATATTTTATACAATTTATAACAGAAAATCTCAACGATACCTATTATTTTAGTAACTAATATGATCTACAATTTGAACAAGCGCTTTCAGTTATTACACATTTTTCAAACACATTTAATATGTATAAATCGTATAAATTTGATCTGTTTATTGTTTTTAAGTCTTATTTTTCGTTGAAAATTTGTTCGGGAATAAACAGTACTTAGAAGATGATAATCTATTTTTTGCTTCACTTAATATAGATTATCCAGCATAATTCTGACCGTCCGCGTCTTTCTCGGTAAGTTCAAGGGCTAATCGTTAATCACAAATTGTTAACTCCTATCACATTACCTTTATGGAATATCGCAATTCAAGTACGAACTCAAGTTATTTTGTAGAATTTATTATTTCTTATGGACATTATTCAGCATAATTCCGATCGTCCATCTCAATAAGTTCAAAGGAAAATCGATTAAATCACAGATTGTTACCTTCGCATTACCTTCATGGAATGCGGTAGCCTTCACGAATCAAGTGCGAACTCAACTTGTCCAAATTGTTAGCAGAATGTATTTTCCGGTGTGTGTTTGGCACGTGGCTGTTTCCATCGAGTGGGTGATTGATGTTCCGGCATATCGGTCCCGCTCGCTCCAAGGTTGTGTTAGAAGGGTCGATGTCTTTATCAATCTCTTTTTTGTAAAGTTTATTTGTACTGTCATCGGCAAATCACCGAGATATTTTTTTCTAGAAAGTGTCCGTCAAGATCAGTTGTAATAATAACCTATGTTTTTTTTCTGCACTTTGCATTTAATGTCAATCAAAAGTTTCCTTCCGTCTTTACACACTCTCCTCTATTTATCATCTCATGAAATACGTTTTTCATACTTTTTTCTCCCTATTTATCCCGATTAATCTTATTTCCATTTTGAAACCATCTAAGCTTCCTTTTCTTTATCTTGTTTATTGTTATAACAGCGGCCTTGCATTCTTTTCGCGCTTCCACATTCTGTAATATGGTAATCAATATAAAAGTTACTCTAATTAAATACCTAACTAACCATCACACCATTTCGTCGTAAAGGTAGACACAGAAAATTTCCCAAAACCATATATTGGCTCACTCTCCTTGCTTCATTCACATTCATCCATCCTCGTCACTTATACCGACTTCTGACTTGACCTGACTTCTTTCGTTCCCTTGAGCGCCATTAATTAATTAGCACTACTCTTTTATTTTTCATGTGAAAGGTAAGTTTATTCAACGAGTCTTTTTTTGTGGAATTGGAATACTCGTTCGTGTAATAAAGTTTAGCAAAGGATTTATTGTATATTTTTCTACGTTACTGGACTTTCGAATTTAAAGAATGCTGGTTAAATATGTGGGTACATTATTTTTCAATGATTTGGTCGTTCGTACGGCTATGTTTAGAAGGGGTGTATATTTTCTTCTGATTACAGGCACTGAGATGTACATTCGACAAAAAATGATCTTGAAAAGCTGAAATTGATGTTTGTTTTATGTGTAGCAATGTATTTGTTCCTACAAAGCCACCACGTTCCATGATCATATTATTTTTCGACAAAATATATTCTGCTTCGTTTTAAGTGATTCGCCTCGGAGTGGCGCGAAACCGCAGCTGGGTTACCGCGAGTAACAAAAACGATTGTCCCTTAATATCCTCAACCACGTTGGCGTGGATTGTTCAATTCAATCTTCATTTTTGAAAGGGGGCAAATAAATAATTTTGATGTAAAGCCAGTTCGATATATTTCAAACTGTTCCCAATAAATCATAAGGGAATAGGCAATTTATTGGAGAATGAGGAACATTGACGAACACAAGAACACAGTATTTAGGAAAATACCTACTCACAAACAAATATCTGGGAAATGGTAAAGCTTAATTTCGTGCGAACGGATATTATATTTAAGCAGTGCATTATAATAGTAATTACACAAGAAGGAAGGTTTACTTGGAAAACGAATACCTCTTAATCTAACCTAACCTAGATATACATACCCCAAACAAGTTTAACTCGCCGAATTAGTGATTTAATACAGATTAACCAAGTGGCCATTCAAATCATCAAATTTGTTATTTTTATTTCCACGTCACTCACTTATAGAAATACGAAAAGTGTAAAGATAAATAATATAGCAATTTAAACATTCTGTAACCCTAGTATTTTCAGATTTCCAAGAATTCAGTAAACAAAAGGTTTTCCTGCAAACGACATAATAAGATTGAAATTCATTCTCAATTTTGGAATTGCTTTTTTTAATCTTTTTATTCCATTTATTTTTATGATTTTTGGCGAACTTTTGTTCGGGTTGTGATTCAAAGAACATGGCGTAGGCCAGCATTGAGGGGCATTTATAGTTAGCGAACAAGGTAATGGCAAAAACATACATTAAATAAATATAAGTGACTTTAAGTAACTAAGGAGTTTCCTTCTTCTATGTATCGCTTCGAAAGTTATTCAATTCAAAGTTTTCTCTCGATAATAACACATGGCTCCCTATTTCGTATGCCTCGATCCTTCGCTTGTCAATGAACCTGGTGAATACACCCGTATAAGTTTGTTTGAAATACTCCCACATTAATATATTAAGTACACGCTACTGGTACTATTAGCGAACAATATTGTATGGAAATGTGAAAAAAAAACTTTTTTGTACATTTCGGTGTTCAAATTTCATATCATAAAAAGTTAGATTTTTTTCTATTTCTATCCATGTATGTACTTTTAGCTATTTCACATACAGAAGTAAAATTCAAATAATTTTAAGGGGCTATTAGAAATTGACTAGAAAAGAAAATAACAGTATTATGCACGTACCTTTTGTTTTTGTTTTTGTTTTAGTGCGCAGTCTCAAAGCTTTATCTCCCGCGCGAATCTGCCGAGCAAATAATTTATTTATATAATTCCCAAAGTTTTTTTATAACACTTCAACCCCAAAGTATACAAAAGATATAACCTTTCCGTTTTCGTTAGAGCTGTAATGGATTTTTCCGACCTTCGCAGTATAAATAATGCCGTGGTGAATTGAAAAAAACTAGGCCAGGTAGGAATATTTCTCACGTTAAATCCACACGGCAATTTCTCAACAACACGGCTATAGGAAGGTTGGCTTTGGTAAAGTGGCCTATAACAGTCATTGATCTCAATTAGCCCCTTGGCCCGAGCCTCCGTTCTCTTAGCCCCGCGCTGCCAGCATACCTCATTCCACCCCCGCTGGTCTCATCCTCCCTTGTTGTGTGCCCTTCCTCCCTTCCCCCTTTTCGCCTTCCACATTCGAGTTAAGAGTTGTAAGCTGTTAAGGGTGGTTTACTTTCCTTGTTTGGAATGGTATGTCTTATACTTAAAATGTGCGTACAGCGTTTGTATAAATTACCATCTGAGAATTTATGTGTTTACGTATCTTTGACGACCACCGTTTTTTAATCAAAAGCTATAACAATCATATCACTAGGCCTCAAAATCGATTACAAAGTGATGTTTCTCAACAATATATCTTGTGAGCCCGTTAGATTAACGAGCACACCACTTTTGCTGTTTCTTGCTTCGAAAGGGGCAATATCTGTTTTTCACGAGGCCTACGTAGAATTAAATTTTAATTTAAAAAAAACCATGTTGAAGTTAAAAAATCCTTAACTTTCTCAAAATCTAAATGTTCTTTTAAAATTCGAAAGAAAGCCCATTTTTGATGAGAAATTGCAAAAGTGTACATAACTGCAATACATTGAACCATTTTTCTGACTGATTGCAATTATCTGAACTGTACTCGTTCCTGTAAAAATAAATAAAATATAATTTCCTATTGCACTTATTATAATGTTTTTTTAAACGTGTATTTACTTTACTTAGTTATTATTTCTTCTTGTATTTTATAGGCACAACTAGATTTTTTTTATCTACCGAACGCAGTTTTTATGTTATTAGAATGTATCCCATTTTCCATAACATCTCAGTCAAAAGTTCAGTATTATCTCGACTTGCGAGTCATTACAGTAAAGAGGAATAATGCATGCGGCCCGCGAGCACGACTCTGCGACGAGTTTCGCCGCTATAAACGATTCCCATGTGAATTGTTTAATAACCTTCAAGGAATAATACGCGCCGCTGAGTTGACGGTCGCAAACTTTCCCGCTTGAGAGTGGCTTGAATTCAATCTCGCCGTATACATCTCTGGCTTCAGATGCTCGTATGCAAGTTATTGGATTGTTAGAATTGAATCGTCCCTTGATATTAGATAACTTGAAGAGCTGCGTCTAACGTTCATTAAGTAAAATACATTTGTCGAATTTCCCAATATTAAACTTGAAAAAAAAACTTGATTCATTACTATTTACAGAGCGATCTAAGGCACGCTTGCGGTTGCTTTATTCTTTTTCCATAATTCGTAGTTTGGTTCGCGGTAATACCCGATCTTCTTCATATTTGTGTTCGGAGATTGAGATGATGGGCACAATATGTGATTTTGACCTGGATAGAAGAAGGAAAGCTCTGTCTTTCCATGGAGAGTGTTGAAGTCAAGTTGTTGACCGGTTAGTGGCTGAGTTGCTATCGCGTCTGGATCTCACCCAGGCGTCGTGAGTTCAATTCAGGAGCTAGCTAAGTCCTCCATTGACATTTTTTTTAAACTTTCTTCAGACAGGTAGGTAGGTGTAGGTAGGTACGTAGGTAATATTGAAAAAATGCGAATAAAAAGTTCAAGTATATACGACGAATTAACATTTAAAAAAATAATCTTTACTAAAACATGATAGCTAAAACTGGACTACGCTATGCTCAGTTAATAAATATCGATTTTAATCCAATCAATCTAAATATTACTAAATATTATAATTAGCTACGCATTAGGTATTTGTAATATAAAATTGCGAATTACCTGAAGGTTAAAGACCTCAAACAATTATTGTTTGACGAGTAGGTAACAACCGAGTTCAAATGAATAAAACTGTTTCCCTTTCAATTTATGTATGGTAATAAACATATATAATTTCAGAACCTTCCTGACATGAATACAAGTTTTAACCCTTTATCGTAATTAATTTAGTGAGGAAAAATTATGAACTTCTTTAATTACCGGCAGGATCCGACATAAAATTATACAATATTGCGCTTGTGGGCTTGTGTCAAGATTTATTAACTAACAAAACCCATCACAACTTTAGTTATGATAATAACCTGACAAAAGTTAACATTAAAGCCGGGTATTATATATTACCATCGTACATGATAGCATGCCTTCGAAATATACCTAGAGGTAGCGGTTAAACCGCTTGGCTTTCTTTCCGAGATTTGCAGGTTCGTTTTTTGTCATAAATAATAGGAAATGCAGCTTTGAGTCCCACGGAAATGCGAAAAGTTTTTCAATTCATTACTTTAAAATTTAGCAAATTTATTTTAAAATCGTCAAAATTTCCATAATTCAAAAAAAAATTGCAACATACGATCGTACGACCTCCAAAGTAGGCACTGGGTTATCGGTCAGTTTCTGAGTTGGCATCGCATCTGAGTCCCACCTAGGCATCTAGAGTTCATTTCATCGGCTGGCTAAGTCCACCATCACAACACAAGCGACATTTTTCACCCACTGTGGTGGTAGTAGGAGATTTTCAAATTATTGTCAGATTTTTCGTTACCCAGGAATCCTTCTTTCTTTAAAAAATAACAATATTGAACAATCTTATTAATCTTCGATGATGCAGTTATTTTAGCTGTTTGTAACAGCATTAGTTACGTATTGCATCTAACAATTAACAATATCAGAATAACCAGTTACTTTCCAACCTTCCTCATCCCTTCTTGCTTCCCTGCCGTTATTTACTTCCGCCTCGGCGTATTTTTAGTGGTATTTTAACTTTTACAAAATTGTTGTTCACATTGTCTTGTCGCTGAGAGCTCCGGTGTAACGACCCTCTCTGTTGCATCATTTATTGGAATAAGGAAGAGGTGAATGAATGAAGCCACCAGCTATTTTTTTCTAAAATGTCTTTTTTAAAAACCTTCCAACCCAAAACATTCTAAAATCGAGCCATGGAACAATTTTAAGAAACGCTTTGGTACTTTTTTAATGTCTCATTAAGTTTACACGCAAACCTTCCAAAACTTTATTGCGCCTCCACTCCATGAGAGAATCTGATTGCGGAGCACTGTTCCAGTTATTTGCAGCATCATTTAGTGATCTTCCGGAGTGTCTGTTCCTGTTATTTGTTTCGCAATTCCGGAACAGCGATACCAACTGCTACTAGGTAGCTGTATTTGTCGTTCAAAACAGGAAGCTGCGAATACTTCGCTACTTGAATATGTAATGTTCTCTCTCGGAGAAGGTGTGACATTTGCGAAGCGTTATATTTTTTACATGAATTTAATAAGGATGACTCGACTAAAACTGTTGTGCTGAAGTTCACAAAATATTGGAAACACTACTATGAATATTGGCTTTCGATAACCTTGCGGATTTTTTGGAGCATCAAAACCATTTTTCGTTTATTTGTTTTTTTTACACATGTTGTAACATACAGAAAAAGCTTTGAAAGTGTTTTGACACCAGAACTAAATTTGTTGAGTTCTTGTAGGATATACAAATAGGTTTAATGCTTAGTTAATATTAAATTGAAGCTGTTATACATATATAGATGATCGCAGATAACGATTTCGCAGAAATAAATTGTTTCCCCTTTTATTGTGTTTTGAACATTAAGTACTTTACATTTTTGTTGACTAAGTTTGTCGGGCCGTTATTTTTCACAAAATATTATCCATATCTTTGAGAACTGCCAGGCTGCATAAAAATCAGGGTACCAATACCAGGCGGTAACATTTAATTCGAAGAGAATGCATCTCAAAGAAAACGAAAAAAACACCTAATTTTTGCGTCAAAAGTTTCTAACAAACTGTAAAATTTTCACGTCACATTGCTGATAAACTGCATTTTGTGGAATTTCTCTGAAAAATATCGGACGTCAATGAATGATTCCGAGTTCCACAGATTTAAGTATGTACCCTCTTAACTTAGAATTTGGTTGACCCTCATTTATCTCCCCTAATTCCACCCTTAGGAATCGACACACTATTCACCCTTTTTACCAATCTTTTACAACCCTATTTGAACGTAAAATGCCCCTTTACATGGTCAACATTCGTAATAATGAGGTGGATATAAATGAAATGGTGAGGAGATTTACGTTTTTCTTTGACTGCCTTCAACGCTATTGACTTTTATTAGAATGTTATCTTGGGTTTTTTGAAAAACGCTTCTGCACAATACCTAATGCTTCTTCGTCATATATTTTTTTTTATATCCGAATAAAGTATTTTATTAATTATTATAATAATAATAATCAAATAATTGATAGAACGCCGTTTTTTTTGTGTAAAATCACCTCAAGAGCGCTGTACAATTTATTATTCTTAATAATAATAATAAATGTTATTATTTATAAATAGATGCAGTTATTTACAATGTCGTGAGCAGTGAAGTTGAAGCAAAATATCTAGATAATTTGTTTTTATACATCATATTGGAAAGAAGCATTAACTTTGTGGCTTGTCATAATTACTGTAAACCTAAACACATTTTTTCAATCCAATTTATTTTGAATACTTTTAAACCCGGTTTCGTAATTTCCTTTCTTCATCACGAGAATATTAGTATATTACATAGGTAGAGCAATGTATTAAAAAAACGAAGTGATTTCACACAAATGTATGTTTATATTGTTTTGAGAAATCGTTTGTTTCTTTTTTCCATTAGCTCCACAGGGGGCCCTGAGGAAAAATATATTTTTCAGGGCCTGTGTCATCTGTGTAGATGGCATGTGGAGGGTCTTTTATGGAAAGGAAGTAGATGACGTTCTGGGAAGGATACAGATATGAGGGGTGGGTAGGAATCGGGGGGGCCAATGTGTCCAGGAGTGACGGACGCACGAAACCACCCCCCCCCCCCCCATTGCAGTGCAAGGTGGGGATCTGGCTCGCCACGTAGTATATGGGAAAACGCATCCGCCGCCAAGACCTAGACAAACCTCACCCCTTGAACCCGGTCACCCCTGCTGTCAAGTCACCAAACGTGACTTGAGGTGACCTATGGTAGGGGTGTTTGTTATCCAATAAATGGTTTCCGAGGCAGCGGTACCTATACCTGCCTCCCAAATTTATCTTAAATTTTGAGTACCAAGTTACACGTTAACATTTTTTCCGAAAATTATATTAAAACCACATTTTTATTATTTATTTTTATAGATACCATTTTTCTCAGTATGAGACATTTCAATTAAAAGTTTTTTTTTATATTTAAAAATATTGATATATCCCCTTTGGACGGCTAAACATCTGCACAGCAGAACTTTTTAGTGAAAAAAATATATATATTGTCGGATAATAGCAATTATATTAGCAATATACTATTTTAGGAAACTCTTTAAATTAACTTAGAGTTCTACAAATTAAACTTGTTAACAATAATAAATGAAATCAAGTTTTCCTTGAATTTCTTTTCTCTTCAAATAATAATATGGGAGAAGGTATTCAAAACGTTTTGAAATTTTACAAACAACAACGCAATTACCATGAAAAAGGTTTAATATTATTAAAAAAATAAATACACTTGGGAAGGAATTTTGAAAAGTGTTTTTGAAAAGTTACATTGATAAACAAGTTGTTCGGTCTATTATTTTACTTTTCCTTGCTAAAATAATACCTGCAAAGACTGGGGGTTATTCCTGTGTTCGTAAAAATGCCAGAGGAACGATTCCAGTTTTACTAGAATGAGGAATTGTTCTTATCCTTCAAATTAACTAAATGGGGGGTGGTCGTATTATCGTATTATTGAAACGGGGACATTCCTGAACATTATTATTATTTTCTCAGTAATTATTCCACGGCAGTCTCCAATTTATAACTATTATATTATATTATTAATTATTACACTTCGAGAATTTCTTAAAATTCTCTGAAACTGTTGTATTGTTCGAAGGAACAGATCAGAATAATACTAGTGAGAAACATCCAATGGTGTTATTTGTTGGTATTCATTATCTACCAACAACCATGTACAGGGTGCGGCAAATCAAACAGTGCAGTTTTAAAAGGCCGGTACATCCCGTGTGGTGAGAGTAGAAACCTGGGGGTGGTCTCATTGTGTCGGGAGGGTCATGCCGTTTTTATTCGTTGCCACCGTTTGGTCCGGACAACACCGGGGCTTTGCCGTCCGCACGTATCTTGAAAATGACCAAAAATGGCGAAGTGACGAGGCCCACTTCCATCTCTGTGGAGCGGTGAATAAACCAAATTTTCGGTACTGGCTGAAAATTACCTGAGGAAACTTCACGAGAGACCTCTTCTCTCCCCAAAAGTGACCGTGTGGTGTGCGATTTCGAAATTTGGTGTGATTGGGCCGTATTTTTTTGAGGAAAATGGATGAACCGTAACTTTCAACGCTCAACGTTATGTTTCCATGTTAGAAATTTTTTTTAAACTTCAATTGGAAGAACTAACGGAGGAAACAGATCTGGGAGACATCTGGTTTTAACAGACACTGGTGCTACGGCCCGTACTGCTCGAGTTTCAATGAAGAAACTATGACAGATGTTCCCTGCGCGCCTCGCCTCTCTGAGGGGTGGCCCACGCGCTCACCTGATTTAAGCATTTTCGACTTCTTCCTTTGGGGCTATCTGAAGGAAAAAGTTTTCAAACATCGGCCTCACACCTTGGAAGAACTCAAGGATTGAATTCGGGAGGGTATCGCCACTATGCCCATCGAGATGTGCTAAAATGCAGTCGAAAACTTCAGAAATCGTCTTCATCAATGTATCGCTGCTAGGGGCCATCATCTTTCTGATGTCATATTCAGGACTTGATGCATAAAACGGCATGATGTACCGAATAAAATAAAATAAACCACATTTCTGTAAGTGATGCCGTTTATTTATAATAGCCTTTCAAAACTGCACTGTTTGATTTGCCGCACCCTGTATATTTGCAGGTATATGTGATAACTGGAGTAATACTGCATTTTACGGATGCTTCTTATTAAAAAAATGAACTATGACGTTTGTCTTCTACGTATATAGGATTTTTAACATACGTTTCATTTATGATTTGAGTCAGCATATTAATGTTCATTTTTAATTTAATTTTACCTAGTAATTCTATATTATTACTTTACATTTGCTGGATCAGAAGCGCCGGACGATTTCAGAAGATCGGTAATTATTTTTTTAAATATGGCCATATAGTATATTTGATGGGTATTTTCCGCTGCTTGTCACTGGTAGTAAATTCGAAAAGAGGATCACGAACTCCATATCTCAACAAACGGACTGCAATCTACTGGTATTTTAATAGAAGATGCTCCGAGGAACTTGCGTCATTGATCCCTTCGAAACCAGTGCATATTAGGAAAACATACCAAATGCGCGCGCAACATTTACATTAATTTGTTACTTGTGTTCTGGTCTGTTTTACGAATTGTTCTTGTTGCCCGCCTCTACATTTTCTTCCACCTAAAATTTGGGTCTCTTCAAGATCCATGTTTACTCCTTCCTCAAAAAAATCCTCCACATAGCATCCCCAAAGATGACATGGGCCCTGAAGGCAATTATAAAAAATTACACGACGTGATAATTAATTCTAGGAAGGTTTTACAAAATTTGACCCCTGTGTTTCGACGAAAACATACGACAAAATGTTGTATGGATGTTCACCTTTGCTATTACCTAGTAGTTGGTTTGAGTGACATTGGGTCCCAAAAAGATGACAAGGGGCCTGAAGGAAATTATTTTCCTCATTACCTCCCGTGTGGAGTAAACATATTTTTTGTTGTTTTAAATTACACCACGTGATAATTATTTCTAAGAACTTGAGGTTTTTACAAAATTTGACCCCTGTGTTTCGACGAAAACAAACGGCTAAATGTTGTTTGGATGTTCACCTTTGCTATTACCTAGTGCTTGGTTTGAGTGACATTGGGCCCCAAAAAGATGACAAGGGGCCTGAAGGAAATTATTTTCCTCATTACCTCCTGTGTGGAGTAAACATATATATATTTTTTTAAATTACATCACGTGATAATTATTTCTAAGAATTTGATGTTTTACAAAATTTGACCCCTGTGTTTCGACGAAAACAAACGAAAAAATGTTGTATAGATGTTCACCTTTGCTATTTACCTGGTAGTGGGTTTAAGTGGCAGTAGAACTATTGAAAGGATGCACTTTGTGTAAACGAATCAATGCAACTACAAGTCCTTTCAGCTATCCCCGCCCACACGCATGAGCCGTATCTCGGGAATGGCGAACGTAAAAAGCATTAGGTAAATGAAATCCCACGGCATTACTCGTTCCCCGACTAATGGCAAACTCCCAGTTGAGTGATTCAATTACAACCCCGGTATTGCACCGTTTCATTTATTAAACGCGAAGTTTTTATGTGGATGGCTTTAAATAAAAGCCCGTTTAATTTAAATGAAACTTTCCCCTTCTCTTGAACCTCATTCAGGGATATTTATTATTTCCAGGGCTGCCCCGGATGTTGAAGAAGCTGCTCGAGATTGACTTTATTGTTTTCAAGTGACCAAGGGATGATTGAAATTGACTCCCCCTTTCTAAAAACTTGTTTAAATCTAGAGACTTAAGAAAATAAATTCATCCTCAAGTATGCAGGTATCCTAAATTTTTTGCTTTTATTCATGCAAATTTATTTATTGTATTCATCGGTTTCCTTGATTAAGAAAGGGACGCTTTATAATAATAATAATAATTGCCCCGTTTTTGGGAAAAATTACCTCAAGGACGCTGTACAATTTATTAAGAATTATTAGGTTCTATCTAATTTTACTATTTACAAATGGATACACAAACATACTTACCTGGCAGGTCAGAGAAGATACGGCTTTGCACGCGGAGGTCATTATATTTAACACACTGGACATTGCATGATTTTACATTATTTGCTACCCTCATCACTGTTAATATTACATTTATGAAAAGATTAGAGGCAAAAGTATAGTTGATATTTATTTTAAAAGACTGGAGAATTTAGGACTCTTTAGGACTGGAGAATGTTCATGAAATGACCTTTACAAACGCTTACAAAGAGGTTTTTTTGCTCTGAGCAGAGAAATTTAACATAACAGGAGTGTAAGAAGAATATACGACGCGAATGTGAATGGTAGAAGAAGCAGGGGACGCCCGAAGAAGACTTGCAGCAGTGAACCAAATAATTTAAGTCGTTTGACAGAATAACAGATGATTATGCATGAATGTGAATGAGGCAAGGCGTGTGCCAAGAACGAGATGTGTGGCGGCCCGTCCTCTTTGTCTACCTCTGCAAGCGTGATGGCTAGTTAACTTTAGTGAAGATTGTATGATTGGGAAACGACGTGATGGTTATTTAGTAAGTTAGTTATCAATTTCCTATTAAGTAAACCAATGCCTTTAGTTAGAATGTGCAATGCATTGTCTTACTAAAAATTAGATTGATGGATTTTTGAAGAGAAAACATCTTCAGCGCCGTTGTGATTTGAAACTGATGAAACGAAAAAGCGATACTAAAAAGCGACAAACACATATGTACATCTATAGGATTTAGCCTACGAGAAAATGAGATAGAATACTCGGTCTCCTCTTTGTGCGGTGCTTTTTAAACTTCCCACTCTTTTCTGCTTTTGTATTCTGAATTTCTGTTTAATGTTTACAAAACAATTATAATCAATAATTATCAGCCTGAAACACTCATCTACATTGAAAAAATCTTCCGAGAAAAGATACTGGCCGCCAACGGGAATTGAACCCGTGACCTTCTGATTGCCGGTCAGGTGCTCTTGACCACTGAGCTATGGCGGCTTATCTAATACCCGCCAAATAATTCAATATATACTAGTGTTTCATTCGACAATTACTTATTATTACATTTTTCCAACTGAAAACAACCAACTTTATTTTTGTGAGAGAGGTATTGTTAATACTAAATCTCCCGCTAGGTGGCGTCGAGACTTATTATGTCTGCATTTATTGCTGAAATACTTTAACTTGTCAAATATTAATTATTATTTTTAATTGATAAACTAACGTTTAAACAAGATTTTTTATGCATAGCACAAAGGGTAGAAAACAAATATTATAATCAATAATTATCAGCCTGAAACACTCATCTACATTTCTCGGAAGATTTTTTCAATGTAGATGAGTGTTTCAGGCTGATAATTATTGATTATAATATTTATCTACCCTTTGTGCTATGCATAAAAAATCTTGTTTAAACGTTAGTTTATCAATTAAAAATAATAATTTACAAAACAAGTTATTGTTATTTACTTTATTAGATAATGTACCACATTACCTACTCAAAAATTAGCTTTATAACTTTTATTGTTCCTTACTTTTAAAAGTGTAACTTTACTGAAAGGGAGGCAAACTAAACCGAATAGCCCCTTGGGAAAATCTATTGGTTTATGCTGAATACCGATATTCGTGATAAATAGACGAGATCTCGGCAGTAATATAAATTTTACGATAATATATTTTCTCTCGTAACTCTTTTTCGTGCTCAGCTAATATCACCAGATATAATAATATAGTGAATAGACGATAAAGGGTAGATGGACCCCCGCCGTCAGCTGTGATTACTGTTCAATAATTTAATGACGAGATTCATTCTGCCGGAGGGGTAGATCGTCGCGCTATTTTCCACACAATAGGCCACTTGCATCACATTTAAAAAATTCTGTTTTTTTTAATCGTATTTTTGAAACCCTGGCGATTATTTGAAAATTTCAATCCGGAAAATCAGACCATTTTTTATAAACCGGAAAGACGGGACATAATTTTATGGGTGCGAAAAAACGATAATTACATAGCCGAAAATTATTTTTAAAAAAATAACGTTTTCCACACGAATAGCAATTAATTGTACGGGGTTCTCTTCGTAACACCTGTAAAAACACCGCCATCTTTATCAAAAAATCGAAACAAAGGATAAGTTCGCATAGAACAAACAATAAATCTAGTGAACGTTAAATGCAAATTCAAAAATTCGCCGGAAATCAAAGTATTGCCATATAAAAAAGAATTAATCAGTGTGGAATTTTACAAAATTAAGGGAACATAATCGGAGACGGGACATTTTCATGTAGTGACGTGACGAGCTCAAATAATAACAAAAAATAAATTTTTTAATTTATTTTTTGTCTATGTTGTATGTGAAACTTATATTTTTAATATCCATTTTCCAAGTACAACTGTAACTATTTCCTCACACCCATGAATTTTCCTCCTGTCCTAAAATGAGTTCTGTAACTCATCGGGATTGCTCCAGCAAGTAATAAATACAATAAAAAAAAAATAAAAATAAATGGATTTATTTATTAAAAAAAAAAAATATATACATTTCTTAAAATTTTTACTAACGTTTTCGTAATCTTAGTAAAAAAATCTATCCACACGATTTTTTCCAAGTCGTTATGAAATCCATGCAAGTGGCCTATTACTCTCCTTCGCAGTGCTGCAACACGCCTAAATCCTTCTATGGCCAACACCATCAAAGTAATATAAAATTCTCGTTGAATATCGAATGTGCATATAAACAGCGATGTTTAAAGTATCGTTCCGCTTTAATATCGGCATCACTTTGGTGAACATCATTGAGCTTTTGAATTGGTATGTGAATGTGCAAGCACATTCGGCTCGCCCCAATATGAAACCTGGAATATGCTTTTATTAAATTAAACCCTTTGACATGATTGTCAAAAAATTACAACATAATTTTTGCATAAAAAGGTGTGATTAATTGGATTACCTCTAAATACGTCGCGCGTCAAATCCGCAAAAATACAGGAATAATTTTATTATTATCAATTTTTTGGCAAATTACTATAATTACTTCAATGTTATATAACACAAATCGGAGAAAAGAGTCTGCATTTTTTTCATATAACCCTATCCTATCCAAGGACTATTTAGTGACAACCAAACCAACTCATTAAAATTAATAAATAAATAAAAAATAAAAAAAACTCCAATAAAGAAAAGTCTAGTTACTTCGATGTTGATAATAAATTTTCTAGCACCATATAAACCACGTCGGGTGCGAATGTTGCCCCAATAGCTCAGTAGTTAGAGCATTCGTCAAATATATTATACAATTCTGGTTTAAAATTCGGAGCGATTCAAAATAATGTAAATAACTATATTTAAAAATGAAACACGTCTAAAACTAATTTCATTTATTTATACATAACATTTTACAGGAATGTTTATGAAGGTCTGTGGGTATATGTTTACTTGGATAGTATTTTTTCCAAATGGCGATTTATTCCCCATTCCTGAACAAATACCAAATAGACAAAATGGTTTTCGGGTGAGGATTTCGTCACATTTTGTTTCTTAACTATTATCTTATGCGTACATTTACGTTATATTTCCATACACTCGTGCCCGAAATCCATAAAATCTAAATGGTTTTCTCCTCACATTCGGTTAGAATTGAGTGAGTGAGTTTTTCTGCCAATAAACTTCTTCATAAAAAAGAGAATCAAACTTCGCAGAGATTCATTTTCTGGAAACATAAAACAGAATCAGATTTTCTTAAGGTTTTTGCTTTTTAAAAGTTGCTTTTCCGCAGTAACCTTCGTATTAATAATATATCAAAAGAAAAATTGACTCATCTCAGATTTCATGTCGAAAAGCTTATTCTGTTTCCCAGGAGAGTAGAAGTCCGCAAGTGTGTGTGCGTTCATCCCGAAGAATCGATAGTAAACGAAGAGCCTTAATATTATTTGCTAATTTAACAAAAAATGTATACCCAACGGTAACTTCCTGGAAATCTGGTTGATTTCCGGAATCATTATTAAAGTAAAAATGTAAATAGGGTGCAGAAATAGAACATGATAAGATTCCCCGAAGAAATGATAAAAGGCCAATTAAAATTGTGTATACTGAAATTTTGTTTGTTTCCTGGCAATTACGTAAATTATATACTTTGCATGTTTTATTTTTAACATGGTGATAGATTCACCCTCTACCTACTGCCTATTTTATTATAATGTATGTGTTTTCATGGAAGGAAAGCCCTAGTCAGTCGATTACTCTGCAACTTTGCAGTATTTCATCACTCAGTCTGATTAACAACCTTAAGCGGCAGGAAAAGCTCTTAAACCTCTATTCCTGCGTTGCTTTGGCACTCGTGGAGTGGAGTGTGTTGTGGTGTGTATAGTGCGCACACGATTGTAAGGGGAAGCGCGTCAGGTAAATACCTCTCAGGGTAAATGAAAAAGCTCGTATATTAGCGGCTGCTTCGCCGCATTAATTGCTTGGCCAACCGCCAGAGCCTACAATGCCTACATACACTCCGCTACCCGAGGTCCAAGAAGCTCGCTATTTTTCCGAGTCATTAAAAACACCAGCACGGCTAACACAGGTGCCTGTACCTACGCTACTGCCTACTACTGTCTACTCGTCTACTGCCTACTGCCCTTTGCTTACTGCCTTATTCTACCATCTGCTCTGCGTTCTGAATATGAATCGTCTTTATTATTTACTTACTTTGTGTTATTGGATTAGTTTCGTTTGTTTTCTCCAAAGATAAATTCATTTTGTAAATATCGTATTTCGCGGA
The DNA here is from genome assembly GCA_917563855.2 of Limnephilus lunatus. Lineage (NCBI taxonomy): Eukaryota > Metazoa > Arthropoda > Insecta > Trichoptera > Limnephilidae > Limnephilus > Limnephilus lunatus. The sequence goes on along the minus strand of OU830595.1, from coordinate 92,458,138 downwards.
CGCTGCGGGCGCTCTGTTGCTTTATTTAAAATAACGCCCATCTTTCTGAATGCTTAAAAAACAATATTCCCTTTATTTTCCTTGATGTATTATTTTCATAAAAATTTCAAAGAAGAATTGATTTTTATGTTTCGTACATTTATTAAAACTTTTTTTATGGGAATACCTCACTAGAGTCCCAACTGCTCCTACGTTTACACTATAATAATATTACGAGTTGGGTACGAATGATATTCCATAACGGTAGAGTTAAAATATCCTGTTGCTTCGTCCGCATTAACCTTATAATATTGTTGGGTACAAAAAATATACTTTCAAAACAATTCTTTTGCCTGTTTTTAATATCCAACTTTATATTTTATAATTTAATGATATCCGGCTCACAGAGAGAAGTTGCTCGTACTTTTTTTTGTCTTAAAATTCCGGGAGGAAAAGTTTTCATGAATGTTAAAGCTTAAAAAGATCATATTTAGAAATATGTACAAAAAGAATTCTTATGAGAAATGACGACTAAGCTTGTCTTTAAAAATGGACGTTCAGTAGAAGGTATCCGGCTTGCTACGGAGTAAACGAACGTACGCAAAATAAATCGCAGTTTTATACCGGACAAGGCGGCTTGTAATAAATCCTGCTGGCTTTTATTTGGACTATTCATTCTGCCTTGACTTGCGTAACCTTAAATTGAAATGAAAATTATTAAGTCAAGTGTTTACTCGACCTCTTTATGTTTGCTTTTTCAGGCGTATTTTTGGGGTTAAAAAGGTTTGTTTTTACATGTTTATGAAAATATGTTTTACTTTTTCTATTTGTAATCAGAATCAAATGTAAATAATGTTTGTTGAAAAATGTTTAAATTTCCTGAATATTGACAACGATTTAGGAAATTTCCCGGGTAGCATTGCGTAACCTACAGTACCCTCCATAAGTTGTACTTCTTATCTGAAACCACCTCGTGAATTTGAACATCCCCTTTTCGAATTTGGTTTTAGCACTAATCCAGCGTAACAAATGTTAAAACAGGCATCCATACATTTTTTGGGCATCTTTTGACCAAAACCACTTTATTTTTATGTATTGCTCTACCGGTTTCGTAAGTATTAGAGTAATATATCATCATCATCACTCTTGGCCCTACAACCCCTGGTGTATCTTTGCCTCCTCAAGAGTCTTCCTCCACTCATCTCCGTTTTGTGCCAGCTTTCTTCAGTTTAGAATCTCCAAGGTTGATATATCTTTGAGGACGTTGTCGCTCCATCTTAATCTTAATATATATAATAATATGTAACATTCTCCTGATGAAGGAAGGGCTCTCCCGAAACCGATAGAGAAATCACTGATAAATAGTGATTTCAAACAAATATACGGGTTTATGTCGTAATTATGTCGTGTTATAGTTCAATTAAAGACGTTGTTATGGTCTTCTTGTTATACCTTCTAATTATTTAATGAGAATGCTTGCTCCGCCACGGCTCCATTCCGCTTATCTGCAGCGCTAAATTTAAGATTATTGCTTATTTGTGTAGGTATCTAATTAGGCAGACGCAGTTGGGTTTCATTAACATAATCTAAGTAAGGTGTTGCTTATCTATTAAATGTTTATATATTTTACTATGGACGACTATAATAAACTTAGTCACCTGGAAAACGACACACTTAAACATTAATGTCTCAAATAACCCCTCCGGAATGGGTTCCCGCGTAACTTTGTGCCTACTTTTTTCATTAAACGTACAAGTATTTTTCCCAGATTTCTTGGTCGGAATTCATTTCTGTGAAATTTAAACCGATTTCCAACATTAGAATAATTTATTGCACCCTTTTATTAAAGCGTTACATTAAGAATCTTTTCTTTTTCTTGTATTTATTTCTTCTTATTACTTTTTTACGCAGATGATCTTTTATGGTGATTTTTAAAATCACAAAGTATCAAAATGTTTTATTATTAATTCATTGTAACCGAGTTCTCATAAAAGGACCTTCCTTTTTTATTAACAAATATTTAATACTTTTTACATCATTACATTGTTTTCGATTTATTTTCTATTCCTCCCTCCTTGTAATGTTTTTGTCCCGGTGGCAAACAATTCCTTTAACCCACTCATGTGCACATATATGTATTTGTGTATGTACACGAGGATGGGTGTTATGTGTGCTGTGTCACCAAGAAAAAAATCTCGCGGACCAGTGAACTTTTTGTCGGGAATAAGTGCGGCAATTTATAAAATAACACGACCATTTGGGCCGGGAAGGGTACCCGGGCGACAAAGGGTTACACGTCCCCGGGATTTAGATATTTGGACCTTTTCTCAGTTACTTGTTTGCTTAAAAGCTATCTTGCATTTATTTTGTTTTGAAAGCGTGAAGAATGGACCCTTTGTCGTTGTGCATTTATTTTAGTTTAAACTACTTTTAAGTGGTTGTTTTGTATCACCTTTCGTTACTCGTTCTATATTCCGTTGTATACTTCTTATTATTTGCTTTTGTACCATCTTTGTTCTTGTATTATTTCCACGTATCTGTCTTTATTAAAAACATCTCCGTCCTGCAGTCGACTACCACCACTGATGTAGACACGACTCTCATTCTGCAGCGATCCTTATATTGCATTACGTTCTGCCAAGGCGGTGCATTTCAGGAATTCTCTTCGAATGAATACCTCTTGTCTACCAAGTTAGCCAGACCCGCATTTGAATACACAATCGTCTCCGAGTAGATATTAACTTCCTTGTATATTTCAACATCTATCAAGCCAACAATTACGTTTTAAAATGGCTCGTACTTATTTTATTCAGAATTCTAAATATTTTCTAGGGCAAAAGTCGCAACTCTTTAGTGAAATAATATCAAACTCGGAGTTTTAATTTCAAAAAGGTAATAAAAACATTTAAATTACCCGTCTCGGATACGATTGTGGGGTTTAATCCTCTGATAGTGTTTCCGTTATTACATTTTTTAAGCTTAGCTTGAAGTTGAAAATCTCTTGGTATTTCAAATTGAACTACGGGATGATAACAATTACTTAGATTCAATTATAATAGAATAGTTATTTGCTGCTAGGTATTTGCTTTGCCAAGGATTCAATACTACGTAATACGTCTTAACTTGTATTTTGATGTATACATTCTACACAGAATATCAAATCAATTTTACGACGATAAAGCTCACCATCAAACATACAGTTTGGCAAGAAAGTGTAGAAAATAAATGATGGCGCTGCGATCGTTTTTTAGGTTTTAAATAGCAACACCAAGTTGGCTCATAAGACAATGAATGTATGTTTTTAAAAACACTTCGGCCAAAATGCATATTTCATAGCGTATTTGTACTTTCAAAAATTATGCACAAAAAAATGGAATTTAATAGAAGTGAAATAAAACAAAATCAGTTTTAAGCGGGCGCTTATTTCGATATAAAAACGTAGGTACTTAAAATTTTGAGTCTATTAATTCAACACCCGACATTATTGTCTTCGTCCTCATGTGATTCTTCTTCTTCCGTATCTTCATCTCCATCTAAACTTATTATCAGTTCATCGATATCATTTAAAGCTCCCTTGAGGTGATTTTCTCACGAAAATGGCGCTATAGAAGTCATCCAATTATTATAATTATTATTATAATTATATATAGACCTGCCTCGTGCATAATATTCTGACTCAATTTTCATCACGTGTTTGCAACAATTTTTCCAATCATCACCACTTTTTTGCTATTACATATTATTATTATGTATTATGCTATTTTCCGTTTTCCCGGTGTTTCAAATTTTCCATCTGCCTTTTCCCCTTCCTTGACGATTCATCTTACAATTCAGATTTACCTGTGTGTGGAAAACATCATTAAAATTATTATTCTATAGAAAGTTGTTTAAAATAAACACACCAGATAATATTCATTTAGAAAGAAAGAAAGAGAAAATTTAAAAAAAAGTTACATTTCTATGAGTTTAAGGAAGTTGCATATTCTTTTTTTTTTTAATTGAGTTATTCCCTTTTTCTTGCGGCCTAATATTAACAGTCAAATGAAAATGTCAAATTCGGATTTTTAAACATAACCTCAAATCAGATTGTAATGGTTATAATCGCTCGAAAATTAGCATAAATCTTGTAATACTAATGAAACTTATTAAAAAAACTTATTAACGTACCAGGCAGTTCTGTAGTTCGTTTGTAAACTTCTTCCAAATTAGACAGAAGCTTCTTAGCACGATTTTCAGCTAGGCAGCGTTGAAACGCGCAGTTTATAACTTCTCTTGCACCACTACGTATTTGTTTGTTCATTTTTATTCAATTCAAACAATGCATAGGCAAACAATAAAAAAAATATTTATCAAACGAGCGATCTTCAGTGTGTTTTACACGATTTAGGTCAGTAAAGCCAAGAGTCATACGAAATGTCATTAACAAAGAGAGTATTTCGGTGTCACCATAGTAATGAAAAAATTTAGTTCCAAATTAATAAATTTCTACACTTTCTTTGCCAAACTATAATTTAGAGTCTTTGCAAATTATTAAAACCATCGATTAAATTCAAAAGTGTTCCTACCTAAAAATATTACAAACACTTGAAATTAAAAAAAAAGAAGAAAAAAAATGATTGCATTTAAAAATAATATCTTGTCATAGACGGGGATTTTTTCACCAAAATACTTGCCATGACCTGGCACAATTCTAAAACTTTTCTCTGGCGGCTTGTGAATGGAGATTCCTCTCGTCGTTCCTATGGTATGACGTTTTTTTTTGCGAAACCACATTTCTGCTGATCCCTTTTTCATTATTCAACGTACTGTTTAATTTAACTTTCGCAATTTTGCCGACGGCCTTAACTAATAAATTTCAAAAAATCCTTCAACAACGCGAAGGTACTAGAATTTGAATCAATCACAGCGTGTTTTTCTTCCTCGCCCTTTAGTCGGTCTTCGAACGGAAATATCACCGAGGAATGTTACCGAATAAATAAACTTAGAAACTCCGCGGCTCTCTAATAGCATACTCGAGCGATAGCTACGTGTATAAATTCAAATAAATTATAAATTAAACTATTTTTATTTATATTTTTTATAAAATCTGTAAATGTGAGATGAACGGTGAAATCTAGGTAGATTCATTGGTTTTAAACCGCAGAAATCATTTTATATGTTTCTGAATTAATAATTGGAGGTACGATTTTTGTAATGAGCGCGGCCAAATTGAAAACCTAGAAATCTCTATCGTTCGAGTGGTTAATATTGTTACTGTATAGTGGCGGTTCCTGAGTTTTCAGTGAGCTAGAGTGCTAAGATTGAAAAATACGACATTACTGATGTTGTCGTAGCTGAAAATGATTTTTTTTTTCAAAATTTCAACTTTTCCTATGAAGATCTTTCAGTATTTGGATGCGGCGCATCCCCTGACTGAAAGAATCCTGAAGATCTTCATATAAAAAGTTGAAATTTTGAAAAAAAAATAAAAATCATTTTCAGCAACAACAACGTCAATAACGTCATATTTTTCAATCTTAGCGCTCTAGCCCACTGAAAACTCACGGACGATATCTAGGTATATCTATAGAAGTATAATGTAGGTGTATCTATTCTGTTAATGGCTCTTGCTTTTAGTGTAAATCCTCGTAGTAATACCGCTATCAAATTATTACCTGTATGTGTAAGTTACAGTGTTATAACCCACTGGGAAATGTTCTGGTATGTGTGTCACTTTACTCTAAACTCCCACTCAATATTTGTATATAACTTTAGCTAGACTTCAGAACCTTCGGATCGAATGAAAGCTAGGAAGACATATTACATTCCACTGCTAGTCACAAAGACTATACCATTTCTAACTTCCTTTGCTCATTTCTAACACACAATCATTAATACCAACGCGACTACCAAGAAACCTTTTTATTTTTTCGTTTAGGCATTTATTTTTCTACTTCTAACTAATATTGTTTTGAAAATGTATTAGTAAATGTTCTTATTTTGCTTTGAAATGTGTAAAAACATTCTTGTAGTAATTTATTTTTGTGGTATTATGCCGTGGTGCGCTACTTCCTTCTTTAGCCCTGATAATGCACACTATAATGCTGTCCGAAATGTTGGCTAAAGCGGGAGGTAACCAACACAGCATAATACCCAAAAATAAATCACTGTAATGCTTTTGGCCGTGAAAATCTCAAATTATATCAAATAAATTCTTGTATAAATATTCAGCTAGTATCGAAATTTCGAATAATAATAAAACGCCCTTAGAGCTTTTACGAGCATAGTGCTAGTCGAAATTTTACTTAATGCAGAAATATAATATATCAGAACACGTAACATAATAATAATATATAATAAATTTCAGATATCTATTTGTATCTATCTGCAAAAGTCAGTCATTTTAAATACATGTAGGATTACGAAAGATTTTTTTAATATTTATATTGAAAGATCAGTAGGATTTATCGAACCAGTTAGGATTTCATCAGAGCCGAACCCTCTGATATGAAAATATCTAAAGTTGGTGAAGTATTTTCCCATTATGTTTCTAATGGATTGACGTATTGTTCTTGTATTGTTTTGTTTTTATTATACTTATATAGTGCACTTATATTGCGTGAATTTACTAGATAATCATTTGTGGAAAAATGTGTGGAAGGGTTTAGTCTTAAATTTAGGAAAGATTTAACCCGGACATAAAATCTGGAGCATCGTAATAAATACTTACACAAAAGAGTTCAACAAGTAGTGTATAATTTTATTAATTTATTTTACTCCCGTTAAATAGAATTTTTCAAAAATAAATCAAAAGTTTAATTTCAATAAACATACTAATTTCGGTTGTCTGTGGATAGGGTGTGTGAGTAGAGTGATGTGAAATATTTCTGCGTAAAATTATTTCAATGAATTATTTATTTTCGAATTTGAAACTGACAGGTATAAATAATCTAATAATCAATAATGTGAACTAGTTTAGAATACAAATAAATAAAATAAATTATCCGGAGGAAAATATTTTTTACTTTCAACTTCAAAAAATCGCACTATTATAATATCCCGTGATTTTTCATGAGTCTGCACTAGTTTAACATAAATTTTGAAAACCGTTTAAATCTTACACAATTTTGTAGCCGGCCAAATATCACTACGATTCTTTTGGAATATTAATCACCCAATTGATTGGAATAATACATACCTTCTCAGCTGTAAATTCTGCGGTAGATATTTACGAATTACTCGTCATCCGAGGGGAGAAAAATCCGAGCGTATTGAAATTATTACACGAATGAAAGGTAATCTTGTTTGTGATTTGGCCCACGATTGGTATTCAGGATGCCAAGTCCCTTCTGCACGATTCAAAATGCCTGGTACACACAATTTTATAGGGCTATCAAAATATCATTACATTATTTTTTATGCATATAAATGGCTATAAAAGAGTTTTCCAGGTAGCCGAGATCTATTATCTCGGGTCCTATAGAATGTGAAAGAACATATAACTGAAAGGTGGAACCCGTATAAAACTCAAGAAAATACATCATGATAATCGTATTTGGTGTTCTTTTAAGGGTATAGTAAAATGCAGATAAATTTGCTTTACTCTTACATTTATTAAATTTTAACTACATATGACTAATCATTTAGTTTTAAAGTTAAATGCCTTTCTTGAAGGAATTGAAATTTTATACCAAAAAAACTATTTATTGATATTTATGTTAACAAACTAACTTGCAGGAAGGATTTTTTCCTAAAATAAATAAATTACTCACCGCAATCTAGAACGAACATATTACTCGTATGACTTATTTTAAGTTTACCCTTAAATGTTCCGATTTCCCTGGAGATCGTTTTATAAAAAAGTGTTTACTTGTGGTTTATTTTAGTTATGTGTCTGTTGTGCCATCAATTTGTATATCAGTTTGTTATCAACGGTCATCGATATGCATGACTCGATGGTTGATTAATTGGAAGTTGTTGCTCCGTCCGGGCAATTGTGTCCCTGACGGAAGTGCTTCCGAAGGCTTCCGCGCAATAAATCAACATGGAAGGGGACGCACATCGCACAACCAACCACTACCTCTAGGGATTGTTGGTTGGTGCTAGGTGATAGGCGGCACCGGCAGGAGGAGTGAGTGGAAAGGGGTGGTAGCAAGTAGGTGGCTTTATCTCGGGCCCGCAGCTGACAAATGACACCCTGACAACCCTTATGTTTCGCTGTCGATGAATCTTCCGCTAGTTTACTTCTTATTCTCCCGTCCTAACCCTACAATAAACACTCGCGGATGGCATATTTGATTCCCAGTTTAGATACATAACATCACGTCGCATCGCCTTAGGGGCTAATAGTAAGTGGAGAGGATATAACAAACTTTCTGTGTCTTTTACCCGTATTACTTTACTATCGTATCACGTTCATTGGAATTTCAAATATCTTCCGTTAGGTGTCCCTAGAACTTAAATCCATTACGCTATTTTCGACCTAACACTTTTCTTGAAAATCGGATATCACACCTTGTTTGAGGGAAATATAATTGAAGTAGCTTTCAGCAAGCCGTAAGCTGTTTTGTTCCTTATTTACATACTACCCTATCTTGTAACTTTGCTTCACAAAGTAATGTCACGCAGTTTTATCCTTCAGCTATCATTTATGCTGAACTGCTAGTCTTGTAAAACTAATTTGACGACAACTTTATTTGATGTTCCTTTAGAGAATATTTGATGTTCACTCTAACTTTTATAAGGGTTTTATTGCGTAGTGTATATACTTATTTTTATTTTTAAGATACATTTCATACTAGTTTAATATAAAATATATGCAAATAACAGTGTATGTGAGTTTGTTTTTATACAAACAGTTTTATTCCGAGATTGATGAGGTTTTTGCACACTTCACCCTCAAAAAGAAATGAAAATTACTGTCAACATCTGATTTCGAAAACTCTGCATAAAGACCAAGCAACACAAGGTTCTTCAGCTAGTTTAAAAAAAAACTTCAAATTATTTCACGTGAACTTAAATGTAATACTATTTTATCACGGGTTTTACGCAGATGAGCATTTTTTCAATTTCAAACTCCTTACAGTGTAATACTCGCCATTTAAAATAAATTCGTCATTAAAACCATTGATACACTTAAAACCGAACGGTTCTACAACTAATCACACCCCTCTTCAATCACCTCACATTTCGGTAACCCGTCGCGTCGTTTCAATTCGCCATACATACATTTCAATAGAAACGTGCAAGTACTAACACTGCGCAGAGTATTGTAGAGAAAGGTCTTAACATTGGTTAAGCGTTTTTTGAATTGAAATTGAAAAGAGCCGCTTTTATTCCGAGCACTAAAACACGAAACTAAATGTTGTACGGCGCGCGGCGCCTAGTCTGTGCTTTATTGCCACTGGTAAACAGCCAACATCTCACAGCTCACAGCTTACAGCTAACAGCTCACCGACCGCTAGGACTCGTACATATTAGCAAATGGTTCACGAACCACCATAAGAGCCTTTATTGAGTTAGGCATAGTTGGTCGTACGGTTGGAGACGGGCGTCATTGTTCCCGCTAAGGAATGCCAAGTCCTCGGAACGTTTTCTTTGCCATTTTTCCTGTTCGCCACCTACCCAGTCGGATGAAGAATACCCCAAGTATAATAAATTGGAAAACTCTGGCGATATGGCCCCTGCTCTATTGTCATTTACGGCGAGTAATTATTCACACGCAAGGTGTCACTGTAGAGTTGGGCTCTACGTGGTTCGCCGAATTCCACGGCATTGTTTCCCAGCGGTTTGAGGGCTTTTTAATTGTGAATACCTTTGCTTAGGTTCGTTTCAAAATGTTTACCGCCTTAAAGTTCCGCATTTCAAGAGTTTCATCGCGTCTTTGAATAGTTTCCATATGTGGGAGTATTCCAATTAATAGTGTTTTAAAATAAAATATTGTAAATTTGATAATTTACCTTTACTAAAGCGAACTCGTGAATCGGTTTCAGTGCTGTCCTGATTTTTTAAATTTACGGTTTATTTATAAACAAGTTCTGCTTGGTCATTATTATTATGCATGATAGCAGTTTCGCCTTCCAAAGGGATTTGCATTACGCTTTGATGTTCCCAGTTTGATAAAGTAACAAAGGTTATTTATTATAGATAAAGATTTTCATTATAAAAACCTCCATCATAGCAATAATATGTAGTTCGTCAGTAAGTGGTTAGAGCACAAGTTGATAATGCCTTAAAGATAAAAAATTAAATATTTATATATTTATATACGTAATAAATAACAAACCCTTTTGAAATTTACTTTTTCGTAATACTAGTATTATTAAATGTAAAATTTAATTTAAAATGAGTTCTAAAAACTAAAATCGATAGTTAAAAAAATGTATAGCCGTTGCAGAAGTGCCTTAAAAATTCATTATATATTTTTTTATTGAACACCGCATAAAAGTCCAACCGTCTGGAACCAGTGAGACTATGGCATTCCCAATTGGGTTACGTTTTGAAACTGAAGGTAGTGAGGAGGGAAAGGAGATGGGATGGAGCAGAGGAAGGTGGGAAAGTATCTGGCTATTCATATCTGGTCACCAAACATGGCCAAAGCTATTTTAAATTTGAAGTAACTTTTCGAAAAAAATTAAGAATGTAAGAAAGTATGTGGCTATTCAGATCTAGTCACCAAACATGGCCAAAGCTATTTCAAGTAACTTTTTAATTCTGAATGATAGTCTTAAACGTCTTAAAATAAGGACGGTACTGAGAGTATTTCCACTGTGGAACGTGCCGCAAATATGCTGTATTATTTTTGATGTGTGACGAATGACGACCTCCGTAGTCCAGTGGTTAAGACTCTTGACTCACAATCCGGAGGTCGCGGGTTCGAACCCGGCGTGCGCAAATAAATTTTATTTGATTAATTTGTGTTATTTCACAATTAATTCATTAAAAATAATATATAGTATATTTGCGGCACGTTCCAGAGTGGAAGATACTATCAGTATCGCCCTGGTGTAAGACCACCATTCAGAATTGAAAAATTGCTTAAAAATGGCTTTAGCCGTGTTTGGTGACCAGATCTGAATAGTCAGGTACTTCCCAACCTTCCTCCTCCCCACCTTCCTCTTCCCCACCTCCTTCCCCTCCCCACTACCTTCATCCTCACAACATACCCCAATTGGGGATGCCATAGTCTCATTGGCTCCAGACGGGAGTAGTTGAGATTCTTGTGCGGTATTCACTGTAAAAAAAAAAAAAAAAATAGTCAATTGTGAAATAACACACATTAATTGAATAAAATTTACTTGCGCACGCCGGGATTTGAACCCGCGACCTCCGACTTGCTAGACGAGAGCCTTGCCTTTCGACCACAGAGGCTGTCAAAAGTAACGAATTTTCAAATACATATTATAATGCAGGGTCTAGGTATACATACATCAGGCGTTTCTAAGTACAACTATTCTTTATAATCAGTGATATTAAATGATTTCCCTCATTTCGAGTAAATAATAATATACCTTGCAGTTCTTCCACAAAAACTATATTTTCTTAATTATTGCTCTCACAGGTTGACTGCGTTCCACCGCCCAAGGCCTTCTTTCCAATTAAGATAAAGCAATCCACCGAGACTGAATCCGACTCCCTCTCTAATTACACCAGTGCGTGGAAAAGGGATGGATTCCCCCTCCGTCCTGCTTACTTGCCTCCTTCCTTAATATCTAACCCGAGATCAAAATATTATTACCATTTCTAAATGGCAAAAATTATGTTCAATATTTAAGTGTATTAGAACCTGAATCGCTATTTTAATCCCTGAACAAAAATTAAATTGTTGATTAAGAGATTTCAAAGGAATATTCTCTTAATTCCAAGGATTCCTTTAAGGATCACGTAATGCCTTCTCAGCCTTCTTAAATAATGGTTATACGTATCTTCATCTTTTACTTTATGCGTTTTAAATTTGCCATCATTTCGTTTTATACTGTTACTAATTTAACATTAATTGCCTTTGGGGTTGGCTCCAATATGACTTAAACTAAGGCTCAACCAACGATTCTCCGATAGTAATGATTAAGTCGCCTATAAGGATGATATCTTTATTACATTATTCTTGTTTAACCTTACCATTTGGGGTATATATGTGGGGTAGAAATGTTCGCATGCCGCTAATTTGTTACGATACAATCGTAAGCTATCATTGGTTGCAGAATGGTTGAAGGATTTCTTTACTAGTCACTATTAAATTATTCATATGTTCGAGTAATTGAACATGCGCATTATAATGTTATTGTGTTTAGCATGATTTACCCTGACAATTAAGTGACAACACGCTGCGTTACAATTAGACACACTATCATGATGTAAAGCGGACGCCGTTAGCTTAATTTGATTTTGGTTTTGCCATTTAAATTACCTTAACCCCTCAGGCCTCGGTCCTATTTTGTTGGATGGTCAAAATATTTACGCTTTTCAATAAAATCCATAGTTGGAATATTTCTGAGCGCATTCGAAAAAGGTGATAAAATAAGCTTTCAAATTTTACGATTCGAAAGAAACTTTTTTTTTTAACGCAACTTAAAAAAGTTTCAAAAATTGCTCTCCTTATGTTTTTTCAACTCAAATTACTGATAAGAAAAAAAATTAAAACACGTATATAATTAAATGTTATCAAATCTTCACAACATTTTTTTTTTGAAAATCTCAATCCGTAAGCTCTGGCGCCATATTTGTTTTTATTTCTGGTTCAACAATTGGATAGTTATTTCCATCCACGTCCACTGTAAAAATTTGCATTATTTGTCATTTTAACAGATACTCAATGAAAGAGAAGGGTGTCAAAAACGGTACTGCGCGTTTTCATTCCGCGACAAAATATCCCCGACAAAATATCCTACGGACAAAACATCTTCCAACAAAATATCAACTAATACTTAACCTAACCTAACATAACCTAACAAAGAAATGAGACAAAAATAATACAGAAATCCTGTAAATTATAATTACCTACCTACGACCATAAAATATTGTTCAAAAATAATAAAATGGAACAAAAATAATATAGATAACGATAATTGTTGTCTTTACAGGATATGTGTATTATTTATGTCTCTTTTTTTGTTAGGTTAGGTCAAGTTTTAGTAGATTTTTTGTCGCAGGATATTTTGTCGGGGATATTTTGTCGCGGGATGAAAAGTTGCGGAACCATCAAAAACATGGCCCAAAACTAATTGTTGCTGCCAGTTCAATCTAATAATAAAAAATATATATTTACTGTAGTGAGTTTGGAAGAGTGAAATAGGTGATAGAATGAAAGCGCGAATCTGTGTGCGCAGGTTTTAATGGACGGCCATTTCAATCTGGGAATACGAGAGACAGGTCGGGTGTGTGTCATTCATAAACATATTAACAGTGCATAAGTTTGAAATGTATATAATCAATCGGGCTGGACTTATCAATTACTTCTCCCTTGTATAAAATAATATATATATATATATATATATATATTTATATATATATATTTTTTTTTTCACATATCTATATGTGCTTGCTTATATGTATGTGAGTTGTCTATGTATTGCTATATTTAGCATAGGAAATGTTTGAAACTTTCATAATACCTTCTTTCCACCCTCGCGAAGGTTTCTGAATTATTACAACTACATGACAATACTGTTTGACTAACAGTTTTTTAATCATTACAAAACTCTTTACGGAACTGTAAAAAATGTTACAATTTGAGAATGACATTTGCAAACCATCAATTGTTCAATAAAAATTCAATTTTCGATTGAACTCTTAAAATTAATTTATTTACTTGAAGTATTAAGTAAGTAAGAATTATAGGTATTTTAAATAGCTACCTGTGTTAGATACAAAATTTGATTGATTGTTCTTATACTCGTAATATAAAAAAAAAATTATGTAGATACTGGGACTGAATATATTAAACGCGGGAGGGGGGTTGGTGGGACGGGGAGCGGGAAAGGAGAGAGGGGAGAGGGAAGGCAGGGAAGGTGGTGGGGAAACGCTTAAGGGGAAGAAGACATGGTAGGGGAAGGGGCAGCGGAAGGGGATAGGGATGAATGGGAAAGGACACGCAGGGAGATTTTTTTTCATTAAGTGGCATTGCAACCCAAGCGGGGAAATCGCTAGTTTGTTATATATGTTTATTATCAAGGATATAACACTTAATGTTATTGACACAATTTATAAAAAAAAAACACAATATCCTTAGCATGTTTATCTCTAATGGCTGCTTTAAAGTGCGATAAATATCTCAGGGGTGATCCATAAATTACATATTTGGAACGTCAACGATACAGGATGATCGATCATAGGCTATTCAAGCCGACGCCGACGGGATGCAAAGCATAACAGGGTGTCGAACCAACTCACACGCCACTCTATCAAGAGTCCATAAATTGAGTGCCGTGTGGGTTTATGGAGCTTGTTAGACAATATGTAACGTGGATGTTAAAACATCTTAACGAGTATAAATTTAGTTTGCGGCGTTTATTGACCTACTAATCGGCGATCAACGGAGACCTTTCGTACATACATTTTGAAGTTTTTCAAACTTAAAAAATATTTATATTTTGACTGAAAATTGAACTTTCCCGCCCAGGAACTGTAATCAACCACGCTATTAACTGGGCCAAATCCCGATTGTATGAGACCGATAAATAATGTCATATATTAAATGCTGTAATGTAATCGAATTTCAGAGAAATACATATTATACCGCGACGGGCAGTTTTCGGGCAGCTAGAGTAGTATGATTGAAAAATTAGGCATTATTGATGTTATTGCATGCGGCTGAAAATGATTTTTTTTTTAAATATCTATATTTTGTAGGAAGATTTTATGTTTGAGAGACAGTGTCTCTCACGAGACTGAAAAATCTTCACAAAAAAAATTGGAATTATGAAAATAATTAAAATCAGTTTCAATGTCGTTTTTTTAATCTTACTACTCTAGCTGACGATAAGTCTAAAACTGCCCTTGACTGTCATCGATAACGAGTCCATCTGCCGAGTTGCAGTTCGATCAGATTTGGGAAGTGGGTTAATTTCCACTTCATTTATAAATTCATTCAATCAAGAAAACAAAAGTGAAATTCCTCATTTAGATGACAATGTTACCTAAAAATTTTCACAGTCCTCTTAGTGAGAAGGACTTCGACGACGTGGCACTGTTCTTATATTATGCTTTATACTTACATCATATTGTACGAACGTTCTTTAAAGTATATTTTGCAGTGTGAAAGAAAAATATTTCATGTCTACGGTGAATAAAGGTGTATTCATCGTAAATATTGCAGATTGCAGAGTGTTTTAAAATTGAAAAAATAAGGGTACTTAGTTTAAATTTTTCTTAAATAACCAAAATCTTCTTGTAGTATTTAGAATTTAAATTAATATTTATCTGCTTACTCTCGATGAAATGCCGATTGCGTTTCATTTTGTTAAATATCATTTGGCTTGTCATAAAAATAAACAGTTGAAATATCAGAGTCGCCGTAAGGAGACACAAAGCTGAGAATTGGCGAAGAATTTGCAGCCAATCCGTATTTTATAGCATGCCACTCAATTCTTTATAGGTCACAAACCAAAAACGGATAGTTTTGAGACCGGCTAAGGTCTATGTTTCTTTAATTTTACAAGTTATAAACGTCCTTGTTGGGTTTTAATCTGTCTGCTTATTTTCGGCACCCCGAGATCATTCCATGTGAAATAATAATTTTTCATCCCATAAACTTGAAGCCATAGAATTTATTTATTACTACGCGATATCTGCCTACGTGAAATTGAAAAAAGATCACGCGGTGTAATCAAATCATTTCACTTCACCAGATTTCTCGTTAGGTATTTTTCATTCGTTTAATAAATAACGCCTTCCTCCTTTACCTCATGCTCCTTTTCATATCGGAGATCTGTCATAGATCAATTACTTTTGCTATTTTTGAAAAATACACAGAAATTGTCAGCTAACAAAAAAATGATCCCAAAAGAATCAAACTTTCAATTAAGTATCGTCATCATATTTTTTAAGGGATGTAGGTATTTAGGGATTTCTTTTCTCTTTTTTATATCTCTGTAAAGGGTTTTATTTAAATGAAAACTTCTTTAGCACCGTTGTGATTTGAAACTCGATGGAACGAAAAAGAGACAAACATATTCATCTATAGCATTCAGCCTGCGACAGAATGAGATAGCATAATCGGTCTCCTCTTTGTGATGCTTTGCAGCCTTTCGGTCTCCTCTTTGAGCGGTGCATCGTAGCCTCCCCGCTCTTGTCTACTTTAGTTTTCTGAAGGTTTCATTTCTACCGCACTGCAATATTTTCTGTGAAATGCACAATTGTAATATTTTTTTTATTTCCTTTGCAACTTTTCTTACGGTTCGGGCATTTTGATTTGACAAATTTTCACAAAGGTTATGCATAAGATATATATTTTTTTATTAATAAATATAATAATAATATTTGACTGATTTATAAAGCACCGTTTTCTATTACTACAGAAGAATCGATTTCTCGATACTTACAAAAATTTTCTACCCAAATATTGGGACATTTTTAATTCTAACCTTTTACACACGCCGGCCGCATAAAACCAATTTTAATATGGCTCCCTTTATGTTTATATGAATTGCTTTGTTTGTGGCTGTGCATTTTCAGGATATTTATCAATAATTTCAAATTATTTTCTAGCTTTGCCTTTAAGATGATATTTTATAAAATGATCCAGTTTGTTTGTGTAAGTACTGATAATACGACATTCATATTTGTAATCTTAACTAAAGGCAGAAAACTTACTACTGAAACAGCAATAACTCCCGAACGTCGAGCTTTCCTACAACTACTGTCAAAAATAAGACGTTGAGCCAGATTGTTTGCTTCGTCTTTTCAATTGCTCGATGAGAAAGAATGTTCAAATATCGGGCGAGGCTTACTTGTAGTAATATACCTTGGAAATGAATTTCATAAAGCACATATTTATGTAAATTAATTTTGATTAATACTGTCTTCACGAAATCTAGCTGTCTTAGCCCGTAATTAGTTTTCAACTACCTACGCGCTTTGATAGATTTTCTCGTGTCTAACAGATTCATTATTGATGTGTATTTAATCTGACAGTCACGACGAAAATGGGTCTGTACCATTTGATATACAAAATGTTGTTTTATTATCACTGCAGAGGCGAAATATTTTTCCTTATCTTGCCCCTCCGTTAATCACTTTTGATTGATGGAGCGCAATATCTGTGTAATCTTCTATGGAAGCTTATATTTTTATAATATAATAACGTAAAATCCGTAGGTCTTGTACGGAAAGACTTAAATCATTTTCGAGTACTTACATCATATTCATACTATTCAGAGCGACCAGATGTTTTCTTTGACATTTGAAAATATAATTTATAATGGCAAAATTTTTATTACTCTACGATGCTACTCGACAATCAGTGTATTAGTAACTCATTGCAAAGCATGACAACATTTAAAAAAACGGCAAATACTTTTAATACAGTAAATTTATCACTTCAGGGGGGGTAACCTAGCGTCAAATGGGGTATTTATGTTTTTTGGTATGTTGTACATGATGGAGGCCTAGTGAGTTTTCGACCTCGGCAGACTTTTGTATCCTGATAAAAAAAATCCAGTAAACCAAATTTTTGACAATTTTGACCCCGAAAGTCTAATTTTTCAGCACAAAATGTTCAATATTTTTTAAGAACGTAAATTTGCTATAATTTTAAAAAACATGTACTTTATAACTGTGCCAACTTTATAATTTTTGGAAATCTGTGAAATACCTACCGGGGGTTCAAAAAATGTTATAAATTCAAAAATTTAATAAAACAACTCTGTTAAAACAAAAAAGAGAATTTTTTTTAATTTCCATTAAGTCGGTATCTGCTGATGCTATAAGCAAAACTGTGGTAATACATAATTTTTTTTATCGGTCTTAGTTCATGTGTAAGCTTAGTTATTAACTTAGTATCTGAACTGCGCTTTGATTATGTTAATCATCCGGTAGCTACGACCGCACTAATAAGTTAACGTTGTTGCTATAAGTGCTCACTCAACGTGAATTTATGTTTTTAGGAATTCGCCGTTCGGATGGATAAAGCAGGGCTCTACCCTCTTTTGCTATAAAAACCACTCAACAAAAATTGAAATACTTTGTAATCAAAGTTTGTAAAATGTTCGCTAACCCATTCACCATTCATGTCACATTGAAAGCCGATATATTTATCCTAACGTTCCTCTAGTTTTTATAAATAATAATATTTTAACAATATTTTTACAACTAGCATGCTTTAAAGTGTTATGAATAACAATCCATTCATCTTGGAAACGTATAATAAAAATATCTTGATTTAATGCGTAAAATGTAGATCTTTTACTATTTTAAATTGTGGAGGAAATGTTTCACAGGATTATTGTGCAGTTGATTTCTGCTTATTAGTCTCATTAAGAAGTTCAAATTTATGTGAAGGTACGTAAGTTTCAAGCTTAAGCAAGTCAGAATTTGCATTTTAATTGGATGGCGGTGCAATTCAAAATTCCGAGAATTAACACATTTGTATCGTGTTGAGAGCAAAAAAAGAGAACCTTAATATTTAAGTGAGGTGAACAGTTTTTGATATCAGTAACGGGTCTTTGAAGAATAATCATCATTATTGTTTTTAAGCGCTTGTAAGTGAGTTAAATGTTTTACAATCAAAGTGGAGTATGAAAAAGAAGTATATCTCACACACTCGATCTCTCATTACGATTTCCGAACGGGCAAACTGCTGGGTTTGGCTTTGAATACAAATTTAAGAACGTTTCTTAATAGCGAGACTCTGCCACCTGCCCAGAGTTTTTATTTTCCACGAATCTCGTTAATTACCTTTTTAAATCAAAGAAACTTGATATTTTGAAGCTATGTTTACCACTTGAATTAACGACAACAGATATTCCTTGATATATGTAGAGAATTATCTGATACCATTGCTAGGTAAATATCTCCGTATTCTGGCTTTTTTACCAAGTGACAAAATAACTCAAATCCAATTTTCTACATCAATTTTCCCAGTATTAGCCGGAATTTCAACAAGTTATTATTACTTACTTTTTTAATTATTATGAAGTTTAATTTGTAGTAAACCATTAAAGTTTTATGTTTTTCTGATATTATAGGTAATTCAATTTATATAACACAAAATAATTTATTCGAATTGTTTCATAATGCCGTCAGAAGGCGAAACATCTGTCACGTGTAATAATAATTGCACAGCATAACTAATTTATAAATAAACAGTTTTTTTAAGTATAAAATATATGATGATTTTTTTGACTTCTTGTTGGTAGGTGATACTGACAATATTAACGGTGGCAGTTGATAACCTTTTCGTGACCTAGGACTAAGATTGAAATGCAGTAGCTATTTTATTGTAAGGCTGAAACGAAAACACTAAAGCAAAAATAATTTCACCTAAACTCTATTTTGTTTGTTTGAAGATCTACTGCCAGGCACCTTAAATATCAATATAATATATATTCGAAAAATTCTGTTTTGAAATTTTTTTATAGATAATAGTGCTTTTTTATTTATTTTAGCTCATCAAAAGTCTTCAGTCGTCACTGCACTTAAATAAACTAATTTACTTATTTCCTTTGTACGAGACGTCGAATTATTCTCCTACACTATATTTCCGCAAAATTAAACTAAACAGCTTAAATAACGATTTAGCTACCTTCGTTAAATAGGAAAGCTAAAGCAAACGCAAATTACGCTATTAGCGAGCACTTTCCCGGTGTAGACCCGTTAAACACGGATACCTACTGTTTAACGAATACTGTACGCCATTAAAAATTATATTTATTTCAATTTGCTACGTTTTTTCTGTTCTCTAAAAGCAGTATTACATTTTGCAGAATATCCTGTTTTTATTCAGCGGATGGAAACAAGTTTTATTGAATAGGTTAAATAGAATATATAGATGCAATTTCATAACAGATTATCTCCATTGTTTTCAAGGAAGAAGTCCACAACTTATGAACAATTTACTCGTATATTCACGCGCAGTCAGCCAGTGAACCCATTATAAAAGTTGCAGTGATTTAAATCAAAAATTATAATTCTGAGTTCGAACTAATGAAAGTTTTCCAACAATTTAAACAGAGTGTTATTTTTCATATTTAATTAAAATTTAATAGTACTGTCGAGCGCATCCGAAAACGTAATTGCTCGGTATTCTGTTAATTATGCTAAGTGCCGTTTGGCAGCAGTAGTGCATCGCTCCAAGCTTTAAGCTCGCAACTGGCGCATCGTGTACTCTCGGAAAGCATGTTCCCCACCTCCGTAACTGAGTGATGTTGAGGTGGTGAATGGTAAACGGTGAACCCAGTGATAGCTGACACGGTGCTTCTTGAGGCAGTCCGATGACGTAGTTGGATGTGTAATGGAGACGCAAGGAATAGGCGTGGTCCGATGGCCATCTCAGGGGACCTGACCACTCTGATGGGGCACTCGCCGGACCTCAGCCTGCTAGCGGCGAACCTGCTCAGGCTCATTATAGGTAGGTCAACACTTCAAACATTATATAAACACACAATCATACACATATACACACAGTTATATGTAGTCACTGTTTATGATAGTTTGATAACAAGTTGGAGTTTTTACTTCCCCCTTAGTGAACGTGACTAAACTCATTGGGCCCTGTGGACCTTTGAATCTGCATATATGACAATCATCATTAGTATTACGTGTTCGAATTATCCAGATTGATATACACGAGACTTAGAAAATATAATTGAACTTAAACGAGAATACGTTGCTTCAGATATCCACTTTAAAAAAAATCTTTAGTCATACTTAATAAAAGTACTAGTAGTCTTTATTGATTACTCTTGCAGTTATTTTTTAACTGATAAAATGAGGTCCAAAGAAACATTTTTTTCTTTTATTTATTTCATGAAATATTAAAATATGTGTGTAAATTTCACTTTCTATAAAATATTGCTTTTGCAGTGAAATTTTCTTTTAGGAATATTTTCTTGGATTAGATTATTCAACCTAAAAATTTATGGAATTTGTTTAATGAACCATCAAAATATATCAGTTAGGAACAGAGTAAAAACCCTTTCCACAAATACTTGGTAATTCAATTTTTTGATTAATTTAGGTTTTTCAAACATAAAACACGCATGATTAAGCATGAGTATCATGGGCTTTATACATCATTTCAAGCTCTTATCAGGATTCGTATTGATTTATTTTAAACAAAGAGTATTGTTAAAGTAACAAAGACAGCTTGGAAAAATGCCAAAAACGCCAACACCGACCGGTACAAAAGACGCTTAGAAAAGGGGGAAGTTTACGTTTATTACCAAAATATTTTGTACTCCAAAAATAAAAGTTCAAAAAAGCCAACAGAAAGTACTAATGACTTTTACTTTAAATAGGTCTTATTATAATATTTATAAATTGTCATGTTGGTAATCTGTTTATATGTAAAGAACTTTCATAACATTTAATCTTTTTTGGAAAGAAAAATACTCCATAAGGGAGCTTCTCAATTTAAATAGATCTTATTTATACACTGATGTCATTGTACATGTTCTCTGTTAACAAGGTAAATATTAAAATTCTGTACACAACTACACCATCAACTCTACTTACTTTTTGTTGTTTTTCTTTATTTAATTTAAATGATTTGTAAAAAATAAATGATTTTTTCAATTACATTACCAATTGACAACAGGCAATAGTTATATTTGGGTGGATTTAATTGATATTTGTGAATTGTTTGCATTATTCATAGTTATTTATTTAAACGCCATAAAATGGCTTTTACATTAAAGTGATACATGAGATTATAAGTATACAGGCAGGTATCAGTATTATATTAAGAATAAAATAGGAATTTACGAGTACACAAAAATAATATCACTCAAGTGGTACAGTTGTTGTTAGAAGTACAATGAGATAATATTGAAAGGTAATACAAAAGTAGTTTGTACCCGTATAATAGCTAAATAATATACTAGGTTTATATAAGACCTGACATAAAAAAGTACGATGTATGTATGATAAACGCTAGCATTTAGTTATAGGATCCAATATTTAATATAACTATATGTTACAACTAAAAAAAATAATATGAAGTCCTCTTAAGGAATAGAAGTTCTTGAAACTAGTTGATCGCAGGATTATTAAGACCGTAGAAGGCATCAGAAGATGAAATCATTTCAGGTACGTTGATTATGTACCTACTTTAATATGCACAAAGTACATACTGTTAACCGAAAAAAATATCCTTGAAATAAGTTAATGTTACATATTTATTTTATTCTACGTGATATGTTCTGTCGTTTGATTCTCTAACGCAACGGCAATTTCCATTTTTTGGGGCAATTTTTCATTATCCTAAGCCAACATGCAGTGCATTGTTCGTGTGCGCTTTTATTTATATTGAAGTGAACTTTAAATAAACCACCGGGCTTAAATCTCCCATCAAACCGAATGTATTCCGTAGAGTTAATTTATATATTTTGCTCTCGGAAAATACAGCTCGAAATAAAATTCGATCTCGTACCTTTTTGTATGCAGTTGTCCAGTGCGGTAAATTTTTACGAACAGTTTTAGAGGGAAAAAAACCTAAAAAAAACTCACAGGAAGATTAAAAGAGGGTGCGTTTCGCTTAGGATTTTTGTTGTTGATGTTTAAATCGTGAATTTCCGCCATACATATTTTTTTTATTTATCCAAGATAAATTATTTGTTTTCGCGCTTATTTTAGGTTTTTAGAAAAATGTGTTTATTCAAAAGAGTATACATTTGATTCAGAGTAATAATTCATGACATGTGTGCAATTGAAATATTTCATTCTCATGATAAATTATGTGCTTTTAAATCAAAAATTTAATTTAAAGATTTACCCCTATAATAAGCTTCTCTTGTGTACAGGTAGCTAAAGGTTATTTATTTAGTAGTGATTGTTTTATATTGTGGTTATACTACTTTAGAGTTTATCTTTTCAGTACAATTTTTAGTTGTTTTTTTTTTCAATTCTATAAAGCTGTAATCAACAAATACCATCCATTACGGTAAATAAAAAAAAAAAAAAAATTTAATTCTAAATTCTGTTGACCCAAATGTTTTTATATATTTTTCCATTTTTTTGTGTTATTGAATATGGCGGTTTTACCTAAAATATCTTCTTTATATATTTGTGAAGTTTCGTGGTATAGGAACAGAGCATTTAATTTTCTGACTTCATATTCTTTAAACATTAGTTCTGGAGGATTTAAACGTGAGGTCTTTCAAATTATTTCAATTATTAAATAGTTTTTGTGCAATGTAAAGGGATGGCGTATGAGTTTTATAAATGCTACCCCATCCTAGTATACCATATTTTATTATGGATTGAGATACCTAAATAAATAATTAAAATTACATCTCTTTACAAATATGTAGGATTTGTAATCTACTATTTTCAGAAGGTCATAGTGGAAATATTTTTCATATAATTTAATCACTCTGACCAATGTTTTACCTGAAACTACCAATTATTTTGAAACAACCAACTATTTTGAAATAAATATGATTCACAAATATATATTTGCGAATCATATTTATATCGTAATCAAAAATATATGATTCACAAAAATATATTTGTGAATCATATTCATTTCAATACAATTGGTAGTTTCAGGTAAAGCATTGGTATATATATATTATACGAGCTTCCACAATTTATTTACCTAGGTATATATAATGTTTTGCTATATATCACAATATACGAAATCCTTTCCAAAACAATATATAGTTGGAAGATACATCTCGTCTGAAACTTAAATCTTATAATCTAATACCCATCTTACTCAATTTTCATGAAGTTCATTTAAATTTTTTGAATTTCGCAATTTTCGTTATTTGCAATCATTTAACTTTATAGTCCGTATCCATTAAATGATCTGTTAGAAAACTTCCATTCAACGCTTAGTCGACCAAATCCCTTAGGATTTCTGAATGTGACAATCGCTTCAACACACTGTTTGACTCGTTGATTTCCACGCTGCATTCCCCTTGGGAAATATTTCCTCGTAGCCAAACAGATTTTGTTTACTGCAACCATTATGATTCAATACATGGCGCACCGATTGCATTTTCTACATCTGAAAAACAATATTTATTTTACACTACAGGCCACAAGTTTATTTTGAGTAAACCCTTTTGTATACCTAATGCTCTTAGATGTACTAATATTGTTTTAACCCTTTAGGCATCGGGGCCATTTTGCCGGAAGATCAAAATATAAAATTCGAATAAATTATATGTTTCTGAACTCGTCCGAAAACTAAAAAACTGTTTTTGAAAGGTGGTTAAATATACTTTCAAATTTTTGTACCTAATTCGATATAAACATATATTATTTACATATAAAAATTTGGAATTCATCATTAAAAAGTCTTATAAATGGCTCACCTTACTTTTTTCCTAACTAAAATTACTATTAACGTAAAAACTAAAAACTTACACATATTTTATTAGGCACATGTTTTATAAACGTTATTGTCAACTCACTTATTGTCGTTTCATGTAAAAATAATTCATAAAAAATTCCCAATTTTTATTTTCGTAATTTTTGGTTACAAAAAGATGTACATTTGAATTATTTTGTGGTATTTTTTTTAGATTGCAATATTAAGCGTAGTGTTTTCTCTTTCTAACACTATTTACATCACATTTTTAACCACGATAGTAAGGGAGACAAAGATTTCTATGGTGTTGATTCGAAAAACGATTTCTAAAGATGTTTCGAAAAGTAGATAGCCGATCATTAAAGAGGGTTCTCTAAAATAGCCTGCGGAATGAAGGAATGGTGTGAGGCTTTAACTACTTATATGACTGGTTAGTGCGTAGGCGAATCAGAACATATTCAAGTACAAGGTATAAAAAAACAGAGAAACTGGTAAGAAGACTTATCCTAGAGGAAGCCAGGACTCTCAAAGAACAGATAGTAACGTCGATAATAGCGCATTCAGGTGACATAGTGACAAATTCGTCAACAAAAGGGTCCGAACCATTGACGTTTGGTCGAAGGTCCGAACGGAATTTATCTATTGTTTTGAGTTAATTGTTTAGGATCGTGCGAAATTAAATTAAATTTAATTAAATTGTGCTGTTTTACAACTAATTCGTTCAAAATAATGTATATTATATTTGCGGCAAGTTCCAGAATGGAAGATACAGGATCGCCCTGGTGTAAGACCACCATTCAGAATTAAACGTTACTTGAAATGGCTTTATCCGTGTTTGGTGACCAGGTCTGAATAACCAAGTACTTTCCCACCTTCCTTTTCCCAGTCTCCTTCCCCTCTCCACTACCTTCAGCCTCACAACAAACCTCAATTATTGGAGGGGCCATAGTATCACTGGCTCCAGACGGGAGCAGCTGGGTGTTTTGTAAGGTATTCACATAAAAAATCTATTGTTTTGAGTTAATTTAAGTTAAGGTGCGTGTGTAATTAAACTGCACTTCATTAATTTGTGTTGTTTTACAATTAATTCGTCCAAAGTAATGTATAATATATTTGCGGCAAGTTCCAGAGTGGAAGATAATCTCAGTATCCCCCAGGAGAATGACTGCCATTCAGAATTGAAATGTTGCTTGGAATGTATTTAGCTGTGTTTGGTGAACAGACTTAAATAGCCAGGTTCTTCCCCAACCTTTGTCTTCCCCATATCCTCCCCCTCCCCTCTTTCTTCAGTCTAACAAGGAACACCAATTGGGGATGCCTTTGTCTCTAGTTGGGATTCTAGCGCCTCGGTGATTGTTGTGCAATATTTTCCTATTTCAATGGTTTTTATGTGGGATGTATTTAAAAGATTTTCGTCCTGATTAGAGGTAGTCACAAACCAAAACTAATATGCTAGTACTAACAATGTGGAAGAAAGTTGTTCCAAATTCCCTGTGTAAATTGGATCCTAGGAGGACTTCCGTTTTGCAGTGATTAGAGAAAGACCTTTGACACCATACGTGTTGTAGGACGTTTCATCAGTGAATGTGTTTTAGTATAAACTTTATATTAAATTACCACGACGTATAGGTGTCAAAGTACATTGGAGTAGTTACTCGATGAATAGATCAATAGCCCGGTGGGTAGGACGCTCATTTAGCAATCAGATTGATCAGGTTTTAATCCATATTTTTAATTGATAAACTAATGTTTATGGCAAGATTTTTATGCAAAGCACAAAGGGTAACAATTATTATAAGTAATCATTATTAGCCTGAAACCCTTTATCAATCATAACACAAGGAAGGCATTCGCCCTTTTTATCAATCATAACACAAGGAAGTATTTCGTGAGAAAATTTTTGTTTTTATTATTATTTTAATCTTTTTTGTTTTTTGCATTCACACTTCTATTTATATCCTTATTTATTAATTTAGTAAAATCTAATTAAGCCATTTATTTTTAAAGGATAATAATTTTAACTCGGTTATTGTTTATAGGATGAGTGCTTTCGAAATGAGGAGATCGAATTTCTAGATGGCCTTTTATTATATTACCTCTATTAATTTTCTCTTTAGCTTCCTATTGTGATGGAAAGGAATTTTTAAGCTAACGATTTAGTCACCCAATCTTCTAAACTTTATCTCGGAGCACTCAATGCAGTAAGTTGGATTAAAAATAATTTCACGTTGAAAAATATTTTCTTAGCAATCTCTTTTATGCTTCCCACAAGTTTTTAAGAGCAAAGATGGAAGAATTAACAAGAAAAAAATTTGCTCATTCTCTGATCGTTTTTGCTTTGATGTTCATAGCACCGTTCACTTGATTGTATTATCTTGAGTTGAAGAGCTCTTCAGTATCGCCATAGTTAGAAACGACCAGTTGGAATCGAAACATTACTTGAAATGATTTGAATAGCCAGATTCATTCTCCTCTCTCACTCCTTTCAGCCTCATAACATTCCATAAATGGCAATGTAACACTTTCACAGAATTTTTCCAACATTTTACCGACACATAAATCACATAAAAATAAAAGTAAATCTGTTTAATATTTTACGGCCTGAATGCAGAAAGATTTATTTACCATCAATTAATTACCTACATGTTTTTACGCAAATTGTATGAATAAAAATAGTAGTTTTCATTTAATTCGATATAATTGAGTAATCGTCGGAGCATTTTTCAAATGAATCGTATTTCACACATACTGGTAATACCCGAAATAAGTGGGAATATCTCTGTGACCCTTTTCATAGAGTAGGTACAATATGGTTGGGTTGGAAGAGTGAAATAGTCCCGGTTTTGTAATTCGATATATTGCCCGCGTGGCTGAAGTGTGAAGCGCATAGTGGCCAGTGGCCGCGACAGATCCTCCCCGCACTAGAACCACCAACAATTTATGGCCACAACGAGAGCTTAAAAGCACACTTTGTTACTATGTACTAAAAACTGTATTATGTGGAAATATTTTTGAAACTGTGAAAGTTTCTTATTGAATTGACATATAGTAATTCAGACATCCGTTTAGCAATATCTGTTAGATTCTTTACTATTTTTTTTTATGTTGTACCGCTTAATTTAAACAAAACAATATGTAACAATTATTATAAGCAATAATTATTAGCCTGAAACACAGATCAACACTGAAAAAATCTCCCGAGAAAAGATAAATGCCGCCGACGGGACTTGAACCCGCGTCCTTCTGATATCCGGTCAACTGCTCTTTTATCTACTGAGCTACGTCGGCTTACAATAATAAAACAATATGTAGTGAAACTCTACATCAAAAATCCCAGACAATTTACTTGGAAATCATAAATCACTCTGAATATTTTATAAATTTTATTTATATTATATCTATAATGTATCATAAATAAATGTATTATTTTACAAAATTATATATTATAAATATGTAAAATCTATTGTCAAATAAATATTTTTACTATTATTAAATAGATTGTCTGTAAGTGGCCTCACCACAGTTTGATGATACCTTCGGAAGGCATGAGCGTAATAATTATTACACAGCAGAACTTGTCTATAAGTAAACTGTTTTTTTTTAATAAATTAAATAATAATAAGTTTTTTTTTTTTTTAATTATCATTCAAACCGCTCAAGCGTTATACATGTGGTTCATCTGCCTAAGACCAGAGGACTATGGAGGCCATATTTAATCGAATATCACAAGACTGGACGAATTCTGAGAAGAAAAATGAGTGGAGGAAGGTTAAGAAGTGCCTGGTTATTCAGATTTATTGTCTTTGTTACTCAGCACAGCTAAAGCTATGTAACGTTTTATGAATGGTAATTGTTGTAACTCCGGGTTTTTCTCATAAATCGATAGCTGACAATAAGCTCTGGTTGCTTATTTAGCGGGCTGAGGGAATTATTTTGGACCTCCAACTTGAGGTTGCAATAGTATTTATTTAAGTCTCGATCCCTGCATCATCGACAGCTATGTGCAATCTATGGGAAACCTCTTAAACTAATATCTAGGATAACTATGTGCCACCTATTAAACCAAGACCGCTCTCTAGGGAAAGCTCTTAAATTAATATCTAGGATATCACGGTAATATTTCGCCCGAACGACGTTCAAATATACCTACTTTATTTTTAATAATATTTTACTTCTATATTTGGAGGCGTCTACTAATATCTACAGGAATTTCAAAAACTGAACAATTCGGACTAATATCTACGAGAACCAAAGTGAGGACGAATATCTACAGCTCAAACTGCTGACTAATATCTATGAAAACCAAAGTGAGGATGAATATCTACAGCTCAAACTGCTGACTAATATCTATGTGAACCAAAGTGAGGACGAATATCTACAGCACTGGCAGAGGTTGGATAAAAACTATCCAGGACATCCCAGGTCACCCCAAAAAGGGAGGGGTCTACTAATATCTACAGGAATTCCAAAAACTAACCAAATCGGACTAATATATATGAGAACCAAAGTGAGGACGAATATCTACAGCACTGGCAGAGGTGGGATTTGCAATTATGTGTAGCATATTAGAATAACGTAATATTGCGTATGCAGTTTAAAAAACTTAATTTATGTTAAGTAAGGTTAGGTTAGGTTAGTATTACGTAATTGAAGTAGTTTATCATTTTCCGTACAACCTCTTGCTCAGCTGCCCTCATGCCTGTAGATATAAGTCCCACCTACGCTCCATAGATATTGGTCCTCACTCTGAAGTTCATAGATATTTGTCCAACCTATGAGCTGTAGATACTCGTCCGACATACAGGCTGTAGATATTAGTACCTGGAGTCCTATATTTGACCAAGCGTGTATGTTACCACACTGCCACCGAGTTTGTATTAAATTCTATTGACATTTAAAATGTTCTGATAAATGCGCTAGTGGGTAAATGATACCTCTTACAGAATAATTTCATATTCATTCCCGCACTCATAATACATATTATTTAAATAGAATGTGGCTTTATTACGTGAAGACAATTTTACCATAGGTTTATTCATATCTCTTAAGGTTGCCTTCTGAGAATTGACATAAGAAATTCTCCCAACTAACGTATTTTCTTAGCCCGTTTCTTGGAAAATAAGTAAGCTTATTCCTAATATCGAATGTGTCCTTTATTGCCACAAATGTAACCAACTGAACGGTTCTCAAAGCCAACTGGAAGTTGCGCAATAAACTTTATACAATCTTGAGGCAATTGAGTGATATTGCTGTTCGGATCATTAAATAATAACAAGCGATTATCTGATCTATTTGAATTAAAACGTTTTAAACAAAACAGTTGAATTGAGATCGACAGAAATTTTTGACTGGGAAAATATCAATAATTGAACATTCGCGACGAACATATTTATGCAGCAATGTTAGTTACATTTTGGATTTTTATTATTATTTATTATAAAATGCTTAAGAGCGTATAACCAGAGAACACCAGAAATATGTCATTTTTAAATCAGTGTTTAGACGTATTGACTCTTTTCCACAAAAAATTATAAATTGGTTTCGAAAGATTGTTCTTTTATCTAGTAAACGTATGTTTTAAATTTTCAGAAAAAATTATAATTTTTAATTTAATAAAATTATACCATGATAGGTCGTTGGTGGATTTGTTAAATTTTCAAAAAAGTACATTTATTATACAACACCCATTTCAAACCATATGATCATACAGTAAAATAAATCAATATCTGGTAAACGTATGTAACAGAATTTTAATTTTAGTTTAAATAAAATCATAAAAAAATATATAAGTACATGTGTTTCTTGATGAAAATTGGTCCGTTTGAGTATTTATTTGCGCACTTACAGACTAATGTATTTCAATTTTTTTACGTTCTTATTTTGCCGACACATTATCGAAAAATGATAAATACTTATGATCAAAATTAATTACAAAAAGTACATAATTTTAATAGTTTTATCAACACGCCTTTCAGCATTTTTGTATGTAGGTATAAATTAAAGCAAATTTGGAATGAAATAAATCGATATTGAGTTATAATTTAAAAAGCTGGTACGGAGAGTAATTAATCTTTCTCATTGGAATCGCCCTGTACGATCGTAAGAACCTCTTTCGACGAAATGTGGATTTTCGGCCGCTGGCTGGTTATACACATAATAGGTATTGGGCGTATCATCACGTAGCTTTTGCATTTTAACCAGCGATTACTGAGCATTTGGCGTAAGAACATGTTTACGTCATTTTATTGTAAGATGATTTTTTTTCAATTAATATATGTTTTTCCATCACACTTAGCCAATCGCAACCGGGTTAACTCTAGACCAGCGATGAGCAATCCGCGGCCCGCAGCTCTCGTACGACCCGCGAGTTCATTTCGTGTAGCCCACAGGACTTTTCGTGTTTCGTAATACAAAAAATACAAGTGTGCAGTTCAGACGCGGTAGAAGCAAAACCTTCAGAAAACTCAAATAGACAAGATTGGGGAGGCTACGAAGCACCACATAAAGAGTAGACCGATTTTACTATCTCATTCTCTCGCAGGCTAAATCCTGTACATGTACGTGTTTGTCTCTTTTTAGTGTCGCTTTTTCATTTCATAGAGTTTCAAATCACAACGGTGCTAAAGAATTTTTCACTCATTTATTATTATTATTATTATCAAAAAGTTTGTGGTAAAAAGCAGTTTCTGTCGTTTTAAAAAAAGATTGAGCGGAAAACTTCAGCCTTTCTTCAAAGTTTTGAATCAACCGCTGAAAATAATAAGATTTTTCTTACATATTTCAGATTGTATGATTCCTTGTACTGCCACACTTTAATCAATCACTGTCATCAATGGAAAGTTAATAATTGGGATAATTAACTATTATGTAAGTATGTATAATTTAAGATTTGCTGTCAACTTTCCCAAAAATAAATAAATAGATAAAATTTCATCGTTCGACCAAAAAAATCACCTTCGCAGCGAAGCGCTTTTCTTATTGAAATCTATGTTTGATGCATTTTAGAGGTTTCTGTTTCATAAAATATTTCTTGACTGAAGTTTGTTTAATTTTCCAAACAAAAATTCAAAAGTCAAGATCAGTGGCGATGCGACGTTTAATAGACTTTTATTATTCAAAGGAAAGAATATCATCCGGCAGCAAAATAAAATGAACATTTTCCACTCCAAATATGCTCAGGAATCTTCAAGTGGGTACGTGCTGACCGACATAGTATACATTTTTTAATGTTAAACCTCACAAGAGCGCTCCTGTCTGCAAAGTGAAAAGACAGGGGAACTAAGGGATTTATTAATGCGGGTGTTGAAGAGGCCCGGATTACACGAAGGAGTAAAAACAGACGCCGGTAGCTCGTTTCACATGCGTGCCGACTTACACAAAAATAATTCAAAGAAACGACCCATTCTCATGAAACCAACATCAACTGTGTCCGTAGTGTTTTACACACATGCTACATATTTTAATTTTTTATCCATATTTTATAGAATGATCAATAATGAATATGAACACGTGATCTAAATTCCAATTATTAAACGTCAACTGATAACTAGTTTGTTTATTTATCCCGTAAGTAATATTTATACTTGGCAAATACCACACTGGTCACATTTGCTGGTAGCGTGTTATTCCAGTACAATAGTTTCGAATCATATTCGTTCCATTAAATATTATCAACTAACTCATTTCAAAATAACTTTGGGAGGAAGATATATTACATTCTTTATTTGTTACGTACACACTTCAAGTGATGTCGGTTTTGGATCCACATTTACGCAATAGGGTACAATCACATATTTTTTTTGTTTTACCAAAAATTAAAGAAAAAAATTACAAACTGGAATATTCAAACAATTTTTTTTTACGATAGGAAATACTCCTTCAATAACGTTTTGAATATTTAATTTTCAAATTAGCGCTAAAACGCCATTTTCGCGCGGTTTTGGCTTGTGACGTCACTGCGCACTTCTTGACAGCTGTCATAAGTCGCAAGTCGTAATCCAGTAATCAGTCTGCAGTTGATCATTTGTTTTTCGAAGAAAATGTCCGTAGATACCGTTTATAAATACTGTATTGTACCAAAGCGTACAAATACAACATCTTTAACACCAAACAAACTATTTATAAACGTCACAAATAATGTTATTATGTGTAAAAAGCGGTGTCATGCGATGAAAAGGTACATGTAACTGCTATTATAATCGCGTCGAGTTTTGGCAAATTATCAGACTGTCTTTGTAGAAAACCACTGTCTGTCATGATAGTATGTATTTACAATATATGTTTTACACAAACGAATGGGCTTAGGATGCATAACTAAACGATTATGACTATCAAACTTATTCAAACCAGCATAGCAACTGGAACAAAAACAATTTGACGTGGGACTAGGTGGGTGCGTTGTGACGTCACAATCTCGCAAGTCAATGATGACTCGTTTTTGATATATGAATTTTCATACAACTTTAAAAGTGAATTATTTAATTTAATAAATTTTTTCGGGGGTTTTAGGTGTGATATTCGAGTTTAGTTATTTTTTTTACTTGTATTAAATGCATTGAAAACACTATATTACATATACTGCATGTACCCTATTGTCTGTCAATTGGTTTTCTATCAGTTTTCACATATTTATTGCAGCTTGGAACATACCTAATCTGGACATAAAAATTATCTTTTTGATTTACACATCTATCTCCATGGCTTTAAGAACCATAATTATTTGCATCTCAAATTATCTGCAGATGTTTAATAATAGTGACGTATAATTAGTCGGAATATCTTAAGAATATATGAAACTAACAAGTAAATCAATGAGCGAAATAATTTCAAGAATCAGGATAACAAAAGTGTGTGTGTGACAACATATGTATTTCAACGAAGTCATATGAGCGTGGTTGGATAAATTTCTTTGTTGTTCCATCAAATCTCCCCACCGCTGCGAAAAATTAACGTAATGGGTAGGCACTACGTATAATAAGCTTCCTCCCTGATATTCTCGGTTAACCGGCGCCGGTTGTTCAACAAAAAGTTTGTGCTCCGGTGGAGATGGATACATAACAGATTATAGTGGGTACAAATGGCACGGGAACAGATAGCACGAAGCAGAGAGCAGAGCCGGCCAGGCCCGCCCGCCCACTGCCGAGCCCAGCGAGAAACTTAGCGCAGTGGAAGCTCTCGTAAACTTGTAAAGTTCTTCTTAATATTATAATCTTGCGAACATTCAGCGGCCGTAACTCTGCATTCTCCAACCACTTTCGGGGGTAGCTACATCTGGACCTTTTCCCAAGGATTTCTAACAGTTTTCTAGGTCGCGCGGGTCGGTCCAACGAGCATAACCGTTTTTTCTAGGATCTGTAAGTACATAATAGTTATCTACTTAGTAGTTGGAGTGCCGTGACATTTGAAATTGGTACTACTCTCCAAAATTATTTTGCTCGCAATGTACACAGATTTGGTAAAAGTAGTAGCATGTACCTACTTAAATCAATAAATTCGTTTTGTAAAACTTTAAGACTGGGTTATGAAACGTGTACAAATCCCAAAAATATGTTCTTAAACATAGTTAAGCTTTTCATATTTAAAGCCTGAATTAATTTAGTATTCTTATATGTTTTTGGATGGGTGATATTCGCAAATCTTTAAAAATTCATAACAACTCTCTTCCTTATTATTATTTTGTTTAAATATTTTTAATGAATTCATCCATTCATGGAAAATTATCCCAAAAAACTGAAAACTTACCTGCTAAAACAAAAGCAAGAAAAAATTATTTCACTTTCATAAAACTTTAAAAAAAACTCTGCTAATTTTAAAAAATTTTGTAGAAATTTAGCATTGTTTTAATTATCTCACAATTACTACAAAATAATCTATTGAATAAAAAAAATGATGCGTTAAAGGTTCATTTGAATATTCTTCAATCACTCAAAAGGCTTTGGTATTATAAATAACAGTGTATGAACATTGGCAACTCTAATACAGATATAAGCGAACCAATCAACACTTCATAATACGAATATATGAATACTACGGCCAGAAAGAGTAGGTACATATAATTTGGTTCCCTAAATATTTTTAAAAAATATTTTTAAAAAGTGATACATTTTGAAATCGAAAATTTTTAGTGCGTGAATAAAATAAGAACTTATAAGAATTATTATTAATAATATACTTATACGCGAATATAATTTTTCTATATTGTCAGTAATAAAATTAATAGATTTTATGAATTATCAAAGCCGAATTTTTAACTCATTCTTATGACTTGTAATGTACAATAAAATATCAAAAGCAATATATCAGTTTAGAAATGAAAACTATTAGCCATTATTGTGGTGAACATCATATGCATATTTATAGCTTCTTCATATATTCATTAGTCATTATTGACGGGCTTATCATCGATCAATTTGCTGCCCTTATTGAGTTCATCGAGGGGGTCAATAAGTTGCGACCAAACTTTCGTCAGCATCGTGTAAAATATTAAGAATTTCTTTAAAAGCAAGATTCTATTAGATTGATTTCACTCCGTAAATAAAATATGGGTATCTGACATTCATTAACTCGACAAAGAAAATTCATGTGCTAGAAATCGGGATTTGATAAATAATTTGTTGCTGGGATGATAAAATAGAAATTACGCAAGCAATATGTTTAAACGGTGACCGGACAGTTCAGAATGAAATCGACTCAGAACTTCCTTTGAGAATTCATTAAAAGTGAATAAAAATATATTTAAAAATGGTAAAATAGGCTTAGAGTAATAATGTGTTAGGTTAGGGCATAGATTCTCAACCTTACTTTGCCCACCACCCACTTTGAAAATTTTTTTCTTTTCACCAATATTAAAGTTTACTTTGCTTTATTAGTACTTGATTAGCGTGTTTTTTGTCTTTTTAGACCGTTTTTTTTACCTGCCCACGCCCTCACTGTGCCACCTCAACGCCCCCTAATTTTCTCCGGGTCTTGTACTGACCCCTTGAAAGTCTCAAACGCCCACAGGGCAGCGTTACCACCCACTATGGGTTAGGGTTATCGGCTATTATAAAATTACTTTTTTCATAGCTTTTAATGACTTTTCAAAGAGGTGTTGAGTTGACTTGATTCTGAGTTGGCGTGGAACCGTTTAAACACTGAATTGGTTATATATCATATAGATACTTAGCATTTTTTAAATATCTATTTATCGTTATTGTAGTTAATTCGTAGAAAACCTTAAATTGTAAAATAAATCCAAAAAAATATTTAATAATGTTATTGACTTCTATCAGTAAACATGGCATTATAAAACAAACCAATATTTTTACGGAAAGTGCCGCACACAGTCGATTTTCTAAGTAAAACTTATCCGATATATAGCCATATAGGTTCGAGTACCGAATAGTAAACTCCGACTTTACCCTATTGTGGTAGTCAAAAAATGACAATAATCTGTAACAAATAAACTACTATGAAATTAAATATATATTTATATAAGTATATACATAAATCGCATAAATCAATCTTAAATCGAAAATATATGTTATATTTACGTTAATACTGCTTTTCACAGTTAAATTTTATTATCTTATTAAAAAAAACTTGAAAATCTATTTTATGTTTTGAACTTTACTTATTTATTTGAAAACATATTGAAATATTATACTTGATAGAGAATGGGTGTGTTTTGGTTCAGAATATTTTTATTGTTTGTTGCAGTCATATTTCCCATTCTTTGCAATGCCTTGAAGTAAAGGAACGCAATTAGAGTGCAGTCAAGTAATTCATTTCTCTGGAATTTTCCTCCTTGCTCTCGAATTCCCTCACCGTGTCGTTATACCGAAGACATCAGTTCTAATAGTTTCTTGCCTACTGCAGTAAAGCGAGCACCATCTTTTTCTGTACGTTTACGAAGTAATTAAGAACTTGTAATCTGAGAGGAGAAAGAATTCAAAGATTAAATTAATGCTCTGTCAGTGTTTTCATGGAGATCTGATGTTACTATATAATATTTTAAATTAATTAATTGTGAAATAACATAAACGAATCAAATAAAATTTATTTGCGCGCGCCGCGATTCGATCCCGCGACCTTTGGATAGCGAGCCAAGATCATTACCCCAAATCAAATTTGGAGGCCGTCGGATATGTGATTTTTTAATATAATCACGGAAATTAATTACAGTTCTTTTAAATGATGCTTACCAAAATTGCCGTTTATTTTAAATCATCCCAATGACACAATTAAACAACAAGGTATATTCATGAATTTTTCAAGCATTTGTTTTAAAAATATTTTTTGTTGAATCTTTTTGGTAATCTGTAATTTAGCGGAAATTAATTAGAAATAGGAATCTATTTTTTTCTTATATTCATAAATAAGATTTAGTTGGTTACCATTTCATTATATTTATGATTGGATTAACAACGGATTCCACAGTGCCATGAAAAAAGCTGCGCTCCTCACTCAAGTATTGTTTTTATAAACCATACTTATCGATTTCTCTTTTATCTCCAAAAGTAAATTGTCTTCAAATCCTAAATAGTCATACATAAATTTAATTTAATAATAAACACCTAGTTTAATTACATTAACAAAAAATCATTTAATTTACATTAACAAAAATCTCTTATAAACTACGAAACTGAGAAAATTTAAAGGAGAATCGACTTATTTTTTATTATGTTTTTTGAAGCTGCTAGATTTAAGCCGCTCTACCCGAATTTCTACCGATTTTTTACATTTCTCCCTTAAAGATTTGAGGGTTTTAAGCACTTAAAAAAATATATGTTATTTTTTCAGGTAATATCTAGACGCTTTCTACGCCAAAACGCAAATTATATGAAATTCCCTAGATAGAAAAAAATCGCAAACCATGCTTCGTAAATTATTATTAACACGTTTGTTATAGTTATTTTCCAAGTTATAGTTGTGAAAAATTCACAATGTTTCTTTGAATGATACTTATGACTCCTTCCAAGAGATTTATGCTCTATTTTAAACGAGTCGTATTTTATTAAACATTTTCACAATTTTAGCGTCGATTTTATCGCTTTAAATATTAGCGCGCTCGTAATTATTAACATTCGTAATTACATATCTCTCCATCTTCTTCTTTTTGAGCGCGGATGGGGCTCCGAATATTTTTTTAAAATTCCGTACTGCAATTTTTAAATATAACCTGTGCATAAAAAATACGTTCACTTTTTGCATTATATTATTTAAATTTAAAAAAAAATCATTTCCCCTATGGAATTATTTTTTATCTCAATGGTTTGCTTCTTGGATGCATCATTTTCCATTTATCCAAGAATCCTACCACCAGAAAATGGTTTACCAAGCTTAGTTGCTCTGTAATTTTCATAGAGGGCTATAATTCCCTCGGGAGAAAATCCTCCAGCGTTTTCTGGAAAACTTTACTGTAGTTCCAACATTCACCGATAGAGTCTCAAAAAACA
The DNA here is from genome assembly GCA_917563855.2 of Limnephilus lunatus. Taxonomy (NCBI): domain Eukaryota; kingdom Metazoa; phylum Arthropoda; class Insecta; order Trichoptera; family Limnephilidae; genus Limnephilus; species Limnephilus lunatus. The sequence goes on along the minus strand of OU830595.1, from coordinate 92,420,272 downwards.
TTTTCACGAGGCATTTTATTTCGGAAAACTTACTACAGGTGGCAGTGATGTTTTTATTACGAGTTTTTTAAAGTTACTTTATTTTATAAGAAGACTGATGTAGCTTTATTTATATCAATTAAATTTTAAAATACACGTGGGAAATATTACGATCGATAAATTACTTTTCGACAGTTTTGAAAATATCGGAATAATATTGGTGAATTTGTTTGCTCTGCAAACCGATTCATCATTTAAAATACGACGACGTTATCGCCTCAATATTGCAAGGGATATTTTTTTATCACGTTTTGGGAAGAAATCTCAATGACAAAGACGAATTGCGCCCGGAACGTAGATAGTTCCTACCGTAGCCCCTTATGGTGGCAACTGTACCAAATTACCCTGTAAAATAGATATTTATATTCCACATATTATTTTACATTGTATGGCGTATCGATGTTTAGGTTGGTTATTCTGTCCAGTATTTAAATTAGGTATTCATTTTTACTGCCCTGCTTAGACCGGGTACAACAAACACTTACAATATGAAAGAAACACCGTTTCGTACTTTATTCATCAACAGTTTGATGTTTTAAAGCACCATAGCTCAGAGTGGAAATATTTAAGTTCCATAGATAGCTAGTTAATCAAATTATATAACACCAGAGCTCACCTGTCAGAACACATTTTCTTTGCGAAGAGTTAACTTTAGAGTTAAATGGTAACTCCGTTTAAGGAACCAGTTGGCGCTAACAAAAAAATGTCCGACGAAACGAAGCTAGCATTCCGCATTGGAGTGCTAGTACCTACCTTGATGTATAGATTGGATGCTGTAGAAATGAGATTCCTAAGGCATATGTGTGATAAAACCATGTATGATCGTGTGAGAAATGTGGAGATCCGCAAATAATGCAAGGCTGATTTAAGCGTGATGAGTAAGATTATGAAAGGGAAGCTCAGATGGTTTGAGCATGTAGATCAATGTCAAAAGTGTCAATGCTAAAATGCAATAATCATGTCAATGCTAAAAGTAGTCAGGTACGCCAGAGAAAGACATGGCACGATCAAGAGAATCAGATACTTGAGTCGGGTCATGTCAGTCAGAATAATAGAAGAGTTAATTCGAGTATGAGAAGATTTTTTAATGTGAATGAGACATGGAGTGTGTGCCTAGACCAAATTGTTTGGCGGTCCGTCCTTCCTGAAACGATGTGATGGTTTGTTAGTTCTTTGTGAGGATTGCACTTTTTTTTAAAGATAAATAAATATTAATCCTTTCTCGTTGCAAAATATATATTTTTATTATTTAACTATGTCGCAGAGCCGTGAAAAATCACGAGTCGTAGAGGGGTTGTTGCATAATAATTACTCGAAATATGTTCCACGCGAATAGCAGTGCGCGGGGATCGGATTTCGTAGGTTCCGGTCGTTCAGAATTAGAGCGTTAGAGGTCAAATTGATCTAATTGAAGGTAAATAATTGAACCTATTTTTCGCTTCGCCTAATTCACCTCATCTAAATAGGGACCTCGTCTAAGTCTAAAGGGGCTCCGCACGGGTAAAGCACCCAGTGAGGTCCACATAATCAAAAAAATGTTTTGAAATATGTGAATTAAATGTATTAAATAATAAAAAATACATAATCAAATATATATATGGAAATATATAAAATACTTCATTGGGATAGTTTAAATTCCCGACAAGTCATTTCCGATTATAAAAATGGCAATTAAAATAATTATAGGTACTTTGTCGTTTGTGTGGATTCTATAAAAACAAACACTTACAATTTTGAAAATGAAGTTTCAATTTAAAGCAAAAGTTCTAGAATCTAGAGTTCATTGATTCGGAGTTATAGATAGAGGCACAATCGATATCAATTAAATTGAGTTGTAATATTTCAGTATACTTAATGTGAGGTATTGTGAAATTTATATTAATGTACTTTCAACTCTTAATACAAATTTACCAGGCACATACTACTTATCGTAATTCAAACACGAAATTGCCATTTATTTTATGAATGAAAATTTTATTACAAACCACATAAAAGACAATTTTAGTATTTCGACGATGTAGGTACCCCGTTTTTCATTTTAATAGTAAGCAATGTGGACATTTATTCATTTAGTTATTTAACACAAAGTAATGTAGTTTTGAAAACTTTGAAGTTATCCACGACAATAACAGTTTGTAGGTATATCAGCAGAAACCACTGTTGAATTATAATTTTCAACGAGTAGATTTATGAACAGGGATAATTTATTCATATGTAAGTGTTAATTAATTAAACCCCTCATATCCATTCGTATGTAAATTCGGCACACTTTGTTATATAAAGCTTTTGAAGTTCCTTGCCTCTCAATTTATTCCCACTCTAACTCTAATGATTATTATTGTGAGCGGGGTAAACAAACAGAAATATACATTCTTTTACGGCATTGTTTTGTACAACATTCATTCCCAAAGCATTATTAAAGAGCTTTGTATTACTTCGACGACCTTCGCAGAAAACTGGTAAGAGCTGCGGTGGTCTAAAGGTCGCGGGTTCAAATTTAGAGATATGCAAATAAAAAGTATTTGAAAGTACTAAATATGCACTTCTATCCAAAGTTATTCACGAATTCATCGCCAAAAACACAAATATTTAAATGTTTTACCATAATTTTCTAAAGATTTTAATTTTACATGTTATTCAAGAAAACCATAACCGAAAAAAGGATCGAACACGTGAACTTTAAAGTAGTTTTTTATAGGCGTGTTACTTTATTTTTTCTGGGTTGATAAAAAGACTAATCAAAAAAATTCTCAAGTTTTTCAAATAAAATAATATGTGTTCTAATTAAAGCATCTAAAGTATTTCTAAGCGATCTAATTTTCAAAACAAAAATACATGATTTTCAATTACTTGGTAATGCATCGCCAGAGCTTTTGCCAATGTTTTTCTGTTGATTACTGAAAGTTTGCGATGTATTTTAAAGAATTGATTCGAAATTTAGTCGTCTGAGTAGATAAAGATAAGTATATTTGATTTTATAATTGTTTCTCGTGCTGGTGTATGTCGGAATTGGTGACCGGAGAACTCAACAGCTTGTTACTTCATCACTCCTTTAAAAAATCATTAAAAGTTATTAAAAAAACTAAAACCCTGTTAAATAGGTTACTTTAGATTAGGTTATGATTTTTTTTTGTCAATTTTAATGACTTTCAAAAGGGTTTGGGTTTCAAAGTGGAGGAAATGCCAGTTAGTTGAGTTGTCATGGAACCGTCGGAATTAAAGGCTGGTTTAGTGTTGGTGTGTGATTTTGTATTTTGACAGAATTTTTAAGTAATTTAACGAAAAGTAAATGACGTTACTTGTAAAATAAATAAATGTTCATATGTGAACATATTTAACCACCTTCCCTTTCCCCTTTCCAATCCCTTCCACTCCTCAATCCTCAAAAAATTTCCCGGTGATATCAGTTATCAAATTCTCAACATTTATTGTTGAAATAAGAGTGTTATAGTCCCTCTGGCTATAAACATTGCGGTCTTTTCTAGGCTATTACATAAAATGTGTTTACTTCGGGATTTTATATAGCTTCATTTGCGCATATATAGCGCTGAAACTCTTATTTTGTGTTATCTCTGAAAATCTTATAAATTGCGCACAATCTGTCACAATCTTTTTCTTCTTAGAATAATTTTCCGATGAACATAATTCATTTCATCAAATTGAGATTTCTGTAAGTGTCTTCCCATTCTAATTTGTGTATTTTTTTCATTGCAGGTAAGTTCAGTGAATTCTTCAACCACCCTAGCAGCCTCCGTCTCCACCCCTCGCGTTGACGTCCCACCCTCGGAGATTGCTGACATGTACGTTTTTAACAAGTCTGGTATCATCCATTTTTTTTTCCTTTTTGACATGTCCCGCGACAACAAAATACTCGTGCTCCGATTGCTGCAGACCTATAAGTCACGTGATGCGGCGTTGAATGGAGCTTATTTTAGGCAAATAATAGAGCTTTTTGGCAGCAGATGAACATTTGTTTACATTGACTGGTAAAACAGTCCTTTTCTCGATTGAAGTTGTTTCTTTGAACTGAGCACAATCCTTTATGTCTCGATTTAAACCGCTTTTTTATCCAATATCCTTCGTAGCGAAGTGATCTACGTATGTATATGCAATTTTGAGTTAGTAAGTTACGGGTATAAAGAGTTTATATTACTTCTGGAAGAAATTAAAATTTTGAACTATGTTTTTTCACCACTTACTGTGTTTACGGTTGGAGCTCACTTTGCAACCTACATAGGTATTACGTTAAAAATATATTTTAGTTGAAACTTTCAGTTAGGTATTAAATACATGATTTAGTAGTTACGTAAATGAATGCATGAATATAACAAACATATAAGCACTACAAGAAAAAAGCTTTTAATCCCATATCAACCCGACGCGACGCGCTGCTCGTATTTGTAATCCATATCGGCCCCTTTAGTTTTTTTGCAAGCCTAAGCTACTTCTGAAACAAACGGCTACCTACTTTCTGTTTGTTGGTTTTTGCTACCGATAGATTGCACCGGAACTCCGTCAAACCCTATATCAGTATTTATGTTGGAACACAAATCCGATTCTGATGCCGAATGCATAGCTTTTTGTCAACACAATCCCGATACTCAGTTAAAAACAAAAACCAACTCTGTAACTACGGATTAATTTACTGAAACGAACCGTTTCTGAATATTTTGCGATGGCTTTTTAATTGAAAATACAATTAACGTTCATGATTACATCACAATTTTAACCACTGTTTATTTTAATTTATGTGAAGTAGTGTGCTAGAAACGTAACAGTTTCGCGATTGAATCATTATTACTACATTATTTATTGAAATAAATTGTTATCATTGTAACATTTAACCGATTAAAAATATGTTGAGAATAAATTGGTATTATGTGGAAATTCGAAGGTTTGTTCATGAAATATAATGAATTCGTGACTATGTTCCGGATCTTTAGTTGGCAATTAATCATAAGGTCCCTCATTCATGTTCAGATCCTGCCATTAGGAAAATTCACCGCTAGAGTAGGGATAAAAATAAAAACACGTTTCAACGGGACAACATTTTTCGGGTCAAACGTCCTTAAAAAGACGTCCTTGATGTGTTGGGGAAAAATTCCAACGAGATGTGGGAATGGAATTCAAAATAGAAACAGTTTCTTGATACGAAATCAGTGGACTGTTCCAACCTTTGTATTGACGTATGTAAGTTCGCACGTGTTTCTTCAGAATTCACTTTTGGGCGATAAGGAATAAAAAAAACCTGTATACAACTAGGCCTTTTTAGATTGTATTTTTTTTAATCTAAATTTGTACTGCAAATTTTCAACCATAAAAATTCTTAGAAAGAATCTTTAAATAGACATTACACGAAAATGGTGTCTGGAGAGAGAACAAAATACAACCACGAGCATATTAGATTTTGTGGATATGCCTCGTATTAACGTCGTATGAACACTACACTGAAGTTATTTTACAGTTGTTTTATTGTATAGATGTTAAACAGTGTTCACTTCCCGATCAAGAGTCTGTGGGGTCGATTCATGCTGGAAGAAGGAATAGATATTTTTAAACGGAATCGTAATTCTGCCCTTAGTAAAGGAAAATTAGATATTATTAATATTATTAATTGGATAATTAGTAAAACGCCGTTTTTGTGAAAAATCACCTCAAGGGCGCTATACAATTTATCAAGAATTATTAGGTTCTATCTAATTCTACTATTTACAAAATAGATACAGAAACATACTTACCTGGCAGATCACTTCCGATAAACACACTTTAATTAGAAAGTTTATGCTTGGATACGGCTTTGCACGCGGAGGACATTATATTTAAAACACTGGACATTGCACGATTTTACATTTGCTTCCCCATCATTATTAGTAGATATTACATTTATGAAAATATTAGTGGCGAAAGTAGAGTTGATATTTATTTTGAAAGATTGGAGAATTTAGGCCTCTTTAGGGCTGGAGAATATTCGTGAAATGACCTTTATGAAGGCTTACAATTTTTTTTCCTACATGATTACAAATCAGTTATTTACAGTGTCACGGGCATTGAATGTGAAGGTGAAAGATTTTTGATTTTATGGATACGACTGTCGGTTACGCGAACTGGAATGTCTAATACGGGTAGCCATACCTCTTAAGAATATCGCTAGTAGGGTTTTGGTTATGTGAGGTCAGATTATGGAGGGAAATCACAATTTAATGATTTATTGTCCGAAATTCTTCAACATGATCTTTGTTAGGGTTGTATTCCGTCCTCGGCATGTAGATATATAGTTGTTTATCTGGCTTACCGCGTTCCGGTGATATTTGCCCATTAGTATTTCCGTTAATTGGAATCCAGTGAAACGCAACGTCCCACTCCCCACTCACTCCCATTGCCGCTGGTAACTGATTTCCTTTTATGCCCATTAGTATCCGGTGACCTCATCCGCTCTCCGCTTCCGCTGTTTATCTGTCAGCTCAGAGATCCCTTCCTCTTTCCTCGTAATCATTAAATATTATAGGTCACGGTATGACGCGCTCTCCTTCTGACCTTTATTTGAAGCTCTTGAGAAATTGTTTCTTAGATGTGCGAGTGCCTAAGGAGCCCTCCTCCAGAGTAATTATACACATATTGGTTTTTCAGTCTGGAGGTTACGTTTGGTCGTAGCGTGAAATATATATTTAAAGATACCAATTTTTAAATTTTAATTTCGGCGTGAATATTATGTGTGCTTTCAGGATAATGCTTGTTTTAAAGAGTTACGTAGTTATATAAACATTTCCTTAACCCCTCAGGCTAATTTGTTAGGTTATCGGAACAACTCGTATAGGTCTTACAGAAATCGTTTTGTCTCCCTTATCGTCGTGGTTAGAAATATAATATAAACGGTGTTAAAAAGAGAAAATGCCACACTTTCAAATGTAAAAGTTAATCGCAAAAAAATCATATGTACACCTTTATAAAACCAGAGTTTAAGATCACAATTAAAAAAAAAAACATTTTAGAATTTTTTTATTAATTTTTTTACAACGATTAAAGGTGAGTTGACGATAACGTTTATAATAAAAACATACATATTTTATATGCCTAATAAAATATGTTTTTATTTTTATTTTTTTATCGTTATCAGTAATTTTACTTAGAAAAACGTAAGGCGAGCCATTTTTAAAACTTTCTTATGTTTGCATTCAAATTTTTCATATAAATTTTTTTTCGAATTAAAAAATTTGAAAGCGCATTTCATCACCTTTCAGAAATAGTTTTTAGTTTTCGGATGCGTTCAGAAATATTCAATTAATTTTAATTGTATTGCAATGCGGAAATATTTTGACCTTTCGACGAAATACGCCCGAGGCCTGATGGGTGAATAGTAAGTATCACAATATTTAACCGCATTTATAAACCGAACAAATTTACAAGTCCACTTTGTACAATATACTTGCCATAATATGTCGTGAATTCCACCGAAGTTTGAAGACATTTTTCCTTATAATTTTAATAGATAAATCGCGTGAATTAAATAGTTAAATTAATAATGTTATTAGATAAATCGCGCTCACATTCTGAGTACACTGAACGTAAAGCGTCGACGCTACGAAGAGTAGCAGCTACGAGCTATGAGATAGCAGCTACGAGCTACGAGTAGATTAGAGATGCGCCGGAGCCGCCTTCTATGTGAAACGCAGCACTGGTACCGGTAGCAGTAGTTGTGAAGAGCTTTTTACGACCGGATAAATTACGCCACCGATCATTTAAACCTTCACTGAGGTGCATTTTACTTTAAACCACAGCTTTGCTTTCCGGATTATTGCTCTATTTACAGTGAGGGATTATTCCAACTTTTATTTTGTACGTAACTTGTAATTTGTATTCTAACGTTTGTTGCTTATTGTTTAAAAGCCGTCTGAATGTTGATGCAATGTTATTCAGGAATTTGCTAACGGATGTTTTATTCGTTAGTGCATGACAGAAAGTTTAGCGGCAAAATTAAAAATTTCATGAATGGTTTACAACATGTAATTTACACCGCCTCGTAATGGCCAAACTAAGTGAGAAACTTAAAACATATTTTAGAGTTATTTTACTGCAGGATGACAAATTTAAGATACTTTCTTACTTTTAAAATTCTTACGATTGTATTTCTTAAAAACGACTGAAAATTTGCCAAGTTAAACTTTGCAACGCCTTTTAGATAGTGGTGTTATTAACATACAAATTCGTGTACCCATCCTTTACTCTTGCCTAAAGATATAAAAGACCTCTGGAGTTAGGTTAAAAATTTAAAAAAAAAACGTGGAGTTCTCTTGTAGGAAGTTAATATCTGGGGGTTAATGCTAGATGTGCGTATGTCAGTTTTTGGTAATTTAATTAAAGTACGAAAAAGTACTCTAAAAAGTCTCTTTTTTAATGTTTGGAATACTTATTTGAGGTACTCTAGATTGATGAAATTATGACATATCTAATGTACAAGTCATATTATTTGTTTTTTTTGCACAAAGAAATAAATAAACAATTTTCATTCTAGGGCGAGTTACAAATTTGACAAAGGCACTTCTAGCATTAAGCCACAGTCATAATATAATATCGTACATTTCAGTAATATGTTTTAAGTAAATAAATTAATATATTTTCTATTTGTTTTATTCGTTTGATTCCACACTTTTATAAACCACTAGCTTTTACCCACGGCTTCGCTCGTATGGTTTTAGGGGGAAATCTATGTTTACATAAAAATCAAAATATGCTAGCTTCTGGGTTTGTAGTTCCCGGCATGAGTTGCTATGCCACTTAATAAAGATATTGTTTCTCCCCGCGTGTCCTTTTCCTTCGTCCCATTCTTCTTCCGCCTCCTATTCCTCTTCCGCATCCCCTACTTTACCTTCTCCGCTTTCCCTCTCCCCACTCTCCTCTTCCGCTTCCCAAGTCCCATGAATCCCCCTCCCGATTTCCTCTCCCGCCTCCCGCATTTCACACATTCAGTCCTGTACATTCAGTTTTCAAACAGCTCGCATGCCACCTATTGCAATTTTTTTAATATAAATTACATAATGCCAGAGATCACCAGTATATATATATAGAAACCTTCATTGACGTGCTCACAACAACTCATCAAAGTTTCATCTCAATCGGGCTCACTAGTGTACAGAAACCATCGCGGGCATGAACACATCAAATCTCCGAAATTTCATCGCAATCGGATGAATGGTTTAGCAACGCATAGGCCCCATACAAACATACAAACTCAGAAACACACATATTTTGATTTATTTACGAGTATATTAGATGATAACGTTACGTATATTAATAAATCATGAGGAGCTCTGAATAACTTCGGAGTAAAAAACTAATTTTAGTCTATTGTTTGTTTTCTAAATTTCTAAAATATTTCTTAGAAGAAGGCAGGTAGAAGTTTATATAATTTACTCTAGTCTAGACTCAAAAGGCAAAATCTAGACTATTCAGTGAATACGAAATAATTTATTACTTCGAATAAATGAACATCTTTGTACAAGTGTTAATTTCGTGTTTCAAACGCATAGAATTATTTAATGGAAAAAGGCAAAAGTTGTCCAAGCAGCTCGTTGTGGAAGCTTATTTACATTCTCGATGCTCGACTGCCATTTTGTTGTCAAACAGCCGTAATAAGGCACAGAAGGCGCCACTTTGCGCAAATTATTTCTTGTTAACAGCCAACGAACTAAAATTATTAAATTCTCAAAAATATTTGAGAAATAATTCCTTCATAGAATTGCCTAGGAATCCTACAATGGTTCTCGAAAAGTAGATTTTAAGTACCCGACTTGATAAAAGCTCCAAGAGGCCAAAACTTAATTACATACTCGAGTTTTTTTCTTAAGTATGTAGAAGATATCTGTGAATCGAAGCAGCAAAAACTCTTCAACAGAGAACATTGCCGTCATGACACATACACACACTTTTTGTGTCTGAAGTTTTTAGGACAACGCACGCTTTCAGCCTTCCAAAGTTATTTCCATCGCGAGCTATGCAACTTTAAATTGTCAACATAACTGTCAAAAAATAAAGCAAAACCTTCATAAATTTCGTTAGTTTTCAGTGAGAAAACAGTATTGAAACATTTAACCACTGGTAAACCATTAAACAACTTTCTCAAAACTAATGCGCGTCATTGTTTTTTCGTTTACCTATTAGCAGTAAATCTAAAAGTATCCCGATTAAAGTGCGGGGAGGTGATCCTTCACCAATTTCCGATGAATCAATTTTCTTTAGCTGATTCAGAATTTCGTTAGCAATTCATCTAAATTTTTCTACTTAAGTCTGCCATCCTTCGGGAATTTCCCTGGCGCGTTGTGTTTTCTTCGCCCGGTAACTTTCCACCTGTCTCGCCAGGCGGATTTATAAGACGAAACTTGGCCGGAGTAATGTTCCCCGTGGACGATTTCAATCGTTCTTCGGTTCGCAGACGATGCAGTGTCACTTCTTAAATTGTTTGAACGATCACCGCACTTGAATTATGAGATCTGGAAACTTTGCCCCGAAGTCGGGTGGCGCTTGAACTTTCTTATGACACTTTTATTTTGCTCGCCCATTGTTTTTTAATATCGGTAGATAACAAAGTAACGCACCTATTCATTGTCGTGTGGAAAAATTACTTTAAATTTTTACATAACCAACTAACCGTGGTTGGCGTCATATTCGGTACAATTGTTGGGCGGATCCTGTTACGTACATCCATACAATATCTTAATTTTGTCGGAAATAAGTAAGATTCAACTACTTACTATGAAAGTGTGAGTAATAATAGTAGTAGGAAGGAAGAACGTGCGTTTTATTTAAAATGCGTTTTAATTATTTTTTGCCTACGAACGGAAATTGGCCATGCAAAAAATGTATTTAAGAAATGTGGTTTGCTATAATTTTAAATTTATACCATGTTAATAAAAACTATTTTTTTATTACTGTAAGAATAGTTAATACAAATCACAAACAAGTCCTGCTAAGCCAATTGAATTGGCTTGTCAGCAGGTGCTTATTATTAAGTTACATATAAATGTTAAATGTTATAATTTTACCTCTTATATCTACAAATTCAACATTATTCATACAAATCAATCTAAATATAAGTATTTTTTTTTCCGATAGCCAATTTTTCAGCATATATTTAACCTTATTCATAGAATTACATTGCTTTATAGTATCAGGTAATAAATTAAATATTTTCGGTATGTTGTATTCAAACGTTCTCTGTCCGTACTTATTATTAAATTTCGGAACTTTTAACCCGTCGTTGCGCGTGAATCTAGTGCTGTATTTATGTTCTAATTTCTCTTGATGCTGCTGGGTAAATATATACTGAATTATAATTTTGTTCCATAGTATTGCCTTAACAGGTAAAATTTTAGCACTCTGAAACAGTAATGGTGTATTATGTCTCTGTTTGATAATATTAGGAACGACTAATAATTTTACAATTGCGTTTTGTACAACTTAGACTTGCTTCAGATTTGTTATAGAAGTATTTCCCCAGATTGTTAATCCATATCTTATAATGGATTCTGCCAGTGACATACAAATTATTTTTAGTGTTTCAATTGGTAAGAAAAAATTTAATGTGTACATTCTGCCAGCAATTGATCTGAGTCTTTTACAGGTTTTTTTAATATGTTTGTCCCATTTAAAAAAACAGTCTACGGTAACGCCAAGATACACATATTCCGTAACTAATTCTAAACTTTCACATTTACATTTAGTTGGAATATTTTTATGGATGCAATTAAAATTATGAGAAATAATATGAGGATTAAATTGGAATTTGGCATTAGGTGATCTTATATGCATTACTTTGGTTTTTTTTGGCATTTATTAATAGTCCTGCATCATGAGACCATTTACAAAGTTGATTAAAGTCAATTTGCATGAGTTCAATTGCAGTTTTTAAACCTTTATGTTATACGACCAATGCTGTATCATCTGCGAATACAAAATGTTTAACAAGTTTTTTCATTACAGTTACATAAATTATATACAGTGTAGGTCCCAATATGGAACCTTGTGGAACTCCTGCAGATACATTTTTTTGTTTTAATGAAAGTATTATTTATTTTGGTACATATTTTTCTATCTCTAAGATAATCTTTAAATAATTTTAACACATTTCCTATTATTCCAATTTTTTCTAGGGTTACTAATGTTACTTTGTACTGTATGATGGTAAATAATAATGAACACCTTCATATTCCTTAAATAATAATGAACACCTTCACTCCTTCCTTCACATTCGTACGTTGTCTCTTGCATACTCTTCTGTTATACCGACTGTTGACATGACCCACTAAAATTTGATTTACTTAATCATCGCATGTCTTCCTCGGGTGTCTCAAACATCTTTCTATCAATTTGCGTATCATGTATTCTCCTGATATTAATTTTTCTTTTCATCCAATTTACTAGTTCAAACCATCGAAACTTTCCTTTATTAACCGTTTTTATTACGTAACCTTTTCCGATCCTCTCGTTCGTTTATTTGGTCATACATTGTTTTACAATGCAAATACTTTAGAGATCTAATTTCCACATCATTTAGCCCACTTTCTTACTTACCTACTACGCGTGGCCTATATTCTCCTGACTTCCCTTTCTTCTGTATTAACTTTGTATTTATCGATATCGTTTCCAACTAGAGTGGAGGGAGCAATTTGATATCCCAGATTAGATTAGGCTTACTAATACCGTTGCACTTTATCCCTAATGAGGGATGATCGCTATTTGATATTACCCCTCCCCCAACCACCAACACCACCCCCTTCTGCATCGCTCCACCCTCACTCAAGAGGAATCCTTAATGATTCTTCACTGACTTCCGTCCGGGATAATCGAAAATACCTCCCGTAAGTGTTAAAGTTCCTTCTTGGATTAAATGTCAGCTTCCTCCGTTTTGCTTCGCTGTTAGGAATAACATTTGCGACTCTCCCTGGACTTGCTTTATTACTGAAATATTCTACGAAAACAGTACCATTAACTGCATAAAATCTTTTGTTCCATTAAAAATGTATCTATTTAGAATCAGTCCCCTTTACATAAAGTATATTCAATGCTTTTGCGATTTGTTGATTTTGCGTTTCGTTTTTCCAAAATTCTTCTTGAAATTTTTAGTTTTTCTGTTTTCTGAAGTAGCAAAACTTCTTGGACAGATATTTAAGTTAAAAGTTGCACTACCACCTACCACCAAACTTTGCTAGCTCCAATATAATTTCTATCACGACCGTCGGAATATTCATGGAATTGTCAAAAAATGAAACTAGCCGCCATATTAATCGTTCCTTGATTTTCAATTGTTTACTGAGAAAGAAAGAGTATCTGGAATATGTTGATCAACGTATTTGAGCTCACAACTTCATTTTCATCACGACCTACAGATATTTTAAATATTCGGTCAACTGTCAAAATTAGGCAAGATGCCAAATGATGTTTATTCAATATATTTTTATAAATTATTGATTATAACAGTTTTTAACAGGGTGACTCAGATTATTCAAGACAAATCCAAGCAGCAGTGATGGATACAGATTATTCCTCTGAAGCCGGTTCGTCTTTGCTGTGCACGTGACTACGGCCTACTCAAATTTCCATGGTGGACAAGGTTTTGAGCTGCGTGGAGGGCTTCAGACACCGAAGTTGACCTACAGGACGCCTGTGATACTTGGTCACTCCAGCGCAATGATGACTTTCCTCTGCTTCTGCCAAACATTTTGTCAGTGACAATGATTTTCTCAAAGTTAGAGTCCTCGGTTTGGCGAGCAACGCGTCCAAAGTGTCATAAAATACGTTGTAGGCAGATGGTTGAGCGCCTATTGTGGATAGGTCTTCCAAAATGTACACATTTATGCGTCTAGCTGTCCATGGAATCCTGAGCATTTTTTTCCAGCACCCTCAGGGCGTCTATCCGCTTTCTTTCGTTTCCACGGGGAAAAACAAACGCCCGGACAAGAGTCATCTTGGTGCTCTTCATTATGCCTCTGTCACTTCACATCTTTTGCATTTTAATCTGGCGTCTTTTTGTCATGCAAATTCTTATTTTCATGTCTGTTTCGTAATCTTCTTCATCACTTATAAGGTTCGGTCGATCACCATTAGATTTGTTTTTAACCGTGTTGATCAGTAGACCTAGATTACGGCTTTCTTTCTGTATTTTAGCAAGGGGGCGGTTCATTTTTACTTCAGAAGAGGCGATAAGGGTAGTGTCATCTGTATATCGGAGATTTGATTTTGTTTATGTTTATTCCACCTTTCCATCCATCAATAACTTTTCGCATTATGTATTCACTATATATATTAAATAACATTGGTGAAAGGATGCACCTTTGATGTGATGTACCCCTTTTCTCACTGTAAATGTGTTTGATTTTTGGGTGTTAGGTTGGGCATATGCTGAGAAGCAGGCTGCGCAGAGCAAAGCATATTAGAAATTGGTGACCATCATATGTTGCAACATAGACGACACAGCTTAGTTCAGCTTGTGTCTGCTTGGGCGCTGGTTGTTTGTTAGAATGTCGAGTCCGATTCTGACTTTAAAATTAATAATTTAATATTTTTTAATAGTCTTTTAATGTGCAAATCCCTGAAAAGTGAGATTCTCATGAGGAAATACTGCCCGCTTGTTCATAAAATACAAAATCTGCTCTACACTGAACTGCGCGGCCTGCGTCTCAGCACATGCCCTGCCTTCATCTTGATACACGCGTATCCTTCGGTGTACAGGTTTCTTAGAGATCTCCCATCTTCTAAAGTACCCACTTCCCATAGATGGTTCCACTGTACACAGTCAAATTCTTCGGAGTAGTCAATGAAGCAGAGCGTTGCTAGCAAGTTGAACTCCCGACATTTCTCAATAAGTTGTCTGATATTGATTATTTGCTCTCGAGCTCCTCTCCCTTGACAAACCCTGCATGTTCCCGTGGTATTTACCACTTTAAGTAACCCCCAAGACATTAATTAATGATATCATTGGTTCTCAACCTTATTTTGCCCACCGCCCCCTTTGAGAATATTTTTCTTTCAAGAGTCTTTTTTTTTGTTTTGAAGAGTTTTAATTTTCAATGTACATTTGTTACTTAAATTTAAGTAACAAATGTACATTGGAAATTAAAACTCTTCAAAATAAAATGTCTAGAAATTGTTACATAGTTAATGCAAAAGAAATATAAAAAAAGAGTCTTTTTTTCTATAACTTAAAACGCAATTCTTTTTGTACTTTATGTATCGGGTTACTACCTCATTCCTTCTTGTATTCATAATATACTATCAATTATTAATATTCTTCATAATACTATCATCATACCTGCGCACGCCCTCACTGTGCCATCTCAACACCCCTAATTTTCTCTGGGTCTTCTACTGCCTTCCTTAACATCTCAAACGCCCACGAGGGGCGTTATCTTCCACGTTGAGAATCTATGATGTACTCGTAGATATAGACGGACCCACCTAAAATCGAAATTATGTTCTTTTCGTGAATTTTTTATCCATATTTTTAATTTTAAATATCATGATGTGCAAATGCACTATATATACGCTAATCAATATTCTGATTGAGTTAGAGCGATGGGTCAACTGGAGATGGTGCGCGTTTTAGCGCGGTTTTATACACAATTATACTTATAATTCAATTTAACCTGATCCAATTGTACCTATTCATTTTTACCTCAGATTATGGGTAAATGTTTTTGAAAAAAGATTAGACATTAGATTAAAGGAAATTAGCCTCAGCGACAGATATATACCGTAATAATTGCAAAAACTGGGTCATTTCTGATCCACCTGTGTCGATGTGTTAATAAGAAAAAATATTTTGAGAAAAAAGTGACACAACTCTACGAAGCCGGATAGAAAAATAGGCTGTTTTATGAACCTTGGAAATCCATGTGATGGAAAGCGATAAATATTTTTACTACATTTTATTTTCATCAGCCACCTACATATGTACATACAATTGTTAACATAAAATAATAAAAAATTTATTCTCATTGTTTTGGCGCAAGTAAGTTTTTATTCGTAGCTTACCCAATAGCTTGATGATGTCTATCCCAGACTCCAGCACCGCTCTGGAAACTGATCAATCACCAAACCTCTTTTCCACTATCGGCATGGCTAAGGGAGGATTTACGGTCTCAGCTGAACTAGGGGATAAATCACTGGCGTTCAAAAGCCACCGAACCCTTGAGAACTTTGAACTGAGAAGTTTTTAACCAGTTGTGTTTTTTTGGACAGTCAGAAAGTACGTTTTATTTTTGTCTGACTCAAGATATTCCCTTCTTTGAAACGTCCATATAATTCATTTAAATTCAAATGCAGCTAATATTATCATAGTTTTAAAAAATTGGCTTCCCACGAATTTCTACTGTTTTTCAAAAATTTCTTCCATGTTACATGTCATTTATGTCAGATATATTTCAAAATGCATTGTGAAATTGATGTTGTCAGCAGAATAATTTAGTTAATTTATACATTTCAGACAATTTCAGTTATTCAAATTTCATGAAGCCATGAATTTCACGAAGCTCACCGTTCGGTGGTTCTTTCTGTTATATAAACACGGATACCTAAGTTTTTATAGGCACCTGTTAAGATAATTTTTGCTTATTCACATTTTAACTTCGGACGAAAGTTTTAGAAGGAGTTGAGCAACTTTCTCGTGTGTAATTTGAAAGTTTGTTTTGTCTAAGCCATAAGCCCTAAAGCCTTTTAGCTTCATTCAAATTTTCTGTATCTTAACGCGGACCACAGTTTTGAACAAATTCGACTCCATATTTGTTATATTTTTCCGTAACTTTGTGCATACGTTATTGTTCCGATCGATTTAACTTTGCTCCGAGTCAAAAACAAAAAGTAGGCTAGCTGCTCTCACGTATGTACGAGTATGTAATTTGAAAGTCAGTAATTCCGAAGCTCTTAAACTATCTTAGGTTTCCAGAACCACAGACGTGCGTCAAACTTGATTCACCGCTTATCCTTTGTGTTATCCTGGGAAAGGGAATGTACCTACGTCTATCCTTTATATCACTGTACATGTTCCTGGGCATCTCTGAGATTATGATTATTTAACTGCTACGGATACCTAACCAACCTCTTCGCATTATTTAAATATGCTATGCGCCTTAAATTTATAATTATTTTCAGACGAAAGATTAATTAGCTGTTAATTTTTCGAGTTTGTGCGCATTTGAATAATAAGAAAATTTGTTTTACGGGATTGGTAAGTTTTATCAACCATTGGTCACCCCAAGTGGTTCGCAACGTTTGGTGACTTGGAAGGGTGGCCAGGTTTCGTGGGGTGTGGTTAGTCGGGTCTTGGCGGCGGATGCATCTGCCCACCAGCTACATGGCAGGTCGGATCTTGAGTGAATTGTCGAGGGAGTTCCTTTGACTTCTCCAGCCGTACCCTCTCGGCATATTGCCTTGCATCTCAGTGGGAGGGAAGGATTCATACGTCCATCGCTCCTGGACACAGTGACCCTTAGATTCCTACCCACCCCTCATACCCTTTTCCTTTCCAGAACTTCCTCTCCTTTCTTTCTTGAAAAGACCCTCCACACAGCATCCACATAGATGATATAGGCGTTGAGTGGAATTTTTTTCCTCAGGGCCTCCTGTGTGGAGCTAATGTAAAAAAAACACCGGTAAGAAATAATAACAAGACTAGAGACGACTTCTGTCTGTAACTTGTATGCGGATGCTTGCTCCAGTTCAGTGCTTTCTGAATGTATTTCAACAGAAACGTGCGTCGTTCGGTCCTTTGCAATAAGTTGGGTACATCAAAATACGAAAGACAGGTCTGCACTAGTTTTAAAGTATACCTTACTATCCGGCTACGCCTGAAATTTGGATTAAAAAATTAGGTAAAGCGATATGACATTTTTTGATGGAATTGAATTATCCAAATTCGAACTTAAAATGGTTGCATTGTTCTGGAAATATAAGACAGAAAAGACTATGCTAATTTGGTCAAAAACAACATTTTATTGGTTACATTTTAGTATTTCCGATGTGTTTTTCCAACGAAACTATTCAACTCTCTTCAAGCCATATAAGGCAACTTGGTCCTAGATTTTAAAGATCAAAATTGTAAACACGGCTGTAACAGTTTCCGAACTGATGTTACACACTCCGTGCAGGTTTTTCTATCAGCCGGTATCTGTTCTCTTGGCATTAGTTTGCGGAGTCAGCCGTTCGAATTAGCCCGAAACGCCGGGTCAGGCGGATAGGCGGCATGTGATTATCCAATCCCCTTCTGTCTGTCATATAAATACCTCAAACCTTATCAAATGTGTCATTTAAAATTCAACTCGGGTAACCTGCTCACGTGGGAGATAAAGAAGGCAAATTAAATTTACGCATGTTTATTCGAGTGGATTTTCATTTTAAAAAAATACCCATTCTTGTGTTTACGCAACTAATATTTCTCATGATCTTTACCTTTTTCGAATTCTGCTTTTTAAATTCAAGAGTAAAAAATTCTGTTTCAAGCAAAGACATTCCAATATATACATATGCGCTGTAGAAATCTCAAAATGGCAAACAAAAAGTACGTCAATTGTTGTGCTTTTGATTTTGTAGTTTTATTACTAAACTGCTACGTTATGTCGTTTGCTAATTCTCAGTTAATTGCATTAAAAAAGGGCCAAAACGCCCTTGGGTGTGATGAAAAAGTTATTTCATTATTTTGCAAACACCAGCGAAAGCAAAGGAATAACATTTCATTTGTAGACACGTAAATTACTTATTTTTTTATGGATTATTATAAATAATACAATGGGAATCAACAACAATCGCCGCCATTTTCAAACAAGTTGCAAGGGAACCGCACTGCACCTCATAATTCATCAAGCGCCC
Organism: Limnephilus lunatus; assembly: GCA_917563855.2. Lineage (NCBI taxonomy): Eukaryota > Metazoa > Arthropoda > Insecta > Trichoptera > Limnephilidae > Limnephilus > Limnephilus lunatus. Next base: position 92,401,381 of record OU830595.1, on the reverse strand, counting down.
AGGCTTGATACTCTAGTCGGCCTTGAGGTAGTATTCGACGCAACTTTTGAACGTGAAAACGCCGCCCGGTCCATTCATTTATTTCGTTCATACACACATATGATTTTCTTATACACGAACAACGTTTAAATTAAGAATTTACAGGAAATATAAGAGTGTTTCTTTCTTGCCACATTTTATCTTAATTTTGTGAGGCAAAACAAGTCTAGATGAATTGCAACGTTATTGGTTTCACGTCGAAGATCTCAAAGAGTAATAATTACCAAAAAAATGTTATGTTCGCAGATCGAGTTTTCGAAGTTTTAGGCCCTAAAGCTTTGAATAGAATACCACGAACTCGGGCTGAAGACTAAAGATTTCAGAGCGATATTAGAATAACATCGCGACAGCTATAATAATAAACAACATTTATATAGTACCATTTTGTATTATTTCAGTTAAAATGCCTTTACCATATCCATAAATACAATAAGCTGGCTTGTTATACGAAAAACTTTAATTTTAATTTTTCATTGTCATTTTCATAACATTTCGTTTTGACATTTTATTCTTTCATTCTAAATCGTCTTATATGAAAGTATGTAAATACTATTCAATATTTTCAAACAGCCTTGTTTAATTTGTATAGAATATTTTAACTTTAATGTAAATTATTATTTCCTATCTTTAAAAAAGTATCTAGTTGTGATCACAAATAATATGATGCTTAAAAGAAGCTCGGTGTTAATAACAATTTGTTTTGTGCGTAAACTGTCTCCACTTGAACATCTCCAAGTTTTAGTAAGTTTCAGTGCTTAGAAGCCAGAAGAACTTAGATAGATAGATAGGTAGACGGGGGAGTGGGTAGAATCGCGAAGTTCCTCCCAAATCTGGAGTGTGGCAAATTAACGCTAACTTTATGACGTGTCAGGCTCCTTTCTCTTGCAATCGAAAACTTAAATGAGGATGCGGAGCGGCGGAGTCGCCACTTCTGCATCATTAGCAAAACTTGCAAATTTACCCCTCAGCAGGGAATTTCACCCCAAGGATGTATTCGTCTTGAACGGGGAGTACCTAACCATGAGCTGTTTTAGTGGCGGTATTGAAAATTTATTTCCACCGTTTTCTTCTTATTTTTGTGGAAATTTTTATAACATTTTTTATTTATATTTTTAACGGACTAAAAATATAAACGGAAATAATTTTCAATTTTTTATTAGTTAATGTCAATTATCCCATCAATATAATATATTAAAGAAGAAGAAGATTTTACACAGAACACTTTTTAGGACACTAATAACCTAAACGAAAATATAAAAAAGAACAAGACACAGAAAATGACGAAAGTCGGCAATGGCTGAATTGGTAAAAGCTGAAAACCTAAATGAAAATATGAAAGAAAACAAAACACAGTACAAGGACGAAGGGTGACAATGGCTGAATTGGTAAAAGCCAAAAACTTAAAAGAAAATATGAAAGAAAACAAGACATAGTAAAAGGACGAAGGGTGACAATGGCTGAATTGGTAAAAGCTAAAAACCTAAACGAAAATATGAAAGAAAACAAGACACTGGGTGGCAATGGTTGAATTGGTAAAAGCTAAAAACCGAAACGAAAATATGAAAGAAAACAAGACACAGTAAAAGGACGAAGAGTGACAATGGCTGAATTGGTAAAAGCTAAAAATCTAAACGAAAATATGAAAGAAAACAAGACACAGTAAAAGGACGAAAGATGGCAATGGTTGAATTGGTAAAAGCTAAAAACCTAAACGAAAATATGAAAGAAAACAAGACACAGTAAAAGGACGAAGGGTGGTAATGGTTGAATTGGTAAAAGCTATAAACCTAAACTAAAATATGAAATAAAACAAGACACAGTAAAAGGACGAAAGGTGACAATGGCTGAATTGGTAAAAGCTAATAACCTAAACGAAAATATGAAAGAGAACAAGACACAGAAAAAGGACGAAAGATGGCAATGGCTGAATTGATAAAGCGCATGTCACGGTTGGACGAGAGGTTCTGTGTTCGACTCCCAGTTGCGACCATTATCTTTTTCTATTTTTCTGTATCATGTTCTCTTTCATATAGATTATTATTGTTATCTTCTTCTTCAATGATATATTATATTTATGGGAATAACCTTCAAAAGTTATAAAAAGAGAGTTGCTCATATAAAAAATTGAACATTTATTTAGACTTTTATAAAAAGGTCAATATATGTTCCATATAAATAAAATCGGAAATATTTATCAGAGACGCTATCTAGGTTACAAACCAGTTCTTAGAAAGGTAGTTGCCCATAATATAGAAAAAATAGTTGATGATAATATTATTAAAGCCAAAATTTTTTAAATATGAGATTGACAATTATGACCGTTTGATGGAAGGTCGTAACGGCTGAATTGGTAAAAGCGCACGTCCCGGATAGACTAGAGGTTCTGGGTTCGAGTCCCAGTTGCGACCATTATCTTTTTCTATTTTTCCATCTTGTTCTCTTTCATATTTTCGTTTAGATTATTAGTGTTATGTTCTTCTTCAAGGAAAAATTTGTTTTATAGTTTAAAAAATAATACTTTTCCATAACTGTTGATTTTCAGATAATGGTATAATATTGTATATTACATACATGAATGTATTCTACTAGAAAAAATGCTGGCTCTGTAATGAATTTCTTGGGCTTTAAGAGTATTTTTTTATGTTTCAAAAGCATGACGGCTAAAACACTATTCCAGTAAGAATTTGACAAAAACAAAATGTTGAACTGCACACGAAGATATTATACGAGATACTTACACTTAATAAGTTTCATGGCCCGAATAACAAATAAAATTGTAAAGCATTCTTGTAGTTACTTACTATGTATTTTCTTTTTCGCTTTCAAAATTTTTTAACCGGATTATTTAAAGTCCCTCGGCTTTGCCAAAGCGGTACCATTTTCCGGCGATTACCGAGAAAATGTACGTGCATGCATTTTTCAATGGCAAAGCTTTTACGCTGCGCGGGTGTTTGTTTTATGTGCTAGTACGTATTTTTTGTATATTGATAGAAATGAAATCCTTTCTTTACAATAAGCGAGGTATCTAATTATTTACAAGAAAATTCTCTTATAAAAATCGTGATGAGCTTGGACCGCCAGGAGGCAAGGGTCCCTTATCTTGTAGTCTTAATTCTCTCGGTCCTTACCCTTACACTGGTATACTGAAAACTCTAGGACCAGCGATTTACTTTACCGCCTATAGATCTATCGATAATTCTGTCACTAGAGCCATCAATGCTCATTGACTAAAAGTCACGCCTCCGAATATCAGAGTGTTAAATCGTCTGTCGGGGGAAGCCTACAAAAACCTGGAGATTTGTTTGTGCTTGTGAACCTTGTGCGTTATAATTTTATGCTTAATTATTAAGTTTAATAATTAAATCACTTCGTACTGATATTTTTTGATCTGTTTCATTCTTATTTAATTATAAATTAATACACCTCAATGTACTCGTAGGTTAACGTCAGCGTAAAGTTTTGGTCGTTCTCTAGTTATATTTGTTGTGTTTTTAACAACTTCATTATTTTTCAACCGTATTTGAAGACGTGTTACAAGAAATCGAGTTGCAAATACCATTCAATGTGTGCCATTATTTGTGTTGCTCTCAGCTAAAGAGCAGAAGAGGCTTTGAGTACTGAGCACAGTCTCTGAATGTTTACATTCTGTTTCCTTCCGCGGAAACCCCACGGTCGATATTCCCATTCGTGTGTGTTTATTCCGGAGCACAGTTTAGCAAACGGAACTCACCTTTTTCCAACAGTCATACAGATTCGTACTCTTTCGTTTAATGTAGCTACATAATATATTATAATCTACACGTGATGGTAAATACATGCGTCACGTGTTTAGAATTCGCTTCAATCTTTCATTGATAAAATTAGGAGGTCAACATTTTTTCCATTAAGTCAAATAAAGCCCGCGTGACGTATTACATCACTTATGAAAATGTTTTAGTAGATTTCTTCTTTAAATCGTTGCAGTATTCTTTTTGTATTTAATAAATAAGTTTGTAGGCCAGGCCTCCGAGTATTAGGCTGAAGTAGTCTCTTTGTATTCTAAGTCAACACTGAGAGATGTTATTTTGACTTGAAAAGAAATGCTTGGCATGTATTGTGTCTCTCCTTTCTCTTGTCGCCCGGAACAACGACTTCCCATTTCTTTTAGATAATGAGAATAATATTTTCCGTTTGCTAAAAGACTCCCAAATTGACAACATTTTACTTTATCTGTGACAAATCTGCTGTCGGCAATGTGATTACGTATGCAAAACGCTGGATAATTCAACTTTCATATTCTTAAAAAGATTTGTGACATTCGAAATAAAATTTTAATGTTTTATTCATTTGAAAAGCGTTAGAATCCATCTTTGTATTTAACATTTTTAAGCCACCAATTGTTATACTAGTTGAAATCATTCCAACGTTAGATGGATCTTTAAAATTTGGTCTTATTTGTAGATTTACCTTCTAGAATTCCTGCACAAAACATTAAATATCTCCAAATTGACAGTTAGAAGCCGACTTCAGATCCAGATTGGAAGATGAATCTTTCCAGACCAATTCACCAATAACGCAAACCATAAATAATGCTTCTTTTCTTACAAAAGATTTCAATTATGAAACGAATCACGTCATGTGAGAATATTTTAAAGCAAATTAATTTTTTATTGGGATAATAAAAATATTAAGTTGTTCATTCACAGAATTAAAATATTGAAAGATTTTTTCAGATAATAAATAAATTCTTTTCGCTTCTATCAACAGCCGTATCTTTTCTGCTTGTCAAATGCCTGTCTACTGTCACTGTCTATATATTAACCTTTACAATCTTATTCCTCATCCATTTTCCCGACGTGTGTTATTCAGCCAGCGATGCCTTGCGGGCCCGTCCTACCCCGGCCCACCCCGGCCTACCCCGGCATATCCCGGCTTTATGGCTTCGCATTGAAAACTCAAACCCGTTTGGCGTAATGGCTTATAACATACGCTTTCTTATTGTGAAAGATGAAAGGAAAAACTCGACGACATATCGCGTTCGCCGGCAGTTCGACACGTACTCGATCCTGTAAATACGAGCACAACGAATAATATCACTGATAACTAGAGGTCATGACGAATATTATTTTTTCAAACTCAGTAATCTCCCTTCTATTACTTAAACATTATTATTATATTATCTCCACAATTTCTCTGTGATTTCCCTCAGGGCAATCCTATGGCACTTTTTCTTCTTCGTGATTGTTGCTTTAAAGATCTTGTTAAAAAAGTGAAGAATTAAATTGGGTCCTAAAAAGAATCATATTGTAGAAGAAATCAAAAATATATAAGTAAAAACCAGTAAATTATTCTACAGTCGAGCAGACATCGAACAAAAATTAGACATAAAATCTCTCAAATCTCAGGTGGCAATGCCAAATATGAAGCAAGCGTTTGGCGTGTCTCACTGTGAACTGTGAACCGTTCGTTGCCGACGGGACGTCATTTCTCCATTACTTAATACCGGTAAAATAAGCACAGCGTTCTCACCTAATGTCTATGTTCTAAAATCTACAAACCGCCAACCGTCCGTTAAGATATGGAATCTTAAGAGTCAAGAGTTTAATTTAAAAGGTAAACTAACGATCCCTTCCTATTGTAAGAACTCGTGCCATCTTAATGCCCTTACGCACAATTTAAACTTCTTTGACATTCACAATGAAGGTATCTTTCGCAAAGTTCTTTACTTCAGACAATATTCATTATCATTATTTACCAGCATAATAATGCAAATACACTAAATATATAAGAAATCATAATATTATATTATCCTTTTGTGACAGACAGGTCTATCTCCGCCTCACCGTTTTAGCATTATGAAGCATCGAGGTCCATTTCTATAAAGACGGGCACCTCCTGTCATACAGGCTTTTCGTAGGTAGGTTACACGAAATTGCCAAAATAGCTTTATTAGTTGACAGTCAATCACAATACCCAGATCTAGCAGCGGCCCTGCATTTCGCCACCTTGTTTGGACAAAGTTCTAACTGACATTTTTTTCTAAATTAAATTCTAAAGTGACTTTTGAATGCAAAACCAATTATTTTGCGCATTTCTATAATCAACATATATTTCGGAGCCATCTGTGTTGTATTTCCATTGATACTTGTATGACGAAGTTCTAACATCAAGCTTTTAAAGCTTCCATTTATTTTACTTTGTTCAAACATCACTTTGAACCTTTTGCACTTATTATTTGTTTGTATCTTACATTCGATAGTTTTTAAAAGGCGCAGTTTAGTTTAGGTTTGCAAAGATGATTTCTCGTTATATATTCAACAGTTTTTGATTTTGTGTTAAATCTTATATAAAGTACTTTAGTTTAACGAGGAATTTTAAAGGAAAGTATTTCAATAGTACGTGGCCTTGTCTTGGAATAGCTTTAGAACCTGGTGCAATGACTATTAGGCCCTAGCTGGTTTTATTTGCACAATTAGATATGTTCAAAAATTGTTAGTATACATCATATTTAAATGTTTTGAACTAAAATACCTTACACAAGATTCAACCTCACAATCACAAATTGGTTATGAGAAACCAAAGTGACAATTTATTAATTGAAATATTATTCAATTTGTATTTTTTTGCCCAGGATTCAAACCCAAAACCTCCACAACCCACTCAATGAAGGTTGTGTGATATTATATTTAAATATTAGAATTATATTATATCATCATTTAGTTATCATAAGCAAACTTTTAAATTTTTAGCTACATTTACAATACATTAGTACAATGAGGAAATCTAATTTTGGTTTCTCAGTTTGGTGAATTATACATGTATAAATTAACCACACTGTAAACTGCTGATTTCCCTAAAATAAAATAAATAAATATAATATGTTTCCGTAGCTTTTTGTACATATTAAGATAAATCCTAGAAATTAATATTTATACGGGCGTTTTAATTACATATTATTATTTTTTTTTCAAACTTTTCAAATACATTTAGTGGTTTAATTTTTAATTTAATAAAAAAAAGCTTTTG